>JARQOC010000003.1:388036133-388636133 GCA_033576535.1 Allobates femoralis
TAGTTCAGCTATGTCTTTCTTATACACCGCAGACCAGAATTGTACACAGTATTCTAAGTGTGGTCGCACTAGTGACTTGTATAGAGGTAAAATTATGTTCTCCTCATGAGCATCTATGCCTCTTTTAATACATCCCATTATTTTATTTGCCTTTGCAGCAGCTGCCTGACACTGGCCACTAAATGTGAGTTTGTCATCTACCCATACACCCAGGTCTTTTTCAGTGACAGTTTTGCCCAGTGTTTTACAATTAAGCACATAATTATACCTTTTGTTTCCTCTGCCCAAGTGCATGACTTTACATTTATCCCCATTAAAGCGCATTTGCCATTTAGCAGCCCAAGCTTCTAGTTTACATAAATCCTCCTGTAATATAAAATTGTCCTCCTCTGTATTGATTACCCTGCAGAGTTTAGTGTCATCTGCAAATATTGAGATTCTACTCTGTATGCCCCCTACAAGGTCATTAATAAATATATTAAATAGAAGTGGGCCCAACACTGACCCCTGTGGTACCCCACTGTTAACTGTGACCCATTCTGAGTGTGTTCCATTAATAACCACCCTTTGTTTCCTATCACTAATCCAGTTCTTAACCCACTTACACATATTTTCCCCTATCCCCATTGCCCTCATTTTATGTATCAACCTTTTGTGTGGCACCGTATCAAAAGCTTTTGAAAAGTCCATATACACCACATCCACTGCATTTCCTTGGTCCAGTCCAGAACTTACTTCTTCATAGAAGCTTATTAGATTAGTTTGACAGGAACGGTCCCTCGTAAAACCATGTTGATAATGGGTCATGAGGTTACTTTTCTTCAGATACTCCAGTATAGCATCTCTTAGAAAACCCTCTAGGATTTTACCCACAGTAGAGGTTAAGCTTACTGGCCTATAATTTCCAAGTTCAGTTTTTGTCCCCTTTTTGAATATTGGCACCACATTTGCTATACGCCAGTCCTGTGGTACAGACCCTGTTATTATGGAATCTTAGACCATTATTTTTAATATTTAATCTATGACAGTACTTAATTCCTGCAGCACTCTGGGGTGTATCCCATCTGGGCCCGGGGATTTGTCAATTTTAGTGATTTTTAGACGATGCCGTACTTCCTCTTGGGTTAAGCAGGTGACGTTTAATTGAGAATTTTTGTTATCACTGATCATATTGTCTGTCATGGGATTTTCTTGTGTAAATACTGTTGAAAAAAAGTCATTTAGCATATTTGCTTTTTCCTCATCCTCATCCACCATTTCACCCAGACTATTTTTAAAGGGGCCAACACCATCATTTTTTAGTTTCTTACTATTTATGTAGTTAAAAAATATTTTGGGATTCTTTTTACTTTCTCTGGCAATGAGTCTCTCTGTCTCAATCTTTGCTGCCTTGATTTGCTTTTTACAAATGTTATTTAATTTTCTGTATTTATTTAATGCTTCATCACTACCTACTTGCTTTAATTCCCTAAATGCTTTCTTTTTGTCACATATTGCACTTCTTACTGCTTTATTTAGCCATAGTGGTTTCCTCCTATTTCTAGCATGCTTATTCCCATAGGGTATATATTGTGCACAGGCCCTATTCAGGATGCTAATAAACATCTCCCATTTGTGTTGTGTACTTTTATGTCTCAGGACATCGTCCCAGTTTATTGCACTAAGATCATTTCTCAACCGTTGGAAATTTGCCTTCCTGAAGTTTAGTGTCCTTGTGGCCCCTCTACTACACGTCTTAGTAAAGGATACTTGAAAGCTTATTAAGTTATGATCACTATTACCCAAGTGACCTCCAACCCGTATATTTGATATGCGGTCTGGCCTGTTGGTTAATATTAGGTCCAGCAGTGCCCCCCTTCTTGTTGGGTCCTGAACCAGTTGTGAAAGGTAATTGTCTCTTATAGTTTTCAAAAACTTATTACCTTTGCTGGAACTGCAGGTTTCTGATCCCCAATGTATTTCAGGGTAGTTGAAGTCCCCCATAATAATGACTTCTCCCTGAGTCGCTGCTTCATCTATTTGCTTTATGAGGATATTCTCCTCCACTTCCATTATTGTTGGGGACTTATAACAAACCCCTATCAGTAATTTATTATTCTTTCCCCCTCCCCTTATCTCCACCCACAGAGACTCTACATTTCCATTAGATTCACCTATATTATCACGCAGGATGGGTTTTAAGGATGATTTTACGTATAAACATACACCTCCTCCTCGCCTATTTGTACGGTCATTTCTGAACAGACAATAGCCCTGTAAATTAACAGCCCAGTCATGGCTCTCGTCCAGCCAAGTCTCCGAAATCCCCACCATGTCATAATTATTTTCCAACAAAATCAATTCTAATTCCTCCATTTTGTTGGTGAGGCTTCTGGCATTAGTGAACATGCACTTTATGCATCTCTCTTAATCTAGTAGGAAGGAATAGAGGTAGACTGTTCTAACCCCACCCCCATGCCACCCCCAATTTTATTACTTGTGCCCAGGTTACTGTTTACACTATCTTCCCCTCCTATACAATGAATACCCTCCCCCCCAATCCCTAGTTTAAACACTCCTCCAACCTTCTAGCCATTTTCTCCCCCAGCACAGCTTCACCCTCCCCATTGAGGTGCAGCCCGTCCCTAGCATAGAACCTGTAGCCAACAGAGAAGTCGGCCCAGTTCTCCAGGAACCCAAACCCCTCCTTCCTACACCAATTCCTGAGCCACTTATTTATCTCCCTAATCTCCCGTTGCCTCTCTGGTGTGGCACGTGGTACAGGCAGTATTTCAGAGAATACTACCTTGGAGGTCCTTGCCTTAAGCTTGCAGCCTAATTCCCTGAAATCATCTTTAAGGACCTTCCACCTACCTCTAACTTTGTCATTTGTGCCAATGTGCACTATGACCGCTGGGTCCTCACCAGCCCCTCCCAGTAATCTGTCAACCCGATCAGCGATGTGCCGGACTCGAGCGCCAGGTAGGCAGCACACTGTTCGACGATCCCTGTCTTTGTGACAGATTGCCCTATCTATTCCCCTAATAATTGAGTCCCCCACTACCAGCACCTGTCTGGCCTGCCCTACTCTCCTGTTTTCCCCCTTACTGGAGCAGACACTCCTCTGGCTTTCAGAGGTCATGCCCTGCTGCAGCAGTGCTATCCCTGAACTCACACCCCCCTCATCTGCCAACATAGCAAATTTATTGGGGTGTGCCAGATCAGGGCTAGCCTCCCTGGCACCCTTCCCTCTACCCCGCCTTCTAACTGTCACCCAGCTAGCTACCTCATGGTCCTGAGGCTCCATAGTACCATCCTCCCCCACATCTATCCCATTGAGCAGCTGTTCAGTGAGCAGCAGACTCCTTTCCATATTGTCTATGGATCTCAGCGTTGTCAGTCGTTCATTTAGATCCAGTATCTGGGCTTCCAAATGCACAACGTACTCACATCTCACACAGCAGTATGCACCCTCGGCCGGCTGGTCAAGGAATGCATACATGTGGCAAGATGTACACTGGATGGCATTGCCAATCATGGAGCTCATTTCCTAATGGGGATTGCACCAGACAGAAATGATAAGTAAAAAGAAATGCAAAGTATTAATAAAATACAACCAGCAATTCAGTAAGTCCTCCCTTCCAAACTCCCTTAATCCAAAGTCACTGAATCACAAGTCACACACTTACTTCTGTCGCACTTGCGCTCTGTCACACAAAGCTCGCGGTCACACTCGCTAGAGAATCAGATATAAAGAGGTTTTTTTTTTTTCTTTTTTTCCCTTAGCAGCAAATCAGCCTGTATCTCAGTGCACTTCCAAATATATTTAAAATGAATGTGCTTCTGAGGAAGCACATTCAGTTAACACTGGCATGTCCCCAGAACCAGATCAGTGCACTGCTTCTTGCTACTTTGGTTCAGAACCAAATATTAAAATTGCAGCCTTTTCCCCAGAGAGAAAGAATGGGGACCTCATAGGGCAGACAGGCAACATGACAATGTAGTGACCAGACTGCAGGGGCACCACATAAAGGGGTACTGCACCCATCCCTTGGGTGTGGTATTCCTTTTCTCAGGAAACGGGATGTTCAAGACACTCACAAAAGCACCCAACACACCCGATCCCAGGGACGGCGGGTGGACCCGATAGAGTGAGGGCTCGGCTAGTCAGTGGGACGGAGGCAAGAAAGGTGGAGGGAGGGAAGTTAGTCTAGGCAGTCGAGAGGAAGTAGTGAAAGGAGTAGGATCCGGAGAACTTGAGCAGTGAAGAGGAGCTTGACCTGGGTCCCGGAACAGCAGACTGCAAGAGAGATGGAGAAGGTCCTAGGGGCGTGGACAGTGAGCAATCCACCCGTGCGCCTGAATCTGAGGGAAGCGAAAGGGCAGGTTGAGAACCAGGGGACCGACCCCGAAGGTGGCAAGGAGACTCTATGCTCCAACCACAGAAGCGAGTTCATGAGATCTAGAGAAAGAGCAACCCTTGAAGGAAGGAACATAAAGGGGGTATCTTGGATGAGCTATCCCAGTTAACTGAGAACTATCTGGACCAAGATTGTGCAAGAACAGTCCCCTGTGGTGCCACCAAGGTAAAAGCTAAGTAAACCGGGCATAGAACTCAGAACTGTGTGTGAGGCTGTACATTTCCCGCCTGCGGAGCGGTAGACTAATAAGATGCGCAGGCCGCAAAGGACCAACCTGTGAATCACTCCAATCTCCCTTTCCTGCCAGAACAACCTTGCTGGCTCTCCATCACCAAATACTATACTGATTGCCCTGGGAAACTGCTCCACCTGTGGGGAGCGAAACCACCAAAGCTGCACTCCCATCATCCCCAGAGGTCCCACACCACAGCGTCGAACATCAATCGCTAAACACCATGGGTAGCGTCATGACAACCATCCCTAAACCCCTATTCCCCGAACTTTTATTGACACCGCCAGGGTCACAGAGCCTGGTCTCGACCCCTGTGACTCCCCAGGAGAACTGTTTCCCGGGTTCTAAATATCCCACAGGCCTGGGGGGGGCATGTCAACTACAAAGTGGGGAGAGGGAATTGCAGTAGACTTGCAGAGTTTTGGATTGGAGGGGTGAAGAAAGTGGGTCATATTAATGAAGGCATAAAAAGGCATGGGAGGGGGATCACACCTCCCCTTCCATTTCAAGAACTGGCAGGATCAGGAGCTTAAGAGCTTTCACAGACCTGTCTGATGGAGCTGTGCAGAATGGCTTTGCAGTTCATGGAGTGTAGGGCAGCTACAGCAGTGCATGGGGGCACAGGCCATCCTGGCACATTTTTGGGCTACTTGTGCTTTCCCATCAGTACTGGATTCGTCCATCCCTCCAGCTTGTGTGCAGCAGCACAAATTCCATACTTGTGATCAGGGGAGGTGAGAGTGTGAGGAGGAAGCAGTCTAGGAGCCACTCTTGGGACCCTCTGCCCGAGACTCCGGACACCCACTCCTTTCCATTGTCTCCAGCCTCCGGGAGGAATCCTTACCGGAGCTGTAGCTGACCGGCCACCCAGAGGCCTACTTCTAGTTTGCAGCAGGAACATTGTATGTCAAGGAATGCAGCAGCTTCTGGCCAGGCCAGGGTGTGTACCCGGCAGGTGCATGAGGCGGATTATACCCCTCCCAAAAGTGGCGGGGAGCAGGTGGCCTCCACTCGCTAGAGGGCCAGGAATCAGAAACACACAGTACAGAAGGAGATCTGCATCACAGGGCTGTGCTCCACTGGCAGTGCCCTTTACCTGAGTAGGCACTGGCCAGAAGATGGAGACAGCATCGTGGTGATCACCTGACCTTCTCCCGACGGTTACCCCAGGACTGTCAGCATCATCCAGAGTCCAGAATTGGAGGAGGAAGATGGTAGTGATCCCATGAAATGCGGAGGGATGATATATTAAACAGCGGCTGATCCAAGGGTATCTTGAATATAGCCTGGTGAGGACACAAAAATGATAGTTGTTGTAATTTTTAATTTGCAGAGTTTGCCAATGTATGGGGGGTTGTTGCTTATTATTGTGGATGCAGCCTTAGGGTGGTTGGGCCAACATATTGGGGGTGATATTAGAGTTCTGAATTTTAGTGGCAGAATAGGCGGTGCTTGTTTCTGAGTTGTTTCGGTTCAATGGCAGTATGAGCATTGTTCTGTCAGGTTGTGTATGGGAACATGGTCAGAGAAGTCTGTAGGGCCTCAAAGGTATATTTGGGTGCCTGGGGTTAGGCAAGTGGCATGTCAGGTTTACGCTATCATGAGTGCTGGATGTGTGCTAAAGGGGGTCTGTAGCTGCAGGATCGGATCCTTGGGATTACAGATAACGTGATGCGATTAGTGGTTTATTGAGAGTCAAGAAGCGATACTCTGGCCAGTGGTGTTCAGGCTAAGAGGCCAGGCAGACGTGAGGTATTGGACACGGACAGCCCTTTGGATGGGTCACGGAGATGCTATGTCTGACAAGTAGGTGTCAGTAGTTGAAATTATACCTGATTAGCTTGTTTTGTCGGTGTTGTATTATTGTGCTATTGGAGCCTAGGTACGGTGTGTGTGGGAAGGAGTATAAGCATGGAGGAACAATTGTTGAGAATGGTGGGTCTATTCAAGGTCATTGTCCTGCTGGAAGACCCATGAACTCTGAGGGAGACCCAGCTTTCTCACACTGGGCCCTACATTATGCTGCAAAATTTGTTGGTAGTCTTCAGACTTCATAATGCCATGCACACGGTCAAGCAGTCCAGTGCCAGAGGCAGCAAAGCAACCCCAAAACATCAGGGAACTTCTGCCATGTTTGACTGTAGGGACCGTGTTCTTTTCTTTGAATGCCTCTTTTTTTCTTCTGTAAACTGTATGTTGATGCCTTTGCCCAAAAAGCTCTACTTTTGTCTCATCTGACCAGAGAACATTATTCCAAAACGTTTTAGGCTTTCTCAGGTAAGTTTTGTCAAAATCCAGCCTGGCTTTTTTATGTCTCGGGGTAAGAAGTGGGGTCTTCCTGGTTCTCCTACCATACAGTCCCTTTTCATTTAGACGCCAACGGATAGTACAGGTTGACACTGTTGTACTCTCGGACTGCAGGGCTGCTTGAACTTGTTTGGATGTTAGTCGAGGTTCTTTATCCACCTTCCGCACAATCTTGCGTTGAAATCTCTTGTCAATTTTTCTTTTCCGTCCACATCTAGGGAGGTTAGCGACAGTGCCATGGGCTTCAAACGTCTTGATGACACTGCACACGGTAGACACAGGAACATTCAGGTCTTTGGAGATGGACTTGTAGCCTTGAGATTGCTCATGCTTCCTCACAATTTGGTTTTTCAAGTCCTCAGACAGTTCTTTGGTCTTCTTTCTTTTCTCCATGCTCAATGTGGTACACACAAGGACACAGGACAGAGGTTGAGTCAACTTTAATCCATGTCAACTGGCTGCAAGTGTGATTTAGTTATTTCCAACACCTGTTAGGTGCCATAGGTAAGTTACAGGTGCTGTTAATTAGAAAAATCATGTGATGCTTCTCTAATTTGTGTAAGTGCCAAAACTTTTGTCCACCCCCTTTTTAAGTTTGGTGTAAAATTATATCCAATTTGGCTTTAGGACAATTCTTTTAGTGTTTTTTCATTGAAGACAAATTCTTTGGTATTATCTTCATTTAATTTGTGATTGCAATGATTTTCAGGAAGAAATTGCAATTCTGTCAGATAATACTCAGAGGTGTCAATACTTTTGGCCACAACTGTATCTGGTAGCATATCTGCCATGACGGTACTTAGCCAGAGGGATTATAAGTGTTATGAAAATCAAAAAAGGGGACTAGCTCCAACCACCTAATATTCCCAGGACTCCCAGGCAAACCGGAAAGTGGCTTGGCAACCACCAGTAGCAATAGAAAAAGGTGTAGAATCCGGTGCCACAAAATTCCTTTTTATTTTCAAAAGTTTTAAAAATCACACATGCTCCAGAGGAGCTCCTGGACGCGTTTCGTGGGTCTAGCCCACTTAATCGTCAGTACAATGGCAATACAGACAAAAAGAATATATACAATTTAAAAGCAAAAAAAAAAAAACGGTGGTACGGGGTACGGTGGTAGTAATGGATTCTGGCTTATATAAAAAAACAGATAGAAGAAATCCTTTTTGACAAAACCACCTACCGGCCCCTTTTGTCAGATCCTACTAAGGATTTATCAATGGATTTGGATAGATTGTTGGGGGAGGGGTGGCACTTTGGTGCAATAGATCAGAAAACTAGGGATTTCTTATATGTGGACAACCAGTTGTTCCAGTCTTCCATGCCCTCCCCAAGACCCACAAGGCTGTGTTCCCCCCACCTTTGAGGCCGATCGTGGCAGGGATTGGATCCCTTCATGAGAGACTTTCGGGGTGGGTGGACTCAAAATTGAGGGTCTTGGTGGAGGGCACTCCAGGCTTAATAAAGGATACCAAACACTTGATGCAGGCTGTAGATGGAATGACATGGCAGGAGGATTTTAACTGGTTAACTTGCGATGTAGTGCAGCTGTACTCTACTATCCCCCATGGAAAAGCTATATGGGTATTACAAGAAACCCTGAAAGAGACGGATGTATTTACTGACAACCAAAAAGAGTTCCTTCTCATGTCTGTAGAATTTCTCCTGAGAAGTAACTACTTTACGTTTAATGAAAGCTTTTATCTACAGCTGTGTGGTTGCCCTATGGGCTCAAAATTTTCCTCTTCACTAGCAATATTATATATGCGAAAATGGGAGGAGAGCTTTATCTATTCTGAGGACTGTCCCTTTAAGGATTGCATACGGTGGTGTGGAAGGTACCTGGACGACCTGATCTTTATTTGGGGGGTACCGTCCTGGATATCTCCCTCACCATCGCCCGCCCAAATGTTGGAATATTTTCATACAAATGATTTCAATCTACGATTTACAATGGAGGTGCACGGAACTGAAACTCCGTTTCTGGATGTGTATTTAGTGGGTAATGTAAGAACAGGAAAAATTACATCTAGATTGTATCGCAAACCCATTAGTGGGAACTCGGTCCTTAGAGCAGAAAGTAACCACCCTAAGCATGTGATTAAGAATCTGCCGGTAGGGGAATTAATAAGAGCAAGACGCAACTGCACCACATATGTGGATTTCATGAATGAAGCTGATGTTATGACTAAAAGGTTACGATCAAGAGGATACAGAAAATGGATGTTAGATAGAGCAGTGAATATTGCCGAATCAAGGAGTAGGGAATCCCTCCTGGCACAGAAAGAACGAGAAGCCCCTACGGACCAATAATACCGACCTTCTCAACACCCTTTAGCAACCAGTACTACGACATCAAACGCATCTTTTTAAAGAATCTCCCCATATTATATCAGGATAGTAAATTATCAGCTATTTTAGATTCAGGATGTAGGGTGGTCCCTAGGAAAGGGAAAGATTTGGGGAATTACTTGTCTCCTAGTATTTATCTGGAAAAAAGAACCCAAAGGAAGACTTGGTTGAACTATAGGGGGATGTTTAAATGTGTGAAAATAGGTGCACTATGTGTAAATACGTGGATATGGGTGAAACCTTTTGCAATAATCGAACTGGGAAGCAATATAGAATATCTACCTATATCAATTGTAACACGTCCCACGTAGTATATATGGCTACGTGTAGTAGCTGTAACAAATATTACATAGGTTGCACTATCAGATCCCTTAAGGTAAGGATGTCAGAGCACATTACAGGGCAAATCCCAATTCAAAGGCCAATAGAACGGGCTTGTCAGGTTTATCGCGACATTTTAGGGATTTCCATGCAGGGGACCTTAAAACTTTAAAGATCAGAGGCATAGAGAGGATACCCCTCCATATAGGGGGGGTAATTGGGAGAAAGCACTACATAACCAGGAAAAATTATGGATCCTGCGGCTTGATGCACGGATTCCACAGGGTCTGAACTATAGATCAGATTTGTTATACTTTTATTGATCCTGCACCCTATGTCTCTTTTATGGTATTTGCTCCTTTGTATAATACATATTGAGTGCACTTGCAATACGATGGCTATACATAATGTATGAATAATCCATTGGGAAAGGAGGTATATGTTTATGTATTCTGTGAATGAAATCTTAGTGGGATCCCCCTACTGTTATGTGGTTGGAGGATTATACCTTTTCTCTTGGAATATACTATTTCTAAAATGTAATACCCTTCTAGTTGGTGACTTACAATAAGAAAGAAAGATCTTTGTTGTGGTTATCTTTAGATTTCTACACCTGTAATGTTTACCATGTATTTGCATTACTAATATATCAGTTCTTTGCTCTGTTCTTCTCCCCCCACTCTCTCCTTTTTTTTTTTTTTTTTTTCTCTTTTTTACTTTCTGTTATCAGCTCTTTTCCTCTCTTTCCCTCCCCTTCATTCCTTCTCTATTATATTTTTTTTTTTTTCTCTTTTACTTTCTGTTATCAGCTCTTTTTCCTCTCTTTCTCTTTTCCTCCCCTCCCCCTCTTCTTCCCCACATATTTTTCCCTTTAACTCTTTTAGAACCTGCAGGTATGTGATTGGTTAGAAATAATTGATGTATATTTGTCACACATGCGAGAGGGGGCTGTTTTTTTGCTTTTAAATTGTACATATTCTTTTTGTCTGTATTGCCATTGTACTGACGATTAAGTGGGCTAGACCCACGAAACGCGTCCAGGAGCTCCTCTGGAGCATGTGTGATTTTTAAAACTTTTGAAAATAAAAAGGAATTTTGTGGCACCGGATTCTACACCTTTTTCTATAAGTGTTATGAGCCTGTGTAGGTTTGTGACAGAGTTTTTCAGAAAGACAAGGAAAATTGGGTGTTCAACAAACTCAGTGAGCAATGGGCTTTCCATTTCTTTGTCAGGATGCTTCATTTATTGGAAGCATGTGGTATGATGGATACCCATAATTATCAAGGATTTCGTTAAAGAAAGAAAAATTAGTTCAGTGATGGTATGGTTATGTTGGGATGTGGATGGAATCTATAATATAAAAGCCGAAGGCCACTTTCGGAAAACCCGAAGGTTACTTCCATGATGGCCTCCGGACCATGGTGGTGAGGTCACCACTGCGGGCTAGCCGGGCGGCGCCCGGCTACAGGCACCGGCGGAGGAACGTTCTGCCCTTCGTCCCTGCGGCTACACGGACCGGCGGAGGAGCCTCTGCCCCAGTAGCTTAGCTAACGGGGGAGGGGCAGGGGGGGCCGGAGAGGAGGGAGGACGGGACTTCCTGTCCTGCAGCTCTGGCCGCCCCTCCTCTCCTCCTCCTCACAGCAGACGCACGGTGGCCGCGGTGAGTGTTGTGCACCTCCCCCGGTCCTCAGATTTCTCTGCCAGCACCCCCCCCGGTCCTCAGATTTCTCTGCCAGCACCCCCCCCGGTCCTCAGATTTCTCTGCCAGCACCCCCCCTGGTCCTCACATGGGGGGGCCTGGGTGAAAATCTTGCCCCCGGGCCCGGAGGGAGCAGTCTAGCTATGCCACTGCTCTGCCCTGCAGCCTCTCCCTTCCAGCCTCTGCCCTCCAGCCTCTTCCCTCCAGCCTCTGCCCTCCAGCCTCTGCCCTCCAGCCTCTGCCCTCCAGCCTCCCCTGTCCTCTGCCCTCCAGCCTCCCCTCTCCTCTGCCCTCCAGCCTCCCCCTCCAGCCTCTTCCCTCCAGCCTCTCCCCTCCAGCCTCTCCCCTCCAGCCTCTCCCCTCTAGCCTCTGCCCTCTAGTCTCTGCCCTCTAGCCTCTGCCCTCTAGCCTCTGCCCTCCAGCTTCTCCCCTCCAGCCTGTCCCCTCCAGCCTTTCCCCTCCAGCCTCTGCCCTCCAGCCTCTGCCCTCCAGCCTCTGCCCTCCAGCCTCCCCTGTCCTCTGCCCTCCAGCCTCCCCTGTCCTCTGCCCTCCAGCCTCCCCTGTCCTCTGCCCTCCAGCCTCCCCTGTCCTCTGCCCTCCTCACCCCTCCAGCCTCCCCTGTCCTCTGCCCTCCTCACCCCTCCAGCCTCCACTCTCCTCACCCCTCCAGCCTCCGTTCTCCTCACCCCTACAGCCTCCGCTCTCCTCACCCCTCCTCACCCCTCCAGTCTCCGCTCTCCTCCCCCTCCATATGCAATGTACAGTATGTGTATATATGTGTGGATGTAGGCACTTCCGTCACTTTGCCCGCACTTCCCTCACTTTGTACACACACATACACACACACACACTCCGCTATACTTACCACCGGCCCTGCGTCCGCTGCCTGGATCCTCAGTCGACATGTTGCCGCCCCTGAACTACTCTATCCAATATAGCATCCAAGATGTCTCGCCAAACTACCCGGATGACATATTGGATTCAGTCGTCCGGGGGCGATCCAGGCGGCGGGGAAGACGCAGGGTCGGTGGTAAGTATAGCAGAGTGTGTGTATGTGTGTGTGTGTATGTGTGTACTGACAACTCTGCCCACAGCGCTGCGCTGACCACTCTGCCCACGGCGCTGTGCTGACCACTCTGCCCACGGCGCTGCACTGACCACTCTGCCCACGGCGCTGCGCTGACCACTATGCCCACGGCGCTGCATTGACCACTCTGCTCACGGCGCTGCGCTGACCACTGAGCCACCGTACTCACTGCTAACCACTGAGCCACCGCACAGTGCTAACCACTGAGCCACCGCGCAGTGCTAACCACTCAGCCACCGTGCAGTGCTAACCACTCAGCCACCGTGCAGTGCTAACCACTCAGCCACCACGCAGTGCTAACCACTGAGCCACCGTATACTCTGCTACCCACTGAGCCACCTGTATACACACAATTAATTTCACCGCACTCCCCTAACTATCAGTAAATAAACTATATATGGATTCTAGACTACCCGATTCTTTAGAATCGGGCCGCCATCTAGTTGCTTTTATAAATGAGTATTTGGGCAGGTTATGTGGCGCAGGTCCTTTAGTGCAGCAATTGTACACGGTTATGGTGCCCCTTGGAGGGTAACTCTGGTTTGCTACAATGGGCACGGGTAAGTTGTAGGTGCTCCTTTGGGCCTTTGTATGAGAACTAGTTTAATTTGATTTTGTCAACAGTCGCTTTGAGAGGACCAGGTAGTGATGATGGTAATTAATTCAGTTGTGGTTCGGCGAGTAGAAGTGACTTGCAACTTAAGTCTATGAGTGTTGTTTTCTTTAGCATTGGTTGGGGCCACATCTATTAAAGGCATTTTATGTCAGAGTGTTGATTTATGAGGGAGACACCAGAGAGGATTTGGTGGTATGAGTAAGGTGGAGTTAATGCAACGGGCTTTTGAATGGGATGGAGTAGGTAGTATTAAAAGTTGTTTGCAGCCTTATGAATTGCTGCAGGATTGCTTGGTTGGAAAATATTGGAATATAGTTGTCTGGATTCCATGTGGATGTTAGGAGGGTTACCGCGAAGAAAAGTGCAAGTAGGGTCTTACCTAGCGAGAAAAAGTGTTAACAGGGAAGCAACCTAGTGCTCACCTTGTTAGATTGTGATAAACCACCAAATGAAAGCATTAGAGGCAGCTGCCACAGAAAACACATGCACCAAGTTACGTCGATTATGCATGATAGCATGAAAAATTGTAACAAATCCACACTGCTGCCAAATAATCAAAACTAAAATGATAGTCATAGCATATGGTGGTTTATTCTAAAAGTTTCCTTGCTTCTTTATCAGGAAATACACACCAGCTACCAGGCAATAGCAGTATTGTGGTTTACCTAGCCACTCAGTTTCAGGAAAAAAAAGAGCATCAATTAAGCACATGACTGCAACTGGGGTTCAAAAGTTACATATAAACTCCACCAACAAACATTAACAAATTTCTCATAAGAACACATTTATTATTTAAAAAACATATTTCTTAAAGAAAGACTCAACAAAAAGGAAAAAAAAGAAAAACTGAAAAATAAAATATAAAAAATTAATTAAAAAATATATATTAAAATCTTTCTCCATATAAATATATATGCATATACATATATGTCTATATAATAATTTTTTCAAATATATTTGATTGTGTGCTATGAGAATATGGGCTAATAGAGAAAAGACTAAAAAAAAAACAATATCATGATTAAGGTTAGGGCCACACCAGTTGGCAATCCAGTTACTGGATCCAGTTCTTCATCCTGAAAACCTGATCAGGTACCTGACCCATAGACTCCAATGTTAACACTTGTTTGCCAAAATGCAATCTGTCTACTGGATCCAGTTTTTGAGAAGTCAAGTTTTAATAGGGTCTGCAACATTTTGGCCTTTTAGCAAAACCTGATCAGTTTTTTTTAACATGGAACCCTATGGGAACCTGATCCAGTACCTGATCCGGTAAAAATGCCTGAAAACAGATGAGGGGAAAATCTGGATCCAGTAATGCAACCTGTTACTGGATGCAGCCTCCCAAGTGTGACCCTAGCCTTAGAAGACACACTTGAAAATTAAATCCATTATAGCATAGATGGAAGATTTCTTTCTGTCTACATGTAAGAAAAACAGTGTCTGAGGGGATTAAGGTTAGTGCTAGCCTCCCCTCTTCCTCATGGCTCTGTTTTCTCGTTGATCTGTGATTCGCATCTGAATGACTGTGTGCAGAAATTATTGAAATGTATTTATGAGAAAAAGAGCAACTTAGCTAAACTTGCTACAGAAAAAGTGTTCCAACTTACCAAAGATTTGTGTAGATTTGAAATGCATCCAGAATATAAAAAATGAATTCTAGTATTTTTACTAACGTGATTCAGATTGAAAATGATACAGTAATATGGAAAAGTAAAAAAAAGATTTGTGATAAGATTTTTTATAGTGCTGGATTTACAATAATTATCCCTAAGGTACCACCTTTTAAGCCATCCACAACTGTACTGTCAGTGAAGGTCAGGACCAATCTAGAATTTTTACAATGTACAAACAGTATGGGCCGCTTTACACACACAGATATCTGTGACCAACTTCTGAACAGATCTCTGGTTGCAGTGAAATCATGGACACATTGTTACATTTGTACACAGCCACAAAATGGAACAATGTGTCCATTATTTCACTGCAACCAGAGATCTGTTCAGAAATTACACACACCAACTTCTGTGACCAAAGCGGCCCTAAATAGCGTAAAAATTCTTTTTCTATAAATCCTTCAGTGGAAAATCATCCTAAAGTTACACAAACAAATAATTATGTTGTGGCTACTGACACTCCATTCAGTGATATTACATACATTGATGATGAATTAATTACAGTATCCATTAATCCCTTAGAAATATTTAATGCTGTTGCACATAGCAACAATTGCATTGAGGCTGTTGATGGCTTACCCACAATTAATAATATCCCCTGCACTAATAAAGATTTAATTGAAGTACATGCAACTAATTGCTCTGAACAAAAAACTACCACTATTATAGCAGAACATCGCATTATCCTAAAACAACAGACCAATTTAATTACTATTAAAGCACAAGTACATTTGGAAAATGTTAAAAAAACAGATAGAACTAATAGAGAGAAAATTCTCACTACAATAACGCTGCATATTGCAGGTCAAAATACTCAAAATCCATTCTGTAGCTCCCAAAGTCTCATTGAATTTATGGATTGTCCAGCTTGCTTACTTGATTTTTCCATATATGAAACAGAGAGTAGTTTAAACAATGAATGCGCCAGCAACATTGATGCTACCTCAATTATAACCAGGGTCGGACTGGCCTGCTGGGGAACCGATTAATCCCCCGACGGGCCCGAGGTCCTTGTGGACCCACCTTCTTTGCCCCACCCCTCACACCCCCTGATGAGAGAGCCCAAGCGGGTCCACTAAAGCTAGTGTTCAGGGCTGCAAACAACACCTCACTGGGCTGCCTCCTATGTTTGCAATGCAAATTAGCCATGTGGTGGCACAATCGGGAGGAGGAGGACTGCATGCTGCCATTTAGAGGCCCTGTGTGAGCACCCAGGCCCCTTATACTTACCAATCCCCGCGGTCACAGTGCCTTCTGTGGGGGTTGGAGATGGGGCTGTTTATAACTATAGACAATACAACTCAAAATAATACCTGTCTTGTACCTTTTTTATCCCTAGCCAATCCCCCCAAAAAACAGATAAATCATTATTTCCAGCCAAAAAACAGAAAGAGAAAAAAAAAATCAAGGACAGGAACTAGAGGGAGCAGAACGAAAAGAGGTGAAAACTTTTGTATAAAAAATGCTATTGATAACTCAGATGTTGGCAATAGCAATATTTTCAACCTTTCCAAATATGAGCTCTCGGCAGCAGAAACGTCTGTCCTAAATAAAGGCTTGTCCTTTTGTCCTACTCTCATAAAGACTTTGATCTATTTTTGGATCTTCATAAATTGACTCATAAGATGACGCTAAAAAGACATTTTAATAAATTTCCATCTAATACAGGAACACAAAACCCTGATCCTAATGACATGTCTTTTCACTCTTATCTGAAGTTCAAATCAAATTTTTATCCTGTTGAGAGTAAGTGAACTTTTATTAATACTTTTCATGAACTGATCCTAACGAAATAAATAAAAAAATCTGAATGGTAACGTATGTACTAAACAAAGAAACAAAGCCAAAAATAAAAACAAAAGCAAAAATAATAAAAACGGTAAAGAAAATGAAAAAACTTTGTTCGAATACCTACAATGATTTAGCTTCAACAGAAAAGGAGGCTCTTGATAGTTTATGAAAAAATTATAATATAGTCAATAGATCAACCGTTAAGGAGGGTGGTGTTATAGTTCAGAACTACAAGGATTACTGTAATGTATCTGAGGATCCCCTTTCCCTCAGCTACAGTAGTGTTTAATAGTTTTGTCAATAGAGCTTATGAGGATAAGATTATTAATTCTTTAGAAAACAGTTTTTTTATAACAAAAAATCCCACTACTCCATTTCTATTGTTATGGCAATAAATAGTTAATAATTTATATTAGTTTATAGAAGTCATTCAGAAATCTTTCAGGCTAGAGGCCTGTTTGTAGGAGAAAGGCCTTGCTCTTTTCCCTAGCTAGCCCTCTCTCCTTCTTCCCTCCCACCTTCGGGTTTTCTCTGTCTCAGATTTTATATAATGTTTTGACTTAGAGGTAGCTGTATAGAAATTCTTATCAGCTTGTTCTGAATGTACTGTGTGTTAGTAGTTCAATCTAGCCTTGATTCGCACAGAATATAATTACCGTAAATGTTTTTTCAGAATAAAATGTAGATTTAGCATAATATGATGCATAATATGATGTAATCACCTAGAAACACCCCTAAGGAATGCCCCTTTAATGATAAGTAATAAAACTGCTAATGGCTCCTAAAATAAAGGTCTTTGTCATTAAGTTCTACATTGACTTTCGGTGGCGTGCACACACTCAGACAAAGCACCCAATTTGGCGGCAGACAATTAAGAGGACAGCCCACCCGAAAGGTGTGGAGGGCATCCATTACAGTTGGCGCACCAGCGTGGGGCTAGGACGAGACGTCCAGAGGATGACAGACATAACTGAACCTTCATTCCCAGGACGGACCATACACGAGGGGTAGACCTGCAGGCTACAAAGACGTAAGAAAATGATTTATCTTACCTAAGACCCTCCTGTGTCTCCGTGCAGGGATGGAGGTAGCTGGCTGTCAGACTCGGACATAGATGACCGGATCTGAGAAGTCCTAGCCCTTGCAACCCGGTCCTGAGAATTCCTTAATTGTCTGCCTTATTTGTGTTCTTGCAACCTGATCCTGAGTTTGTCTGTGTTTATGTCAGTGCTATCATTGCTGCAGTTTCAGTACAGAGAAGGAGAGAGAAAGGCATGGAGAACGGAGAGACGGGGCTGAGTGGGAAGATTCTGTTTCCCTGGTTGTCCAGCTCTATTCCCAGGGGATAGGGCCGATGATTTGTCGACCCCTACTAGGGTTGATGGTTTTCCGGCCCCTGAAAGGGGGGCCGATGGGTTATTCCACTACTGGTGTTCCAGCCTCTGATATGGCTGATAGCTTGCGTGCGCGGGGTGGGAAAACCAAGGACGGAGTGTAGTCCTGGCTGCAGTGGTGGACAGGTACATAATTTACATAAATGATGGTAGTGATGAGATTGTTCCGTTCTCTCCAGATAACGTGCCTCTTGTATAGGTAAGGTATAGAGCTAGCAATTACGCCCGTTGGCTGGATAATAAATCGTGTTACTGACGTGCCATAAGCACGGGAAGAAACTGGTTATATAGCAATCCCTGGCACTTCTCCAGTACTCAAGGTGTTCAGACAAAATATACATGCCCAGCTAACGATAGTCAATGAGCAAGGAGTCTTGTTGCAAGAAGTATATGCAAGAAAGTTATATGACCCAGTTATTGCCCCACTGAGGTGTAGAGGGGGCCAGACAGCTTGATGTTTTATCTGTTGTATCTGTTTGGTACTAGAATTGTTGTCACCAGTCAGTTAGGTCCTTTGAACAGTTGGACACTCAAACACATTCTTGTGATTCAGGCTCTCCAAAAATTGAGCCACCTGGAGGGATGATTAATGTGCTGAGTGCCCAAGGGGAAATAGTACATGTGCTGACTCTGTGGAGAAAAAAGGAACATTAACAGACAGGAATATCTACCGACAGACAAATACTGAGTAAAGGTGTATTTTTGCTGACAGTTATCAAATCAATTTTCTAATTTGGAAAACCCTATAGCAAAACCCTTAGTTTCTCCCTGAAAATTTTCTCCCTGAAAATTGTCCTTTTATAAGGGGTAATATGGCGGATACAGGAGCCGTTGGGAAGCATGTCTGGATTGTTGGACATTCATATATCTATTGGGCAGAGAAGAGGGCCCACGGACGTCTGTATTCAGAAAATTTATTTTTTCCCAAGGATTTTATCCATATACGGCGGTACGGACATAGGGGAATGCGCTGGAATTCTTTATGTTCTACTCTGGCGTACTTGATATGTCACTCTCCCGTACCAGATCTTATTATTATCCATTTGGCAGGTAATGATCTTGGAAAAGTCTGTACTTCGGATTTATTGCGGAAAGTTCAACATGACATCAAAATTGTCCATTCTATGTTCCCTGAGACTGCTATAGTTTTTTCAGAAATCATTCCCCGCCTAAATTGGTTTTCTAATGGTTCAGGTTTTCTAGAATCTGATCGGAAACGCTTCAACAAAGCTGTTGAGCGGTTTATGCCGGTGGTGGGTGGTTTTTCCTACTGCCACACAGACTTGGAAGGTTTTGCTCCGGAACTATACCGTTCAGATGGAGTACACTTAAGTGAGAGAGGTTTAGATATATTTAATATGGGGTTACAAGGTTCTGTGCAGAAGTGGCTATTAGATTTGGGTTTAACTGTTCCACACGTGGTGTGTCCAGGGGCCGCCTTAGGGTAAATACAATGGTTATTGTTCTGCACACTATGCAAGCCTTAGTCAATTCACAACATATACCTTTTAGAGTTTTTATTATCACCAGTGTAGAAAAATTTTGGTTATTAAGAAGGTTTAGAGTGTTCAGAAGAAACTTTAATGCCCGGCTCACTGAAGGTATCCCAGTTGACTCCCATTTACACAACCCTGCTGACAGTGGTGACCTTGAGGGGTGGACATCCATAGCCAAGATAGAAGTACAGAAACTAGGGTTTAAGCTATAATATGGGTGTTAATCAGTCAAAGCCTCAGCAAGTTACCCCCAAGAGACCTTGTGGCAGAGAAGAAAGTGAAGAAGTATGTAGCAAGAAGGGGAGGGAAGACTGTGTGTTATTTTATGATTATTTGTTAGGACGCATTAGCTTTAATACGGGTACGCAGGCAACCAGTACAAGGGGAGATTTAAGGGCAGGTGTACGTATTACATAGGCTGCCAGTATAGGTGGATGAAGAGATAAGGGTAGGCGTACCGAACGCAGGCTGTCAGTATAGGTGGGTAAGGACAGGCGTCCTCTCCAAGAAGGAGGGAAGACCGGTATACCGTGGCATAAGTATATGCTGGGATAGAGACACCGGTGAATAGTGGTTAAAGATGTTGCGTCTTTTCAAGAAAAACGGCCATTAATATGGTCCGTGAAAGAGAAGGGAAAAAGTATGTTAAAAATGCAAACAAGCACAATTAGAAGGCTATGAGGAAGTTAAAGGGGAAGGAGGGTGCTGTAATGCTATATGGTTATGTGTGTATAACGCTAGGTGGCTATAACTACCATAGGAGTAAATTCATATACTTGACCAAAGAAAATTAATTATAAGCCCTCCAATCATAAGAAACTTCATAGAAAAAGACCAGGAGTAAGGCCAAAATACTGTATAATCAGAACAACTTTATTGAAAACATATATCAGCTCACAGCAAAGATGTTACAAGCAGGCACATAAGCAGGACCCCCATCAAGGTACAACACAAAGGTGCATGGAAACCAATAATTATGTCTCCTGGCCAAATAGCCCACCTAAGTATAACATTGCCACATACCCCAACACATATATCAACCAAGTGGTTACCAACAAAGTACAAACAAGGCAATGGATAGGGTCAGAAAATAGCTACCTGCTTGTGGCTGCCTCCCCTAGACGCACGTTTCGCGTTTAGCTTGTTCACAAGGGGGTAGTTCCATACATGTATGAGATATTTTTATACCCTTCCAAGTATACTGGCGTGTGACATCATTTCCTAAAGCAGCCAGGTGTGTTAATCACCCTCATTACCTGTATCTGTGTGTAGCCTGGCAACCAGATTGCATGTAGCCAGTCACCAGCCTCCATGTCATCCCACTTCCAGGCTCAAAATCCCGGAGTAGGAGACGTGCGGCCCGCCCCTCGCATACATCACAATCACTGGTGCCAGGAAACTACATTTCCCAGTGTCCTTAGCGTCCCACATGACCCGTCACATGACCGGACGTGACCAATCACAGGCCGCCATGCCCTCACTGCATCCCGACCAATGGTACAGGGCAGGAGACGGGCGGCCCGCCCTCAGTCAACATGATAGTGTCACGGGTGGCACGGATGACAGGGTAGAGGCCACGCGCAGACGGTCCCAGCGTTTGGCCAATCAGCCATAAGGTTTGAGGACGGTCCGTCTTTCAGGGGCATTTACCTTCTGTGTAGATAAAGAGAAGGTATGATAAGATCTCCCTATCATGGGGAGACGGCTGGGAAGGTCTTGTGCTCGGTCTGGTTTCTACACCAGTATTCTGGGTCTCTAGGACCCAGCAGGTTCTTCCCACTTTTATAAGGAGTTTCATTGCCCTCCCTCGGTGCAGGTGATATTTCCTTGTGGACTCATTATCCTTGCTCCAGCAGAAGCTGAGGTTGTGGAGGTTGCTGTGCTCTGCTGCAAGATAAGTGTTTTCTTTCCCCATTGTCTGTTTTTTCCTTGTGTTTGTCTTTAGTTGTTAGTGGAGGGGTCTAGTGAACCTCTCCATCTGATCCTTAGATAAGGTAGCGCTAGGATCAGAGAGGGACGAGGTTCGTGGTCGGCGACAGTTGAGGAAACTGTATAGGGACGTTAGGGCAGACAGGGTCAGCCCTAGTAAGACTAGGGGTCACCCTCTCCCTCTTGTGCCCATAGCTTTAGGGACTCCTTATTTCCCCCCCCCCGTCGTGGTCCTACGCTGGGTGCCTCTCCCGCTCCCAGCGTGACAGATAGCCAGTGACACAGCCTGGTAGGTGGAGCAATACTCCAACTATACTACCACTGTGTCCAGAGAGCTGCAATGACACAGTGTGTTCTCATAATACCTAGAATGGGCAAACTTGATCAAAAAAGATGTGGGCTGCAGTACATAACATAAGAATAGGGCTAAAAGCACAATTATACAAATAATACATGAAAATGGCAATGGCGATCCAGTATCTTCATTAATGGACCAAATATCAGAAATCCTACCATTGTGTCCATATTTCAATCCAAATGCTTCCTCAGTACCCTTTCTTCAGACACATACATATAAACAATCATAAAATATATAACCATACATACAGGCCGGCCTGACCAACATTCTCACATGTAAACAAACCTCAAAGTGCATATAAGGGTACATAGTACCTAATCTAGAATATGCCACAGCATATACACGGACTGTGCAAAATAGGCAATAAAGTGCATAATAGAATATATTACTAAATATAAATACATTAGTGAGTACAATATACAAAAATATATATATATATGCATATGTCTGGGTACAAGACAGTTGATATCCATATGTCCACAGATCCCACTTTCCAATGGATCCATCCTTCCATGCCAATTCATCATCTGAGCCATCACAAGAATAAAAAGACCTAAATAAAAAAGACTTTATTAATAAAAATGCCTTTATTATTAAAACAACCTACAAAAATGGTGCAAAACTTAGAACTTCATTGAGGCCTTTGGGACGAACACATCCAACTCTCATAATCCATTTGGCCTCAAGCTGTGCCAAGGCCTTTCTCCAATTGCCTCCACGTGCATTGATGTGTACCCGATCAATTCCAAATGACTACCATAGGAGGCTGTAAGTGGCGCACATAGTGTTAAATGAAGCTGTAATCAGGGCCCCTGTGTATACAAGTCATATTAAAGAGGTTTCTGTAAGCTCTAAAATGCTGAGATGTGAGATGTAATGTCAGGGTTGATTATTGTCTTGTCTGTATGTGACTGTATGTTTTGTATCACGCGTGATGTGAGCAGGTGTTTAGTGTATGGTTTTTGTGTTATATACATGCTGCCACACGATTCCCTAGGGAGAACGCTACCTTATAATGTCTATGTTCCCCTTGGTATATTCATAATATTCATAGTGTCTGTTTCTGCCAATATTCATTCCGTCCAAGGTCAGGATGTGTGAGAATTGTGCGCAGATATTTTCTCTCCCCCCCCCCCTTCTGTACCTAATGGGAGGTAGTAGGAGCAAGTCTGCACTAGCGTGTTCATTTTTACATGATGGAGTGATAGCTTTCTATAAGATTAAGATCCTGAGTGACTGAGTGGAAAGCAGGAATTTCTTTTCATTTTTGGCTGTGAATATTAAGAATCATAATTGTTTACTGTGTATTTAGTTGGAAGCTAGTAATATTGCCTATTATTGGACACAATAATAGTTATTTTGGACAGTTTTTGTACATTCTTGCTCGAGGTCCTACAGGATTAGATTTTTACTGACTATCATACAGGGATTATTCTATTTTATTGAGTCATACTGACACACTGTCTTCTTGTTTGTGTTGTGTTGATATTCTTTAGACGCTATGATAACTATGTGGGATAATTTTTGTATATTTCTGTCTGAAGGTTTACATAGATAGACTCTTTCTGATTTAAATAAATAAATGTTAGTACGATGAACAATTGTTTTTAGAAGAGGCATAGAGAACAGATAATAATACTTAGTATATGTGTGTTAAATCTTCAGATTCTAATCCCGTTGTTTTCTAAAGTTGTTTTCTGTTATGGCGCTGGCTCCAGGTGGGGGATGGACTTGTTTAAGTTCGGACAGAAACCTCCGCCCAGAGTGTCCCTCCTCCTATCTTAGGAGTGTAAGACTCAGAGGACGTTTTGCCCATCAGAACTTCCTGTGGCAGCCATCTTACACCACCCGGGTGTCCTCCCATCTTTGGAATGCATGACACAAAGGAAGTCCCACCCCCAGGTACTTCCTGTGGCAGCCATCCTACACCACGGAAAAGGCCTGTTAACAATGAGACTACATCACAGTTAGTTCCACTACCAGTTTATATATCCAGTTATGGTTATACAAGGGTAATATTATATATACCTTTACTCTGATATCTTCTGATTCCCTCATGCGAAGGGGGGATGGAGACATACATGGAGACATTTATAACAGAATTTAAATGGGTTTTTGGTTAAGCATCAAACAGTTATAGTTTAGAAATATAGCGCCAATATATTCTGCAGTGCTGCATTATTTGTTGCCTAGCTATCAATATAATTGGTAGCGAATTGTAATAAGAATTTAGTTGAATAAGTATTTTTTTGAGTTTTGAAACAAAAAACTCAATTTGCATTAATTTCAGATGTATGTATAGGAGAGATGATCTAACACTGGACACCGGTAGGATCCTCGCATGAGGTAATCAGAGCAAATGATTCTGAGTTTTTGCACTTTTGTGAGCAGGTGGAGCATCTTCTAAGTACAATTCTTACAAAAACGGTAAGCATATTGAATGCAGAATTGGTAAATCACGGTGAGGTAGACACCATGTTACCAGTCTAGGATGGTATAATCACACTGACAATCACTACAGGTGACCACCTAGAGGTAGAGGGCAAGGTATAATTTGAAGTTAAAATAAAGTTAGTCTAGGTAGTGGCGGGAGGTTATCCATCCCAGCCTTGTTACGTCTGGCTGCCTAAGCACCCCCTCGGTATCAGACTGCCCGGACAGAACTAAATAAATACTAAAGGAACAAAATGTAGGTTGTGCTGAAGGATGGGAAAAAGGACAGGCCATGATGACGTCTCTCTTCAACAAAAGTTAGAATAGTCTTTGCTTGGCCCCACATACACCTCAACCGGTCACGAGTGTAGTCAGATGAATACTTCCTGGTTCGCTCCTGGTTACAGGTAAGTCGTGTGAACAATCCTGCATTATTCTCAAGCACAACACAACTCAGAAAGGTAAGAGTTTGAAGCAGCAGCCGCTCCACAAGCTTTAAGAATTGCAACAGGGTGCAGACAAGGAGAGAAAAGGTATAAACATGTCCTAGTAGGTGTGGATCTCTCTCTCCTATATAAAATACCATAAGATGTCTAATATAGTGGTTAAAATGTTCTGAAGCAGAGTAAGTAGGTAAATGAGTATATATATATACTAGCTGTGAGCCCGATTCTAAAGAATCGGGAGTCTAGAATCCGTATATCCTTTATTTAAAATTAGTTTTAACTAATAATCCAATAATTCCATGATATCAACCATACAATTATATGTGGTTGATGGAAAGATATCATTTTTGGAAAATTGAACTATTATGATGTAAGGGTCTTGGAACACAAAGTAACAATACTTGTTAATGTGTCAATAGCTTGATTTGACAAATCAATATTGGTATTCTGCGTATTAGCCAGTTTGTGTCAGCCCACCAATCGCATCAAGATGCCCTTACGTCTGGTGGGTCCCTAATCTAACTAATTCCGAATTATGAATATTTTGACTTATTTAACAGCAGCATTTTTCATCTATTTAAAAAGGATTGGATGTAAAAAATAAAATTTCCACACCTGACACCTAAGGAGTTACCGTCAACAGACTTGCAGCAATTTCCATAACCCAACTAAGGAATTTGCAGTAAACTTGCGGTAAATGGAGCAAACATGGCTATGGCAGATGCAGGAAATTCAGCCACAATAACTGCAGTGACCTGTGGTTTGTTAGTGGCTGTAACAGCCGCAACCACGTTGTCTGCATCCACTGCAAGTGAATTACAAATTCCATACACATTGCATGAAAATTACGGCAAGTGTGCTGTAGGTCAGCCCTAAGGCAGCAAATGTAGAAATGTTAAATTTAAATAAAAAAACATCCACAAATTGACTCCAGCATTTTTTAGCTAAGGTAAATCTCAATTTAGATATGTCCCTCTCTATCTATATATAGTGAACACACCTTGAGATGGAGATGTGTGTGAACAGCCATCCCACCCGTCTCTTAGCTGTTCACAAAAACCTCTCCCTGTAAAAAAAATATAGCAAAATTCTCAGCACTTGTAGTGCTGGAACGTAATATGATGGTTTCTATCACCAAATTGTAAAATTTGGATGATACACATCTATGATCTCATACTAAATGTGTGTTCCTCTGTATATCTATCTATCTATCTATATCTATATATATATATATATATATATATATATATATATATATATATATATATATATATATATATATATAGATTAAATCCCTTTTGCACATAATTTATCTCCCCAAAAATAATTATATATATAACATGGCTATATAATAACCATGTAATTAATATCTTTACAAATATGACTAAACTAATTTTTTGTAGATTTTGTGGTTTTTGTAAAAAAAGTATCAGAACAGTATGAAAAAAAAGAAAAAGCTTAACGTAAAACATTTTTGTACACAATATTGTGTGTAAAGACCTTAGGAGAATCAGGCAGTAATTGTCCTTGGAGTGGTGTATTAAGCACTTTGACCTTGACATTGTGGCCTTTTCCAGAGTCAAGCAACGCTGCATACAGTTGACCATGGGCAAAAGCTGGTTCTGGGAGATATATCCCAACTCGATTGAGAGTTTGCCCTTGCGATTTATTGATGGTCATTGCAAACGCTGCCTTGATGGGAAATTGTCGTCTTCTTAATCTGAATGGTAATGCAGTCTCTGATGGACATAAATCAATACGTGGAATGAATACCACATGTCCTGCTGCTGAGCCGGTAATAACTTTAGCCTGGATCATGTTTTGAAACAATGCAGTTACAATGAGCCGAGTACCATTGCACAGACCTTTCCTGGTATTCAGGTTGCATAACAGCATGACAATGGTGCCAACTTTAATTTTTAGATGATGTAGAGGCATTCCAGTAGGTGTAAGTGAATGCAAAAATTCAGGAGGGTATTGTTCTGAATCATCACAGTCCTCTGCATCAATAGAATCTTCACTCATATAGTCTGTGTACTCACCAATCAAGCAATCCATGACTTTGGAATTAACAAAATCGACGTCGTCACTCTTAGGACACATGATAGCATGAGAAGCAGCGATATTGATACTCTCGTTGTTATTGACATCAATGTTAATGTTGTCTCCAAAGATCTCATGTATTAAAGACCCAGTGCACACCATATCTGGAGGAATCTCGATGACATCATCTCCAAGGTTATGTTCATTGGACAGCTCACCATTACCAAGTTTAAGCAACCAACTGCTGTATTCCGGATCAATAGAGTGCATGTTGTTAATAAGCGGGAGTGGATTGAAAAGTGGCCAATGTGTAGAATATTTTAAACAGCTCTCTACAATATCTGTTCTTGTGCAATGAGGAATGACAGGAAGACATTGCCGAAAGTCTCCTCCAAGTACAATTACATTGGCTCCAAAAGGTGTCTTTTCTTTGTTGGTAACTTTTTTGGTCATAACATCTCGTAACAGTCTTTCAATGACATGCAATGCATACTTTGAACTCTTTATTATAGATGAGTGCACAATGGTCTCAGTCTTCTGCAAATCATAAGCTGCATCCGTGTCATTTTTTATCCTGGAAACCGATGTTTCATTCACAGGTATTGGTATTCCATAAAGAGAATGAATTGTTCTTCCTCCTTCAAGCATATTGGCTGCAATTCCTGTAGTGGCAGCAGGTGACACCATTTTTCCTTCTCCCCTTAGCTGATGTAGAAGTAGATGGTAAAGGTAAGTTTTTCCACTGCCACCAGGACCGTCAATGAAGAAGCACTTTGGTGTTGCAGTAGTGTCTTCTAATGCTTGAATAATAGCCTCATAAGCCAAAAGTTGTTGAGGATTGAGAGTTGCTTTCATCTCTGCAGCTGTTCTTAACTCATCGTCTTGATGAAATTGTTGTGGAAGTTGTTGTTTCCTGACAGGGCGTGGTAAATTAAAATCAGTATATTTTTTGCCATGACTTATCCAAGAAATTTTGAGATCTGTCATCGCATATCCTTCACAATTCACACACTCCTCCGTATTTGAGTGATATTTATGGCAATAGTCTTGAATGAAGGGTTCTTTAAATTCAAGCCACAACTCCAGTGGATTAGCAGGAGGGTCAAAAATGCAAATGTAGGCAAACATATCACGTAGCTGTGCAGGCATGTTCAAAATGCAAGCATCAAGTAAGGTATTTCTCCACAAACTGTCATCAAATAATAAACCAAAAGCTAAGGCAGTGTCTTTGAAAGTTAGATGTGTAACTCCATGAACCGTTTTAATGCTGTCAAAACTGGTGGCACCTTTGACATGCAGCAACAACAACCGCAAATAGTAGCGTTCCTGGTCTCTGAGACTTACAGTATACATTCTTCCAATTACAGAAGCACCTCCTCGCTTTCTCTGTTGCCAAGAACCTTCTATCCAAACGTAGTGTTCTGGAATTTCACGATATAAATAAGTATGAGCAGTTGGGTCCTTCTTATTAAGCTCAAAATAGCCCATAAGAGTGGAATTGTTATGTAGCTTGTGTCTGATGTTGGCTATGGAGTCATCCTCATGAAAATAGAGTTGTTGAGAATGAGGCAGATGTACGGCCAGGGGAATAATACTGTGCGATTGTTTGTGCATGGGATAAGCAAATATCCGCCAAGCTGCCTCAGGTGCACTAACATAACGGGAATCCATAAATTGATGTGTTTCATCATGTTGGATGCTTGTTTGGCAAATTTCCAGATTTGCTTTATCATGTCCATTATATACATATTTAAATAAGTATTTGACACTTTGTATGGAACCACAAACTTCCACATTGATATGACACTTATATTTGAGTAGTAAGAAAGGATTATAAGGAACTACCCATGAATTGTCAATCATGACGGAATGGTGTTGAAATGATGGTCCTGTATTTCGTCGATAAGTCGGATAGGCATCCTTTGCGATGACAGTCGAATCCTGAAAATGTTTGGGGAAACCTTTGCTACACTTCCCAAGATGCATACATGGTGAATTTGGCCTCAGTTCTCCACAGGGACCATGAATCATGTGTTGCATGACGATCTTATGAAGCTGAGGGTAGGTGATTGGGCTGAAATACCAGATCCTAACAGTATTGTCAACTTCAATCTCTGTGCGTAATTTTGAGGTGGCATCCAAAATAATCAAAATGTGAGCATGAGGTAGCCCACGTTTCTGAAACTCAATTACATGAACCATGAAGCACTGTTAAAAGACATAAACTTGGTGCAAATAAGCCATTTTTAAATTCTGAAGACCCGTGCCACCAAATCTGGTCTGTGTTCCACACGTTGCCATGGTTCCAAATTGTTAGTGATCTCATTCCATTTGGGATTACATGTCATGGTGACAAATAGATCTGGGCGACCAAATTTAGTGACTATAGCCCTGGCATCTTGATAACGCTGCTGCATATTTCTGGGGCTGCCTTCGAAAGATGATGGTAGAATGACAGTTCTGCCAATGGGAATGCCTTTTTGAATGGATTTGTTGATGAGATGCTCTTGAAGTATGCAATAATCCTCGACTTTGAATTTTATCCGTCAACACCAGTCAGATTTAAGTCGATTGGCCTCAATTTTCACATAAGCATCAAGTAAATACTGCTGTGTCAATTTTCCACCATTCAAAACGGGATTAAGCTGATTGCGGACAGACAGCACATAACAGTAATATTGGAGTTGTGTAACCCTGCGTTCACTTTTTCCTTGATGCTTCAGTCCATCATGCCACCCTTGTTCTCCGTAAGGGAAACATAAAGGATAGAGTAACGCATCCAAGTTACTGTGAAGAATGCTGACCTGTTGTGTCTTTGGAGCCAAAGGATTTTGTGGATCGGCTTTTAAATGGATTAATATATCTCGGTTGAATGGTGGCTCCCCATTGTTATTTTCAAATACAACAGCTACTTCGTTGACAGTAGGATTGTTATAGCGTCGAGGGTCTTGACTGCGGTCTTGTTTAAGTGTCATCGTAATATTTGGCATGACAGTGCCATTTGTTTCAGCCTTTTGTTGTTCTTCCTGTTCCACATCACGGAGCATTTTGTATGCAGCTACAAAAGGATTGATGTTTTCTAATTAATGAGTATTATTGCTCTTCAAAGTTGGATGGCATTGTAAATTTGGTTGACATTGCAAACGTTGTTCGTTGGCGGTAGCAGTAGCCAAGATATAAAGTTAAGCATACATTGGAACTTGATCATCTGCCGGATGTAGTGTGCCAGTGCGATGGTAGATTTGGCCATGTATGCGGAAACAGTAAGGGCCATGTCCAGGTGGTGGAGAAATATTGGCACCCATGGAGGCGAAAGCAAAAGAGCTGTTGATGGCTCGGATGTTGTCCATGAGATTACGACTGTACTCACTTTCTCCTTTGAGTAAACGCTTGAATACCTCAGGGTATTCAGGGATGGGTATCCGGACCTAGCCCTTGTGACAGCAGAGTGTATAATTTTGATCGCATGGCATCTCAGCATGAAAATGTAGTACCTCACAATATTGACATGTATATGTCATTGGACCACAGCTGTGCTCTAGAATGGAAGTGTCATCATCAGTAAAACCAATGGGATGTATAAGGACAGTAGGAGGTAACCTAATATATGTTGGCCTACATAAAAAATATATTTTATGTTGCACTGCTTCAGGTTCCGCACATTTGATGAATGAGGATGTAGATTGCATATTAAGCTCAGGCTGTCTGAATGTAGAGATGGAAGCAGTGTGTGCACGTCGTCAGTGTTGTGCCACAACAGAATTGTGTAAGCGGAGTTGTTTGGACTTAGGAGACTCCACACTGATACGTGCTATGAAAGCAGTTTGAACTTTCTTGCTGTGAGCCTGTTTGTGATATGTCGTCTCGGCAGCACAGTGTTTTCGCTTACATGCACACTTGGCCGGTGGTAAAGGATGTTCAGTATGCGGCAATTCAACGGCTGTTGAGCTGGAAGCGGTGAGATCGGGAGAAGGTATGACTTGCTGCATTAACTTAGTCTTTCTGCAACGCTCCCGGGCTGCCAGAGCATTTTTTTTCAATCTCTGGCTTCTCTCTTCAGGAGATTCCTTGCACATGCGTTTGTAATACGCAGTCTTCCCTTTCTCCAATCGAATGCGTCTGTCTTCAGCAATCTCGGTGGTGCGCTTCTTACGCTTCGGTGTAGCCAATGCCGCTTTCTTGGCCACGTCATCATATTTCATACAGTCAGAACGTATGTTTCTGCGACGCTCCCGGGCTGCCAGAGCTTTATTTATTAATCTCAGGCTTCTCTCTTCAGGAGACTCCTTGGCAATGCGTTTGAACAAAAAGAAGGCTGCATATTACAATCGAATGCGCCTGTCTTCAGCACTCTCCGTGCTGCGCTTCTTAGCCTTCGGTGCAGGCACAGGCGCTTTCTTGGCCACGTCAGCAGATTTCTCAGAGCTCATGTTAGCAAGTGTAATCACAATACAATGCAATGTGAAGTAGAATATGTTTGTTAAGGAAGATATGAATAGTGAGAGTATATACATATACAATAGCATGATTTTATTTGTTTAATTTTTGTAGGAAGAGAAAAATATACAGAAATTTCCATTTAAAGTGGCAAAGAGTTACTTATAGTGAGTGTATGTACTTGTAATTAGAAATCAATCTGTATTACAACCAATTAAAAATAGACTTTAACGTCAGATGTATGACTAAGTAGCCGATGTAGTCCAAACTGTCAGGGTACCAATATAGTGCAGGTTTAGAAAGAGTTAATGTCCGACTGGCAGGACTCTATTAAAGTAGGAACTTATAATGATATCAAAAAGGTGATTGAAGGAGTTAATGTCCCACCGGCACTCCCACAACAGAGTAAGCAGTGTAAATTGTATCCAAAATGGTGTGCAAGGGGTTAATGTAGCACTGCTAGTAGTAATAGACATTACAAAGGATGCACTTAATGCAGAAATGGTATATAAGGGGTTAACTTGGCAGTGGCATTACAACTACACACTGTGTTATAGAAATAACTCCAAAAAGGGAATATAAGGGGTTAATGTACCACTGCCAGTACTAATAGACACTAAAAAGTATGAAGTTAATGCTGAACTGGTATATAAGGGGTTAAGTTCGCAGTGGCAGTACAACTGGAGGACTTTGAGTTTCAAATTTACCGCTGTAAGTGAGGCGCTATGCTCATTGGTCGCTGTGTGCTGGCGCCGACCAATGAGCATAGCGCCTCACTTCCCATTGAGATACATAGCGGTCTTCAGAGCTATGCATGGGCGGGCCCTTGGTTCTATTTTCGGCCACGGCGCTTGGCTCTCGTCGGTCGTCGCCGGGGCGGGAGGCCCTGCAACGGCTCGCAATGGCCGCTTCGCCATATATAGACTATCTATCTATATCTATCTATCTATCTGTTTTTAATAAGTAGCAAAGGTAATAGAAATAACACCCAAAAAGGACTATAAAGGGTTAATATTCGTACTGTAAGTAGTACAATATATACAGTAATAATAAATTTATGGCAAAAAATTTCTGTTGATAATGTAGAGGAGCTTCCTGACGTCGCTGTGACAGGAATCGTCAAAGCAGGAATGACGTCTGAGGTAAAAATTTCAAATTTCGCGGTCTAAAATGGCGGCCGCGAAATTTGAAATCATAAAATGGCGGCTTTCGCGAGGCGGTGTTCTGATTGGCGCCTGACTTCCCATAGAGATACATGGAGGAATGAGGCGCGAATCTCATTGGTTGCGATGTATTTTTAAACATGGCGCCGTGAATCTGATTCGACGGCGCTCAGCGGGGAGACCGGCGAGTTGGATGCCCAGCGCCTGGTTCTGTTTTCGGCCAGGGCGCTGGGCTCAGGTCGGTGGCTGCGCGGAAGTCTGTACCTGGGCGAAGACCTTCGGTGTTCGCCCAGCTACCGACGGGGAGCAACGCCGGAGCCCGGGTTTGTAGCGAAGGGCACCGCTGGTGCTCGGGCTTAGCGAGTCTCCGGCCCCGTGGAACGACCGACCAGAGCCGAGCCCCGTGGCCGAAAATAGAACCAAGGGCCCGGCCATAAATTCGCCGAAACACCGCTATGTATCTCTATGGGAAGTGAGGCGCTATTCTCATTGGTCGCTGTGTGCTGCCGGCGACCAATGAGAATAGCGCCTCACTTTCAACGGTAAATTTGAAACTCAAAGTCGTCCATTATATCTCTATGGGAAGTGAGGCGTTATTCTCATTGGTCGCTGTGTGCTGCCGGCGACCAATGAGAATAGCGCCTCACTTTCAACGGTAAATTTGAAACTCAAAGTCGTCCATTATATCTCTATGGGAAGTGAGGCGCTATTCTCATTGGTCGCCGGCAGCACACAGCGACCAATGACAATCGCGCCTCACTTCCCATAGAGATACATAGCGGTGTTTCCAGCGATGCATGGCCGGCCCCTTGGTTCGATTTTCGGCCACGGCGCTCGGCTGTCGTCGGTCATTCCACGGGTCTGGAGACTCGCAATGGACCTACGTGCCGGAGTTACCGCGGCTGCAACGACTCACGTATTTATCTATCTATCGATAGCTGATAGAGATAGATAGAGATAGATAGATACATAGATAGTGTGCTGCGCCGACCAATCAGCATAGCGCCTCACTTCCCATAGAGATACATAGCGGTGTTTCGGCGAATTTATGGCCGGGGCCCCTGGTTGTATTTTCGGCCACGGGGCTCGGCTCTGGTCGGTCGTTCCACGGGGCCGGAGACTCGCAATGGCCGCTTCGCGGCCATTGCTCGTGCCTCAGCAACGGCTCGCAATGGCCTCGCGGCCATTGCTCGCACCCGCCAACGGCTCGCAATGCCCGCTACGCGGGCAATGCTTCGTGGGTCGCGTGGCTGCGAGGCAGCCACGTCCACAACGACGGAAGTAGCACCGAAACTTACGGAAGTGCGCTACGGCAATTATATATTAGATATATATATATGTATATAATAATATGGTAGTTGTATACTAAATAATTGGACGTTTCCTCAGATATCCAGTTACCTTTTTGACCTATTTTTCAGGAAAGCAGGGAGACCACTGATGATAAGTATACAATAATTATATTGTTTAATATTATGTCTGTTTGATTCTACCTTGTATTTATTATATATATATTGTTTTTATTTGTGCTGAGACAGACTAGCCGTAATCTGCCTCTATTACGGACTATTGACAGTGTATCTAGTGACCCTCATATATATATGTTGACTAAGCGATTGCTGTATATATTTACGGAAAAAAATGGACTAAACAACACTTTACAAACTGAAAATGTATATAAGATCAGGGATAGGTTCGGGACGGATAGGGCGAGTCGACGTGGAGCGGGGGTACCACAGGCGTTTCAAGAGGGTGCCGACCTCCGCTGGTTAGGTAGGTTTCCAGCTTTAAGGACTTTACTAGGGTACTATTAGAAGTGGGTATATCATTTATAAATTGTGTAAATATTATGTCTTTGTTACTATGAACTATCTTGGGTGACAATTTATTCTGATATTTTAATCAATAGAAAATGATTTTTTATTGTATACAAGATCCTTATATAGAAGTTATTTGACATGAACCATAATTGTATGATTTAGAATTGGTGATTTGGGTTTCAAGAACCCAAAAGAATGTAATGTTTCTGTATATATATATATATTGGATATCTTTTCTCTTAGGGATGATTGTTTTTCATTTCTAGGTAAGTCAAGAACTGATATAAAAAGAATATGGTATTTTTTTGTCTTAAAAGGTGGTGTGTATATGTAATATTAGATGATAATATGCTCAAGGGGGGGGGGGACTCATATTCTTAAGGTTATATGTAAAATGTTGTGATTTGTTTTTGTGTTGCAATGTATTACTATGTTATTGATAGTTATGAAAATGGTACAATTTTTTACGAGATTGTGGTTGAAAATGTTGTCCAGGTAATAGATTCCCCGAGATGGTCAGAAGAAACGTCAGAAAGTCTACGGATGACTGACACAGCTCAAGAGCTCAAATGGCAGCCCAACTAGCTCCAAGATCTACACTACAACGCAGACGAGCCCGGGAGAACTACCGAATGTCTCTTACTACAGACGCTGGCCTATATGTGATGGATATAAACATCCCAAGGGACACTGACCGACCGCTTAGGACACCTTTATTTTTTGGGTATCAGGGACTGACTTATTTTAGATAAGACTGAAGTTTCCACCAGCAACATTGACTTGGAACGAGGCCATGTCCTCCTGAATTAGACCGTAGTGAGGACTGACTTATGGAGAATGTCAAATATAATGACTAACAGTTGAGTGATAATTATCACTCAACTGTTGGTCATAATTATGACCGGTATTTGATTGCGGCATTCGTATAGTTTCCTTGTTTGTCATGGTTTGTGAGTGTTCGTGTCCATCCGATGGTGTAATGGGCAGACCTATGTGGGGAATCCGGTGAAGTGGGGTAGGAAGACTGGCTCCTTCTACTAGGGGAGGAGAATGTACCTGGGTAGGTCTGTGTGCATGCACTTTGGTTGGAGCATTCACTCATTGCCACGGGAGAAGGGAACTGTGGGAGCAGCATTAATTTTTATTATATTTAGAATCTATTTTAGTAAATATAATCTCCATATTTTTGCGTGAAAAACTTTTACTATGCATTTCAGTAGTATTAAATAGAGAGGTGAGACAAAGAAGAGGAACCCATGTGCATAGGGTGGCACTAATTTCATGCTGTGCAATACCTTGCATCAAGAAGATGATGTCTCGCGTCATGAAGGAGACAGTGACCACAATGTATGCAGATCTCAGTGGCCCTGATGATGTAGGAGAAATATACACCTGAGAGTGAAGCCATTGCCATTACTGCAAGACCCCTTGGAGAAATACAAGAACTTGAGACCCATCTTAGATAGTAGAATAGGGCAGTTTAGGGTGCGGCAAGACCAACTACAAAGGCGTTACGATTGTCATTACGGTTAGACGTTACGGTTGTCTCAATGTTGGTGAAGACTCCTTCCCCTTCCTCTACCTTTTCCCCCTCTGTCACCTAGGGCAAAGATTTAGGGTAAGATTTTGAATGTCTCCAAAGGGGGGAATGTTCTATAAACTAATGGCAATAAATAGATAATAATTTATATAAGTCATTCAGAAATCTTTCAGGCTAGAGGCTTGTTTGTAGGAGAAAGGCCTTGCTCTTTTCCCTAGCTAGCCCTCTCTCCTTCTTCCCTCCCGCCTTCGGGTTTTCTCTGTCTCAGATTTTATATAATGTTTTGACTTAGGGGTAGCAGTATAGAATTTCTTATCAGCTTGTTCTGAATGTACTGTGCGAATTAAGGCTAGATTAAACGAACTAACACACAGAATATAATTGAATGCTTTTTCAGAATAAAATGTAGATTCAGCATAATATGATGCATAATATGATGCAATCACTTGGAAACACCCCTAAGGAATGCCCCTTTAATGATAAGTAATAAAACTGCTAACGGCTCCTAAAATAAAGGTCTTTGTCATTAAGCTCTACATTGACTTGTGTGTCAGCGTGGTTCTTTCGGTGGTATGCACACACAGGACAGGTGTGGGAGGCATCCATTACACTATAGTACTTGCCTAAGATTCACAAAATGATACAGAACCCGCCAGCAAGACTAATTATTTTGAGCATCAGGTCTCTTACCAGTAATCTGGCAACATATATAGATAAAATATAACAACCACATGTAATGAATCGCTAAGATAATTGCAACACATCTTGCTAAAAGACATTGTATGGAAACCATTCTATTCTATGCTCAGTCGCGACATAGTAGCTCTTTATACGAATATACTGCATGAGATAGGATTGTACTGTATACAACAATTTTTAGCTATTGATAATAGACTATCATCTCAACAAAAATCATTTATCATGCAAGGACTTTCTTTTATTTTGAATAACTTTTTTACTTTCCTAGGCAAATTTTACCACCAAATTAAAGGTACAGCAATGGGATCAAAAGTAGCATGTTCATATGCTAACTTGTTTATTGGCATTTTTGAGGAGATATATATTTATAACAACAAATTTAAAAATGGTATCATCATGTATAAAAGATTTATCGATGATATTTTTTATCATTTGGGACAATGATCAATTTAATGTAGATTTATTCCTCACAGAAATTTACAGTAACTGTTGAGGACTGTAATTTTTCCCTCATTTCATCACATTGATATTGATCATATTGATTTTTTTTAGCTCTTACTGGTTTTGTTAACAATAACAATTTATGTACCAAGACTGTTTTTAGCAACTTTTTAAAAAAAAAAAAGTTATATCCACTATACTGGTGGCCATTTTATACTGGTGGCCATTTTAAAAAGTGGTTGAATAATATTCTGGTTAATCAGTTCAAAAGAGTATGCAGGAACTGTACTAATGATTTTGACTATTATCATCAGGTTACCCTCCTTAAACGTAAATTTGAAGTCCATAAATATCAAAAAGTCACACTGATATTTTTGCTTGCCTGTAAAAATGCTCCCCCAATCAATTTTTTTCATCTAATTGAATTGTTCATACTCCTAAAAAGAAATATTGAGTATAATTTTATTACAACTTTTAATAAAAATCATAAAGCTATTAGAGACATCTTACATGAACATTGGCATATCCTATTAGGAGATCTAATTCTTGATAGGCTATTTCCAAGAAAGTCAAGGTTTTACAGATCTAATTCTTGATAGGCTATTTCCAAGAAAGTCAAGGTTTTACAGAATGTCTATGTAGGCTATCAGAAACATTATAACTCCAAGCCGTTTAAAAATTCTACAAGTTAATGCCTGTGTGGCGGCCCTATGGTAAGGCGCCAGAGGGAGGTACTGCACCCCAAATTAGAGGTGTAGTGCCCCCGTAGTCATGGATATGGGGTCTCATGCAGAGTCTGTCATAAGCATCCATACACTGAGCCCACCTTAGCTTAGGGTCCATATATTCAGTAGGTCCAGGGGGTGGAGCCTAGAGTAGAGTGGGAGACGAGAGTGACAGTTAGTCAGCGAGAGAAGAGCAGGAGGAAGGACGTCAGGAGACTGCATCTCCGAAGAGGTGTCCTCCTGTCAGTTTCTGGGTCACCTCCCTCCAGAGGGGACAAACCAGGACCGGTTGGAGCCGGCTGGAGAGTCCAGGGTTGACACCGGCATTCCAGAGCCGAGGCAGTCAGTCAGTCTATCCCTGACTGCAAACCGCCAAGCTGAGGGACCGACATAAGGGAGCCATAGCGCCACGGACTGAATCCCTACCTCAGTTCCAAATTGGGTCCAGGACACTCTAGGTAAAGGACCGAATTCCGGTGGCAGGAGGATTTGCTTGTTGTCGCTCCCATCTGTACCAGTAAGGAACCGACCGTACCAGTGTGGTTAAGGAGAGTAAGGAGGAACCCAGATCCAGAAAGCTATTACAAAAGGGACCACCGACAGACTCTGCAAAGTGACTTCAAATCTGTGGCTACGTCCCCATTAAACCAGACTGTACTGTGCCCTTCATCATCTGTCTGGTACCAGTAAAGAACTTCTTGAGCTGATCTGGTGTCTGTACTCCTCTTGTCATATATGATACAGTCTATATAGAGTCTCATTATACCCATGCATTAGACACATGAGACATACGATTCTTAAGCAGCTCTTGTATTGCTTCATACAAGTTAGTGCATCAGCAGGATAAAGTAAATGCAAGTTGCAGAAGGCAAACAACCCAGGACATCAGAGCATTAAAGCATAGTACAAGTCATTCAGTCTATTACTTTCCTGTCAGATGTTGCTGGCAAATAGAAAGCTTCTGTGTCCATAAATGATTCCAGGCAGAGTGAATCCAGGCTTCAGAGAGCAAGACACAAACTGGTTTCAGACCTGATTCAGGAGCACAGGTAAATCATCTGAAACTGATTAAAAGGGCAATTGGCAAGGAACAGGGCAGGGACATCAAAGCTGAGGACTCCATCTTGTTTGAGGGCAAAAGTCAATGCACAGGACAGGAAACAAGATGGCCGACGACAAGCTGAGAACTCCATATTGGTTGAGGGCAAAAGTCAATGCACATGACAGGAAACAAGATGGCCGACAAAATACACTAAATGCAAACATAACAACAGATATAGCAAAAAAGACTGAAAACCTTACACCTCTTCTCTGCCACCCAGAGGGCTCTCACAGCATCAAACCAGTGAGGACTACTACTCCCCTCATCTACCCCCGCTGCCCTGAGGTAAAGATCCACCTGTGGGGAGCTGTACTACTCTGAGCTGCACCTCCATCACTTCAGCGGCCGGCCGCAGCTCTGGTATCCACGTTACCAGGTACCACAGGTGGCGTCATGTTTCCGTTTCCCCATCCATCATCATCCCCACCATCCCTGTCATTGAGGGTTCAGGGCACGGAACCGACCAGTCGTGATCCCCCATCAAAGTGACCATCTGTCTCGGTATCTGAGGACCTCTCTACCCTGTCGACTGACTCACTTGCAGCATTGTCATAAGCACAATCAATATAAAGACGTTTATCAATGTAATGCAATCAATTGTCTATGCTGCAAATCAATGTGTAATCGTATGAAATCATTGCTGTTGTCAACCACAGGAGTTTTTCATTTTGATCATCATTTGATCTGTTCCAGTACTCATGTTATATATTTGAGTGTGATTGTCCTAAACAATTTGACCATTCAATTGCTTCATAAACGCCTTAATTCTCACAGAAGCAGTATATTGAAAGGTTATCAGAAACATGATCTTTCTCGTCACTTTGCAACCCATAATAAAGAATTGAATAATCCTAAAATCATGCTGATTGATCATATTCCAATAAACACTCAATAGAAAATAAATTTTTTTGGATGTATACAACCAAAGGGTTGGAATATGATTACAGAGGTTGTCTTATAATTGTCATTAATGAATCATATTTTTATTAGACTCACTTTATAAATGTTTTTGTCACCACTCTAGTGCTTTACAAACTGAAAGCACTACTTTCAGCAATGTCTATGCTGCATTACGTGAAGGTGTCTATACTCTCTCTCCCCTGTACAGCTAAATAAACACTTTATGATGTTTCCTGCCATGAATATAAATCATTACTTAGCCGGTCCGATGAGTCTTGTCTCTGTGTCCTAACAACGTTGCCGAGACGATCCTCCCCGCCTCCTCTATGTGTTGGGTACCCCCTCTTCTCTCTTTGTCCCCTCCTCTTTGGTGCCTGCACAGATTAATCTTTGTTTAAGCAGGTGCACAGAGCTCAGCTGGAGTTCGGGAAAGCAGCTGTCATCATTGTGCCTTTGTGAAGTGCAGGGACTAGAGCCTGCCCTGTTTTAGGTTCAGCTGGATGCATATGCATACAGTTCTGTGTGTCTGTATGAATAAAAATTAATCTGCACAGGTGCTGAAGAGGAGGGGACAAAGAGAGAAGAGGAGGCGCCCAACACATAGAGGAGCTTCTTAGTATAAGAAGATGGCGTGCACACTGAGGTTTGTTTTGTATGCAGAGGTGCTAATTGAGGCCTAGGTGGACCCACGTTTGACATCAGAGAAAATGACAATTGCACACTCTTTGTTCTTTTTGTGATGCAAAGTGTTTATATTTCAAGAGCAACAGAAGCAACGCGTTTCGGTCCATACTGGACCTTGATCACGCCAGTAGCTGGAAGTAAAAAAATACAAATAATAAATACAGTGTAAAAATAAACAGAGGAAATATCTACATATTTACAATTTATGGTGATACCACCCTGACAGGTGTCATAAGGTCAATAGCAAGAGGGTGGGTATCGAAAAGGTATAGAGAGATGATATTATATATACAAATTTACAGCGTGTATCACATACTAGGAATTATAGTATACATAGAAAATATGAATATAGGATAGGTTACAGGGATAATTACTTTAAATCAGATTCAAACATAGAAGATAGGTAATAGGTGAACGTTCCAACAAAGGGTAAATAATGATCTAAGGGAAGCGGACTTGCTTTACCCTATATTTATTTTTCAAATCTGTAGTAAGGTTGTATATTATAGTGTCAGTTTTTTATGGTACAAGTATATACAAGAAAGGTTTTGATGAAATTTTACCTGTAAGTAGAAAAAAGGTAAGGACTCTTTGCATCCTTAGGGATAGATGGGAGGCCTATCATAAGGATAAGGGTAGTGCATTAGGAGGGATAATGAGGTTTCATTATAAACAGCCGATTAGGTTACAATTGTAACCTAATTTATGCTTTCTCTGTACTAGGAACATGGACACTAAGTTGCCATACTTATCCTAAGCTTATGGTATATTTGCTTGTATATACTCTTAAGTTTAAATTACTGCCTCTTGGTTATTATTTACTTCCCCTATATCACAAGAGATCCTAGGTAGCTCAAAACCGCATCACCATTACCTTATTTCAATGGTAGTCCCAAGTCTGGGGGTGTCTGGATATGTGCATTGTGCCTGGGAATGGCCGCTCTTTAAGCTCGCAGATCGGAAGTGGCTTAGGAAGCCGGCGCATGCGCAGTAGCGCCGGATACGTGTCACCGGTCGGTGACGTGTAGTTTGTTATGGTTTGTTCGGTTGCTGTGGCAGAGTGTCAGGTGACCGCTAGACAGCGGTAACAATGTTTCTTAGGAAAGAAGTATTATACTTAGAAGGCCATTTTAAGATTTGATAGGGATTAAATTAGATATATACACCTCAGATGCTTCCTAGAGGTAATATATAAAATTCTGTACAGTAGTGATTTTTGAAAACAGCTTACATATCTTAGGTATATATACAGTAGAAAGACATGTTACACAGTATTGCATTGCATTGATAGAATCCTATTTTACAGCTTCATATCCAGTTCTCTTGATCAATCGGTGTCTAAGTATTGTCCCCTTACTTAATTGTATAGGGATATCCTTGTTTCATAATAAGACATATGTATCATCATTCATGCTTCAAATTATATTTCAACTTTTAAAGTATTTTGTGTTACTCTTGGTCGGATCTTCTGGATCTGTTGAGGGAAAATGGTTAACAGGCACAGGGGGTCCCAACCCCAAATAGTAGATATAGTATGCAATACTACAACTACGAGTATAAACCCAAACTACTTATTCTACACAACGTCTTACCCTCCAAAGTTACATGACTATAATGGACATATGTGTTTTTCTCATAAATTTCTATTCTAGATTTACTAAGAAAACATGAATACCACATCACCTGAGTATCAGGTGTGGACAGGCTAGTCTATCTCCCTGTCCAATCCTTTAGGGCTAAGAGTCTAGAAAGTGTATATCCAGAAGTCTGTCTGTTTTTGAGTACTTGGATATGGTTGCCTCCCCTTCGTGGTCTTTGTACTTGTTCGATCACCTTGTATCTAAGTTGTGATAGGGAATGATTGGCTTCATCAAAATGATGAGGGATAGGTAGCTAATTGTTTCCACATCTAATTGTGGACTTATGACTTGCAATTCTGTCCTTTATGTGTTGTGTCATTTCACCCACATACATGAGGCCACAAGGACATTTTATCAGGTACTCTACATAGTTTGAGTTTCAATGGTGGGTTCTGAAATGCATTGATCTTTGGGTAAGCTTTCGGCATTATTGACCAGTTTTTTTTTATTATACTCTAAATTTTTTGCATTGTTGGGTGGTGACCATATACAAAGGGAACCCTCTCGGATACGACCACAGGGACGGATGACTCTTGTGGATTTAGGATTCGGTCTGTTTCCTCTCGGATTAGTGTTTCGGGATATTTTCTCTCGCGAAATTTGTCGCCCATCTCCTTTAGCCATAATGGGAGAGAGTCCCTTTCTGAAACAGGTCTTTTGACCCTCTTAAATTGTGATCTAGGTAGGCTGTATTTGATGGAATGGGGGTGGCAACTATCAAATAGGAGTAGCCCATTTCGGTCTGTGGGTTTTTTGTAAATATCAGAGCCCATTTTCCGTCAGGTTTTTTTGAAGATCCTAGTATCTAGGAAGTTGATTTTAGTTTCATTATGGTTGATAGTGAACTTCAATTCCGGACTGGTTGTGTCAATATCTGTAAGAAATGTTTCTAGACTATCTTGGTCACCATTCCAAATGCAGAACACGTCATCTATGTAACGGAGCCATAGTATGGCGTGTTCTTGGAATAGTTGATTGGCGTAGATGTATGTATTCTCAAACTGATCCATATAGAGATTTGTGTACGCAAGGGCCATGTTGGACCCCCATTGAGGTTCCACACAACTCTATATTGAAATCATCATGGAAGAGAAACATTTTTTCTCTGAGTACGGTTTCCAGAAGATCCAAGCATAGTTGGACTTCATTGTTAGTTAGGTTGGTTTTGTTTAGTGCTTCGTTGGTTGCCATAATGCCTTTTCCATGGTCAGTTCATGTGTAAAGGCTATTTACGTACAAGATTAGTAGTAGGCTATTATGGGGTATGTTATTCAATGCTTTATTTCTAGTAAGGAAATCACTTGTGTCAAGAATAAAATATTTCGTTTTTTGTGCAAGGGGCATCAGACTTTTTTTGAGATATATGGAAAGAGGCGATAAAAATTGATTCTGTGGATGCCACAATGGGCCATCCTGGTGGGTTATGAGATTATTGTGGATTTTAGGTAGTACATTGTTGTAGGGCTGGTTCTGTTTATTGGTTATTATTGTCAGTTATGGCTACAATCACCGATATCTGGAATCCACCCTTCCTTACCGCTTTTTATTCCTATGCTGATTAACTATATGTATGTACTGTATATACCGACGACTTAATGAAAACAATTCTGTTCTAATAAATGAATATTTATTAAACACACCCAAAAAGTCTACAATAATAGTTATCATGCTATCTAGAATATATATTAGTTATCATGCTAACTAATACACAATACAATCACTGTTACAATATGTAAAACACCCCCAGTTACTAATACTCACGTTACCTAAATATACACACAGGCACACTATATTAATTACAATGAAACTGATCTAACTATCCCTATAGAAGATAGATAGCAATGCAGGGGCTAAACTACAGTATAGAGAGAGATAGAGAGAGAGGTAGAGAGAGAAAAGGAAAAGTTACAGGGAAGATATAGAGGAGATATGGTGGTGATACTTAAGCTAGGTGTTGATGGTCCTATTCCATCGTGGGTCCAAAGTAGAAAGACAGAGAGTGTCTTGATTCCACCTTCCTTTAAAGTAAAGATTTCATATCCACACCCACATAAAACCCACGACTCCGCCCTTCTCCGGTATCTTCTGTGGCAAATATGTCCAATCACCTCCAGTAATATGCAGTAATAATCCCCTGCCTGCGAATGGCGTCCTTGTATCAGGGAAGAAAGTCTTGTGTAAGATAAGGTTAACACCCTTTGGTTGGCTCCAGGATGTCTGTCTGAAGAACAATGCTTTATCATTCAAACACCACAAGTTTGTGTACGTCCACAGGAGCTGTTCACATATGTAGATTACCTTTGGAGACAATCAGGATCTGCATTCAATATCACCACATAGGACGTGTATTATCCAAGAGGCTGGAGGGCCAATATCCATTTAGTCTGGTGTGTATGGACTGCCGGGGATCACAATCTGTAGCTGGGCCTCACCAGGTGGTTTCTTTGATCTAATCCCAAGAAGGAGGTGCTCCATCAGTGGATGGCATTCTTCTTAGCTGAGGCACGACTTTCAACAGAGACTTCTCCTGCAAGCTTGATTGAAGTATCTATCGTCAATGTGGTTCTTCCTTGGATAGATAGTTGAATCTCTACTAGGCAAGTCAGAGTTTATTAGGTATGCTGATATCATCCCCTACCCAAGTTGACTGTGAGAACAACGCAGTCCAACTGACCTTCAATCCATCCCTTATGAACGTTACCGACTCAAGGGTTGAAGTGGCAAATACCTTAGACGATGATGGGGCCTGTCCCTACAGAACCTTACTCTTTCCTCATTCATTCAAAAAAAACAAACAAACAAGTCCCTCCCTCACCAAACAAATACCATACCAATGTAAAAATTAAACAGTATATAACAATACTATATTTCCCTCCCCCATCCCTTAACCATGAATCAAAGTAAAAGCCAAACAAGATATACAATGCTATGAGGTTTCAGGGCTGAGTTGATGTAATGTCCTAAACACTCCAAAGTTTCAGGACTTTTAGTGCTAAGTCCTGGACCTTCTTCGGCGGTTAAATTTGTGAAGTTCTGCCTGGTTCTCTTGTATCTGGAGGGCAAGTCTCTTTACTCTCCGGTAAACTAGGCAAAGTCCAATGTACATAACAGGAACCAGAAGAACAATCACAGGGTGGATAATGAAGTTAAAAAACGATGTAGCTGTCGGACTACAGCCAAATAAACTTTCCCACCAGGACACCTTAGAGTCGGCATCTAAGGCATTGGTAATCCTCGTTATCTTGGTCTTGTCGTGCACAAGCTGAATAGAGGCTTGATTCTGAGCCTTATGAAGATTTTGGAGTATGTCGTCTTCTTCGCTGAAATCTAACAAGAGACGCTTGAGCTCATGACCAAAACCAAGAAGAATCTTTTGCAGCCTCACAGGAGTGTCAGGGCGAATGTCGAGTCTCTTCTCCGGTGTTATCGGGGTCCTTTCCTGCTGATCTGCGACATCTAAACCTAAAACGGGACTAAGGGTACAATATGCTCCTAGGAGGAGTATGCCTCTTTTGGTGCAATTAGAACCATATAAAGGATACGTAATATTTTTCCCTTGGTACCAACACCAATAACCTTGACAGAGGATAGCATCCTCTTTCCTCCAACATCCCTCTGTATCAAACAGATAAGGATGGCCTCGCTCATAGGTTAGGATGTCTGAAATGAGCTGTGGACGAAGCACCGTCTGATTGCTAACAACAATTCCTATACTCATGGCACTGTACCCCTTTTTGATATTACCAGATACAGTTGCCAAAGAAGACACCATGCCGGTAAGATTATGGCACCCATGCCATTAAACCAGCCACCAGTTTGTATGGTTGACTGCAAACGGGGATATTAGGGAACTTACTCTTTGTCTGAGGTTGAATGTGAAGTGGCCCTTGTATATCTGTTATAGTAGATTCATGAATACTATATTCACAATGTTACTTAGGGAGCTACCTTCGACCTACCAACCCCAGCCCCCTTTCACTCAACTCTACTTGTGCAACTATGATTGAGTTGGTGAGGCTCGGGTGGCCTTTGCTTGGTCGATGTGGATCTAAATGGATACCTGACGTCTAGAGGATCTCTTTTTTTGTTGTCATTGGCCTCTGTACCCTTAGCATGGTGTTGCCCATTACTTCAAGGACCTGGTAAGGTCCTTCCCAGTTTGCGTCCCATGGTCCGGATCGGCGAAATATTTTTACCATAACCTTTTCCCCTACAGAGAGCAATGGTGTCTCCCTCTGTAGGTACGGTTTGTGCAACCGTAAAGCTGCATGAGGTAGCAGTTCCTTTAGGTTCATTTGAACCTGTTGGAAGAACATGTCCCTGGCAATGGCATTTTTCATGGGCTCAGACAGATGGGGCTTGTTGGGTAGACACAGGGGCATTTTGCGTCCAGTCATCAGCTCAAATGGTGAAAACAGCAGAAACAGACATGACATATTAGAAAGTATGGGAGCACACCTGTGATACTACAAATTATATACAAAATTTTATTGGAACAGTGTACAGAAAAAATGAAGTTAAAACCATTTAAAATTGGTAATGAAACCAGACAAGGGCACCATTATATATGACAAATGTCAGATCAAACAAATTAATTGCAGCAATTTATACATCAGCATAGACAGTCAAAAATAAATTAAATTCTGAGCCCCGCTGGGTTCTGATTTATTTATGTATAGGAAGCATAGGAGGTCACTCCTAGGTCAGGGGATCAATCAATCTGGAATTGAGAGTGTGTCACTCCAGTTAGGAGTAAAGTCTCTCTGCTATTACAATGTATATACCACTATCTATGAGGGTTCACAAGACCTCTTACATGAATCTATCACTAAATTAGCCAGAGAAACAAAACTCAAGGTAAAACACCCTGTTACACTATATATACGTGATTATTTGAGTACAACCTGTTGTGGACCCCTCAATAGGGTAACTGTTAACAAGTAAACAATATTACCAAAAGTTCATGATGATACCGGGGTCTATAGTGTATACGCCTGTTAATGAGTGACCAACAAGTCCCTAGTACAATCAATATGAACAGTCAAATAAATCTGTGAGGCTGCAATTAACAACTAGCATCACTGGTATCTATCACTTCAATATCCCCACACACAGCATATTATCATTGCAACAGCCCTGATCATAGTATTACACATAGATTGATGTGCAATAATATACAATCAGGGCTGTGCTTCCCTGCTACACATGAATGACATAACAATAGCTTTGCATTCAGTAAGCATGTGCTGTGCACTGACTAGTTGGTCAGAAGGATAGGGGGAGAAGGGAATGAGAAGGAGGGAGATCACCGGTATCGCTGCCTCCTGTGCAGCTTCGTCAGACGAGGTTTGTTTTGTATGCAGATGATCAGCGTTGTACTCACACTATATATACGTGATTATTTAACAGGGTGTTTTACCTTGAGTTTTGTTTCTCTGGCTAATTTAGTGATAGATTCATGTAAGAGGTCTTGTGAACCCTCATACAATGTATATACCACTATCTAATAGCAGAGAGACTTTACTCCTAACTGGAGTGACAAACTCTCAATTCCAGATTGATTGATCCCCTGACCTAGGAGTGACCTCCTATGCTTCCTATACATTAAATTCTGAGCCCCGCTGGGTTCTGATTTATTTATTTATTTTTGACTGTCTATGCTGATGTATAAATTGCTGCAATTAATTTGTTTGATCTGACATTTGTCATATATAAAATTGGTAATGAAACCAGACAAGGGCACCATTAAATGGTTTTAACTTCATTTTGTCTGTACACTGTTCCAATAAAATTTTGTATATATTTTGTAGTATCACAGGTGTGCTCCCATACTTTCTAATATGTCATGTCTGTTTCTGCTGTTTTCATGTGTTGTTTCCATGACATGGTGAGCACCCACCTTTTTATCTGAATAAGAACCTTGTGGTGCTCCTCCTTTTTCTAATTATCAGCTCAAATGGTGTGATACCGGTACTGGCAGCTTCTGTTGCTCGGATACCCATCAGTACCGCCGGAAGGGATGTTACCCATGAGGGACCCCTCTCCAACAGTGCTTTAGAAAGCCGTGATTTGAGGGTGTGGTTCAATCGTTCCACGATTCCAGCCGCCTGAGGGTTATAGGGGAAATGAAACCTATGCTTTATGTCCAAAAGTCCACAAAGCGCTTTCATGACCTTAACCGTGAAATGTGTCCCTCTGTCTGATTCTATCACTCTTGGAAAACCCCATTGTGACAGAATCTGTTCCCAAAGAACCCAGGCGGTAGTGGAACCTGAATCATGGCTTCTACCCATTTGGAGAAAACATCCACCACCACCAGAGCATAACGGCAGTTACGACTTCCTGCTGGTAATGGTCTGATGCAATCAATCTGGATTGCGGACCACGGACCCTCTGCTGGTGGAACACACTGCAGCACTGGCTTCAGGGCTGATGCTCTTGGGTTGACCTGAGCACATACCAGACATTGCTGGGTGACTTCCTCTACCATGTTGGACATTCCAGACCAGTATAATTTGTCTCTCAGGAGGGTCAGTAGCTTGTCCCGACCAAGGTGCCCAAACAGTTGGTGGTTCAGTATCGTCAGTTCTGCCTGTAGATGTTGCAGGACTACTGGTAGAGGAAGTTGTTGGGTACCAGTAACATGACACAGAATCCCCTGACATATTGTCCAGGGATGCTGTGGAGCTGCGATAGGTGTCATTAGAACGGGATCTTTTGCCTGTTCCTCTTCAAATGACACAGGGCCATCTTTTGTTTGGTTTGCCTCACTGCAATACGGAATGCAGGGATCTCCTCAGTTCCTGGTTCCCGAAGGACACCAGACACTGCTGCAAACTTGGCCAGTTCATTGGTCTTGTTATTGCCTATGGTCAAAGGCTGTTCTCCTCTTTGATGCGCCGAGACTTTGATAATGGATGCCTCCACTGGATGTGCCATGCCCCAATCCCACAATTCCTGTAGGACTGTTACGTGAGCCAGAGGTTTACTCTGGCTGTCCACAAACCTTATTTTTTCCATGTTCAGGTGCTGGGTGAGAGATTAACCTCCAGGGAATCGAACTATATATAGTGAGAGTTCATATGTAGTTCAAAGGAGGAGAGCCTCCTTGACAGCCTCTAGTTCAGCCCGTTGTGCTGACATGTGACCTGGCAACCGGACGAGACTCTGGGTGCCTGTGGTCTCATCCAGTACTGCAAATCCGGACACATACGTGCCGTCCAGACAGAAACGAGAGCCGTCAACAAAGATGACCCTGTCTTCTGGATGTCTGCCGGGTCTGAATATTTGTGGATAGTGATGGTTGACCACAGTCATGTTCAGTCCCTGTCATGTTTAACAACTGCGACAGAACATACTTTGCCTTGTGGTCCACTTTCAGATTCTGGCCAATGAGGTCCATGATCCATTTCCCAAATCTATGTTGGGAGACTCCAGGGAGTATATCTCTGAGTAAAAGAACCAAAGGAGAATGTGGTGTCTGTACAATCAGAGATCGGAAACCTACAATATGCTCGGTGGTTTTAACGGCATAGTGTATGGCAGCCAGTTGTTTGGCACTTTCGTCGAACCCTCGTTCGACCGGCGAGAGGAGCCGGGAAAAGTATCCCAGTGGTCTACTGTCATGTCCTATCTGCTGTAGAAAGACAACAGAGATGGCCATCCAGGCCCATGCTGGGACTGAGTCTATTTCTCCATCTGGATTGGGGGTGGCTAACACTGAAAAGAGACCTCTCCTCTGCACCTGAGTTGAAAAGGCCTCATCGTGTGCTTCTGACCAGCCCTGGAGTGAGGGTTCTTCTTCTCTGAGGAGTTCATAAAGGGGTTTCAGTTTGGCAGCAAAATCCTCTATGAATTCCCTCATGAAGTTGGCCACTCCCAGGAACTTCCGTAAGTCCTGTAGAGTGCCAGGCCGAGGTAACTTGACCATAGCTTCCACTCGGGCCGCCACAATTCCTTTGGCTCCAAAAGAGACCTGCACCCAAAGGAAAGTCACCTCTGTTCTGGCCAAATTTGCCTTGTGAAAACTCAGCTTGAGTCCAGATTTAGATAGGAGTCCCAAGAGCTCCCTTAACAGAATCAAGTGTTCTTCCATGGTCTCTGTGTGCAGGAGTAATTCATCTACATATTGCAGGAGACATTCCGGCCGAGAAAACACGCTCAGTATGGCCGCCAATGCCTGGTGAAAATACGTAGGACTACTGTGGAACCCCTGGGGGAGTACATTAAACATGTACTGTTTGTTCCCCACTGTGAAAGCAAATTTGTACCTATAGTTTTCTGTGAGTTCGAGAAGAACGCATTGGCGACATAAATGGTCGAGAATATGCGGCTTTTGTCACTTATTCTCGCCATTATGTCAGGAGTTTGTGCAACTACGGGGGCAGACATCGGAGTGTACTTATTAAGGACACGTAGGTCTATGGTGAGACACCACGCATCTGTGTCCTTTTTCTTCACAGGCCATAGAGGGGAATTTAAAGTGCAATAAACCTCTATGACCACACCATTGGTCTCCAATTCCAGGACAGTGTTGACTATCGACTGTGTCGCTTCTGGTGGAAAGCGATATTGACGTTGAGGGGTAGTTCTGGCCCCTGTACGTCCACGACCTCTGGCCATATGTGTTCGAGCATATCAGCTGAATTCTCCATTGCTGGCAAGGGTGGTCCCAGACACTGGCGTTGTATGACACACACCTTGGATTGTCAGGGTCCCTTCCACACAATGCAGTTTGCAAAATCTAGGATCTATCCATTTTGGGTCATTACATCAGTTCCGATGATGTTGTCATAAACAGGGTAATACCACTTTGTCCAGATTGCTTAACCCTCAAGATCCCAATCACTTCCTCAATTCTGTGGGCCTTCACCCCCCCTTGTTGGTGAGTTGGTGATCAAATCCGATCACCACACACTGAGGGCTGTTTGGATGCAAATCATGTTTGATATTTGCAATGGAGATTTCCGCACCAGTATCAAGCATAATTTGTGTGTCCTGATCTTTAATTCTGGCTTTTATGTGGGGTCTCCCTGAAGAATCCAGTATGACAGGACATACTGGAGCCAGCTCTTTAGGGATCCCTAATTGTCAATTGGTGTTCACAAGATTTCCAGTAGGTACCTGAGAGGTACACACTGCAATTTAGAGATCCTCAACCGTAGTTCTATTTGTGGAATCAGTAGATTCCACAACCACTGTACCATCAACTGGGGTATTTACAGTGGCAACACATTTTGGTGTTTGCTCTTGTAAATATTCCGGAGACCCATCAGCCTGTTCCCCCACTGTTTTGGCATTATTAGGTTTCATCTTGAAACCATTATTATTGCCAGATTTTTCAGGGCTGTTTCTGTTCCGTACCCACTGAGGACAATTTTTCCTCATGTGCCCAAATTGCAAACATAGAACGCATTGAATGCTCTCTGTCCTCTCAAGTGGTGGGGCCATGGGGTGAACAGCAGACTTCTTTCTAGCATGGCACACATGTTCATTTTGTGATCTAACGTGTTGTGGGGCAGCGCCGGGATTGCAAGTCAGGAAAAAACTTTGAACTATTACTGGGCTCAAACAATACTTGGTTTTATTGCTGATACACACAGCGATGGCACAAGCTGCCGGAATCCGGGTCGCAGCCAGGTACACAGGATACAGTCCACACACAAAGTAACCCGGTTCCTTCAGGTCATGAGCTTTCCGATCCAGGTCGCCCCGAGTTCCCAGCCCTCCCGGGCTAGACCATGTTATTATAGCACACGGCCCCCCTCTCCAGTCTATATCTGCTGTTGCTTCAGCTTAGGCAAAAAACTGTCCACAGGGAACCACGCCCTGTCTCCTAACTAGGCTTTTAACTCTGTGTCTCCTTCCTGGATACCTGAAATACCCGGAGCGGAGGGAGTAGATCGTCCCTCTCTCTCACACCCTATACCGGGTTCAATATGTGACAGTGCCCATTCTGGGGGAGACATAGCGCCCCTCGCATATGATCCCCCGCACTGTCTCACACCCCCCCTCGGTTCAAACTTGTGGGGTTGAACCCCAGCCACCAAACAGGGTGCCCGGGGCAGGGCATCCGCATTACCCTGCAACTTGCCAGCCTGATGCTCCACCGAAAAATTGAAGTTTTGGAGGCACAGGAACCACCGGGTGACCCGAGCATTCCGTTCCTTGGCATTTCGCATAGTGATGGGCGAATCCTAAATTACTCGGAATCGCTTGACTCTAGCGAGTCCGAGCCCAGGACTCGCTACTCGTTGCGAGTCTAGCGAGTCCAATGTTAATGAATGGGGAAGCGAGTAATAGCGAGTAGTGTGAGATTTACAAATCGCAGATGTGTCTCGGAAGCTTCAGCCTGAAGCAATCCTAGTTTTGTCATTTATTTGCATTGGACTCGTTTACTTTGTAACTGTAATCGCTGGGAAACTCGCACAGATAAGAGTCCTGTCTTCTCAGTGTGCAGGCTGCCAGCTCCAGGGTCCTAGAGCCCGCCTGCTGCCTGATGTAGCAGAGCTGAGATTGTTCTCAGTCTGCTCATTCCCTGTGCATAGACATCCATAGGACAGAGAGTCGTTTTGGACTGCGTCGGACGGAAGAGGATTTTTTTAATTAAAGATGGAGTCCCTAATTGCTTTTTTTTTATTTCTAATAAAAAATTTTCTTTGTGTTGTGTTTTTTTTAAAACAATTTAATAGAAATTCATGGCGGTCATGTCTAATATTGGCGTGACCGCCATAAATTTCGGGCTTAGGGTCAGCTGATAATACAAAGCTGGCCCTAACCTCTTTATTACCCAGCGTGCCACTGCTACCAGGGCCGCTGGAAGAGCGGGGTTCAGCGCCAGAGGATGGCGCTTCAATGAACGCGCCATCTTCTGGGGCGGCTGCGGGCTGCAATTTGCAGCGGGGGGTGCCCAGAAAGCTTGGGCATCCCTGCGCTGCGGATTCCAGCCCCCAGCTGCTTAGCTGTACCTGGCTAGACATAGAATTTCATGAAATAATTTTAAAAAAAATGCGTGGGGCTCCGCGCAATTTCTGAGATTCTGACTCAGAGTCTCAGAGTCACAGTCTCAGAGTCAGACTCCGTGGGGCTCCGCGCAATTTCTATGCCTAGCCAGGTACAGCTAAGCAGCTGGGGCTGGAATCCGCAGCGCAGGGATGCCCAAGCTTTCTGGGCACCCCCCGCTGCAAATTGCAGCCCGCAGCCGCCCCAGAAGATGTCGCGTTCATTGAAGCGTCATCCTCTGGCGCTGAACCCCGCTCTTCCAGCGGCCCTGGTGGCGGTAGCACGCTGGGTAATAAAGAGGTTAATACCAGCTTTGTTATACAAGCTGGTATTAAGCCCGAGATTCTTAATGTCAGGCCACGTTTGACCCAGCCACTAAGAATCTCCAATAAAGGGTTAAAAAAACACAACACAGAGAAAAAATTTTATTTGAAATAAAAAAAAAAAGCCATTAGGGACTCCATCTTTAATTAAAAAAATCCTCTTCCGTCCGACGTAGTCCAAAACGCGATGTCCTCTCTGCTACATCCCCTGTGCATAGATATAGATTGTTCTCAGTCGTCTATACACAGGGAATGAGCAATCTCAGCACTGCTACATCATCTCTGTGAGCAGGCGGGCTCTAGGACCCTGGAGCTGGCAGCCTGCACACAGAGAAGACAGCTGGACTCGGCTCGAGTTTCCCTGCTATCACTGGCACAGTAGCCGAGTCTAATGCAAACAATGGCAATCCTAGTTTTGTCAGCGTTTCTGACAAAACTAGGATTGATATTGATTTGCATTGGACTCGTGCGAGTAATCACTGGGAAACTCGCAGAGTACCGAGTCCTAGATAGTAGATTCGCCCATCCCTAGCTGAGAGGTAAAGACCAGCAGAAAGTGACACATCCTGGTGGGGTTGAGCTCCCTGGAGACGCAGAAACCAAAGAGACACAGATCCATGGAGAGAAAGCTCGTCCATAGCCAGCATCCCAGGAGAGTGTGAGGACAGAGACGGAACTGGTATCACCGGGTCCAAGGAACACAGCAGCACCGACCAACTACAGGCGGGTAGATTTCCCTTGAAGTAACTGAAATCCACACGGGTTAGAAGGAGCCTGGTAACACCTTGGAAGATAGGGTTACTGCAGGCTAGGCAAATACAGAGCGTCGGCTCTGAGGGGAACTGAAGTTCCACACCGGCTTCCCAGACAAACCGACGGGAAGCATTAATTCCAGGTTGGAGTTCCTACTACCAGGGTTGGAGGCACAGCTGCAACCACGAGGACCCGGCTTACCGCCCACACACACATAGGGGGAAGCTACATACAAGGGGCCGAGCTGCCACCATACAATCCGCAGGAGAACAGAGTAAAGAGAGAACAAGCCTGAAAGGACAGATAGAGCGACAGCCTGGCTGCATGGGGTTGAGACCCCTCACTCCTTCTAAGTGTTACCGGATTTAACTGTGTAAAGCTGTTAAGAACTGAACTCTACCGTGAAGTGTGTGACTTGGAAGAACTTGAGAATAAACCCGGTGAACCCTGTTTCAGTGTCCGTGTCTGATTCCAGGTATACTGAACTATGCGTTACATTTTTTACCCTGCTGGGAGCAGCCCAACCCGCGGCGGGCTCATCCATCCAGCTGCAGCCCATCCATCCCTCCATCCTCCTGGCAGAGCTGCGCTGCAGTGGTGGTCTCATTACTGACCACAACCCGTGGGTGGCGTCACGACAAACATTATTCACTGTATACATATCCCCTCCACATCAACAGCGTCACCGGCACCCACGGCTGCGCAAGCGCAGCATACTCAGGAGGATCCAGCAAGTCCTGCTCCAGAAACTGGGGGTGGAGAGGACCCGCAAGCAGATCCAGAAAAAAATAGCGGACCTGAAGCACAAGTCCCCAGGGAGCATTGTGGATCTTCGTGCCAGGATTGCCAGACTGCGTGGTGAGTATGTGGCAATGCCAAACACACACATGGCAAGCTAAATACTCCAAACACTACACAAACATCATGTGGTATTGGTGGCTTAGGCCACATTATGTGGCATGGCACATGTGGAGCTGTCACCAATGTGCATCTGCATGTTGGTTACACTGCAACATGAAGATGTACAAAACACTCATTTGTCATCCAAATGGTGATGGCTATAGTGGTCCTTGACCTGTGTGGTGGCAAAAAGAGTTGTATCCTGACCGCAAAGGTGACACCAACATATTATTGCGATGTTCAACACCCACATGACACCTGGCAGCAGATATGTGTGACCTGTGACACATACCATTTTGCTACACATTGATCACAATACAGAACACTTAATACAATCTCCCTGCTATGTGTTGGCCCCCATGGTGCGAACACCTGATGCTTACTGGCTGCTCTTGTGTTCAAGTTACAAATACCTACCATGCTAAGCCAAAGGTTATATAACGTTCAAAATATGTGGCCACTGGTGTTGTACTCATGTCCCAAACCAGAGTGGGCTCTCACCATAGGGTAGGCGCCGACAATAACGTTTAACCGTACCGTTCACGCCATCATGACATTCATACACACACACAAGGTGTTTTCCTTATGTTGTATTCCTTTTCTTAAATTGATTTGTTATGTTTGATATTACAGATGATGAGAACTCCATGACTGGGGATGCTCCACAGTCCCCAACGCCACCCAGGACACCCCCACCACCTTCCCCGGAGGGCCCAGCCACTCCCTCCCCAGCAGGGACTCCAACAGCCCCGGCCCCAGAGGGCCCAGCCACTCCCTCCACACCAGGCCCACAAGCCTTGGCTGCAGCCAGCCCTGGAGCCCTGGGAGCACCACCCCACCCCAGCATCTCCAGCTCCAGGCCGAGCCCTGGTGTGTTGTTGGCCACACACCCTCACCTTGAGCCTGCTGCTTCAGTGTATGGTGGTAAGTATCTGCTAAGGCCTACCAGCTTGCTAATGTACTTATTGTTGTGTGCTCTACACACCAGTATGTGAGTCCTGTTTTCTTTTTTTTCTTTTTTGGATGAAGAACGAGCCCGTACTGCAGTCTGGGCTGTCAGCCCATTTCCGACAGATGGCACCCGGGATGGTGACGTGCTGCGTACGTATAATCACTAACAATTCCCTCAAACACCCACCCACACATGCACAGGTAACTCACTAATGTCCTTCTTTCCCATACAGAGGTGTACCAACCATTGAGGAGCTGCTGCTGGCTCACCAGGAGGGACAGCAGCACATGGAGAGGGCACACCAAGAAGGGCAGCAACACCTTGCCCGCTTGGGTGCCATGATTCACACCCTCCAGACAGCCCAGTCTGCCAGGGCCCCTACTCCATCACCCCCCACCCAATAATGTGAGCATAGTCACCTAATAATTGTTGTCCATGTTGGACCCTTGTTGTTTTCCCTGTTGCCATGTTGGCACCTTAGTTTGTTAGGCCACGTTGGCCTCTTTTCTTATAGTGTCCCACATTGGGAAACTGGGTAGTGTGTATTGGCTACTCCTAACCTGACCAAGGCTTTTTGATTGTGTTGGCAATGTTTTTAAAAAATGATAGTCTCAACCTGCCCACCGAACCGGCAGATGCCTTTAAATTAAACCACCAAGCCATTCTTGACAGGGTTGGGTCCTTACTGGAGTCCTACAAACCTCTGAGGTTGTCTTGGTTGGGGAGAGCTCATGTGATAGCTATGGACATTCTACCGAGATTCCTATACGTCTTTCAGGCAGTCCCCGTCTGGCCTGTAAGACAGTTCTTTGTCACTCAACGCACGTGGATTTCTCGCTTAGTATGGAACGGCTTGAAACCCAGAGTCAATATGCGGATCCTGACTACGCCCAGAGACGCAGGTGGAGTGGGCTTGCCGGACCTGAGACGTTAATGTCTAGCCGCTATCCTGGTGAGGTTACTTGACTGGCACTTCAAGGGTGAGGCCAAACAGTGGGTTTGGATTGAGCAGGAGGGCATAGCGGTCCCACTTCGGGGTAAGCCACTGTAGGTTCTGAACGACTTGTCTTCTTTGGACAAACTTTCCTTCCTGACCTCCGAGACATTGCGGGCCTGGCGTTTGGCATGGGGGGACTTGAAAGAGGCGCCGACGGCAAGCTCACTGACCCCGTTATTTTTCAATCCATCATTTACTCCGGGAATGACCAACCAGAAGCTCTTGATTTTGGCAGCAGAAAATGACACCCGAGTAGGCCATGTGCTGAGCGCGGACGAGCTCCCCTCCTTCTGCGTCTTGCAACGGGACGTTCCAGACGTTCGACTGAAATTGTGGGAGTACCTCCAACTGCGGTCCTTCCTGGGTTCTCGCACGTTCCAGAGGGACCCTAATATCCCTCTGATCCCTCTGGAGGGGATCTTTGTAGCCAACGACTCGCCTTCTAGGGGGATCTCGGTGATATACAGCATCCTATCCAATGCGGTTGGCATAGACGCCCACAGTTACCGGAGAGCATGGGAGACGGAACTGGGCAGGCTAATTTCTGACGTCGACTGGGAAAAGTGTTTCCTTCTAGCTCGTAGATCTTCTAGGTCTTGCGATGCTCTTGAAAAGTACTATAAAATTCGCTACAGATGGTATCTCACCCCAGACAGAATTCACAGGTTTTCTCCTGCCTCCTCTCCTCTTTGTTGGAGATGTGGTGCCGAGACAGGCACTATGCTTCACATCTGGTGGAGCTGTCCCCTGATTGGAGAGTTTTGGTCGAGAGTGTTCTGCAACTATAATTTAATCACAAGCAAGCGCCTTGTAGGTAGCCCCGAGATGGCCCTGCTCTCTCTGCTCCCTGGGTCCTGGAAGAACCTGAAAAGAGACATCCTCAGATTCTGCCTTTTTGAGGCCCGTACTTTGATCCCACGTCATTGGAAAGAACAGACGGCTCCTACCATTTTAGAATGGTACTCCGAAATGGAGACGCTACGTAGGCTTGAGGAGATCTCTGCGGAACTTTCTCAGACTCAAGAAGACTATGTCATAACATGGTCTGAGTGGGTTCTATTTGGTGATGCCCCCAACTTTAGGGACCTATTCTCCTGAGGATGCAGAACCGGCCCGTTCGCTCCATAATACCTCGCCTCCGCCTTTAGGGTCACCTCCTTTCTGCTCTCCTTCCTCTTCTGCTTCTTCTTCCCCAGATTCCTGGTTCTTTACTTTTCCTTCTTTTCCCCCTTGGACAGTTACGGGATCTAGCCCGTAGACATGGAATGTTATGTGTTTTATATTCTAAATAGCCCATGGCACCTTTGGCCACAGGGCTCCCCTCCCTAGAATATGGATAGGAGGGTAGATTTTATACTCTTATTTTTTATATGCAAAGTAGGATTTTTACGGTAGTGGGAGTTCTACACTGCAGGACAGTGGTACTACCCCGGTATTGGATTGGAACATTCCCAAGCATCTACCCTTTAATCCTGCTCGCATGCTGAAACTTATAGAATGTAATTCTGTTTATTTGTTATACATTAGTTTATTAAAAGTTTTAACATTATTATAACGAAGTAAAAGTCCATGCAGCACACAGCTACCACCTATGATGCACAGTGCTAACAAGCCATATGTGTTTGAGGAAAAAATTCAAAAACGTACGTTTTTTCAAAAAACTCAATAATCTTTCTTTTAATCTGGAGTTCTTAGTACATACATTGGCCAATGTCTGTCGTAGTTGATGAGCAAGCAAAGTGACTCCAGGTATGATGAGCCCTATCTGACATCCCTGCCCTCCTTGTCCACCCCCCACCTCGCGGTGGGCAGGCACCATCTATACCCTCCATCACCTGTAGGTTTAATGAGGGTGCAATTACATTGCAGCAAAGGAGTCTGCAACTCCATATAATATATAGTTTAGAAAAGCTGCACAGCACTCAGCAGACCAGTGTGAACTGGTGCAAGCATAGGACGCAGAGATTAAACAAACGAAGTAAAAGTCCATGCAGCACACAGCTACCACCAATGATGCACAGCGGCCGAGGCAGGAACACCGGCCACCGAGTCCAATGGCGACGTGACAATATGGGGCATGCAGGATATGCCTGTTGCTATATGTATTTTGGGCCACTGCAGGGAAATATGCCAAGGTCTGTCATTACAATTGGCACACATGGGCTTACATACTACATTACAACAGACACTCATGAGATACACACATATTTTTGTAGAAACATAGTGCTGTAGTACACATTGTCCTGGCAAGGATCTCCCAGAACATTATGTGTGCTACAGGACACGGAGTGTAGTTACGATGCGTACACGTCGCTAAATACACTTCTACAGGACGTTACATGAAGCTGTACATAAGGCGCCAGCATATGGGTGTGCAGCACACAGAAAATAACTTACAGGAGTGAACTATAGCATGTCCCGTTACTTACCCTCTGTCAAACAGGGATCTTGGGATGAGACGCTACTAGCACAATGCACATTCAAGTCGGAGCAGGGGTGGCGCCCCAGCACGTGCATATTTAAACACGACCTGACCAATCAAGAAAGCACAATGGTGCATAATCATTGATCGCACCTGCGTATGCCCAGGCGGCTTCGTCAATTACAAGACGCCGCTGCTGTCTGATTGGTTGATTACCATATAAAAAGCGCTCACGACCGAGGTACATCACGCTTGCTGCCCAGAGTCATTAAGTAAGTACTGATGTGCAAACATGAAGTGTGATATGGCTGTGTTGCGTTTAGAACACCTTACCATTACAGATCGTTATTGTGTAGTGTAGCTCACGCCCAAGTGGTGGGGTATGTAGTTACTCGTGAAGTTTGTTGTATTATTTTCTATTGTGTACTGGCAAATGGATGCATGAGTGTTTTGTGAACCAAAAACCCTATCCTCATTCACAAGCCATTTTGCCTTTGCCAGACAGGATCATGTTTGAAGGATGCATGTGTCTTCAGTTGCGGGAATCATCTGAATTTTGGCCACAAAGTACTGTCGTTTACCACACACAATGGGACTTTTAATGCCAAGCTCAGTTGTGGAGTGGGGCATGTGGCTTCTGCGAATGTCTGCCTCTGAAGATCCGACGTTCACAACACATCAGGGATGTCTCTTTGACATGATGAGTATTCAATAGTCTGCTGCGTGGCGTGATATTTTGAGCAAAACACACAAAGGCTGGGGTACGTGTATAATGTAATTGTATAGAGTTGGAAACAACCATGACTTACCGTATATACTCGTGTATAAGCCGACCCGTGTATAAGCCGACCCCCCTACTTTTGCCCCCAAAACCTGGGAAAATCTATTGACTCGCGTATAAGCTGAGGGTGGACCCCAGCACAGGTATACAGCCCCCAGCAGTGGTATACAGGCCCCAGCAGTATGATATACAGCAGCCCCCAGTGGTATATACAGCAGCCCCAGTGGTATTGCAGCCCCTATATACAGCAGCCCCAGTGGTATTGCAGCCCCAGTGGTATTGCAGCCCCTATATACAGCAGCCCCAGTGGTATTGCAGCCCCAGTGGTATTGCAGCCCCTGTATACAGCAGCCCCAGTGGTATTGCAGCCCCAGTGGTGTATACAGCAGCCCCTATATACAGAAGCCCCACTGGTATTGCAGCCCCTGTATACAGCAGCCCCAGTGGTATTGCAGCCCCTATATACAGCAGCCCCAGTGGTATTGCAGCCCCAGTGGTATTGCAGCCCCTATATACAGCAGCCCCAGTGGTATTGCAGCCCCAGTGGTGTATACAGCAGCCCCTATATACAGCAGCCCCAGTGGTATTGCAGCCCCAGTGGTATTGCAGCCCCTATATACAGCAGCCCCAGTGGTATTGCAGCCCCAGTGGTATTGCAGCCCCTATATACAGCAGCCCCAGTGGTATTGCAGCCCCAGTGGTGTATACAGCAGCCCCTATATACAGCAGCCCCAGTGGTATTGCAGCCCCTGTATACAGCAGCCCCAGTGGTATTGCAGCCCCAGTGGTGTATACAGCAGCCCCTATATACAGCAGCCCCAGTGGTATTGCAGCCCCAGTGGTATTGCAGCCCCTGTATACAGCAGCCCCAGTGGTATTGCAGCCCCAGTGGTATTGCAGCCCCTATATACAGCAGCCCCAGTGGTATTGCAGCCCCAGTGGTGTATACAGCAGCCCCTATATACAGCAGCCCCACTGGTATTGCAGCCCCTGTATACAGCAGCCCCAGTGTATTGCAGCCCCAGTGGTATTGCAGCCCTATATACAGCAGCCCCTATATACAGCAGCCCCAGTGGTATTGCAGCCCAAGTGGTATTGCAGCCCCTATATACAGCAGCCCAGTGGTATTGCAGCCCCAGTGGTATTGCAGCCCCTGTATACAGCAGCCCCAGTGGTATTGCAGCCCCTGTATACAGCAGCCCCAGTGGTATTGCAGCCCAGTGGTGTATACAGCAGCCCCTATATACAGCAGCCCCAGTGGTATTGCAGCCCAGTGGTATTGCAGCCCCTATATACAGCAGCCCCAGTGGTATTGCAGCCCCAGTGGTATTGCAGCCCCTGTATACAGCAGCCCCAGTGGTATTGCAGCCCAGTGGTGTATACAGCAGCCCCTATATACAGCAGCCCCAGTGGTATTGCAGCCCAAGTGGTATTGCAGCCCTATATACAGCAGCCCCAGTGCGGTATACAGCAGCCCCAGAGGGGTATACAGCAGCCCCAGAGGGGTATACAGCAGCCCCAGAGGGTATACAGCAGCCCCAGAGTGTATACAGCAGCCCCAGAGGGGTATATAGCAGCCCCAGAGGGGTATATAGCAGCCCCAGAGGGGTATATAGCAGCCCCAGAGGGGTATACAGCAGCCCCAGAGGGTATATAGCAGCCTTAGAGGGGTATACAGCAGCCCCAGAGGGGTATTTAGCAGCCTCAGAGGGGTATACAGCAGCCCCCGCTGTATACAGCAGCCCCCGCTGTATACAGCGGTACCCGGCTGTATACAGCCCTCCCCCCTGGTATACCGGGCCCCCCTGTGGCAACCTGTAAAGGAAGCGATGATTATACTTATCGGGTCGCTGTCGCCGACGCCGACGCCGCCGCTCTGTCACCGTCCATCACCGCGCTCCTTCCCGTCTTCATGCTTCCTTCACGGGCGCACAGAAAATGACGTCATTTCCTGTGCGACGGTGAAGGAAGCATGAAGACCAGGAGGAGCGCGGTGACGGACGGTGACAGAGCGGCGGCGTCGGCGACAGCGACCCGATAAGTATAATCATCGCTTCCTTTACAGGTTGCCACAGGGGGGGCCGGTATACCACGGGGGGGGGGGCTGTATACAGCCGGGTATATTTTTTTTTTTTTTAGGATTACCGTATATACTCGTGTATAAGCCGAGGGGGGACTTTTCAGCACATTTTTTGTGCTGAAAAACTCGGCTTATACACGAGTATATACGGTAATTAATGTGACCTATCTCTTTGGCCATGCCTTGTGGTCAGACGTCAACATTATGGCCAGGTATATGGGGTTATACTCATGATGTGTGGCATTTGACAAAGGAGATATATTTGTACAGGAGGGCCAGGCGTGTAGAGTGACCAGGTTTGGTTGTCAGACACTGCAATGTTGTGTTTGGGCCTGGAATGGTGCTCTATATGTATGTGTGTGGGGTAGTGATGAAACTTGGGTAGGCTGTGGTAAAGTGGGCCGGAGATGTATAGGGAAGGAGGTGGTGTGTATAGATGATGTGTGATGAAGCGTTCTTGTAGTGATGTTTCTTTTCCTCACATTTGCAGGGGTTGGTACGTGAGATGATGTTTGACCCTGATGGAGATGCTATCGTGGCTCTCGCCTTCGTGGAAGAGGAATTGTGGCTGGAGAATAGATATGAGAGGTTGTGGGCTCGCAGACCACAGCATGTGTGGGCTTGGGATTGGCTTCTGCACTGGGACACCTGGAGCCACATGCGGCTGGTCCGTGAGCTGGAGGATCGGAGTCTGCATGATTTCAGGAACTACCTCCGTATGTCCAAGGACTCTTTTACAATCCTGTTGGAACCCATAAGGCCATTCATAGCCCAAAAGGACACACTGATGCGTCGAGCTCTGCCACATGAGGAGCGTTTGGCTGTAACTTTGCGGTTCCTGGCAATAGGTCGTTCAAGGGCCGACCTGCAATACACTTCACGTGTATCACTGTCCCTGCTGAGCCGCCTCATCCACGAGACGTGTAAGGCCATCTGGAGTAGTCTGCTGCCATCCTATATGCAGTTTCCAACAACCCCCCGCTCAGTGGATGGATGTTGCCAGAGGGTTTGAGGACCGCTGGCAATTTCCAAACTGCGGAGGTGCATTGGATGGTAAGCACGTGAGGATAACTAAACCCCCTAACTCTGGGTCTTTGTATTACAATTACAAAGGATATTGTATTGTGGTCCTCATGGCCCTGGTGGACGCAAACTATGAGTTCCTCTACATGGACGTTGGAATGAATGGGCGTATCTCAGATGGGGTTGTGTTCGCACACTGCTCCTTGGCCCAAGACCTCAGGTGGGCTGAATTTGCCCTCAAATGATGAGACAACCCATCATCTCAACTTTGTGTTTGTGGGGGATGAAGCCTTCCCACTTCAGGCACAGCTACTACGGCTATATCCCCAGAAGATGCTTACTTCTGAGCAGCACATTTTCAATTACCAGCTATCCTGGGCCCGCCGTGTGGTTGAAAATGCGTTTGAAATAATGGCCAATACATTCCGGGTTTTTCATACACGTCTGCATATGAAACTGGAATCTATTGATGTGGTAGTGCTGGCCTGCTGTGTGCTGCATAACTTCCTGCATCGTAGGGATCGTTCATCATACACGCCGGCAAGTTATGTGGATTCGGTGGACTCCACAACAGGGGAGGTCCGTCCCGGGGATTGGCGTGCTACCGACTATGGTGTGGCGCCACTCCAGCCGCTGAGCCAGGGTTGGACTCCGCAGGATGCCAGAAACAATAGAGACGCATGCTGCTCCTACTTTAATGGCCCTGGGGCAGTGGCCCGGCAGCACCAGCAGGTGTAAGGTGGCTGGTGTTGTGAGGCAGAAACATGATGAGGAGGGTGGAGTCACCAGGGTTGGGGTTGTGTTTTGGTGTGTTTACATTAGTTAGATAGTTAATTTTGGGTTTTTTTTTACTTTGAAATGTTTTTTGTTTTCCATTATTTCCCATCATGTTGCATTTTTTTGTGTGATGTAAACGCTTGTGTTTTATTTAATTTTGTGTGTGTTGGTCGACTTATTTGTGCACAAAAATACAAACTAAAACAAAATTGGCCCAAAAATAAACCTGTGGGTGTCGTTACTTTTGGATACAGGACAGTTACACATAGCTTTATGCTGTGCACAGAGGTATGTGATCCGTAAAATGGTATTGATGGGTCACTGAAACATTGTATGGTAATATGCAGTACACAGGCCCAGCCCTTTGGCCCACGCTGTATGGAGCAACTGTGTGTACATATCCATTATGATGTGTTGAGCCAACAGGGGCACGTGTCCACACACATTGAGCAAGCAATGGTGTTTGTGGGGGATGTAGGTACAGTCCAGTACACACAAAAACATGTGTACACACACATAGTTCAGTTGTGCTATAGCAGCTATGCCATGGCATGGACCAATGTAGGCACATATGGGCTTAGTGTTGTTTGTATGTTCCCACCATTGGCTTACACTACACAACGGCTTGCTATGTGTGTGTCTGTAGCTACTGTCCTGCACAAAACCGCTCCTGTGTGATGCTTGAGCGTCTCGAAAGTGTGTCGCAGCAGCCACTTAAAACGACATGAGTGTGTATTCATCACAAACTTCAAGACAAAGGCGTCACGCATTAGCCAGCCTTCCAGCGCAGGCTGGCCAATCAGGACGCTATTGCGTTGTCCAATGAGCATGTTTGGGGCGCGGTGTAAAACAATTTGGCACGCCTATGTTCTCGCCACGCTGACCATGTACGCCCACATTCCTTTGGGATTTGCGGCGTGTGAAGCGGCGACGGGAGTGTACCAGATGTTTCCCGCTGTTGGTGTGACGACTTCCGGGGCGACACGTCGCCTTAGGTTAAGGGCGAAATTGCGGCGTGTAAAAGCGCCATCGGCGATCTGAGGCGACCATGAAAAACGTGCACGTGCACGTTAGATTACATGCTGCAATTTTTGGTGGTGATCGGAGGCAAAGGTACCCTTAGAAAACCAAAAGAATACTCAGTGAGGGTAGGTTCACATTGTGTTTGTACTGTGGGTTTAATGCATCAATTTGACTGCAGCATAAAAGCAATGTAATGGGTCCATTAATGCAACCATAGGCAAATGTGGATTGCAGCATTTTTCATTCCAGCAAAAATCACAATGTAAGGATCTATTCACACTGTTTATGGTCAGTTTTGTAGCCAAAACCAGGAGTGGGTGATAAATACAGAAGTGAAGCACTTAAGGCCACTTCACACTGCGCATGATCCGGTCCGGTTCTGTCCGGGAGGACCCAGACAGCTGTGGACCGGATCAGCACACAGGACTGGGGGGCTATTATGCCCTCCGGTCCGGTATGCAATGCACGTAGTTCCTGCTGCTGATAAGTCAGGACCGCGGGCGCCACAGTCCTGACCTGTCAGCGGCTGCAGCTGCATGCGCTGCACACAGGACCGGAGGGCATAATGGCCCCCCAGTCCTGTGTGCTGATCCAGTCCGCGGCTGTCTGGGTCCTCCCAGACAGAACCGGACTGGATCATGCCGCAGTGTGAAGCGACCCTTATTTCTATTATTTTTCCTCTGATTATTCTACTCCTGGCTTTGGCTACAAAACTTGTTTAGCAAAAAACAGCCCGAAAAACAGTGTGAATGAAGCCTAAAGGTACCGTCACACCTGGCGATGGCACTGTAGATGTCGGCGGCGACTGGCGGGGGCGCGCTCGTGTTTGGCGCCCTGCTAGCGTCGCTGTCCCCCATTTACATGGTCCGACACCTACAGCGCCGCACCGGCGATATGACAGGCGGCATCACCGCTGTGCTGTCTCAAAACCCCAGCGGTGATGCAGGACAATGGGAGTCTATGACTCCCATCGCCTGTCAGCTCGCCGACGGCCTGTTTCATGGGGCGATGTTTGCACATCGCCCCAGATCGGTCGCCTGGTTTCAGAGCTCTGCTCTGAAACCAGGCGACCTCCCGGCAGCGCCGACATCTCCCCTTTACATGAGGCGATGTAGGGGCGATGTTGCCGCCGATAGGCCACGCCCCTACATCACCTATGTAATCGGCGATGTCGCCACGTGTAACATGGCCTTTATAACTTCATGTTACATTTGTTCAAATTTACAGCATTATTACATTGTGTTTTTGCTGCAGTCAAATGGATGCGTAAAATGCACAACACGAACGCAATGTGAACCTGCCATAACAGAAATCTCTGGCACTTAATATGAAAAATTACAGAAGTGTTCTGAATTACTAAAACTTAACTTTTATCTTGTTGAAAGGCAAAACCTCATGTGGACACGGCTACTACAAGATTCATGTGTATTTGGCTATTTAGACATGACGCATTGTACTACCTATCAGTTAAGACAATGGCAGCTAAGGCATGTCTGCAACAGTGAAAAGTTAAGGCCCTGTTACACATAACGAGATCGCTAACGAGATCGCTGTACCATCACAGATTTTATGATGCAACAGCGATCCCGTTAGCGATCTCGTTATGTGTGACACGCACCAACGATCTGGCCCCTGCTGTGAGATCGTTGATCGTTACACACTGCTCTGGGTCATTTCTACGTCGTTGCGCTCCCGCTGGGAGTGCTACATCATTGTGTTTGACAAGGACAATGACCAATGATCTCAATGCTACGCTATGGAGTGTGTGAGGCACCGCCGGCATGGTCCCCATGGCCGGAGAGCATCACATGCAGGATCAGGGTATGATCCTGTCCACACTGGCCGGTATTACTGTAATGATGCTGTGTGAACCTACCCGGAACACAATGAGTTAAATGTGAGGGTGAGTGCTGTAGATCTGACACATTGATGAGCCTGATGAGCGGCTGTATGGGAACCTTGTGTCCTGATTGGTAGCAGCCCAGGTGGGTGTGTCTTGAGTAATTGCAGCCCAGCTGGACGTGTCATGTGGGAGTGGCAGGCACGATAAAGAGCCTGCCAGCTGATTGAATCATCATCCTGATCATCAGCCAGAGAGCACCTGAGAGAGACAGAGATCGAGATCCAGTCTGTGTGTGATTGAGTCTCAGACTAAGGGACGCTGAGTGCAGAGCAGTCCAGGGCTCTGTGGTGTGCGAACATGAGGGGAGCATGCTAGATCCATAGTGCTGGCCAGGACCGGGGTTGTGACAGCTTCCCCACTCCAGGAGCTATGACTGAACCAGGTGGATACTGGTTCGGGCATTGGGCGAAACACATCCGGGAAAGGAGCCCTTGGGGACGCTTGGTGTACCCATGACCCAGGTAGCGAGACCCGGATCCGTACCCGGTAAGAAGGCAGTTCCCGTATGCTTGAGAGCACTGTGCACCCTGTGCGTAAAATGTGCCAGGAAGGCATAGTCGCCATTAGGTCTGACTAAGTAGTCAGTGAGGGACCTGTTCAAATGTATGAGTATTTTATGGCTTTTGTAAAAGACCCAGCGAGTGTATCTAGCCTATAGGGGCAGATGTATGAATTGTGAGAGGCGGGCATAGCCGCCGTTAGGTCTGACTAAAGTAGTCAATGAAAGGACCCGATGAACTGGAGGTCAGATGCAGGGGTTAGAAGGGCTGCTAGAGTGGGGAAACCATTGTGGAACCTGGTGGACACTGGACTGGACGTGGGGTGAAACACGTCCAGGAAGGTGCCCTCGGGGATGCATGGCGTACCCTTGACTCAGGTTGTTCAATCCCTGTTCTGAACCCAGAGGTGCCACAGTCCATGGATGTCTATATGATGGGCTGTGAGCGTGTGAAAGGATGTGTGTGCTTATAGGATGGATCACATACAGTGTGTAAGAACATGGTCAGGCTGGTGCCTGTACTCCGGGGTAGTGTGGAGCTGGGGAAATAAATCCAGGCGGCTGGTTCTGCCATTGGGACCCACAGGGCCTGTTGATATATGTTAACTTATGTACTATTAAATGTATGTGGAACGTGTAGATAGGCCGTAGCCACCACGGGAGCGGTTGTTAGTGCTCCAATGCGGAAAGAGAGGTGGTTACAGGTCCCAGGTTACTGTAATTTGTATAGGTGTAATATTCTATGTAATGTACTGTATTATGTTTCTTGCTTATGTTCAATGTTTAATGTACTGCCCGGGTAATAAGTTATATGTGAGCAATAAACGGGTAGTCATTTGCAAACTTATAAGTATGTGTTTTGGTGTCGTTATGCAAGCAGGTTCTCCGGGCGCTACCTTACATGTGACAATTCCCAACGACCTCGGTATAATTCTGGATCCCGAGTGCGTCATTTTTCACATCGCTGGTGAGATGCCCGTTTGACATCTTACCAGCGATGTGGAAAAACGACGCACCAGCGATCTCTGCACATTGCTATCGTTATTGGAATCGCCAATGTGTAATGTGTGACTGGGCCTTTAAAAGTGGAAATAACTGCAGGAGATTGCTACGTTTATCTCCAGCAATGTGTTTTTTTTTTTTTCTCCACCCTAATTCATTTAAATGCTGCAGACTATGCACAGTCACACCAGCGATCTCTGCACATCGTTATCGGGATCGCTGGTGTATCGTTAAGTGTGACTGGGCCTTTAGTTTTTTGTTTTGTTTTTTTTCACATGCTTCCTCTGTGTATATATAGTGTATAGAGAATTTTTTATAGCCAAAGTGTTAAGAGGTTAAAACTCAACATTTAATCATAACATATTTAAAAAGACTAGATTGTCTACACAAATACACACGTGCTCAAGTGTCATATCACAAAATTAAAAAAACCCTCTATTTTTTCTAGGAGTTTGTAGATAGGTTGTGGTATTTAAACAAAAAGGGTTATGTTTCCTCTGGTTCCAATCCACCCCAACCTAGTATATGTCAGCCTATAGATGTTCCAAGGTTTTCACATATATCTCCTTGATTAGGCTGGCATGTGTACCCCTGTGTATGGGAAGTGAAACAAGCCTCCCCCCCTTATAAAGGAAGGATCTCACCGGCTTTCTTCCCCTCAGTCAGGGAGTTTTCTGAGTCTCTAATCTCCAGGAGGTCCTTCTGCTAGTGACTGCCTGGTACTGGACTCACAGTGACTTTCTTAGATTACCACCATGCTCCACTCCCGACGCGTTTCGGATCTAATGTCCTCATCAGGGGATATGTGGCTTGGTTCTCTGTGGGGTCCTACTCATAGGTTCCCCTTTATGATGGTATGTGTTCCTATAAATGGAACATCAGATGTGAGTCTCATTGTATATGGCGCCAGGTGCATAGCACCGATAGCTACATGCATAGTCACAGCCTCCCGGGTGCTATTGCCCCCTGGGTACTCACCCAGCATAGTCCAGTCAGCTGTATCTTGGAGCACACCGCCGCGGCCGCTCTGCCGCTCTTTATGACCGTGTTTTTCCGGTCACATGGTGTGCTCCGCCCCCGGAAGTGACGTCGCGTTATTCCGCGACGTCACATCCGGTCCGGCGATCGTGTGGAACGCACTCATGCGTTCCACGCCTCCCTCCTAGCTCCCTTACAGGGGTGGGAGTGAACCAGGGCTGATTCGTTACTCCCCCTTGGAGTGAGGTCATTGTAGGGGGCAGATACTCAGTCAGAGATACTGCCTACCGTTTTTGGAGATTCTTTAAAAGTATAGATATCTCCCGGTTATCCAAAACAGTCCACAAATGGTAGCTTCAGATCGGTTGAAACACCTCTTTGCACACTAGAACAATGTCACATCATTATGGCATATCTGTAGATTCCTCTCACTAGGTCAAATCTGTCATGGTATTAAGGAGCATGATTAAGATTAACCCTTTAGGGGGTGATCATATTCAAGGTCCCTGTGAGTTACAGACTGGTTACTATTAGAATGGAATTATGAAGTGTATTAGGCATGTGGGGTTTCATCTTCTTCTTCTGGGGGGTGTGTGTCTCTTGCTCTTTGGTCGTGGGTGAAGTGGTCGAGGGGGTGGGGTTTTTTGTTTTTTTGAGAAAATTAGAGGGGGGAGATAATGCGTGGAATAAACCCTAATAATATCACACATAGTTATCAGATTCACATCGGACAGATTTGGAGAAGGGATAGTAACAATAGTGATCTCGTGCTCCTATGTCTCCCTATTCTCAACACTCTATCCCTGCCTATTTGCGGAGGTTGGCACCTTACATATTTCCCTCCCCGCCCGTGGCGCCCCGCTCCTCGACGACTCTCCCTCCTATCCTTACCCTGTACTTAATGTGCCCCGATGAAAGGAGAATAGGAAAGAGCCTCATTCATCCCTTTTGGAGCCACTGTTTCTAGGGTATAGATCCAGAACACCTCTTTTTTAAGGATCTTGTTATCCCAGTCCCCTCCCCGTATCGGCGGTGGGATATGGTCAATACCTATAAAAGTGAGGCAGTTTTCATCCCCTCCATGGAAAGTATTGATGTGTCGGGCCACCGGTTTGTCTCGCTTGTTGCGGATATCGCTCCGGTGTTCCCCGATTCTTTTCCGAAATTCTCTGATTGTTTTCCCCACGTATTCAAGGTTGCATGGACATTTGGCTTTGTAAATTATACCTTTTGTCCCGCAGTTTATGAATGACCTAATGTCATAAGTTTGGTGGGTGGCATTGCTCTCAAATGTTTTTGTTGTTACAACCTGACTGCAGCTCATGCAATGGCCACATTTGAAGCTCCCTTTCAGATTGTTTTTTATCCAATTCTTATCTTTAGTCATTAAATGGCTATGAACCAGTCTGTCTCTCAAGGACCTAGGTTTTCTGTATGTGATGTTAGGGCCCATGGTTAAAAATGGACTCAACTCTGCGTCCATCTGTAAGATTGGCCAATACTTATTCATGATTTTTCTGATATGATCTGCCCCACTAGAGTAAGTGGTAATCATGCGTATTTTCTCAGTTTCCTCCTCCCTATTTTTCTCTTTTGGTATAAGGAGTTTTGTCCTTTCTATCCCTTTGACCTCTTTCCATGCCTTTTTTATCACATTCTTGGGATATCCCCTTTCCTTCAGACGTTCCTTCAGATCATCTGCTTGTATTTGGAACTTCTCCTCTGATGAGCAGTTCCTCCTCATCCTGATCATCTGACTTTTTGGTATCCCTTTTTTGTGACTATTAGGATGTCCACTCTCCCATCTCAGTAAAGAGTTAGTGGCAGTCTGCTTCCTATGAGTACTCGTTTGTATCTTTCCCATACTGTCCTTTCAATTAGGACATCTAGGAAGGGGAGTCTTTCCCTATGAGTCTCGAAAGTAAACCTGAGGCCAAGATTGTTCTTATTCAGGCAGTCTACTAACTCCTTGAAGCTAACCTCTGATCCCCTCCAAATGACAAAGACATCGTCAATGAATCTTGTCCATAAAATCATCCTTTCCATGTCAATTGGAGTGTTCTCACCAAACACAACGGTTTCCTCCCACCAGCCCAGGAGCAAGTTTGCATACGAGGGGGCCATTGAATTCCCCATCGCTGTGCCCCTGAGCTGGTGGGAGTACTTTCCGTTGAATGTGAACACGTTCCTGGTCAGACAGAACTTCAATAGTTCCATGACAAAATTATTGTGTTTATCAAATTGTCTCCCTCTACTCCTCAAATAGTATCTTACAGCCTCCAATCCCTTCTCGTGTGGTATTGATGAGTAGAGTGCCTCTACATCAATGCTGCATAGCAGCATATCATCCTCCAATACCACATCCTCGATCCTCTTCAGGAGCTCGGTGGTGTCTCTAAGATAAGAATTCAGGGTGATCACAAATGGTCTCAGTATTTTGTCAATGTAGACGCCTAGATTTTGTGTTAAACTGCCTATACCCGATACTATCGGTCTCCCTTTTAGAGGGTTAGTACCCTTATGGATTTTCAGGAGACAGTAAAACGTGGCCATCACTGGATGGTCTGGCATTAGAAATTCAAACTCCTTTTTATCAATCACATTCTCAGATAGGCCTCTATCCAAAAGACATTTCAAATCCCTCTTGAAGTCCTTCATTGGACTGCAGTTGAGTGTTTCATAGTTCCCCTCATCCCCAAGGATTGTATTACACATCTCAATATATCTATCTGTGTCCATCACAACCACATTACCGCCTTTGTCCGACGGCTTGATTGTGATGGACTGATCTCTTTCCAGATTACATATACATGTCATCTCCTTTCTACTGAGATTGTGTCTATCGCTCCTCAGGTTACTCAGGCCTTTGATCTCTTCCGAGACCAGATTGACGAATACGTCAACCGGGCTCACATCCCCTGTCGGTGGTGGCATTCGTGAGCTTTTGTTTTTAAGGTCTGTGAAGGGTCCCTCACCCGTGTGTGTGTGGTCGTCTCCTAGGTGGAAAAGGGCTCTGATGTCTCCTAAGAGGTCGTCTGGAACCCCCAGTTCCCTGCTGGTTTTTTTGTCCTCCTTGATGAAATGTTTCTTCCATCTCAACCTCCTCGCAAAGAGGTTGAGATCCTTAACGGTTTCAAAAACATTGAGATCGGTGGTAGGAACAAATGATAGCCCCTTACTCAACACCCCCATCTCAATGTCCGTCAAGATCCTAGAGGACAAATTCACTACCTGCAGAGTTTTTATGTTGTCGGGGTGTGTAGCGGTGTTGTCGGTCCTGGGCGGTTTCTTAGTGAGTACTTTGGGTCTAAAAAACCGGACCCTGGCGCCATATACAATGAGACTAACATCTGATGTTCCATTTATAGGAACACATACCATCATAAAGGGGAACCTATGAGTAGGACCCCACAGAGAACCAAGCCACATATCCCCTGATGAGGACATTAGATCCGAAACGCGTCGGGAGTGGAGCATGGTGGTAATCTAAGAAAGTCACTGTGAGTCCAGTACCAGGCAGTCACTAGCAGAAGGACCTCCTGGAGATTAGAGACTCAGAAAACGCCCTGACTGAGGGGAAGAAAGCCGGTGAGATCCTTCCTTTATAAGGGGGGGGGGCTTGTTTCACTTCCCATACACAGGGGTACACATGCCAGCCTAATCAAGGAGATATATGTGAAAACCTTGGAACATCTATAGGCTGACATATACTAGGTTGGGGTGGATTGGAACCAGAGGAAACATAACCCTTTTTGTTTAAATACCACAACCTATCTACAAACTCCTAGAAAAAATAGAGGGTTTTTTTAATTTTGTGATATGACACTTGAGCACGTGTGTATTTGTGTAGACAATCTAGTCTTTTTAAATACGTTATGATTAAATGTTGAGTTTTAACCTCTTAACACTTTGGCTATAAAAAATTGTTTAAACCCAATTTTTCCTGATAGAGAGGGTGAAATCCCCTATAAGGGAGAAAATATATCCTGCTGAGTAATATAGTGTATAGAGAGCCTACAGTAATCAAGGTATATCACTCTACTCAGGTTTTTGAAGGAGCAACTTGCTATTTCTCACCATTACTAAGAAAATGGAGTCTACTGGAAAGCCAAACCTGTTTCTTTGCAAGAGATGTCTGAAGCTCTAGAAACCTGCACAAACCTCTCAAAACGGTATGCATGAAAACCCGTCAGGCGGAGATCAACATTGAAATCAAAAATACAAAAAGGGACATGCACAGGGGTGGCCGAATCCCTTTCTGTTGTGCCTTATGACAGCCTAGATTTCAAAAACAGCCAATTTACAAGTGCTCAGGACTTCTTCACAGAATTTTTGGAACGTCGAGGTTGCACTGTCACAGGAAAACCATCAGAAAGGTATGTATGTTTCTTCATAATATTTCAGGGTTTTTTAGCATTTAACTATTCATTACCTATCCTAATTTTACACGTGTTTTTTTTATTTATTTATTTATTTTTCCCCCTATATAGTAGATCTTATGGAATATATCTTAAGGTCCTTTCACATCAGCGTCCTTCGCTGATCGCGGCAGTTGCAGTGAAAAAAACGCAACTGCCGCGATTACCGCATAACGGCTGCAATCGCGGCACACTTGCGGCAAGCCACATACAATGTCTATGGGGCTTGCGGTAAGTGTGCGGCAAGTGCGGTTTCGGCACTTGCGGCAGGTGCGGCTGCGAAAAAAGTGGTATGCCGCAGTTTTTTCGTGGCCGCACCTGCCGCAAGCCCCATTGACACTGTATGGGGCTTGCCGCAACTGTGTTGTGATCACGGCCGTTATGCGGTAATCGCGGCAGTTGCGGTTTTTTCACCGCAACTGCCGCGATCAGCGTAAAACGCTGATGTGAAAACAACCTTAGTCTATCAAAATGGCTGAAAAATATGCCAACAGTGCCAAAAAGTCTACCCCTACCCATCTAAGTAAGCTTCACACTTTATACTTTTATTTTAGTGTTAATATAGATAGAAAAAAGTTTTGGTTTTTTTCAGGGAGCAAGTCTTACTTTTACCACATATTGTACTGTAAAATAGGGAAAAAATTCTGCAGTTAAATTGCAAAACCGTGCAATTGCACTTTTTTCCACTGTGTTCACTACATGATAAAACTAATATGTTGGTGTAATGCCCCAGGTCGGTATAACTTGGTATATATAAAAAATGTATACTTTTGCTTTTATGTAAGTGCTGAAGAAAATTCTGAAATCTTTTTTTAAAGAAAAAGATTTGCACTTTGTAGTCATTTTTTCGCAATCTATAGCTTTTTTTTTTTTTTTGCGATCCATGTGATGACTTATTTTTTTGTGCCTAGGGGTCATGTATTTGAAATATCACTTTAGGTAGACAGTGTTTTGATCACCCAGTATTACATTGTATTGGCGCATATGTGTGTATGTCTAATGCACACTTTCTTTCTTAAATTACATTCCGTTGTTATATTTATCTTATAATAATGTAAATATAATATGACATACTATTATAATATATTAATAATATATTTAATATAATAATATATTTAATTATATTAAAAGTTTTTATATTATATGTATACATGTAATATAACATATTATATAATATGATATATTATAATATGCAATATTAAATATATGCAATTATTATTTACTCTAATGTATATAATCTAATATTGTACTTATAATATAACTAGCTGTGAGCCCGATGCGATTGCATCGGGATTCTAGAATCTGTGTATAGTTTATTTATTAAAAGTTTAAAATAATAATCCAATTGTTCCATGGTATCTTTCCATTAACTACATATGCTTGTATGGTGGATATCAACGTGGGTCCGCCGCTTTGTCTGTGCCGATGTCTATAGCTGGGCGAAGCATTGCTCGCGGTGCGGGGTGCAGGGCCGAGTAATGGCCGCTTCGCGGGCATAGCTCATCGGGGTGTACGTTGGGCTTCTGGCGTCTGACAACCCCAATTCTCCTACACCTGACAACCCCAATTCTGCTCCATCTGACAACCCCAATTCTGTTACATCTGACAACCCCAATTCTGCTCCATCTGACAACCCCAATTCTGTTACATCTGACAACCCCAATTCTGTTACATCTGACAACCCCAATTCTGCTGCATCTGACAACCCCAATTCTCCTACACCAGACAACCTCAATTCTGCTCCATCTGACAACCCCAATTCTGTTACATCTGACAACCCCAATTCTGTTACACCAGACAACCCCAATTCTGCTACACCTGACAACCCCAATTCTGCTACACCTGACAACCCAATTCTGCTACACCTGACAACCCCAATTCTGCTCCATCTGACAACCCCAATTCTGCTGCATCTGACAACCCCAATTCTCTACACCAGACAACCTCAATTCTGCTCCATCTGACAACCCCAATTCTGTTACATCTGACAACCCCAATTCTGTTTACACCAGACAACCCCAATTCTGCTACCTGACAACCCCAATTCTGCTACACCTGACAACCCCAATTCTGCTACACCTGACAACCCCAATTCTTGCTCCATCTGACAACCCCAATTCTCCTCACCTGACAACCCCAATTCTGTTCCATCTGACAACCCCAATTCTGCTCCATCTGACAACCACAATTATGCTACACCTGACAACCCCAATTCTCCTACACCTGACAACCCAATTCTGCTACATCTGACAACCCAATTCTCTACACCTGACAACCCAATTCTGCTACATCTGACAACCCCAATTCTCCTACACCTGACAACCTCAATTCTGTTACATCTGACAACCCCAATTCTGCTCACCTGGCAACCCCGAATCTGCTACATCTGACAAATCCATCTTCCTAGCTCTGTTTCAGTAGAGCCTGGCAGCAGGATCTGTACACTTAGTGCAGGATCCCCCCTCCTCCCGGTGCTGCAGCTGCTGCTGGGGTCTGTGTGATTTCAGCAGCAGTCAGTGTGGATGTGGGGTGGAGTGTAGGACCCAGCAGAGCTGCAGGCAGCAGGCAGCAGTGTGTCACCAGGCTGAGATCAGGAGAGCTGTATCTGGGGAGAGGTGGATCCCTGTGATCTGGTCTGTGCCCAGCGATCCTGCCTGCACTGACCTGATTCTGCAGCTCTGCTTCCCCCATTACTGATTGCAGAAGTAGAGATGGATGTGACAGAGCAATTAGCTGACAGCTGCAGATCTCAGATCCAGCAGGGTGGAGGTACAGCTGATTTACAACGTATTTATGTGTGCAATACTTTGTATCATGGTCAGGGATGGTGGTGAAGGAGCCTGATCCACTGTGGGGCTGATGATCACTGTGGGCTCGGGTGCGGGAGCCTGAGGCTGATGATCACTGTGGGCTTGGGGTGCGGGGGGAGACTGAGGATGATGATCACTGTGGGGCTCGGGGTGCGGGGAGCCTGGGGAGGGGGAGAGAGAGGGAGGAGGGAGAGAGGAAGAGAGGGAGAGAGAGAGACTCTTTGTTCGCATGGCTACTGCTCGCAATGCCCGCTTCGCGGCCATTGCATCGCGGGCCACGAACAGAGTCCTGGAGAAAGTGCCAAGCCACGCGAACAAAGCCACGGAAGTAGCGCCGGACACGACGGAAGTCGCTACGGCAATTATATAATAGATGTAGTCTAGTAATAATGGAATTATAGTATGATATAATTATGATGGCGTTACAATTATAATAAGAATATCGTATATGTGACAGATGGCTACTGATGGTCCTAGATGTCCCTGTAGCTGGCTCTTATGAGTAGTGGTATATTATGACATCATAGTTAGATATTACATTGTAATGAGGTATTATGACATGATGGTGGGGTATTATAACAACACTACGGGGTATTCACATCCCAAAAAGGTATGATGCCATTATAGTTGTGCATTATGACATCTCAATGGGTAGAATGACAACATAGTGGGGTATAATGATATCACAGTAAGGTATTGTGACAACACAATGGGTTATTATGACATCATACTGAGTGTGTTATGACATCACAATGAGGTGCTATGACATCAAAACAGGGTAATATGACCTCATAGTGACATGTAATATTTTTATATTTTATTATATTATTATAGTATATAGTTAATATATTATATTTTATATACTAACTAGCTGTGAGCCCGATGCAAATGCATCGGGATTCTAGAACGTGGCAATATTATTTGCATTAATAGCATTATTATTACCATTAATAGCATAATTATTAGCATTAACAGCATTATTATTAGCATTAATAGCATTATTAACAGCAATAATAGTACTATTAATAGTATTGTTATTAGTATTAATAGCATTATTACCATAAATAGCATTAATAATAGCGTTAATAGCATTATTATGAGGAGTAATAGCATTAATAGCATTAATAAAATTATTAATAGCATTAATAGAATTAAAAATAGCATTAATAGCATTATTAATAGGATTAATAGCATGATTATTAGAATTAATAGCATTAATATTAGCATGAATAGCATTAATAGCATTATTAATAACATTAATACCATTATTAATAGCATTAATAGCCTAAATAATAGAATTAATAGCATAAATAATCGCATTAATAGCATGAGTATTAGCATAAAGAGCATTAATAGCAATATTATTAGCATTAATAGAATTTTGAATAGCATAAATAGCATGATTATTAGCCTTAATAGCATTATTAATAGCGTTAATATGATTATTATTAGCATTATTAGCATTAATAATACAATTAATAGCATTAATATTAGCATTAATAGCATTAATAGTATTATTAATAGCATGAATAACATTATTAATAGCATTAATAGCATTAATAGCATTATTAATAGCATTAATAGCATAAACAATAGAATTAATAGCATAACTAATCGCATTAATAGCATTACTATTAGCATAAAGAGCATTAATAGCAATATTATTAGCATTAATAGCATTTTGAATAGCATAAATAGCATGATTATTAGCCTTAATAGCATTATTAATAGCGTTAATATGATTATTATTAGCATTATTAGCATTAATAGTAGCATTAATAGCATAATTATTAGCATTAATAGCATTATTATTAGCAGTAATAGCATTATTATTAGCATTAATAGCATTATTAATACAATTAATAGCATTATTATTAGCATTAATAGCGTAATTATTAGCATTAATAGCATTAATAATAGCATTAATAGCAATATTATTTGCATTAATAGCATTATTATTACCATTAATAGCATAATTATTAGCATTAATAGCATAATTATTAGCATTAATAGCATTAATAATAGCATTAATAGCCATATTATTTGCATTAATAGCATTATTATTAGCATTAATAGCATAATTATTAGCATTAATAGCATTAATAGCCATATTATTTGCATTAATAGCATTATTATTACCATTATTACCATAATTATTAGCATTAATAGCATAATTATTAGCATTAATAACATAAATATTAGCATTAATAGCATAATTATTAGCATTAATAACATAAATATTAGCATTAATAGCAATATTATTATTAGCATTAATAGCATTATTATTACCATTAATAGCATAATTATTAGCATTAATAGCATTAATTAATAGCAATATTATTATTTCATTAATAGCATTAATTATTAATTTATTAGCATTAATAGCATAATTATTAACATTAATAGCATAATTATTAGCATTAATAGCATTAATAATAGAATTAATAGCAATATTATTTGCATTAATAGCATTAATATTACCATTAATAGCATAATTATTAGCATTAATAGCATTAATAATAGCATTAATAGCAATATTATTTGCATTAATAGCATTTATTATTACCATTAATAGCATAATTATTAGCATTAATAGCATTAATATTACATTAATAACATAATTATTAGCATTAATAGCATTAATAATAGCATTAATATCAACATTATTTGCATTATTATTAGCATTAATACCATTATGATTACCATTAATAGCATAATTATTAGCATTAATAGCATAAATATTAGCATTAATAGCATAATTATTAGCATTAATATCAAATTATTAGCATTAATAGCATTATTATTACATTAATAGCATAATTATTAGCATTAATAGCATAATATTAGCATTAATAACATAATTATTAGCATTTATAGCATTAATAATAGCATTGATAGCAATATTATTTGCATTAATAGCATAATTATTAGCATTAATAGCATTAATATTAGCATTAATATCAACATTATTTGCATTATTATTAGCATTAATACCATTATGATTACCATTAATAGCATAATTATTAGCATTAATAGCATAATATATTAGCATTATTAGCATTATATTATTAGCATTAATATCAAAATTATTAGCATTAATAGCATTATTATTACATTAATAGCATAATTATTAGCATTAATAGCATAATTATTACATTAATAGCATTAATAATAGAATTAATAGCAATATTATTTGCATTAATAGCATTATTATTACCATTTTTACCATAATTATTAGCATTAATAGCATAATTATTAGCATTAATAACATAATATTAGCATTAATAGCATATTATTGCATTAATAGCATTATTTTAGCATTAATAGCATAATTATTAGCATTAATAGCATTAATAATAGAATTAATAGCAATATTATTGCATTAATAGCATATTATTAATTATTATTATTACATTAATAGCATAATTATAACATAAAGCATAATTATTAGCATTATAGCATTAATATAGATTAATAGCAATTTATTTGCATTAATAGCATTATTATTACATTATACATAATATTGCATTAATAGCATAATTATGCATTAATGCTAATAATAATGCTATTATGCTATAATTATTAGCATTAATAGCATTATTATTAGCAGTAGATTTTTATTATTTTTTTTTATTCTTATTTTTTATGTTATTATGTTATTTTTTATTTTTTTTTTTTATTTTTTTTAATTATTTTTTTTATTATTAAATTAATTTATTATGTGTTATTTTAAGTGAGCCTGAGCCTGAGACACAGTTCTCCTTCAGGTCCGCTCAAAGGGCTCATATTATTAGCATATTGTATTTTTTTATTATTTTTTTTATTATTTTTTTATTTTTTTATTTATTTTTGTATTATTTTTAATTATTTTTTTATTATTTTTTTTATTATTAAATTAATTTATTATTTGTTATTTTAAGTGAGCTGAGCTGAGACACAGTTCTCCTTCAGGTCCGCTCAAACGGGCTCATATTATAGCATATTTTTGTTTTATTATTATTTTTTATTTATTTTTTTATTTTTTATTTATTTTTTATTTTTAAATATTTTTTTTTAATTTTTTTATTATTAAATTATTATTATTTGTTATTTTAAGTGAGCAGACACAGTTCTCCTTTAGTCCGCTCCAACCCTCATAGAGATACATGGCGGATAATCTGGACGCTGATGTCTTGGAGAGCTACCAACATGCCATGTTCTAGGGAAGAGGCGACAGTTTGTCTATGGGAAAAGCGACAATCAGCGTCAGGATTATCCGCGATGTAAGTCAATGAGGCCTTTCAGCGGAGCAGAATGTAGACTGCGAGCCGAGCTCGGTGGAGGAAGAGAGAAGAGCGGCGGATGGAAGATCATTAGCCGGGCTGAAGGAACAGGATGCCTGGGCCGGAGGGAGGAGTGTACGTGGACCTGAGGAAGCAGATGTCATGAAGACAGGTAAGTGATCTACGGCGTCGGGTGGGGGGGGGGCTGTGCGGACATTTTTTTGGGGGGGGGCTGTGCAGACATTTTGGGGGGCGGGGCTGTGCGGACATTGGGGGGGGGCTGTGCGGACATTGGGGGGGGGCTGTGCGGACATTGGCGGGGGGGGCTGTGCGGACATTGGCGGGGGGGGCTGTGCGGACATTGGGGGGGAGGGGCTGTGCGGACATTGGCGGGGGGGGCTGTGCGGACATTGGCGGGGGGGGCTGTGCGGACATTGGCGGGGGGGCTGTGCGGACATTGGCGGGGGGCTGTGCGGACATTGGGGGGGGGCTGTGCGGACATTGGCGGGGGGGGCTGTGCGGACATTGGCGGGGGGGGCTGTGCGGACATTGGCGGGGGGGGCTGTGCGGACATTGGCGGGGGGGGCTGTGCGGACATTGGCGGGGGGGGCTGTGCGGACATTGGCGGGGGGGGCTGTGCGGACATTGGGGGGGGGGCTGTGCGGACATTGGGGGGGGGGCTGTGCGGACATTGGCGGGGGGGGCTGTGCGGACATTGGCGGGGGGGGGGCTGTGCGGACATTGGCGGGGGGGCTGTGCGGACATTGGGGGGGGTGCTGTGCGGACATTGGGGGGAGGGGCTGTGCGGACATTGGGGGGGAGGGGCTGTGCGGACATTGTGGGGGAGGTGCTGTGCGGACATTGGGGGGGAGGGGCCGTGCGGACATTGGGGGGGGGGGCCGTGCGGACATTGGGGGGGAGGGGCTGTGCGGACATTGGGGGGGAGGGGCTGTGCGGACATTGGGGGGAGGGGCCGTGCGGACATTGGGGGGGAGGGGCCGTGCGGACATTGGGGGGGAGGGGCTGTGCGGACATTGGGGGGGGCTGTGGTAGACTGTGGATGGGGCCTGGCGGCGGCGGTGTGCGGGCAGTGAGGGGGACATTGGGGGGGAGGGGCTGTGCGGACATTGGGGGATGTGCTAGACTGTGGATGGGGGCTGGCGGCGGAGGTGTGCGGACAGTGAGGGGGGGGTGTGCGTGGCGTTGGGGGTGTGCGGTGCTGGAGGGCAGTGCGGGTCTGGGGATCGTTGCTGGGCTGTGGATCGGGGCTGGGGGGGAGGCACAGGGGGCAGCTCCATAGTCGGAGGTGGTCTGTGGGTAGCGGGGAGCAGAGGCGGCATTGGCGGCCATTGCGAGTCGAGTTAAAACGATTATATAATAGATATGGGCAAAATATATTATATTATATGACACTTGCACATTTTTAAGATGAGCTAGAAATGTCATTTCTGATGAAATTCTACTTCTAAATCAATGTCTCAATGCCCTCCTTTGCAAATGGGTCAAAACCAAGATGGTTGTCACTATAATGGCCCTACAGGCACCACGATAGTGGTGAAGGGCCTTGACCAACCATCCAAGTCGTCTATGAAGTTCTATGTCTTGTTAATCTCAATTAAACGCAGATTTTGTTTTTTCTTTTTTAGGCCATCCATTGAAGAAGAGCCTGTTACCTAGCTTCTCTATCCTCAGGAGGAAGAGTAAGAACTATGCACCTGATTTCTAAAATATTTGTAACAGCTTTACTATTAATAAAGAAGCTTATGGTGTCAATAATCACCCTAATATAGTCTTGCTTCTTCCAGCTCAAGAGCCACAATGCCCATGCGGAAAAAACTTACTGTGGCTGGGTTTCACAAGAAGCACAGCTTAAGTTCCTCAATTTTACTAAGTTTTACAGACCTATTTGAAGGGAAAATGTACCGAATCGACCATAACACCGATAGTAAGTGTGATTTTTATCAGTTTGCATGTGTTTGATGAATCCTTACAGATGTGAACCCTGATGTATGATAATGTTTTACATTTTAGATGAAAATTGTTCCCCACTTTTCATTATTTTGTAAACCCGGATGATATCTCTACTGACTTTTTAAAGAACTTGAGGGTTACTAAAGAATATTTTGTTTCCATGGAACGATTAAAAAGCATATTAATCACATGCAGAAATGCATAACTTTCATATGCTCAAAGGACTACCCCAATGTCCTTGACGAAGAAACAAAGAATGCAGTTGAGCCCTTTTAGGAGACTTTGAGTGTCATAGAAAATACATTAAATCAGAAACTTGCAAAAGGCAAGATGAGGGGGTAAGTAGCTCAAGTTTATACTACACCTGCAATTTGAATTTTCACTGTCATGGGGATGGAAAATGCCATAAAAAACATGATGGGAAAGGTGGATTAGAAAGTCTAGATTTAGTTATTAGAGATGAGCGAGTACTAAAATGCTCGGGTGCTCGAAGCTCGGGCCGAGCATCCCAAGATACTTGTGTACTCGGCCCAAGCACTGAGCCCAATGTTATCCTATGGGAGACCCGAGTATTTTTCTGGCATGACCCCCTGCAGCATGGCTAAACCCTAAAAATGTCACAAAAGTATCAGAACAGTGCTCAAATTACATGGGAACTGCATGGGGAAGACCCCTGGAAGCATTTCAGACCCCAAAGTTACTGCTGTGAACAATGTTGTCAGACTATTACGCCACTTTTACGGACTGGCAAGAAAATGTTACAAAATGAAACCCAAATGGCTTTTCCTGGAGAAAATATTAAGGGCTCATACCCACTTGTGAGACAGTTGGTGTATGTTAGTTTTTTGGATTACATGACAGATTATTTTTTTTTAAATTGTGTGGCACTCCCATGCCCCTGGGAAGAGATGTAAATGAAGGCCTCTTTAAATAATGTGCCCGTTATAAGGAAGTGGGTCTTTTGTAGGATTGCCCTAGGCAGGGAAGCCAAAATTTGTGTGCCACTTCAATGCCCCTGGAAAGAAACATGGAGGAGAGCCTCTAAATATTGTTCCCATTACAAAGAAGTGGGTCTCCTGTACTTGTAATGCCCATTCTGTAAGCACGGACTAAAACATTTACCCCTGGGGGGTATACATGAAACTACTGCCTAACCTTTGAACGGTTAGGGTCATCATAGATATGATGTAAAAACAATTATGGTTTTGTGGCATCATGAACCACGGTCACACTGATCGTATGATGGTGGCGGATGAGTAGAAGGGGGAGCAGTACAGAAAGTAGCCAAACGCATGAAGTGTGTACCCATGTGTGGGTGTGCGGAGGTGCATGGCAATTTACCGACACAAAATTTAAATTCCACTATCATTTGGTGTGATGAAGTCAGGCCCAATCCAACCCTTGTTCATCTTGATCAGAGTCAGCATTTTCAGTTGACAAGCGGGTGCGTTTATCAGTAATGATTCCACCTGCGGCACTAAATACATGCTCTGAGAAAACGCTAGCGGCAGGGCAGGCCAGGACTTCCAAGGCGTAGAGACAATTCCTGCCTCGTATCCAGCTTGGATACCCAATAATTATAAGGCACAGAGGAGTCTAGGAGCACTTCTGTACGATCGGCAAGGTACTCCCTCAGCATCTTGGGAAACTTTCCAGTCCTTGTGACACTATCCCACACCTCAGGGCCTGTGCTACGGGAGGAGCTGAGAAAGGTGTCCCAGATCTTTGAGAGTGTTTCTCCAGCACCCCCCGCCCTCCCCCAAACCCACACCCACCCCAACCTCTGCTGGATTGGACTTGTGCCTCTCGGCCAGACACCTTGGTTGTCCACAGAATCGTGACCTCTGCCGCTAGCATTTTCAGAAGGGAATTTTTTTACTAATTCCATGACTATGGCCTTCTGGTACTGCAGCATTTTTGTAGACCTCTCCGCCTCGGGAATAAGAGAAATAAAGTTCTCTTTGAAGCAAGGGTCTAAAAGTGTCACCAACCAGTAATGAGTGTCCGCCAAGATGTTGATAACGCGAGGGTCACGAGACAGGCAGCGTAACATAAAGACAAAAAAATGTGCGCCAGATTGTTAACAGGCAAGACTTCAGGGTCCTCACCAACAGCATGACTGGCCATGCTGACCTCATCATCATCCTCCTCCTCCCCTGTCCTTTGGCCATCCACACTGAACCGACGATCTGACGGTTGTGCATGTATTGCCATCAATTCCGAATGAAAGTAGCTCTATTTCTTCATCCTCCTCCTCCTCGTCATAGTCCTCCAGTGCAAGTTGGGATGAGATGAGGCTGGGCTGTGTGTAATCACCCAGTACGGTTTCTTGCTGCAACTCATCGTGCTCCGCCTGCAATTGCATCGTCTTTGATTTTGAGCTGAGAGTGTTTTAGACAGAGAAGTGGGGTGGTGACGCTAATGATGGCATCATCGCCGCTCACCATCTTGGAGAAGTCTTCAAAGTTTTGGAGGACGGTACATATGTCGGACATCCATGTCCACTCCTGACGTCTTATGTGTGGAGTTTGACCGTATATCGATGGCCTAGTTGATGCTGGTACTCAACAACTGCCCTCTTCTGGTCACAAATCCTGACCAACATGTGCAGTGTGGAATTCCAACGCGTGGGGACATCACACACCAGTCTGGGAGCAGGAAGCTGCAAACGCTGCTGAAAGCCGGCAAGGCCGGCAGAAGCAGTAGGTGACTTTCTAAAATGGGCACACAGGCGGCGTACTTTGACGAGCAGATCCAACAGCTCCGGGTAAGATTTAATAAACTGCTGAACCACGAGGTTGAGCACATGGGCCACGCTTGGAACATGTGTCCCCTCGCCTCAGAGCCGCCACCAGGTTCCGGCCCTTGTCACACACGACCATGCTTGGCTGTAGGTTCAGTGGTGTGAGCCAGTGATCTGCCTGCTGTTTCGGAGCTGTCCACAACTCTTCATCATTGTGGGGTTTGTCACCTACGCATATTAGCTTCAGCACAGCCTGTTGCCGCTTAGCCGAGGCAGTGCTTCCAGCTTGGGACTGGTGTGGAGGGTGAAGTGGAGGAGGAGGCTGAGGAGCATGACGTTCCAGAGCTGTAGACTGTGCGTGAAACCCTGACTGAGTTAGGGCCTGCAATCTTTGGTGTCGGAAGGACGTGTTCTGTCCCAAGCTCAGACTGGGTCCCGGCTTCCAGAATATTAACCCAGTGTGCCGTCAGTGAGATGTACCGGCCCTGCCCACAAGCACTTGTCCACGTGTCTGTGGTTAGGTAGACTTTGCCTGAAACTGCGTTGTTAAGGGAACGAATGATGTTTTGTGATACGTGCTTATGTAATGCGGGGACGGCACACCGGGAAAAAGTGTCGGCTGGGGACCGAGTAACGTGGGACAGCCACCGCCATCAGGTTGCGGAATGCTTCCGTCTCCATTAGACTAAAAGGCGACATTTCCAGTGCAAGCAGTCACAAAATGTGTGCATTTAGAACTGGGCATGTGGGGCGTTGGCAGTGTATTTGCACCTGCGTTCCAAAGATTGGTGTATGGATAACTGATCGTTGCGCTGGGACAAGGACGTGGTTGATGATGGTGCTATTTCTGCTTGTGCGCTACAGGTGAAGGACAGGAGGCCTCTTCGCAATGCAGTATGGACAGGGGATTGTCTTGCACGCACAACAGTGGAAGACGCAGTGGTGTCACCCACAGACACTGTGGGATGTACACCAGAGTCCAGAAGCAAAGTCGGGTGCTTTGCTGACATGTGCCTGATCATGCTGGTGGTGGTCAGGCTGCTAGTTTGGTACCCCTGCTAATGCTGGCATGGCAGGTGTTGCAAATGGCCTTTTTCAAATTATCTGCAGACACCTTAAACAGCCAGACTCGGGAAGACTTAACAGTTGTACTGGCAACTTCTGTCGTGTTGTTGTGCCGGGGAACAGTTGCCTGCCTTCTGCCTGCAGACACCACCCTGCTTCTTCCAGCCTGTTGTGATGCTACGCCTAACTCCCCCTGTGCACTGCTGTCCTCGCTCTGCATGTCCTCCTGCCAGGTTGGGTCAGTTACTGGATCATCCACCACGTCGTCTTCCACTTCCGCACCATGGTCCTCCTCCAGACTTTCTGGCAATTGTCTCCTCATCGTCCACCTCTGGTTGAGACACGTTCCAACCGTTGCCTTCGTGAGACCGTGGCTGCTCAAATATTTGGGCATCGGTACATACGATCTCCTCATAACCCACTTCAACTGGAACTGAGGAACAGCTCTTCAGAGTGTCCAAGTGTGGGATCAGTTATGTCCAGGGCCGGGCACTCGGCATGGTGGGAGGAAGGAGGATCAGGGTGTGGAATGTGCGGTTCAGTCTCATGGCTACTGACACTTGACCGTGTGGAAGACAGGGTATTTGTGGTGGTGCCAAACAGTTGGATAGCGGATAATGCTTCCAGTCAAACAACCTGTTGACACTGGTCTTGGTTTAATAGTGGTGTACTGCTGCGGTCCCCTAGAAATTGGGGCAGGAAGGTCGAGCAAGATGATGTGGGTCTTTGTTGTGGTGAAATTCGAGCTTGCACACGGCCTCAGCCTCTGCCTGCACCACCATCACATCCAGTTCCTTGTCCCTTGCCACCGGCCTTGCGCATTTTCAATGTTGTGCCGCCTATATACAGCTAAATGAAGACGTCCAAAAGATGGTTTTTAGCTGCACACTGAGATTACAGATTACAGTGGTTTAATCCCAGCAGGTGTACCGGTCAGACACAAACGCTGAAGAAAATACTGAGTGTTTTTGCGTATCCTAATTTACGCTACAACCTACTCCTGCCTATAGAGGGCTAAATTAATCCCTAAAAGCACTATTTTATGGTGGATGAGATTTCCAGCCTTTACACCAGCCCCAGATGTGATGCAGGCTGGTATACTGGTACAACGAAGTTTGCTATATACCCTGCCTCCCTGCCTGTATACAGCTGTTAGTCCTCAGAAGGACTGTTGTGGTAATTAGATTGGCAGCCCTGCGCCTACACTAGCTGAAAGGCCACAAATTTGTCCCTCAATCAGCAGCAGCTCTCCCTACACTGACTGTCTGTGGAGTAGAGTGACGAGCACAGCGCGGTCAGGTCTTATAAAGACCTGATGACGCTGTGCGGCCAGCCAATCACTGTAATGCCACAACCAACATGGCTGTGGCATTACAGTGTATGTCAGCCAATCCCTGCATGTGGGCTGGCTCTGTAAAGAGTGCCAACATGCAGGGAGGTGGACCCCCGAGCATAGCAAGAGTATCGCGAGATTACTCGGTACTCGCCGAGTACTGAGATATTGCTGCGAGTACCGAGTAGTGACAAGCATACTCGCTCATCCCTAATAGGTATCACTTGTTCTGCCATGCAAGATTGGAACAAAGTAATATTTATCTCTTTAGAAGCTCAGGCAAATTCCCCATTTCCATTTCAACTGAATTTAAAACATGTAACTTGCTAAAATGAGTTCATAATCACAAATGCGCTGAGGTTACATCTTCTAGCTTCATTATGGGATCGTTAAAATAGAACCCCTACATAAAAGATTTGTCGAATGATGGAAACAAAGAATGCTAAATGTATCTCATGGGCTAACATACAAAAAATGAATAACTAAAAAGAATGAACCTGTAACATAACTAATTTTACCATCCACAGATTGAAATCCACACCTGTGACCATTTTGAAAGTGACCGAGTCTCACGTGACTATCTTTACACGAGCAGAATTGAACAAGAAGCTCAGTGACAAGGAGAAGACCCTAGCATAATGTTATCTTCAAGCTGTTATTATCTATAACCATCTACATAATCCATCTGAGGCCAAAAATCTAATGATAGGTTTAATTTAATTAACCAACTTAGCATATTGCTGACACATGCTGCTTCACCATATCTTAGGGGCCTTTCACACTTGCGGTTTTTTCCTGATTTGGAAGATCAGGTAAACACCTGATTCTTACAAGATTCATTTTTTTTTTTGACCATTCTCTTTAATGATTTCAGGAGAAAACATGAAGCAACAAGATTCTACCTGACCAAATTAAAGTGAATGTGCAAAATACAGTAAGAATCGGGTTTTATCTGATCTTCCAAATCAGGAAAAAACCGCTAGTGTGAAAGGCCCCTTATGTATTTTCTATGTTTTTCCTCTTATAGTTAAGAGACTGGGTTGAGAGGGAGAAATTAGATGTGGACGGGCAGGCCGTAACAGTGGTAAAGTCAAAAAAAATCTTTTGATACTGGAGGATGAGCAGGTATAGTTGTGGCCAAAAGTATTGACACCCCTGCAATTCTGTCAGATAATAGTCTGTTTCTTCCTGAAAATGATTGCAATCACAAATTCTTTGGAATTATTGTTATGAATGCCCCCCACACCTTTCGGGTGAGGCCGTCGTCTTAATTGTCTGCCGCCAAATTGGATGCTTTGTCTACGTGTGGGCACGTCACGAAAGAATCTACGCTGACACGTTGTCAATGTAGAGGCTTAATGACAAAGACCTTTATTAAAGGGAAAGCTAGCCGTTTTATTACTTATCCTTAAAGGGATGTGCAGAGGGGTGTTACTAGATAATTACGTCATTTTATGCTGAATATACATTTTATTCTGGAAAACCTTTAATTATATTTTCTGCGTGTTAGTTAGTTTAACTAGCCTTGAAGTGAACATTTAGTCCGAAGATATCCTGATAAGACTTTCAGTACGGCTACCTCTAAATCAAAACATAAGAGCAAGGCCAAGGCTCTTTTCCTACAAACAGGCCTCTAGCCCTTTCTAAGAGAATTCTGAATGTCTTCTAATAAATAATATAAATCATTAACTATTTATTGCCCATAACATTCCCCCGTTTGGAGACATTCAAAATCTTACCCAAAATCCTTGCCTAGGTAGCAGAGGGGGAGAGGTAAATAAAAGTGGGAAAGGAGTCTTCACCAATATGGAGACAACCATAACGTTTAACCGTAATGAAATCATAACGCCTTTGTAACTGGTCTTGCCGCACCCTAAACTGTTATCTAAGATGATATCTCACCTCTCTATTTAATACTACTGAAATACATAGTAAAAGATATACATACAAAAATATGGAGATTATATTTACTAAAATAGGTTCTAAATATAATAAAAATTAATGCTGCTCCCACAGTTCCCTTCTCCCGTGGCAATGAGTGAATGCTCCAACCAAAGTGCATGCACACAGACCTACTCAGGTCTCCTCCCCTAGTTGACGGAGCCGGACTTCCTACACCACTTCACCGGATTCCCACAAAGGTCTGCCCATTACACCATCGGATGGACACAAACATTCACAAGCCATGGCAAACAGGGAAACTATACGAATGCCGCAATCAAATACCGGTCATAATTATCACTCAACTGTTAGTCATTATATTTGACATTCTCCATAAGTCGGTCCTCACTACGGTCTAATTCAGGAGGACATGGCCTCGTACCAAGTCAATGTTGCTTCAGTCTTATCTAAAAAGTCAGTCCTTGATATTCAAAAAATAAAGGTGTCCTAAGCGGTCAGTGTCCCTTGGGATGCTTATATCCATCACTTATAGGCCAGTGTCTGTAGTAAGAGACATTTGGTATTCTCCTGGGCTCGTCTGCCTTGTAATGTAGATCTTGGATCTAGTTGAGACAGCTGAAGAAGCTCAAATGGCAGCCCAGTCATCCGCAGAATTTCTGACGTTTCTTCTGACCATCACTCCATCTCCAGACTGTGGGAAGCGACTTCGGTCCACAGTAGCTGCATGTTAAACGGGGAGAGAAAGCTCAAAAATACATGTTAGACAAGCCCTTTATGGTTGAAAATGTTGTCCAGGTAATAGATTCCTGAGATAGGTTTTTCTTATGTTTTGACATCTATAATCTCATAAAAATTTGTACCATTTTCATAACTATCTATGACATAGTAATACCCTGCAACACAAAAACAAATCACAAAATTTTGCTTATAACCTTATAACCTTAAGAAAATAGGTCACCCCCTTGAGCATCTTATCATCTAACTCTAAATCTAAATCATCAATTCTAAATCATACACTTATGATTCATGTCAAATACTTTCTGTATAAGGATCTTATATACAATCAAAAATCATTTCCTATTGATCAAAATTAATTGTCACCCAAGATAGTTCATGGAAACAAAAACATAAGATTTACACAACGTATAAATGATATACCCACTCCTAATAGTACCCTAGTAATGTCCTTAAAGCTGGAAACCTACCTAACTAGCGGAGGTCGACACCCTCTTGAAACGCCTGTGGTGCCCCCGCTCCACGTCGACTCACCCTATCTGTCCCTAACCTATCCCTGATCTTATATACATTTTTCAGTTTATTTGTAAAGTGTTGTTTAGTCCATTACCTTCCATAAACATATACCATAATTGCTCAGTCAACATATATATGAGGGTCAGTAGATACACTTTCAATAGTCTGTAATTGAAATGGTTCTCAGCAGGTCGGTCAGAGCACAAATAAACAATATGATACAATGTAAAGCCAAACAAATATAACTTATAGTATAACATTGGACAATATAATTACTGTATACTTATCATCAGTGGTCTCTTCTGCTTTTCTGAAAAACAGGTCAAAAGGTAACTGGATATCTGGGAAAACTTCCAACTATTTACTATACAACTACCATATTCTTTTTTACATGTATATTTACTCATTTACCTACTCACTCTGCTTCAGAACATTTTTAACCAACATATTAGACATCTTATGGTATTCTATATAGGAGAGAGAGATCCATACCTACTAGGACATGTTTATTACTTTTCTCTCCTTGTCCGCACCCTATTTGCAATTCTCAAAGCTTGTGGAGCGGCTGCTGCTTCAAACTCTTACCTTTCTGAGTTGTGTTGTGTGTAGGAATAATGCAGGATTGTACACAAGGCCTTACCTGTAACCAGGAGCAAACCAGGCAGTATTCATCTGACTGCACTCGTGACCGGTCGAGGTGTATGTGGAGCCAAGCAAAGACTATTCTAACTTTTGTTGAAGAGAGACATCATCATGGCCTATCCTTTTCCCATCCTTCAGCACAACTCCCTTTTTTTCTTTTAGTATTTATTCAGTTCTGTCCGGGCAGTCCGATACCGAAGGGGTGCTTAGGCGTAACAAGGCTGGGATGGATGACCTCCCGCCATTTACCTAGACTAACTTTATTTGAACTTCAAATTGTACCTTGCCCTCTACCTCTAGGGGTCACCTGTAGTGACTGTCAGCATGATTATACCTTCCTAGACTGGCAACATGGTGTCTACCTCACCGTGATTTACCAATTCTGCATTTTGTATGCTTACCGTTTTTGTAAGAATTGTTCATGAGCAGGTGGAGCTTCTTCTAGGTACAAGTGCAAAAACTCAGAATATATTGCTCTGATTACCTCATGAGAGGATCCTACCGGTGTCCAGCGTAAGATCATCTCTCCTATAGTACAGCTGAAATAAAACACTCAAGAATTCGTATTAGCTTCAAAAATCAGAAAACCTTATTCAAAAAAATTCTTATTACAATTCTCTACTAATTATATTGATAGCTATAAACTATAACTGTTTTATGCTTAACCAAAAACCCATCTAAATTCTGTTATAAATGTCTCCATTGGCGCTATATTTATAAACTATAACTGTATGATGCTTAACCAAAAACCCCATATATTTCTCTATATATGTCTCCATTCCCCCCCACGCATGAGGGAATCAGAAGATATTAGAGTATACATTATTCTTGTATAATCATAACTGGATAAATACACTGGTAAAATGGCTGCCACAGGAAGTTCTGATTGGCAAAACTTCCTCTGAGTCTTACATTCCTAAGATGGGGGGAACACTCTGAGCTGAGGTTTTCTATCTGAATCTGAAAACAAGTCCATCTCCCACCCGGAGCCAGCGCCATAACAATAAAACACTATTTTAGAAAACAATGGGATTAGTATATGTGTGTTAAATCTTCAGATTCTAAGTATTATCATCTCTTCTCTATGCCTCTTCTAAAAACTATTGTTCCTCCATAAAATTTAGACAGAAACATACAAAAATTATCCCTAATATTTATCATTGTGTTGTGTTAATATTTTTTTAGACACTAACAAGAAGACAGGGTTGTCAGTATGACTCAATAAAATAGCAAAATTCCATGTATGAAAATCAAAAACTGTTTAAAATAACTATTATTGCGTCCAAAAATAGGCAATATTACTAGATTCCAACTAAATACACAGTAAACAATTATTATTCTTGATGTTCACAGCCAAAAATGAAAAGAAATTCCTAAAATTCCTGCTTCCTCAGAACGTTAAAGAGATGATTCATCATTACTGCATGTAAAAATGAAAGACACAAAACGCAGACTTTCCCCCCTCCCCTATAGTAACTGATGGGAGGTACAATTCTACCCGTCTAACGGGGGGGGGGGAACATATATACACTTTATGAGATAGCGTTCTCTCTCTCCCTCTCTAGTTATACATGTTGCCAGACAATTCCCTACACACTTGCTTCACATCATACGTGATACACAACGTCAAAAGATACAGTCAACCCTGACATCACATCTCAGCATACATACAGTATACACAGGGGCCCCGATTACAGCTTCATTCAACACTTATGTGCACCACTCACAGCCTTCTAATTTGTTTGTTTACATTGTTAACATACTTTCTCCCTTCTTTCACGGACCAAGAGAATGTGTCCTAACAAATAATTACAAAACCACAGTCTTGATCGAGTAGCAATGTAATAATCAAGTCACCTATAATAATAATAATCAAGTCAAAATAACTTCAGTCTGTGATTCCCAATCACAGTGCAAACATTACAATCATCATTATATTCTTAATCACAAGCAATAGCTGCCAGCTCACTCCCCCGTCTGCCCCCCTTTTCCTTGCCGCTGTATTATAACCTTCACACAAACATTCTAAATTCCATTGACTCCACTTGACCTCCGCTCTATTATAAACAATCTTTCCAAAGGAAAAACAAAAGCAGTGATTCTAGCACAATGTAAATTAATATATTCCAATTAGGAGTTCTGTTTGTAAACCTGTGGATCTGGACTTTGACTGATTAACACCCATATTATAGCTTAAACCCAAGTCTCTATGCTTCTATCTTGGCTATAACTGTCCACCCCTTCAAGACTACCACTGTCAGCAGGGTTGTATAAAGGGGAGTCAACTGGGATACCTTCAGTGAGCCGGGCATTAAAGTTTATTCTGAACATTCTTTATAACCAACATTTTTCTACACAGGGGATAATAAAAACTCTAAAGGTATATGTTGTGAAATGACTAAAGCTTACTTAGTATGCAGAACAATAACCATTGTATTTACCCTAAGGTGGCCCCTGGACACACCACCTGTGGAACAGTTAAACCCAAATCAAATAGCCACTTCTGCAGAGCACCTTGTAACCCCATTTGAAATATATCTAGAAAACCTGAACCACTACAAAACCAACATAGGCGGGGAATGATTTCTGAAAAAACTATAGCAGTCTCAGGGAACATAGAATGGACAATTTTGATGTCATGTTGAACTTTCTGCAATAAATCCGAAGTACGGACTTTTCCAAGATCATTACCTGCCAAATGGATAATAATAAGATCTGGTACAGGAGAGTTACATATCAAGTCCGCCAGAGTAGAACGTAAAGAATTCCAGCGCATTCCCCTATATCCGTACCACCATATATCGATAAAATCCTTGGGAAAAATTAAATTTTCTGAATACAGACGTCTGTGGGCCCTCTTCTCTGCCCAATAGATATATGAATGTCCAACAATCCAGACATGCTTCCCAACAGCTCTTGTAACCGCCATATTACCTCTAATATAAGGACAATTTTCGGGGAAGACACTAAGGGCGTCAATACCTTTTTGCTAGGGGTTTCCAAATTAGAAAATTGACCTCATAACTGTAAGCAAAATACACATCTACTCAGTATTTATCAGTCAGTCAGAGTCAATCTGAGGACTGGGAATGGAATGGTGGTCACCAAACAGATAAAACAAATAAACATCAAACTGTGTCGGCCCCCTCTACACCTTAGTGGGGCAACAACTGGGTCATATAACTTTCTTACATACACTTCTTGCAACAAGACTCCTTATATGACTATCGTTAACTGGACATGTATATTCTGTCTTCACACTCAGAGTACTGGAGAAGTGCCAGGGATTGCTATATAACCAGTTTCTTCCCGTGCATATGGCACATCAGTAACACGATTTATTATCCAGCCAGTGGGCGTAATTGCTAGCTCTATACCTTGGTTACACAAGCGGCACGTCATCTGGAGTTATCTGGAGAGACGGAACAATAGAACAATATCATCACTACTATCATTTACGTAAATTACGTACTCATCCTCCACCGCAGCCAGGAGCTGGGTGGGAAGACCATCAACTCTTTTTAGGGGGTCGGAAACCCATCAGCCGTATCAGAGGCTGGAACACCAGTAGTGGAAGAACCCATCGGCCCCCTTTCAGGGGCCGGAAACCATCAACCCTATTAGGGGTCGACAAAGCATCAGCTCTATCCCCTGGGAATAGAGCTGGACAACCAGGGAAACAGAAATCTCCCTATTCAGCCCCGTCTCTCCGTTCTCCGTGCTTTCTCTCTTTCTATGTTTTCTATTTACTGAAACTGTAGCAATGATAGCACTAACATAAACACAGACAAACTCAGGATCAGGTTGCAAGAACACAAATAAGGCAGACAATTAAGGAATTCTCAGGACCGGGTTACAAGGGCTAGGACTTCTCAGATCCGGTCATCTATGTCCGAGTCTGACAGCCAGCTATCTTCATCATCCCTGCACACAGTTACAGGAGGGTCGTAGGTAAGATAAATAATTTTCTTACCTCATTGTAGCCTGCAGGTCTACCCCTCGTGTCTGATCCGTTCAGGGAATGAAGGTTCAGTTGTGGCTGTCGTCTCCTGGACGTCTCGTCCTAGCACGTTGGGCGCCAACTGTTATGGATGCCCCCCACACCTTTCGGGTGAGGCCGTCGTCTTAATTGTCTGCTGCCAAATTGGATGCTTTGTCTACGTGTGTGCACGTCACGAAAGAATCCACGCTGACACGTTGTCAATGTAGAGGCTTAATGACAAAGACCTTTATTAAAGGGAAAGCTAGCAGTTTTATTACTTATCCTTAAAGGGATGTGCAGAGGGGTGTTACTAGATAATTACGTCATTTTATGCTGAATATACATTTTATTCTGGAAAACCTTTAATTATATTTTCTGCGTGTTAGTTAGTTTAACTAGCCTTGAAGTGAACATTTAGTCCGAAGATATCCTGATAAGACTTTCAGTACGGCTACCTCTAAATCAAAACATAAGAGCAAGGCCAAGGCTCTTTTCCTACAAACAGGCCTCTAGCCCTTTCTAAGAGAATTCTGAATGTCTTCTAATAAATAATATAAATCATTAACTATTTATTGCCCATAACATTATCTTCATTTAATTTGTCTTCAATGAAAAAACATGAGAATGAAGCAAAAAGCAAAACATTGATCTTTTCACACACAACTCCAAAAATGGGCCAGACAAAAGTATTGGCACCCTCAGCCTAATACTTGGTTGCACAACCTTTAGCCAAAATAACTGCGATCAACTGCTTCCGGTAACCATCAGTGAGTGTCTTACAATGCTCTGCTGGAATTTTAGACCATTCTTCTTTGGCAAACTGCTCCAGGTCCCTGATATTTGAAGGGTGCCTTCTCCAAACTGCCATTTTTAGATCTCTCCACAGGTGTTCTATGGGATTCAGGTCTGGACTCATTGCTGGCCACCTTAGAAGTCTCCAGTGCTTTCTCTCTCCAGTGCTCTCTCTCAAACCATTTTCTAGTGCTTTTTAAAGTGGTTTGGGTCATTGTCCTGCTGGAAGACCCATGACCTCTGAGGGAGACTGTAAATGTTAAAAACATAACTTATATAATGCTATGCTGTATGTTCTTCAATTCAAGGTTTTGCCATTTGCAATTGTATCTTTAACGCAACGTTTCACTTTGACAGAATTTCCATACGTATTTCAAAAAATTAGGCCAACTAATCAGCCTGAGGATGCAGATACGGTGCCTACATTCTTTGTGTCCTGCAATGGACAACAAATCAAGAATCCCGGCAAAGACATGGAGCGCTTCTATAATAAGTTTGTAACAAATGAGGACCTCCTTCTCTGCCAAGCATTTAACAAGACTTAGGGTGCTTTCACATCTGCATTTTTCGTAATTCGCGGCAGATGCGGTGAAAAAACCGCATCTGCCGCGATTGCCGCATAACCGTTCCACTTGCGGCGCGGTTGCGGTTTTTTCTATGCAATGTATAGGCGTACTTGCGGCAGGTGCGGCAAGTGCGGTTTTGCACTTGCGGCAGGTGCGGCCGCGAAAAAAACCGCGGCTTACTGCGGTTTTTTTTGCGGCCGCACCTGCCGCAAGTGCAAAACCGCACTTGCCGCACCTGCCGCAAGTACGCCTATACATTGCATAGAAAAAACCGCAACCGCGCCGCAAGTGGAACGGTTATGCGGTAAACGCGGCAGATGCGGTTTTTTCACCGCATCTGCCGCGAATTACGAAAAACGCAGATGTGAAAGCACCCTAACAAATGTTTTATCTGCAGGTATCAAAAGCCCGTAAAAACATGGAAGATGGCAATAGACGCATACATAAAGTAGGCTGAATGTCTTTCGCAGGTGGAAGGAGATCAGGCCAATGCGTACGTGCACTTTGTCCAGACCCGACATGGTGGATAAATCTCCATTTGCTGCTTGGGATGTTAATAATGGCTACACTGAATGGAGATGAGTAAGCAGGAACCTCCGAGTAAGAGACCTAAGATTATCCCCATCGGCATTCCCAAAATCCATCTTTTTATTGCATGAGACTTAAGTAATTATGTCTTATAGTATACATAATTTCTACCAAATACCTGGTTAAGTAGTTTAGTAGGTAACAACAACTTTATCAGTTTTTCATAACTTAATTTAACTTTCTTTTTTCTTTCTTTAAATTTAAATCTGTCTAGTTGTTGTCATTGTATTCTTTGGGATGTGCTGCCTGAATATTTTATGCTTGCTGAATATTTTACAATATTGTTTTCTCTTTTAGATTTTTTCGGGCTTTTCCCCAAAGAAGATCTGAAGCGCTATCTGAACAGCATTGGACGTCCAATCTACCTGTCCTAGTAATGTCCAATGTGAATGGAAGCCTAAACCAAAAAGAGGGGATACAGAGAACATTGCCAGACTTCAAGAAAAGCTAAAAGCTAAAATCACAAAAGTGGACAGGCCTAATGATTGTAAAGGAACGTGGTGAAGGACTGCGCACAACTCGTGCTTTTAGTAGGGGAGGAGTAATTTGTGACTATTAGAGAAGGAAACGAGGCTAACAAAATACAGGCAACTCTGGACGAGGACAAATGCTATGTGCTTTTTTTTTTTTTTTTATTGGTGAAAAGGAGTGGTGTGTTGATGCCAGGGAGGCTCCGTGCAGTTGTCACCCAGACCTGCCTTCTACATTTGGGCGAAAAAGGAATCATTCACTGAAAAATTACACTGTGAAACTTCTCCTTAAATTTATAATTGATGGTAACACCCCAACAATACTTCTACATTTGGGCGAAAAAGGAATCATTCACTGAAAAATTACACTGTGAAACTTCTCCTTAAATTTATAATTGATGGTAACACCCCAACAATACTTCTGTGGGCTAATTGCGATATCAAACCAGGAACACCGCTTTTGTTCGATTATGGAGTGAAACGGATTATGGAGAAGCTTCAGATGTCTCATTGCTTACAACGTGACTTTTTGATATTTAGAAAAGGATTTTGGTTTATATGTTCTCTCCATGTATGCGGGGATTTCCTCCAGGTACTCCGGTTTCCTCCCACACCCTAAAGACATACTGATAAAGAATCTGGATTGTGTAACACAATGTGGACAGTGTTTAGGATCTATGGAAAGCGCTGTGAAGTTAATAGCACTATAAATGTTGTTGTTAATATTTTTCATAACCATAAATAAATATTTTACTATTTCCTCAGTGATGTGTTTAAACTAGTTAGGCCCTATAATATGGTGCTATTTTGAAGTTACTATCTTGTCATTGTGTAGTTTTTATCTTGACTCCCTCCCTTTTAGATGAGCTCACACTCTGAGCTGGCATCAATACCCACACATATCAGCTGATGTAATCATCTGAGATGTGAAGCTAACAGCATCGATCACATCATTTTTTTAACCCTTTAGCTTTTGTGTTTAATCCATGACAATTCGAGTTTTACAGCCAGCAGACGGTAGTCTGAAATATCCAATTTTTCAGCTCAACGTAACCAAATATTTTATTACTATGACATCATAGTGGGGTATTACATCACAATAGGGTATTAAGGAATCCCAATGGGATATTATGAAGTTACAATGGGGTACTATGACATCATTGTTTGGTATTATATCACAATGGGGTATTATGACATCATAGTGGAGTGTATTGACATCATAGTGAAGTATTATGACATCATGTTGGGGTATTACATCACAATGGGGTATTATGACATCATAATACCCCACTTTTATGTGGTATTCCACTATGAGGTCTCAATACATTTTGATATCACAGTGAGGTATGACATTAACATGGGGTACTATGACATCACAATGGGGTATTATTACAGTGAAGTGGGGTATTTTGACAACATAGGGAGGTACTATGATGCCAGGGAGGTACTATGATGCCACAGTGGGGTGTTCTGAAATCACAATGTGATATTATTTCATAATACCCCACTTTCCCATCACACCCAAATATGTCATATGTCCAACTGTCACTTGTCCCTTCCATGACCTTACTTTAGTTGTAAGACTGATGGAGGGGATGGTGTAGTTTTACTGTCGGGTTATGTTCATATCATATTCGTGTGGGTAAAAGCACTTCTTTTTGGTGCTATTCTGTTAAGAAAAAGCCATAGGCACCCAGACAGCCAGCCCTCATGCTCTGTTTGTTTTAAAAAAAAACGTGAGGGCTGGCTGTAGGGAGTCATGGGCACCCTAATAGCCGGCCCTTATGGTCTCAGTGTTATTTAAATTTATAAAAAAAAAAAAACCTTGAGGGTTGGCTAGAGAAAGCAATGGGCACTTCAAAAGCCGGCTTTCATGTTCATTGAACTATTCCCAATATGAGTTCTGGCTACAGGTGGTCCTGGACAAGCTGTAGCAAGCCCTCATGCTTGTGCAACACATTAGAAAGAGAAAAGCACCATCTGGTGATTTTACAATCCTATATTAAAAAATTAAAATGTTGGGCAACAGTGCCACCCAGTGGATTTTCCACAGAACACACATTTTCAACAGATTACTCCTCCATGAAGGCTGGTTATTGCGCCGAAAAATAAGTGGGACAGCCAGAACTCATGTTACTTTTTTTGCATTTTTATTGCATAGATCCCCTCAGGAGCGATATTTCAGGCCGCGGAGTGTGCGGTTTTGAGCTGAAACTTTTCCTGTCTAATGGAAAAATATTTTGCTCCTCCCACCGCAGGCGTAACTGGCACCCAAGGGGTTAACAGTAACATCACAAGGGTTAACTCCCCACACAACACTGGTCACTACACTAGCACCTCTAGGCCAGAAGGGGGAGCTCAAGCAGCTCCCTGATATATTCTGGTCTGAGGAAGAAGTAGTTGGTTGATAGTTGACAGTTCAGTTGAGTGCAGGGAGCACTAGGAGGACCAGTAAATGGGAGCAGTGCTGAGCTCCTGACAGGAACTACTGACTACTTTCAGGCCTGAAGGTACAATATTGTTGTTTTTAATTTTGTTTTTTTGGGTGTATATTTAATTGTACTGCACATTGCACTTTAGCTCTCATATATAGTTTTTCAGATCCATGCTATGCATACATGTAGATTGGAAACTGACATTATTTCCTGTTATCTCTCCTGGTTGTACTAATGTAATGTTTAGAGAACTCACATGAACATATTTTATTGATTTATGCAGGTGACTTGTATATCGTATATTATTTCCTCTGTGGCTCCCATCTCCGTCATTGGTGGATCTGTGATATTTGGATGCATTACCTTCGTGGTGTATTTTATCTATTGATATTAAATTTATATGTGTTATGTATATTTTAATTATGTACCAATAAATTGACAAATTTTATACCATAATTTGGGCTGATAACTCATTCGTTATATAGGTTCAAGCCTGTTGCCAAAGGGACGCGGACCCCCTGATTTTGCCCAAAGGTCAACCTCACAGGAGTATCTCTAAGTGAACATCGATGCCATGACTGGGGAACTGGACCCTTGCTCATTTTTGGCTTCCAAGCTGGAAAAATGGCATGAGCTCACCACTCACACCTTGGAGATCCTATAGTGCGCCGCAGCCAGCGTTCACTCTGAACGTGTCTTCAAAGCGCTGCTGGTGGTGTGCTGTGTCTTCACAGCGCTGCTGGTGGTGTGCTGACAGATAAGCGCACGCGTCTGTGCAGCCAGAATGTGGACAGACTAACGTTCATCAAGATGAACAAGTCATGGATCCGCAAGGACTTTTCTACCCCTCTGTCATCATGGGGAGACTAAACGCTTGTGGATTTTTGATTGTGCTCCATTTGAAGTTTGCAACTGTGGGGCAATTGATGCAGCTGGTTGGCACAGAACTAAGCTACAGTAAAGAGACTGGTGAGAACTGAAACCCCTGTGTCTGTCCTCTCCTTCAGCACATTCCTGCATTTATCACAACCACCATCATCCACCAATTACAACACCCCAGGGGCCCGCTCCGTCTGTTCTGTGGGGAGTGTTCCATCAAAGCTGCCACAACATCTATCCCCTGGGGACCTATACAAGCAGCACTGGTCATCCCTGACCAAACCCCACAGATGGGATCACAAAAAACCTTATGAATGTTCCTTCCCCTGTAAATACCCCTTTTCCATTCACAGTCAGGGCCATGGCTTCTGGGGTTGCCACCATGACTACTGAATAGACTGATACCCCAGAGTTACATTTAAAATACAGTAAGCGGCACTTGACTGTGACATGAATTTGACTAGAGAAAAAAAAAATGAAAAAATTAGATACTTAGCCTTATGGAAATGGCCAAATCAATAATCCACCCATTTGCCACGTTGAGGCGCATCTCTTAACTGGGTCCTAACACTATAGACTGCCTATGTCTTGCTGTGCTTTTGCTTCTCTACTGGCGGCTGATACAAAAGAAAACTAAAGATTGTAGTCTTATGGACAAGGACAGGTGCTTTCAATGTATTTAATGTGTACCTTGGGAAAAGAAGTTAACCCCTTGGGCATGTTTAGAGACTGATACCAGAGAGCAATAGCTTATGCCTGACAACTGTAATGGGGACGGTGCCATCAAAAAGGGTAGTGAACCCATGTTACAATATATAAGTAAATATGTGGCCACCACTCCCCGTGACACAGCAGCGTTAACTCCTTGGAGCCTGATACCCAAGTACCCCCGGGCCTGGGGCTCAACACTAGGTATAGGAATAAGCATTAGCTTTGTATTTATAAAAAAAATAAATTCTAAGTGCATACCTACAGAAATATGAACCATACCATATATAGTACCTTATAAACAGAATTGCCAAATGTGGTACAAACACAGAAAATGTTATTCTGTTAAAATACAACAAGCACATCAGACATTGGAAGACTGCAATGGAACGTGTATTCCGAGATAGGAGAATCTTCTCCAGTATGGTGATTTTCTGCTGGTCCTATTTTGATTGGTCAATGAGTCCTAGAGCTGGAGCTTGGGGTCAGGAAAAAATAGGGAAAGAAAAATGTCACCAATTGGAAACATAGAGACAATTCCCTGATGTAATAAAGTTTATCTTTATAAACCACCCCTTATTTGTTATTTTATTTTTTCATATTTTTTACGAGGTTTAGAGGCTGGTGTTGCCCGAGCATAGTAACTAACTATGCTTAGTTATAACAAAATAGAATGATTATTTTGAACATACAAATATTTCACATCATATATTCAACACTACAGATATGCAATACAAATTAATTAACTAAATTATTACCCAAGTCATGCTTTGTATTTTTATTTGCAATTCATTCAAGAGCCTTTTGATAAATTACATTTTTGTTTTTTCCTTCTAGCTGTGAGGCAGTGCGGGGGATCATATGCCAGGTTTTTGTTGTTTTCTAAGCTGAAGGAGCAGGGAGAGACAAGAGAGGTCAAGAGCTCCAGGGGCCGTGTGCTATAATAACACGGTCTAGGCCAGGAGGCCTGGGAGCTCGGGCGACCCATATTGGAAAGCGCATAACCTGAGGGAACCGGGTTACTTTATGTGTGGACTGTCTCCTGTATACCCGGACTGCGACCCGGATTCCGGCAGCTTGTGCCTTCGCTGTATGTATCAGCAATAAAACCGGGTGCTGTTTGAACTGTTACCGGGCTCAAGTATTTCTGACCTGCAATCCCAGCGCTGCCCAACATATGGTGGAGAATGCGGGCAGCCTGAACCACGAACTGCATGTCCATACTGAAGCCGGCCACCTACAGTTCAGGCCTGCTGCTGATATGGAGGAAATCCTAAGGCAGCTGGTACTTACCCAGCAGCGGCAGCAAGAGCAGCAACAGCGACACGAGGAGCAGCAGGTCCGACAGCAGGAGCAGCAACAGCGACAGCAGGAGCAGCAGCTTCAACAGCAGGAGCAGGCGTTGCTACAACAGGAGCAGTTTCTACAACAGCAGAAAACGAATGAACTGCTCCTGCAGCAAATCATGGCCCTACGAGACCCGCCAGCAGCGCCTTCCCCGGAACGATTGAAAGACTGGGCAAGACCAGACTTCACGACTCTCGATCTGACAAAAGGCTACTGGCAAGTGCCGCTGACAAAGTCGGCCAAGGAAAAAAAAACGCCTTTGTTACTCCGGAAGGCCTCTATCACTATGTCGTGTTGCCTTTTGGGTTGCACGAGCCCCGGCCACATTCCAGCGGCTCATGGACATAGTGTTAGAACCACATCGGAAGTACGCGTCCGCCTACCTAGATGATATCATGATCTTTAGTCCAGATTGGCATAACCACTTATCCCAGGTACAGGCCATGGTAGATTCGTTCAGGGCCGCCAGCCTGATGGCAAATCCAAAAAAATGTGCCATGGGGCTCGAGGAGGCCCGGTACCTGGGCCATGTGATTGGGCGAGGGGTTATCAAACCCCAAATAAACAAAATCGAGGCCATTCAAAAGTGGCTCCGACCGGTGTCTACCAAACAGGTAAGGGGTTCCTCGCATAGTTGGGTATTATCGACGCTTTATACCCAATTTTGCTGGGCGGACGGCGGCCCTGTCCGACCTGTTAAAAGGGAAGAAATCTGCTTTGGTGCGTTGGAATCCCCAAGCAGAGGCAGCCTTTCAGTCCATGAAGTTGGCCTTGTGCGGACAGCCCGTCCTCATCAGTCCTAACTTCAAACACGCCTTCGTTGTGCAAACAGACGCCTCGGAGGTGGGGCTGGGGGCTGTGCTGTCGCATGAAGTGGACGGAGAAGAGCATCCGGTCACTTACTTAAGCCAGAAATTGTCCCCGGCGGAAAAGAATTATAGCGTAGTGGAGAAGGAGTGCTTGGCTGTTAAATGGGCCTTGGAGTCCCTACGTTATTATTTGCTCGGGCGACAGTTCCGGTTGGTTACGGATCACGCTCCCCTGGCTGGATGCGAAACGCCAAGGAACGGAACGCTCGGGTCACCAGGTGTTCCTGTCCCTCCAAAACTTCAATTTTACAGTGGAGCATCGGGCTGGCAAGTTGCAAGGTAATGCGGATGCCCTGTCCGGGCACCCTGTTTGATGGCTGGGGTTCAACCCCACAAGTTTGAACCGAGGGGGGGGTGTGAGGCAGTGCGGGGGATCATATGCGAGGGGCGCTATGTTTCCCCCAGAATGCGCACTGTCACATATTGAACCCAGTATAGGGTGTGAGAGAGAGGGACGGTCCACTCACTCCGCTCCGGGTCTTGCAGGATCCCTGGAAGGAGACACAGGGTTAAAAGCCTGGGCAGGAGATAGGGCGGGGCCCCCTCTGGAGAGTTTTTTGTTGTTTTCTAAGCTGAAGGAGCAGGGAGAGAAGAGAGGTCAAGAGCTCCAGGGGCCGTGTGCTATAATAACACGGTCTAGGCCAGGAGGCCTGGGAGCTCGGGCGACCCATATTGGAAAGCGCATAACCTGAGGGAACCGGGTTACTTTATGTTTGGACTGTCTCCTGTATACCCGGCTGCGACCAGGATTCCGGCAGCTTGTGCCTTCGCTGTATGTATCAGCAATAAAACCGGGTGCTGTTTGAACTGTTACCGGGCTCAAAGTATTTCTGACCTGCAATCCCAGCGCTGCCCCACATGGTGTAAAGATAAAGAGATTCTTGGTAGTTCCAACTTTTGAACAGACCACGTGGAGGGTAACACACATGCTGCCATGAAGGGGGGGGGTTATAAAGGAGGCTTAGCTATGAAGAGGGTGCGGCTATGTGGATGGGTTGAGGCTTTAAAGGAGGCAGCACTCTGAAGCTCGTGGCTATGTTTAGGAGTGGAGCTATGAGGGGGATTACCTGGAGGAGTGGAGCTATGATACATACACACACATACATACACTCAGCTTTATATATTAGATTGTGATTTTTATTTCTTATAGTAACCCGTGAAGAGAAGCTCTTGAATCCCTGAGGTGCTAAACTCTGTAGGTTGAAAATCCTGCTGGATTCTCTTGTCAATAATTCATTAACTATGTATCCATCTCTGAGTCTTGTTGGGACTTTATTCAACGCCATGATGCGAACACACCTATGTGACCCATTATTATGCTCCAGAAAGTGTGTTACTACTGATGTGATGCCTTGGTCTCCTTGCAGGTTCTTCCAATGTCTGAGAAGTGCTGTTGTATTCTTCAACGGAGTTCTTGCGTTGTTTGTCCTACATAAAGTTCAGGCTTCATTTATGTATTCCTGTTGACAGCTGCATATCCAGTCTGGGGCCTTAGTAGGTATTAGTCACTTTTTGGTTCTGGGCTTGTAATCAGGGTTTCGTATGCCCATATTTCAGATTATCAAGCAGGGTGTAGCTTCTTCTCTCTTTATTTTTAGACCTGACACTCCTACTTCATCAGTCTTTTCCCATATTTGTGGAGTTATATTTTCAGTGTTTGTACCATATTTGCCAAAATCTATATATATATATGTATAGACTGCTTTACATGGGGCCTTAAATATCTGTTTAATATTGCATGCGATTTATTAGAACTAGAGATGAGTGAACACTTTAATGTTCGGGTTCGGTTCACCAAATACTTGGGTGTTCACTGAATTGTTTAATGAATTATCCATTGAATGCCCCCGAAACACCATTGAGATCAATGGCAGGCAACATGAAACACAAAGAAAAACTGCCTTTCTATCAAGATGTCCACAAGCTGCCTAGCTGCTCATATCAGTGCAGACACAAGAAAAAGTGACAACAAACACCTAGAGTAAAAATAGTCTCATGGCGTAGCATGGGTGCATGAGACACAGTCTGTGCCAGCCTGCACATGTGGTGCCCCTGCGACCAGGGCGGCCACAGGGTGAGCTGCAGCCAGGCGAGGAATACTGTTGACCGTAGGAACACCCACACACTGACGCACACTGACCCTATGCCTAGGACTCTAGGTTAGGCAAGGTGTAGCAGGTGTTAAGAGCAGTGTGGGAGGAAAGAAAGAGTAGCTGAATAAGTGGGTGGAGAGACCACAGATAAAACACGGAGATACTCAGTTAGAGGGAAGAGAAGAAGAGAGAGAGAAGTAGAACACCAAGAGATTGAACAGTCAGAAAGAACTGCAGCTTTTCCCAGGAGAAGTTCCCTGGAGGACGCAGAATCCTAAAGGAAGATTTCCTAGCGGAGAAAGCTCACTCTATAGTCAGAGGTGAGGGAATGAAGCCACAATCAGCGACACCCCACAGTGAGACAGAAGGAGCCTAGTGAGCCCACATTATACCTGGGTCCTGGATTGCTAGGCCAAGGACAGCCAGAGAGCCGGCTCTGTAGAGGTGACCTGGGAGTCTCAGAGACCCCAATCACGAGACATACCAGCATGGGGCAGGTACTCTATGACCTGCAGCCTACCTACCACCACGGTCTAGGAACACAGCCATAGAACTAGGGCCAATGACCCTGAGACAGAGGGACTCATCACACAAAAGCTTGTGACAGCCAGACCAAACTCATGAGTGAGGAAAGAGGGAGAGACAAGTAAGGCCTGAAAGGAACTTGAGGGAGGCAACGCAGAGGAACCGTCTGAGTTGCAGTAGAACCCGGGTGCCCGGAGCAGTGCTAACTTGTAAGAACTGTGACTGTGAGAACTGTGACTTGTAACATGCTGCTAAAAGAACTTCAGTAAAGTACCTGGTAAGCTCACCATTGCCTGAGACTGTTCCTTCCATTTCCGCTGCAGAGATCTCCATCTGCGGAGCTGCACCCTGCTGTCCCTGCATGCTGACTGGAGAAGCTGCAGCACGAAGTAAGTGAAGCATCCAGAGTACGCAGCCCCTTACACTACACCTGCCCTGGGGACACCCAGCCCTACCCGAGTAGGGCTTACCATCCACGCTTCCCTAAGTCACCGTCCCCAGCAGGAATATGGCAGCTGTGGTCCCACTGACCACATACCCCGGGTGGCATCACGACAAATCACCCAGCACCTTGACACCCCAGAGACAGTACAACCCAGTCTCGAAGTACCCCAGTCCCTAGTGTCGACACACACTCTTGAAAATCAGTTAAAAATAAAAGGTGGTTTACATTCACATAACCCTGTGTCAATTCTAAACTGAGTTTCAACCACTTGAAAGTTAAGTCATAGGGGAAATGTGGCAGAAGTTCTCTACCATTACTTAATGTAGAAGGAGTAAAATGAGGATGAGTGACAGATGTAGGCATGTCATTCAGAGAGCTCTGCTCAAGTCATGCACCACACAGCAAGGAGACCTTTTAAAGAGTCCCCACTTTTCCAAAAAATCGTGTTTGACTACAGTAAAGTGGTATCCAGTTTTTACATTTTATATTGAGCCACAATGGCAGTAAGGCAAGAGGCCTGGGCCCAAAATTTCAAGGTTGATCATTTTAGGAACAGGTGCAAGAGTGTCAGGAGTTGGTTTGTACCCAGAGAGCCCTGCTCATTTCATGCACCACACAGCAAGGAGACCCCAAAATGAGTCCCCACTTTTCAAAAAATTATAGACATAGTAAAGTGGTATCCATCTTATACATTTTGTATTGGGTCACAATGGCCACAAGGCAGGAGGCTTGTGCGGAGACTTTAGAAAGACCTTTAGAAAGACTGCAAGGACCAGGGCTCATCCTATTAAACACCCAAACTACTTACCCATGGGCAGAAACACTACTTAGACAACACAGGGTGAGGGCACCACACATGGGTTAGACTTTATTGTCTCACCAACAGTAAAAGCCATATAACACGTACCCAGTAAAAAAACACAATGAAAAAAGCAACAGAGTCTCACCCTTACGCTGGATCACCAGGGATTAGAATATTCCAGGGCCAACTACTCCAGTCCAGTAGCAGCCTGCTTTTGGAGGGCACCCACTGAGAAGGATATCAGCAAGCTTTTGAAGCTAACAGAGCACAGCAAAGTCTTTAGCCAGGGGACTGAATTGTCATAACCTGGGTTTCCTCCAGCCGAATCCTAGGATCATAGGCTGATCTCCTGCAGAATATGATCTAGGTTATGATCTAGCTGGGTCTGAAGTTCCTAGACTGAAGTCACGTAAGGTATTAACATTCAATGTGGTCTTGACAGCTGGGACCGAAGTTCCTTGTCTGAAGTTATGGTCTTCTAACGGACGAAGCCCTAGGCTGACGTCCTGTAGGATATATCTATTGGTGACTGAAACAAGGCCTTTTTTAACCTGAGCCTTCATGTCAGGGTATTGTGGCGTTACAGAATTGGTGGAGTAAGGCTATTCTCTATTGGTTGGCATTCAAATCAACTGCATAATTTGCCTCTGAATGATGTAGACGAAGGGGCTAAGTAAATTACATTTAGTTTGCAATCCACAAACTAACACAATGGAGGCTCTGAGCAGTCTGATAGAAACAATGAGTTAACAAACAAAAGAACAATATGTCTGGCCTAATTAAGAATATTAACCCATGAGACACATTAAAAAAGGCTGAGCCATCATAGCATGGGCCTAGCATTTCAAGGTTGATTATTTATGAACAGGTGCATGAGTGTCAGGAGTAGGTTTGTGCTCAGTGAGCCCTGTTCAAGTGATGCCCCACACAGCAAGGAGACCCCAAGATGAGTCCCCACCTTTCAAAAAAATTAGGGGCACACCACAGAAAAGTGGCATCAATTGGGCAAGACCAAAAATTGTAGAATGGCTCAGCCTGCATATGTGGCACCCAGGGTCCGGTTGCCACAATAGTAAGCTTGGAAGCAAGGAAAGGCACCCACCTCAGGCAAAGCACATGCACAACACCTTCCCAACTCCAGGCCAGAAGAGGGAGCTCTTGTGTCACCCGGGGCAATGGGGGACTCGGGTGTCTGGACCCTCTGCTGTGGTAGGGATGTCACTGGTGGCCTGCCCAGACCCGTGGCCCCGGAGACCAAACTTTTGAAAAAGGTGTATAAAATATACAGGGGAATAAAGTTTGTAATGTAGTTCTCGTGATACCACCCGCAGCTTCTGGTGATTGAGCACCAGCGCCGCTTCGGTCTCCGGAGGGTGAAGTTATAGTGGCTTTGATAGTACGTATCCCTGCAGGTGGAGCTAACCCCTGGGGGCAGCGATGCACTTGGTGATGATAGGGGTGCTGGAGATGGATGGATGAGGAGGGTACAGCGAAGAAACAAATACTCTACCCGAGTACTTTACTGGAATGATGCAAATGGTAATACAGTTCACAGCAGGTAACAGTCTCTGGATGCAATAGTGGCTGGGTAGCTCACAATGGGCTGCAAAGTCTTTAGAGTTTCCCGTGGAATGCCTGCTTGGATCTGCCCTGTGTCCTTCTCTCAATACCTGTCTTGAGGTGCCCGCTCCATCCAGGCCCGCTGTAGATGGGAATCCTGGTGTGACAATTCCTCTGGACAGGTTGTCTGCGACCTCCGGTGTTCTCGGTGAGGGGCTGAACTCCCTCGCCGTCTTCGGAACCGATGCTCCAGTAAAACAGATCAGGGTTCCCTCCTGAGTACGGGTGGTCGTGGGGTTCTCTCCTTCCGTCTGGGCTGCCTGCTTCTCTCTCTACGGGCCCCCTCCTTGGGATTCCTCCTTCACTCACTCGGAGGGTTCCCTGTTCTCCATCTTCCCTCAGTGCCGACTAAAACTCACTGTGTGTCCTCCCCTAACTCCCCCCCCATTAGGGTATGGGACCTCTGCCATCTGCCTAAGTGGGGGGTGTGGGTGTGCTAGGATGGGAGCCTCCTGCAGAACATTTGCATACCGTTATGACAGGGGTAACGCACCCATAAATGAGTGTGCAAGTACCCCAACTATGACCCCTGACCAGGTGGGGAGCCACACTCTACATCACAAATCAGGGCAGGTACCCTATAAATTCTGGTCTGGGGGCGGGTCAGGCAGTTCAGTTCCTAGGAGGACTGTAGAAGACATCCTATGGTCAGGATCCATGCTACGTCCATCCAAGAAAACTAACTAGACAGAATGAGGGACCCAAGGTGAGGGTCTGAGGGAAGTGGGGAAAAGATGTGGGGAGTGGAGCCGAGCAAGCTTGCCCCAGCACTGAGCGCAGGACGGACACTGGAGTCTGAGGTTGCAAGGGACTTTAAGCTCAGCAACTAACAAAGGAGGGCAGGTAATTCCAAGTTGCTCACCCACCAAATAGGCCAGGAGACACTGCCACATAATAGAGCTCAGGAGACGGAGTGGAGGAGAATAACGCAAAAGGCTCAAGCGTCCTGTCACATGACCAAGACAGACTGAGAGGAGAGGGTCATAGCACAGCTTCAGGCAGCCAGGGCCCAGGGAGTAGAACAGAAAGGAGGCCTCAGTACTTGCCAAATGTGGAAAACCTGAACTTGCTTCCAGGCTCCGGACCCCCAACACCACTTGTGAATTTTGCTCTGGATAACCTGCTTCTGACTTCAGTAAGGTACAGTAGACAGTTACCCTGTGTCTGTCAGTTATTCTGTACACTGAACTATCACACCCACAAACTTTACTGTTGCCTTGGAGACCTGCTCTTCCAGTGGAGAGCTGAACCATCCCTGCTGCTACTCCCATCATTCCCAGAGGTCCCGACTACAGCAGCGGCTATACAGGCTGCATCCCACGGGTGGCGTCACGACACTTTTATTTTTGCTTTATTTTATTTTTAGCCATTTTTCTAATACCCGTTTTTAACTGCTCACCCGACGAGGGGATCACGGACCGGGTCACGCCACTGTTATATCCCGCAGCCCTAGACGATGAAGAGGAGAAGGCCTGGTTCCGAGTACCCCACAGTCCCCACCAGGGGTGACACTCATATGTGGCACCCCTGCAGGGGATTGCCACAGGATCCACCGGTGCAAGGAGGGATTTACACCTTAGTACACACAACACACAACACCTTCCATCCCAGACCTGAAGGGGGAGCTCTACTGGCTGCTTTAAGCCAGATCCCCTTTAAAAGATCCAGGCCTGAGGGGAGGAGTCAGTTAGTTCCAGTCAGGCAGTGAAGAGAGCAGGAGTGAGGAGCTGGTCGCTGGGAATGATCCAGGCCCAGGACCAGGGAACACTGGCCCAGCTGTGCTGCACCCTTGGCAGAGGGTCGGAGGCCAGTGGAGAATAGGAGAATTAAAGAAGTGAACAAAACTGGTTTCCCTGTAGTACACCTGGACACCGGAGTCCGACGCTGCCAGCATCCATTGTAGCAGTAAAAGCCCGGAAAAACCAGGAGGACCAAATCCCCCCAAGGTAAATAGAAAGAGACACTCAAACTGACCAAACACAGGACCAGGGCCCAAAGGAGGAATAGGGACACTTTTGACACTGTTGACCACCATCTCCTACTCTCCATGCTGAACTCCATTGGCATAAAGGACACTGCTCTCTCCTGGCTCTCCTCCTATCTTTCTGACTGCTCTTTCAGTGTATCATTCGCTGGCTCCACTTCCTCCCCTCTTCCTCTCACTATTGGGGTCCCTCAGGGCTCAGTCCTCGGTCCTCTATTCTTCTCTCTCTACACAGCGCCGATTAGACACACCATCAGCAGATTTGGCTTCCAGTACCATCTTTATGCTGATGACATGCAATTATACACTTCAGTCCCTGACCTTACCCCTGCGGTATTAAAGAACACCAATGACTGTCTAGCTGCAGTTTCCAATATCATCTCCGCTCTCTATTTGAGACTAAACCTTTCCAAAACTGAACTCCTTCTGCTCCCACCCTCCACTAACCTCCCTAAATCTGACATCTCTCTCTTAGTTTGCTGCACCACGATAACGCCTAGGCAGCAGGCTCGCTGTCTGGGTGTTATGTTTGTGTGTGGGAGGAGAAGGAGAGATCGGTGTCAATCTCTCATCCGCTCCTGTTGCTTACACCTGAAGAATATCTCTAGAGTCCGCCCCTTTCTCACCATGTAAACAACAAAAACCCTCACCGTGGCCCTAATCCATTCCCGCCTTGACTACTGCAATTCTCTATTAAGTGACCTCCCCCTCACTAGACTTTCTCCTCTCGAGTCTATCCTTAATACAGCAGCCAGGATCACCCATCTGGCCAATCATTACTCAGATGCCTCTGCTCTGTGCCAGTCATTGCACTGGCTACCCGTACACTACAGGATCAAATTCAAATTGCTTGTTCTCACCCACAAAGCTCTTCACAGTGCAGCACCCCCCTACATCTCCTCCCTCATCTCTGTCTATCACCCTACCCGTTCTCTACGTTCATCAAATGACCTTCGACTAACATCTGCACTAATTCGATCCCCCTACTCCCGGCTCCAAGACTTCGCCCGAGCTGAACCAATCCTCTGGAATACTCTACCCCAAGAAATCAGGACTATCCACAACTTGCATGGCTTCAGACGATCCCTAAAAACACATCTTTTTAAGGCGGCCTATCATACTCCCTAATAGAAGTCCTTTGCACTGTAGATAGTGAATGGGCTATCTCTCTATATTACTCTTCTACAAACTCCACCAAACCAAAAAAGTTTACATGAATGGTCATCAGACAATCTGTGTAGACCTATTTCTATCCCCCATTTCCTCAAGTTGCCTGGACCATTAGTGTAATAAGCCCCTGTACCTTGTGCAACCCCTATCCCATTGTAGATTGTAAGATCTTTTGAGCAGGGTCACCTTCATTTCTTGCTTTATTTATTGTATTTTCTTTTTACATTGATTCTATGCCTATTGTTTTGGATCCAATCATTGTACTGTATTTGTTTTCTACTGTAATTACTTACTGTATTATATTTTCTGTACTCTAACCCCTACATTGTAAAGCACTGTGGAATATGTTGGCGCTATATGGGTATGTGCACACAGGGAGTTTTAGGGCCGGATTAGCAGCGGAAACCGCCGGTCGGTTTACATAAATTTCATGCAAATTTATGTTAATCCAAACCGGCGTTTGGATTAACATAGAAACCTATGTAAACCGACACCCGCTGTGCACACAGCGGCGGTTTACACATGCTCATCCGTTGCTAACCCGCTGGGTTCCCAGCGGGTTAGCAAAGAATGAGCTTGCTCTATATTCCAGCCGGTTCTGCAGCGGCTGCAAGCAGAATCATGTGCTGCTTCCAGCCGCTGCAGAATCGCCGGCGCTAACCCGCTGTGCACCGCCGCACACCCGCCCGTCTCCCGCAGCACGGACCCGACAGGAAGCCGGTTGACGGCTCCGGAGCTTCCTGTCGGGTCCCGCCCAGCCGCCGTCGCCACTAACCCGCCCCCGTGCGCACATACCCTATAAATAAAGATTTATTATTATTATTATTATTATTATTATTATTATTATTAATAGGGACCCCGCAGAAGGATCTCATTGTCAGTGATAGAGTAAAGCCCTGAGAGGGAGAAGGAGCAGTGAGTTCAGTCACAGGCAGGACTTACCCCAAACCACCACACTCAGTGACAGAGGAGGCCTCACAACTCTCCAAGGTGAAGGTCCCAAATTGCACCTGGGACCTGGTTACTTCTCTGGACTGTACCTGTTACCCTGTCACTAGTAAAAGGTACCAAAACAAAGACCACTGTGTGTGTGTGCCTGCTTAACCACCGCTATTCATCGCATTGACTGCAGAGATGCTACTACGACTCCCCTCATCCATCCCCGCTGCCCTGAGGTAAAGCTCCGCCTGTGGGGGAGCTGTACTACACTTAACTGCACCTCTATCACCTCAGCGGCCGGCCGCAGCACTGGTATACACGTTACCAGGTACCACAGATGGCGTCACGTAAACAATCCCCTTCAACACCATCCCCCACCATCCATGCCATTGAGGGTCCAGGGCATGGGACCGGGGACTGAACAGCCGTGATCCCCCATCCAAGTTGCCATCAGTCCCGGTATCCGATTACCCCCTACCCTATCGACTGCCTCAATCTGGTGTCACGAACAGGATCCCGTGCCCGGTAAAATCAGGTACTGTGTGCCTAGAATTGATCTTTATTAACTGTTTGTGAACTGTAAAACCGGGCCGCCATTACTGCGCCACAGAGCGGGAAGAGCATCGCGGCTGCGTAGCTGAAAGAGCGCAATGATAAGCCCCGCCCCCTCACTCTGCCAGAAATCAGCAAAGCACAGTTCCCAGTTCCATAAATACCCGAGGTGCTCAACTCCCCCTGCAGAGCCGCCGACGATCGGAAAAGTTTGTTTTACCTCACCGGCTGGCAGCGATTAACTAGGGTGACTCAGACGACGCACAAGTCCCTGACAGAGGGGACGCCCGAAATGCAGCACGCAGAGCAGCGGCCCAGATAATGCCGATAACCATGCCGTACATACCGGGCGCAAAATGGTCGCCAACATATGAAGGTAAACTCGATACACTAGCAGTCTTCAAACAAAAGATGTGTGCAGTGCTGGACGTGTATGGGATGACAGAAAAGCAGTGAGCCACCATTGTGCTGGGACAATTAACAGGCGCAGCGGAGCTTGAGGTTGAGTCTTGGAGCGATGCTAACAGGGACTCTGCAGCTAAAGTGTTTGTGTGCATTTTTCAAAAAGAGCTTTGAGTTTGTCAGTCTAATTGAGGATGCTGTTCTACCAGTGCAAGCAGAGACCGCAAAATACCATCAGAGACTATGCCCTCCGTTGACAAGGGGCACTCCGGTCTTTAAAGCAGGTAGACCCAGCAAGTGTGCTAGAAAAGGATAAAATGTTTGCATAGCAGTTTACAGAAAGATTGAGGTCAGATTACCACCGCCAGCAGGTACACATGTGGGTTTTGGATCATCCAACTGTGAACTTTAATGACTTAAAAGATCGTACTATAAAATGGTTACGGGATCCAGTACCTGCAGAGCCTGCAATCCAATCATGGCAGGTTAACACCTCTTCCATAGACTTTAAACCCGCTTACAAAGACCCTGCAAAAGTGGAAAGACAAGCTGTAGCAAATAACTCAGATGATGACTTGCGAAACCATGTGCTGCAGCTAATCAAAAATATGGACTATATACTAAAACTCTTGCAAGCCATGCCTGGGGCACCACCACCAAGCAAAATCCAACTAGCTGATTGCCCTGAGGATGTCCCATGGATGAGGAAGAAGAACAAGACGCCCGTGCAGGGGACCAATGTACCATTCCAACGTAGACCCATGTGGCCCGTGGAGGGGACCAAAAAGTTGCCCGTTCAGGGGACCGATGCACCATTCCAACGCAGAGCCAAGGACTACACGGATTCTTCAGGACAACCCATTTGCCTGCAATGCAACAAACCAGGCCACTTTGCAAGAGGATGTCCTTTAAACTTTGGATGGAGAAAACTGGAAATATTGTCACGTGAGAGATTCTATTGGATCAGCATGAGAGCCTCCATAGAGAGATGGTGTAAAAATTGTGGACCATGCTCATTAAGAAGAAGAGACCATAACAGCCAGAAAGCACCACTTCAGCCTATCATCATCAAACAGCCATTAGAACTAGTAGCCTTAGATCATGTCAAACTCACACCCAGCAAATCAGGTTACATCTATGCTCTTACCATGGTAGACCACTATTCCAGATTCCTTGTGGTAGCTCCGGTAAAGGATTTAACAGCCCAGACAGCAGCAAGAACTTTCCAAGCCTATTTCTGCAGACCACATGGTTATCCAAAACAGATATTGACAGACCAAGGTCCTGCCTTTGAAGCTGAAATAGTTCAAGAGTTCTGTCACCTATACGGATACAAGAAAATTCGCACCACGCCTTACCATCCTCAAACTAATGGAATGTGCGAAAAGATGAATCATGTGGTAATTGAATTGCTGAAAACTGCCCTTAGAAGAAAGAAACCAATGGCCAGAGAAATTACCAGATCTAGTTGACATCTACAACAACATCCCAGTAAGCTCAACAAATTGTACCCCTGCATACCTCGTGAGAGCAAGACCAGGAAAATTGCCAGTAGACTTTGAAATAGGCATAGTAGTTCCTGAAGAAGATACCACAGATGCAGATTGGGATACTCGTAGAAAAGAACAATGCCAGAAAATACAAGAATGCGTTGAGAGAAGTCTGGAAAAATCTAGAGAAAAACAAGAAACCAACTTTAACAAAAGTGCGCAAGGAACACCCTTAACACCAGGTGATTTGATTTTGAAAAGAAAAAGAAGAATGCACAAACTAGATGATCAATGGGAAAAAGAACCATACACTGTTTTACCATCTGAATTTGATAACCAGAAAACCTGTCTCATCAGCAAAGACCATGGCGAAACAACAGTAACAGTGTCTAATGATCATTTCAAGAAGTGCCCTCAACAGTTACAACCAGAAGAAGATGTACTTTGTCCAGAACCTGAGAAGGATAGCCAAAGACAATCCGACTCATTGGATATTACCAGAGGATTGGCCTCAAATAGAAGGTACATACCTAATTCCAACTTGGCGTTTCTACGCGTGGGAACATCAAAGAGTAGAAGAACCACCCGTTGTGTTGTGTTGGAACCAGAGAATCCTGCAATTGGTGTACCTGCCATTCCTACTGTGAGATCAGGTAGTCGCAGACTGTTACCCAGTTTACCTGTGACACATATATAAAGAAAGGGAAGAACAGCGCCTCACAAGCTGGTATCTTATTTCTTCATGTATTTATTCCATCCACCACAGCACAATGTTTCGGTTCGTGACCTTTTTCAAGTGCATACATCCCACAGATACATAGTGTTATTTATAGTATAAAACTCCACCCCCATTAACAGAACACCAATCAATAGGTAGTGAACAGTAAACAAAGTTAAAAATCACCTATCCACTATACATAGATCAACTAACAATACATCACCATAATGGAGGCATATAATCCAGCCAGATCGCTTATGTAATATACACATTGCCATAGTCAATGTCCTCAAAAGTCCAGTGAACATAATAGAAATCAATAGTGGTGTTTAGCCAATCATAATGGAGCATTACCGGTCAGCATAATAACTCCACACACCTCCAATCTTCCACCAATCAGCACCACGACATCCGATGCTCTGTTGCGCATGCATCGGCGTCCTCCTCCTTTTGAGCAATTCTCATGTCCTTCTCAGATGTCTGGAGGGTGGGCCGATGACGCAGATCCGTGTATAAGCCGACCCCCCTACTTTTGCACCCAAAACCTGGGAAAACCTATTGACTCGTGTATAAGCTGAGGGTGGACCCCAGCACAGGTATACAGCCCCCAGCAGTGTGGTATACAACAGCCTCCCCAGTGGTATATACAGCAGCAGCCCCAGTGGTATATACAGCAGCAGCCCCAGTGGTAGTATACAGCAGCAGCCCCAGTGGTATATACAGCAGCAGCCCCAGTGGTAGTATACAGCAGCAGCCCCAGTGGTATATACAGCAGCAGCCCCAGTGGTAGCATACAGCATCCCCAGAGGTATATACAGCAGCCCCAGTGGTAGTATACAGCAGCAGCCCCAGTGGTATATACAGCAACCCCAGAGGTATATACAGCAGTAGCCCCAGTGGTATATACAGCAGCAGCCCCAGTGGTATATACAGCAGCAGCCCCAGTGGTAGTATACAGCAGCAGCCCCAGTGGTATATACAGCAGCAGCCCCAGTGGTAGTATACAGCAGCAGCCCCAGTGGTATATACAGCAGCAGCCCCAGTGGTAGTATACAGCAGCCCCAGTGGTATATACAGCAGCAGCCCCAGTGGTAGCATACAGCATCCCCAGAGGTATATAACAGCAGCCCCAGTGGTAGTATACAGCAGCAGCCCCAGTGGTATATACAGCAGCAGCCCCAGTGGTAGTATACCCGCAACCCCAGGGTATATACAGCAGTAGCCCCAGTGGTATATACAGCAGCACCCCAGTGGTAGTATACAGCAGCAGCCCCAGTGGTAGTATACAGCAGCAGCCCCATTGGTAGCATACAGCAGCCCCAGAGGTATATACAGCAGCAGCCCCAGTGGTAGTATACAGCAGCAGCCCCATTGGTAGTATACAGCAGCAGCCCCATTGGTAGTATACAGTATACAGGCCCCCCCATCAGTATACAGCCCCCCCCCCTTGCTGCCGCAATCCTGTAAAGGAATAGATCATTATACTTATCCCTGCCGCTGTCCCGCCGCAGTCATCGAGCTCCTCCGGTTTCATCCGGCTTCTTCCGGCTTCCTCCTCTGGCGCACAGACAATGACGTCATTGCCTGCGCCCACCAGAGGAGGAAGCCGGAGGAGCGCGATGACTGCGGCGGTACAGTGGCAGGGATAAGTATAATGATCTATTCCTTTACAGGATTGCAGCAGCAAGGGGGGGCCTGTATACTGATGGGGGCGGGCGGCCTGTATACTGTATACAGTGTATACAGTATACAGTGACTCGCGTATAAGCCGAGGGGGGGACTTTTCAGCCCAATTTTTGGGCTAAAAAACTCGGCTTATACGCGAGTATATACGGTAATATTAAAATAATAAAAACATGAGACTGACTTTTTGTCCCACGGGGTTTGTTGATTGGTTTGGGATAGATAACGATATGTAGTTATTTTTCCGTAGACTGGGCCTTGAGAAATATTATGCTGGTAAGGAGGATATAAGTCCTGTAATTTCACATGATGTTCTATCTCTCAGAAAGGTTAATCTTTGGAAAAAGAGTAATTTTGTAGCACCGGGACATGATCGGTGTTTGAGACTTTTATTAAACTGGTCAAGAATGATATTGCAAAATTGAGAAAAAATGATTGTGGTGGGTGTAAATCCAACATTACACATTTTGAGAGAGAGGAGATCAAGAAATTAAAAAATGATGGGTCCATCACCATAAAGCCCGCCGAAAAGGGCGGTGCGATTGTGGTAATGGACACCATCCAGTATCGTAGTGAGATCATGAGGCAGTTAAATGATGTTCTAGTCTATGAGACTAATTCCAACTGGAATTTTCTGTTGGGTTGAAAGATAAAGTCCTTGATTGGTGATGCGTTAAATGATGGCATCATAGACCAGGGACTGTCTGAATATCTAGTGGTGGAATTTCCGGTTGTGCCTACCTTATATGCCTTACCAAAAATCCACAAGGATTTAAAAAAAAAACCCGGACGTCCGATCGTTTCCATTTTTCTTGATCACTTGTTGCGCAGGTTCGCTATTGCGGCACCTTCGTATACAAGAGATACTGGGGATTTCATACGTTCCTTGACAGAGATCCGGGTCAGCGACACAACATGGCTTGTGTCATTTGATGTTGTGTCTCTGTACACATCAATCGAACATGAGAGAGGTTTGTATGCTGTCGATGTCACGCTTGCCGCCTCTGACATGGCACCCAATTGTGCACGGTTCGCCCTGGCGCTGCTGGAGTCCATCCTCGGGAGGAACTATTTCCTCTTTGGGGATGATTACTATCTGCAATGCCGGGGGACAGCCATGGGGTCAAATGTGGCCCCAACTTATGCTAACATCTATATGGCTGTCCTCGAGGGCGAACACGTCTACAGCTTCTCCATCATGGCGCCATGTCAGGGGCTGGCGACATTACATCAACGACATCTTTTTTGTTTGGGATGGGAGTAGAGGGGAGTTGGGTATTTTCTTCGACTCACTTAACAGTATCCACCCTGGACTAGGCTTTACTATGACGTGCTCACTTGAAAAAATGCAATTCTTGGACACCATGGTCTATAAAGAAAATGGAGTATTAAAAACTGATCTCTTTATTAAGAGTACTGATAGAAATAGCACATTGCATTTTTCAAGTAAGCATCCTAGGAAAATGGTGGAGTCAGATGTTGAGAGTACGCAGGATTGTATCGGATGATACTAAAATTGATAGCCGACACAAGAGATGATTAATAGATTTTTAAGGAGAGGATATCCGAAAAGTGACCTTGTACGATTCAAAACTAAAGCTTTGGCAATTAGACAAGGGATCTATTGGACCCTAAACCTAAAATGGTTCCTCCTAAGAGAATTCCTCTTGTGACCACATATTGTGGTGCAAGCAAAAAAATTATGGATGTTGTTAAAAAACATTGGCCTCTCCTGACGAAAGGGCATAGTGAGGTTGAGGAGTTTAAGCTGTTCCCTTTAATTTCGTATAGGAAGGGACATAGCTTAAAAGATGATCTTGTCCATGCAGACATTGTAGTTCAAAAAAGGATATTCAAAGGACATTTGCGCCACCCAGCCTCGGAAATTTTCCCTGTCTGGGTTGTGCTTGTTGTGGAAATCTATTGAAGGGTCAATTTTTCAGTCACCCACGTTCTGGGAAAAGGTACGATATTAAGAAGAGGTATACGTGCAACAGCAGTTTTGTTGTTTACACAATCTGCTGCCCATGTGGTCTCCTCTATGTGGGGGAGACGACCATGGAGGTAAAGGCCCCATAGGGAAGCATAAAAGTACAATCCGAACAGGTTTGACTGATTTGCCGGTTCCGAGACATTTCCATGAGATGGGTCACACGGTCAACCAACTCAGATTTAGGGTAATAGACGATGTGCCCCCCACTGAGGAGAGGTGGTGACCGTGTGGTGCAATTAAAAAAGAAAGAATTGAAATGGATATTTGAGTTTGACACCTTGTCCCCAAAGGGTATGAACATCGATTATGATCAGCGGGGTTGTCTGCTGGGTCTAGTTGATGATTCTCCATTCTTATCATCTTGTATTAATTGTTTTTATTATTTTAATATTATCTTAGATTCAATCTAGATGGAAGATTAACAATTTCTATGGAATGGCAATATTCGCCTGATAATATTTTGCAATGCTACCATATTTTTGGGAAGACTGAGAGATGGGCTTTTATACACAGGCATCTTTGGTAATGTATATATATTGAGGTTATTGTGCAAGTAATGAGCGATAGGTCTATGTAATTGATTAAATGGGTTCTTTATCCATCATAGGGCATCTGACTATGATATTTTGGTGCCTAAACAAGTTTGTGCTTGTAGCACCTATGGACCACTCGCTTATAGTTACATTGTGCCTCAGTGCAGCAAGATTTGAGGGATTAATTATATGTTGCAACCTTATAAAATATGTATAGCCCTGTATAAATTGTTGTTTTTGTATATGGGGCGAGTTGGTGTTATATACATTTATTCTTGATGCTTTGGTTTACTGTGTGGAGCCCTTTAAATGTATGATTCAATCAGAGAACAATTTTTCCTTATTTATGGTAAACATCACAGTATTATAATAGGTTGGGGACTATTAAGATGTTTCTTTATGTAGATATTAAGGCCATTATGATGTAGCTTCCTCTAATAATCGCCGCCTATGTAGATCATATCTGAACGCATGCGCCGTGGGGATGTTCTATTTCTATTCCTTCACGGACGCCGATAACCGATCTGCGTCATCGGCCCGCCCTCCAGACATCTGAGAAGGACATGAGAATTGCCCAATAGGAGGAGGACGCCGACGCATGCGCAGCAGAGCACCGGATGTGCACGGTGCTGATTGGTGGAAGATTGGAGGTGTGTGGAGTTACTATGCCACCGGTAATGCTCCATTATGATTGGCTAAACACCGCTATTGATTTCTATTATGTTCACTGGACTTTTGAGGACATTGACTATGGCGATTGTATACACATAAGCATCTGGCTGGATTATATGCCTCCATTATAGGTGATGTATTGTTAGTTGATCTATGTACAGTGGATAGGTGATTTTTAACTTTGTTTACTGTTCACTACCTATTGATTGGTGTTCTGTTAATGGGGGTGGAGGTTTATACTATAAATAACACTATGTATCTGTGATATGTATGCACTTGAAAAAGGTCACGAACTGAAACGTTGTGCTGGGTGGATGGAATAAATACATGAAGAAATAAGATACCAGCTTGTGAGGCGCTGTTCTTCCCTTTCTTTATTGATGTTGTTGAAGTCAGGTGGATCTCCCTGGCCTAGGACGTGCGCCCAAATGTGAGGAATTCAGAGAGTTCCGTTTTCACGAGGTGCTGTGGATAATCATTTATTTTTCTACCTGTGACACATAGACCCACTCTGACCAATCCTACACCAGAATTAAGTAGGTCAACACGTGTCAATCTAGGACACCCACCACTCAGGTACAGAGAATAAGCCATAACATGTGGAAGATTAAATATCTTAAAATGTATATAGTTATTAATGCTAATGTACAGAAAAGGGTGAAGAGTAGGCTAAAACAACCCACACCAGGTTCACAACCAGTAAGAGGGGTGAGAAGAGTTGGAATAAGGAGCTGTCTAGGGAGAGCAAAATCTTGGCCAATAGGTGACCCCCAGGGCCTACAGCGCTTATGACCTGGTAGAGGCCCCTGCAGTACCTAGGACTCCTACCCGAGGCACCCATAGCGTTTGTTGTTGTGTTTTTGAACTTTAAGCCTACAGAGACTTTGCCTGTTGGACTTTTTGAATCTTTCCTTTCTTGCTTTCAAAGATGGACCATAGCCACAGGACTGGTAGTGGCAAACACCCTTTAAACAGCCTGCAGCGGATAGACTAGCGCTGTATGGATTGGTTACCCGTTTTCTTATTTATCCCTGGTTTTTGTAAATTTTTTAATTTTGAGATTCTGTTCAAATTTAAATGTAAATAGTTAACATATGGTGTGTTTATGGAAAAATGTTTCAGTCCAGGAGGACTGTATTTAACCAGGGGGAATGTGGCACCCCTGGAGGGGATTGCCACAGGATCCACCATTGCAAGAAGGGATTTACACCTTAGTACACACAGCACACAACACCTTCCACCCCAGACCTGAAGGGGGAGCTCCACTGGCTGCTTTAAGCCAGATCCCCTTTAAAAGATCCAGGACTGAGGGGAGGAGTTAGTTAGTCCAGTTAGTTCCAGTCAGGCAGTGAAGAGAACAGGAGTGAGGAGCTGGTCGCTGGGATCGATCCAGGCCCAGGACCAGGAAACACTGAACCAGCTGTGCTACACCCTTGGGAGAGGGTCAGAGGCCAGTGGAGAATTGGAGAATTAAAGAAGGGAACAAAACTGGTTTCCCTGTAGTACACTCGGACACCGGAGTCCGACGCTGCCAGCATCCATTGTAGCAGTAAAAGCCCGGAAGGACCAGGAGGACCAAATCCCCCTGAGGCAAATAGAAAGAGACACTCAAACTGACCAAACACAGGACCAGGGGCCAAAGGATGAACCCTCATTGTCAGTGATAGAGTAAAGCCCTGAGAGGGAGAAGGAGCAGTGAGCTCAGTCACAGGCAGGACTTACACCAAACCACCACACTCAGTGACAGAGGAGGAGGTCTCCAAGGTGAAGGTCCCAGATTTCACCGGGGACCTGGTTACTTCTCTGGACTGTACCTGTTACCCTGTCACCAGTAAAAGGTACCGAAACAAAGACCATTGTGTGTGTGTGCTTGCTTAACCACTGCTATTCACCGCATTGACTGCAGAGACGCTACTACGACTCCCCTCATTCATCCCCGCTGCCCTGAGATAAAGCTCTGCCTGTGGGGATCTGTACTACACTGAGCTGCACCTCCACCATTCAGCGGCCGGCCGCAGCGCTGGTATACACGTTACCAGGTACCACAGGTGGTGTCACATCAACAATCAGCCTGCCCCTGACAGAAGGGAGAGGAGAGCTCTGTGTCGACTTGGTGGTGCCCGGCTGCCCTGAAGTAAGTATCAAGTCACGTAAACAATCCCCTTCACCACATCATCATCCCCCACCATCCCTGCCATTGAGGGTCCAGGACACAGGACCGGGGACCGACCAGCCGTGATCCCCCATCCAAGTCGCCATCAGCCCCGGTATCTGAGTACCCCCTACCCTGTCGCCGCCTCACATATATGGCACAGGGTCTGGAACAGGGCCTTTCCTAGCATTGCAAGCTTAAACATTGATCAGAAACTGGGGAATGAGTGACAGGTATGAGACTGTTAGGCAGTGTGCCCTCAAACCTCATGCAAAAGCTCCAATAAACTTTAGGCTACACCACACTCATGTGGCAAAAGTAGCAGCTTCACAGATTACTATAGGAAGTCGGATTCAGGTGGATCAGTGACCTATATACTGTATGTCTAGTGGGCAGGATGCCCTTAAACCTCATGCAACTACTCCAGTCAATTTTATGCCCCGCCACCCTCACGTGTCACAACTATTGGTTTCGTCGAGTATTACCAAACAAATTAGTCAGCTAGGTCAGTCACATATATAGGCCTATTGGACAAGGGGTCATAAGTCATGCAACTGCTCCAGTCAATATTATACCCCACCACACTCAAATGGCATGAGTATCATACTTTATGGACTACTATAAGAAGAGGATTCAGGTGGATCAATGACCTGTATAGGTCTAGTGGGAGGGGAGATTTACCAAACAGTGCTTTTAAGCCAAAAAAAAGCCGTTGGTGTGAAAACAGCAGATTTGGCAAAACTTGGTTCTATGCCCAAAAACCATTTCATAGTTTCTAAGGTTGAAGGTAGACTTTCAGTCCATCTAGTTCAACATATAACCTAACGTGTTGATCCAAGGGAAGGCAAAAAATAGAATTATTCTTACCGTTAATTCGGTTTCTAGGAACCTTCCACGACAGCATAGGAGGTAGCCTCGCCACGCCCTAATTGGGACAGGAAGCAGAAGAGGTTAAAAGGACCCTCCCACCTCCCACTAGCCAGTGTCTTACAAAGAACCTTAGCCTGAGAGCAATAATAACAGTAATACATTCCAGGAAAAATCGAGGAATATAGGGAGGGAAATAAGTGCTGTCATGGAAGGTTCCTAGAAACCGAATTAATGGTAAGAATAATTCTATTTTCTCTAGTCACCTTCCACGACAGCATAGGAGGCATACCAACGAACTAATACTTAGGGTGGGACTACAGCCTGCAGGACTATCCTGCCAAAAGCCAACGATGACACAAGCCCCTCCAGAGGGCCAGTTCGACCAAGAAGAGCCAGGAAAGCCCTCAACCCCTCCTCACAACCCGGACAGACGAGAAGACCGTCGGGCGAAGGAGATCCTGAACCCCGGAGTACAAAAGAACCTAAGTACCCTGAGAGGGCAGGGTAGGAACCCAGAGAGCAGGCGGAGGGTGCGACTCGAACACGATGAGGAGGCCTTCGGAAAGACCCTCAGAACCCCCGGCAAGCGGCAAAGTCAGCCACTGGGGGAGAACACCACAAAGCATTTACGGATCTCAGGGAGACCAGTCCAAGAGAACCCACTGCGGGCAGCAGGCGAAAATGCCCAACACAGAGAATTCCGAGGCGTAATGCCTCCTGGGGAATATGAATATACCATTAGAGCCCGTGGTGCCTCGGGTAGGAGGCTCAAACACCGGACCGGGGAAGAAAGGCTGAGTTCGCCCTTTTACCCCATCCCCCACCGAGCCACTGAGAGGCAGAGTACAGCAGCCGCAGCGGACAAGGCACGAGGACAGCTAGTCTATGGCCTACAAGGGAACTCCACCGGCCCAGGAACCCCTGGCTAGGAGGTCCGAGGCACCGAGTGCCAAAGGGACCACCATCTGGTAGGCCGCACCGGAAGAGCCTTGCACTCAGTTGCCTGGTACATAAAGGCAACAAGGCCAGGCCCAAACACCAAGAACCCAATGAAGGGTAGAGAGCAGAGTCTCATCAAGGCACTCCTGAAAGTCAGCCACAAAGTCCGTCAGGCGGATAGACAGAGATACAGGCTGCCAGACGGACCCAGGCATCTGCAAGACCCCAGGAAGCTCACCGAGAAAGGGAAGGAAGACAAGGAGCTCCACCCTAGGGAGCCCCCTGAAGGGAGCCCAGTTGACCATCGCCCAGGAGACATGCGGAGGCCGAGTACACCCGAACGGGAGACAAAGAAGCCCCCCCTCAGACAAAGGCAGAAGGCCCACAACCATGCAGCCCATCTGGCCCAGGTGGGAGGCAGCCTCAAAGGGGAGCGCAGTCTTGTTAGCGACATGCCAACCTGCACCCCCCCTGGGACATCCCCGTGAATCAGAGATGCCACGAGAGAAACCAACTACTGGGATTACCCCCTGAAGGAATGTTCAGGAAAGTTCCAATCCTGAACTATGGTAGAAAGGACTGGAAAGCTGACTGGGCTGGCAGCTCCAAAGCCGCCAACATCCCCAGACGGTAGAACTTTCCCATAGAGCTCTGACCAGCCCTAGCCCAAGTTCCTCCAAGTAGAAGAGGAACCTCTCAGTTCAGTGGCACTGGAGGATGGAGCGACATCAGCCCAAACCCGAACCTGACCTTCCCGCTCCCAGGAGCATCCTCAAAAGGAGCTGCCAGAGAGAACGAGGAAAGGGAAGCCTGAATCTCCAGGAAAACCCGGGATCTCATGCCATACACTAGGCTAGGGTGTGAAGCCCAACCAGGACAACAGGCATTAACCCCTTCCCGACCCAGGACGCAGCATATGCGTCCTCAAAACAAGTTCGTTCCCGACCCTGGACGCATATGCTGCGTCCTGGCCGGTTTCCCGTCCTGCGGCTCTATTAACCGGGGTCAGTGAAGGGTTAACAGAGCCGCAGGACCGTGAGGACCTGTAGATGACCTCACGGGGGGTGGTTTTGCCCCCCCGTTGCTAGGAGCCCTCCGATTGGGCAGTTAAAAGTCAGATGCGCAATAGAAATAATTGTAAATATTTCACCAATTTCCATTGGTGAAATATTTCAATCAGGGTATGGCCTGATGCTGAAAGCATCAGGCATTGGCTGGGGGGAATGTGACCTATGTGTCCCCCCCCCCCCCAGATCTGATTGGGGCTAGCGTCCTTGTGATGCTAGCCCTCCAATCAGATGTGGAGGGGGTTATTTACAATAGCTGACCACACTCTCCAGCTTCATCCCGTCCGTGGAAGCTGAAGAGCGTGTACCCCCTGCCGCCGCTGCTGCCACTGACTGTGCCCGGAGTGTGCCTGAGCCGCCGCCGCCACCGCCGCTACCCGCCGCTGCCGCCGCCGGTACCGGTAACCTCTGCGCTCCCCTCTGTTCCTCTCCCCGATCTCCTCTTCCGCCCCCTCCTCCACGATCTCCCCCCTTGATCTCCTCCCTTCCCCCCTCCTCCGATCTCCTCTCTCCCCCCCCTCCGGTCTCCTCTCTCACCCCACCCCCCGATCTCCTCTCCCCCCCTCCGATCTCCGCTCTCCTCTCCCGCCCCATCTCCCCGTCCATTGTGACCTCTGTCCTCTGCTGCTCCCTCCTGTCTTCATCCACCGGCTGGTGTCCTGCTTCTGCCAGCCGGTGTTGATTGCAGGCAGCAGCAGAGCCATCCCCTGCACTAGTTAACACCCCTCAGTAATCACACCCCCCCCTCTGTGATCTGCCCCCCCCCCCCCGCTACTGCTAGCTCCTGCCCCAGTGATCACCCCCCTGCCCCAGTGATCACCCTCCTGCATCCCGTGCGCCCGAGCGTCCCCTGCGCCCCCTCTGCCTGACCACCACCGACTCCTCTGCCTAAGCGCGACCCCTGCGCCCGACCGACCCCTGCGCCCGACCGCCGCCTGACCGACCCCTGCGCCCGACCGTCCCCTCTGCCCGACCGTCCCCTCTGCCCGACCGTCCCCTCTGCCCGACCGTCCCTTGCGCCCGACCGTCCCTTGCGCCCGACCGTCCCTTGCGCCCGACCGTCCCTTGCGCCCGACCGTCCCCTGCGCCCGACCGTCCCCTGCGCCCGACCGTCCCCTCTGCCCGACCGTCCCCTGCGCCTGACCGTCCCCTCTGCCCGACCGTCCCCTCTGCCCGACCGTCCCCTGCGCCTGACCGTCCCCTGCGCCTGACCGTCCCCTCTGCCTGACCGACCCCTGCGCCCGACCGACCCCTGCGCCCGACCAACCCCTGCGCCCGACCGTCCCCTGCGCCCGACCGTCCCCTGCGCCCGACCGTCCCCTGCGCCCCCTCCGCCTGACCGTCACCGACTCCTCTGCCTAAGCGCGACCCCTGCGCCCGACCGACCCCTGCGCCCGACCGACCCCTGCGCCCGACCGTCCCCTGCGCCCGACCGACCCCTGCGCCCGACCGTCCCCTCTGCCCGACCGTCCCCTGCGCCTGACCGTCCCCTGCGCCTGACCGTCCCCTCTGCCTGACCGTCCCCTCTGCCTGACCGCCATCTGCGCCCCCTCCGCCTGAGTGTCCCCTGTGCCCCCTCCGCCTGACCGCCACCGACTCCTCTGCCTGGGTATCCCCTGCGCCCGAGCGTCCTCTCCGCCTGACCGACTGCCACCTGTTCCCCCTCCACCTGACCGACCACTCCACCTGACGGACACCTGTGCCCCCTCCGCCTAACCGTCCCCTCTGCCTGACCATCCCCTGTGCCCCCTCTGTCTGACAGATTCTTCCGTCTGAGTGCCCCTTGTGCCTGAGCGCCCCCTTAGCTGACCGTCCCCTGTGCCCCCTCCGCCTGACCGCCCCCTCCGCCTGACCGTCCCCTGCGCCCCCTCCGCCTGACCGCCACCTGCGTCTCCTCCGCCAGTAGACAGTTACACCAATCACTTTCACATACACACGTACACGCACACTGTAATAAAGTTTAGGGTTTTTTTACACACGCACACAGCACACACAAAATGTCCCGCCCGTCCCACTTGTCCCAGTCGTCACGGGCAGGAAGGGTGTACTCAGCTGAGGAGGCATATGCTATTGTTGCCTCCGAAGCTGATAGTGAGGGAGAGGACCCCACGTTCCTCTATTCCTCCCATTCTTCCTCCTCCAGTGACACCGACTCGCCACCAAGAAGGCGTCGGAGGACAAGACATCGTCCGGAGACTGGGGGAGAAGAGCCGGAGGCCGTGGAAGAGGAGCCGGAGCCTGAGGAACAGGAGCCGGAGGCCATGGAGGAAGACCCACAGCCAACTGTGAGTAATCCTCAACCTGGTGCTAGTCACTCCCAACCTAGCACCAGGGCCCCCGTTTGGACCCCCGTCCCTGAAAACTACACTCCACGGATTCCTGAATTCCTTCCCCAATCAGGAATCCAATTTGAGACGGCAAACCTCAGGGAAATAGACTTTTTCAAAGTCTATTTCTCTGAGGCCATTGTGAGTCTCATGGTGGAGCAGACTAACCTCTACGCCCAACAATTTGTGGCCGCCAACCCAAATTCCATATTTTCTACTTGGAGTCCCATTGACTCAGTAGAAATGTTGAAATATTGGGGACTGGTACTTCACATGGGGATTGTGAAGAAACCAGAAATCCGCCAATACTGGAGTAAAGATATTTTCTATCACACTCCAGTGTTCGGCATGGTGATGACCCGAAAACGATTTGAGGTCATTCACAAGTTTTTACATTTCAGGGACAACGCGGACAGCCTTCCCCGAGATGACCCGAATTTTGATAGGCTATTCAAAATTCGCCCGGTCATCGAACACTTCAGCAACAAGTTTGCTGAAGTGTACGTTCCCAAAAGGGAAATTTGTGTGGATGAATCCCTCATCCACTTCAAAGGGAGGCTGCAGTTCCGGCAATACCTGCCCAGCAAGAGGGCAAGGTACGGAATCAAACTCTACAAGCTGTGTGAGAGTACCTCAGGGTACACTCACAGCTTTAGAGTGTATGAGGGAAAGGATTCCAGGATCCAGCCCCCAGAGTGTCCACCTGCTCTGGGGGTGAGTGGGAAAATAGTGTGGGATCTGATCCACCCACTACTTGATAAAGGTTACCATCTATACGTTGATAACTTTTATACAAGTATCCCACTATTTCAGTCCCTTTCTGCCAGAACTACCGCCGCTTGCGGTACTGTGCGCAGAAACCAGAGGGGTCTCCCTGTGACGCTAGTTGGGCAGCTGCTTCCTAAGGGTGAAAGCAGAGCCCAATGTAGCAGCAACATGGTTGTGGTCAAGTTCAAGGACAAAAGGGATGTCCTTTTCTTGACCACAATCCATGGTCCCACCACCACGGCCACCACCACTAGGGGTACCCCAGCACAGGTCTACAAACCGGACTGTGCCCTGGGGTACAACAAGCACATGGGGGGAGTTGATCTTTCAGTCCTCCAGCCCTACAGTGCCATGCGGAAGACGAAGGTGTGGTATAAAAAGCTGGCCGTGCACATCATACAGATGGCAATGTATAACGCATACGTGCTATCACGATGTGCAGGCCAGACCACCAACACCTTCCTCCAGTTCCAGGAAAAGGTGATCAAGGCCCTGATGTTTGGAGGTGAAGAAGAAGCGGGCCCCAGCACCCCTGGAACTCGAGTTTCCCGTGTGGTACCAGGGCAACATTTTCCAGCTGAGGGGACAAGAAAAAAGTGCCGGGTCTGCTATAAAAGGGGGAATAGAAAGGAAACTCGTTTCCAATGTGAAACGTGTCCTGACAAACCAGGACTGTGTTTGAATGAATGCTTTAAAATTCATCACACGTCCCCAGACTGACATACTGACCTTTCCTACACAACTCACCCACACCAGCATGACATACACAACATCACTCACACACACACACGCACAACACCCGAACATTGGACCTTGCACTGATAAGTGCCCCCTTAGTCTTTACCATGGCTTTGGGGTCTCATTCCAGTGTGCTACAACAAATCCCTTCCTGCAGAACGGCCAGGTTACAAGTTGACCTGTCCTTCTCGAAGGCTCGGTACAGATATGTGTAATTACGCTCTATATCTGGATGGGGTCACTTGTGGGGAAGCTCCAATGTTTAGGCACACAGGGGCTCTCCATACGCAACCTGGTGTTTGCTAACAATTGAAATTGTTAGAGGACACCATGTTGCGTTTGGTGAGCCCCTGTGTGCCTAAACATTGGAGCTCCCCCACAAGTGACCCCATTGTGGAAACTAGACCCCCCAGGGAACTTATCTAGATGGGTAGTGAGCATATTGAACCCTCAGGTGCTTCACAAATTAATGTAATAAAAACATTTTTGCGCAAAAAAAGTACTTTTTAATTTTTACGGATCAATTTGTGAAGCACCTTGGGGTTCAAAGTGCTCACTATGCATCTAGATACGTTCCCTGGGGGCTCTAGTTTCCAAAATGGGGTCACTTGTGGGGGAGCTCCAATGTTTAGGCACACAGGGGCTCTCCAAACGTGACATGGTGTTCGCTAACAGTTTGAATGGAAATCAGCTGAAATTGTTAGCGGACACCATGTTGCGTTTGGTGAGCCCCTGTGTGCCTAAACATTGGAGCTCCCCCACAAGTGACCCCATTTTGGAAACTAGACCCCCCAGGGAACTTATCTAGATGGGTAGTGAGCATATTGAACCCTCAGGTGCTTCACAAATTAATGTAATAAAAACATTTTTGCGCAAAAAAAGTACTTTTTAATTTTTACGGATCAATTTGTGAAGCACCTTGGGGTTCAAAGTGCTCACTATGCATCTAGATACGTTCCCTGGGGGGTCTAGTTTCAAAAATGGGGTCACTTGTGGGGGAGCTCCAATGTTTAGGCACACAGGGGCTCTCCAAACGCGACATGGTGTCCGCTAACAATTTGAATGGAAATCAGCTGAAATTGTTAGCGGACACCATGTTGTGTTTGGTGAGCCCCTGTGTGCCTAAACATTGGAGCTCCCCCACAAGTGACCCCATTTTGGAAACTAGACCCCCCAGGGAACTTATCTAGCTGGGTAGTGAGCATATTGAGCCCTCAGGTGCTTCACAAATTAATGTAATAAAAACATTTTTGCGCAAAAAAAGTACTTTTAAATTTTTATGGATCAATTTGTGAGGCACCTGGGGGTTCAAAGTGCTCACTATGCATCTAGATACGTTCCCTGGGGGGTCTAGTTTCCAAAATGGGGTCACTTGTGGGGGAGCTCCAATGTTTAGGCACACAGGGGCTCTCCAAACGCGACATGGTGTCCGCTAACAATTTGAATGGAAATCAGCTGAAATTGTTAGCTGACACCATGTTGTGTTTGGTGAGCCCCTGTGTGCCTAAACATTGGAGCTCCCCCACAAGTGACCCCATTTTGGAAACTAGACCCCCCAGGGAACTTATCTGGATGGGTAGTGAGCATATTGAACCCTCAGGTGCTTTACAAATTGATCTGTGAAAATTAAAAAGTACTTTTTTTTTCACAAACATTTTCTTTTAGCCTAAATTTTTTCATTTTTACATGGGCAACAGGATAAAATTCATCCTAAAATTTGTTGGGCAATTTCTCCTGAGTACACCGATACCTCATATGTGGTCATAAACCACTGTTTGAGCGCACGGCAGGGCTCAGAAGGAAAGCAGCGCCATTTCACTTTTTGAATATAAAATTAGCTCCAAAATTCAAATTGCGCTCCTTCCCTTCTGAGCCCTGTTGTGCGCCCAAACAGTGGTTTATGACAACATATGAGGTATCGATTTACTCGGGAGAAATTGCACAACACATTTTAAGATCCATTTTATCCTGTTGCCCATGTGAAAATGAAAGAATTGAGGCTAAAAGAACATTTTTGATAAAAAAAATTAAAATATCCATTTTTTGTTTCCACTTTGCTTTAGTTCCTGTGAAGCACCTGAAGGGTTAATAATCTTCTTGAATGTAGTTTTGAGTAGCTTGAGGGGTGCAGTTTTTGGAATGGTGTCACTTTTGGGTGTTTTCTGTCATGTACACCCCTCAAAAGGACTTCAAATGTGATGTGGTCACTACAAAAAATGGTTTTGTAAATTTTGGTTGAAAAATGAAAAATTGCTGATGAACTTTGAACCCTTATAACGTCCTAACAAGAATTTTTTTTTTTTCCAAAATTGTGCTGATGTGAAGTAGACATGTGGGAAATATTATTTATTAACTATTTTGTGTCACATAACACTCTGGTTTAGCAGAAAAAAAATTCAAAATTTTTAAATTGCAAAATTTTCTAAATTTTTGCCATATTTTTGATTTTTTCACAAATAAACGCAAAAATTATCGACCTAAGTTTAATACTAGCATGAAGCCCAATATGTCACGAAAAAACAATCTCAGAATCGCTAGGATCGGTTGAAGCGTTCCAGAGATATTACCTCATAAAGGGACAATGGTCAGAATTGCAAAAAATGCCAAGGTCTTTAGGGTCAAAATAGGCTGGGTCCTGAAGGGGTTAACTGACCTCCCAGAGGGAGTCTGATGCCAGACTTGTCCCCTGAACCAAAACACAGTTAAGGGGACCAAACAAGAACAACGGCCCATAGGCAGAAAAGAGGACCCCCCCCACACTCCAGCAGACATACACTGTGGCAGGGGAAACACTGGCACTGCAGATGCAGGAGAAGACTCAGTAGCACACATAGGACAGTACCTTACCGTGGCTCAGAAGGCTTCAGGGCAGCCTTCCTAAAGAAAGGCCTGCCCCCCAGTGTCTGTAACGAGTTCCCCGCTTCCCGCACCGGGTCCTGGGCAGGCCACCTGCAGTGGTGGCGTGGCCGCATGCTGATCGCCAGGTCCCGCCACCGGAACCCGGAAGCGCTACGCTCCCGCCGGGGAGCGCGTGACCGGAAGTCCCGCCCACCGGCGTCACTTCCGGTCGCGCTGGAACAGTAAGAAAGCGCGGGAAGCGGCCGGCGGGCTAGGGAACAGGGGAAGTCGCCGGCCAGGGAGCCCACAGCCCGCTTCACCCCGAGGGGATCCGGAGGGCCAGGGCAGCGGTCCCACATATGTGGGAGCAGCAGGAGGAGGAGCGGAAGCCCGACCAACGCTGCCCGGCTGGAGACCAAAACCAGGACAAAAAAGGTATGCTGTAGCTTGCCGGCCACCACAGCATAGGAGAAAGAAAAAACCTCTCCATGCCCCATGGGGACAGGAAAGACACTGGCTAGTGGGAGGTGGGAGGGTCTTTTTAACCTCTTCTGCTTCCTGTCCCAATTAGGGCGTGGCGAGGCTACCTCCTATGCTGTCGTGGAAGGTGACTAGAGAAATATTCACGTGGCAAACATTAAGCTCCACATTGAGGAAAAAGTTGCTTCCTGACTCCACATATGGCAATCAGGCTAGTTCCCTGCATCAATGCCCTATCAAAGAATCTAGTATATATAATCTGTAATATATTTTTCAAGAAAGGCATCCAAGCCATTCTTAAGTTTTAGTAGAGAACCACTCATTACAACATCATACGGCAGAAAGTTCCATAGTCTCACTGCTCGTACAGTAAAGAATCCGCCTCTGTATTTATAATTAAACCTTCTTTAATCCAGATGTAGAATATGCCCCCTTGGTATTGCATGAATACAAATGCAGGCTCACCTGGGTTGGTTGTGATTCATCACAACCACTGATATGGCATATGATATCAACAATATCTGGGCTCCATGGTATGCTGCAGTCTCCCACGTGTTATAAATCCAGGAGCATATATAAAGGACAAAGAGGACTTCGGACCGTGCTCCCTTTTCAATCAGTGGGTCTCTTCAGGACCGCTCACAACCTCCGGGCTAGCAATCACGGATCTTTCTGGGTATCCTCCCTTTGGATCCCTAGTCCTGTGTGAGGCCTTTCCTTTGGTGTGATGGTCAGTCGGTTCCAGGCATAGAGACCCTTCACCTCACCGGTTAATCTGTGGGCACAAAGCAGCCAACTACTTTTACTAACAAAACAAAGTATTCACTGATCTCAGGGAGACCAGTTCAAGAAAACACTGTGGGCAGCTGGCTAAAGCGCTCAACACAGTGAATTTCTAGGCCCATTGCCCCCTGGGAATTTTGAATATGCAAATAGAGTCTGTGGAGCCTCGTTTAGGAGTCTCAACACAGGACTAGCCAGATCTTCCTCTAGTGAAATTCCCAGGAGGCAATGAGCCTAGGAATTCACTGTGTTGAGCGCTTTAGCCGGCTGCCCGCAGTGTTTTCTTGAACTGGTCTCCCTGAGATCAGTGAATACTTTGTTTTGTTGGTCTACTAGGCATTGCTCCCACCTAGCCAGAATCCTACTCCACACTGATGAGGGGCAACACCCCGAAACAGCTGTCTGTGGATGGATACCTGGCCTTGGTATTCCCTTGTCATATCTTTGAGTCAATATCCAGCTCTTTACAAGCTTAAAGGGCCACTTAATATGGTGGTTATCATGGCTAGGTCCTTCACTAGAGGAAGATCTGGCTAGTCCTGTGTTGAGACTCCGAAACGAGGCTCCACAGACTCTATTTGCATATTCAAAACTACTTTTACTAGACCGGTACCCTTTCCGTCAACACAGTCCCTCAGTGTCTCCGTAAAGCCTGTCTTCCACCTTGGACTACCTCTCCTCTACACCTGGTCAGTAGCCTCGGACCCGGTCAGCCATCAGATGACACCAACCGGCAGGTCCCGGTTTTCTCTCTATTGTTGTTACAGTCTTTTCTCTCTGTGTCACTCTGGACCTGTCCTCACTCTCCACCAACTCCACTCTGACTGACTAACTGTCACTTTCTGAAGTCACTCCTGAAGCTCCTGCCCCTTTCACAGGTGTCTCGCTAAGCTCCACCCACCACTCCATCTTCCCCCACCTCTCCCCTGCCTGGCATAAGGTCCTAGCTCTGAGGATTCGGGGAGTGTTGGGTGTTTGGTTTGGGGTGGATGGCTTACCATCCCAGCTGCTGTACCATTCTGTACCATTCTGTGGCCACCGGTATGCAGGGGTGCACAAATGAGTGCAATGAAGTTATTAAAACCTTATTTAGTTGTGTATTTCTATGCATTTCAGCGTTAAAAACCCCTTCATCAGGACTGCCATAAGAGGTACATCTTTTGATGGTCCTGATAAAGGGGTTTTTAACCATGAAACATGTAGAAATAAGCCACTAAATGAGTTTTTAATAACTTCATTGTACTTATTCATTGAAACGGGAGCAACGGTCCAAAGTCCTTTCTCCTCTATATATACTCCTGGACAGCGCCGGACTGGGGTGTCTGGGGCCCACCAGGAAAATTGACTCCAGGGGCCCACCCACCCGAGCCCACCCATTCTTCAGCTATATGCAAATACCTGTTATCCGTTATACCTATTATAGTGGAGCGTGCACTGTAAAAGCCAGGCGGCTACTGCATATTCCTGTGCGCTCACCATTACTGTGATGTACAATTACTGTAGTTTGCATTAAAGGGATTTTTTAGTGAAAACAAGCTCTCAGCGATGCACAGGTTCGGAAGGTGATCACCTATTTATTGGTGGAATCCGCACCATCAGAAGAATGTGGAGCTTTGAGCATTTGGTGAGTTTTTTACCTATGTATTTGTAAGACAAAACCAGGAGTGGAGCAATCACAGGTAATTTTTTTCTACATTTCTCACCCTCTCCTGGTTTTGTCTTATAAATACTGAGGTGAAAATCTCAGCAAATGCTCAACTTGCTTTCTCTGGATAACCCTGTGAGGGTGCGTGCACACGATCCGGAGGAGCTGCGTGTTGGACGCAGCTCCTCCGGACCTGAGTGAAGCCACGGGTGGTCACAGGGAGACCGCAGCCGCCCTGTACTCACCATGTGCGGCGGGTGCGGGGCGGCTTCTCTCTGCAGTCACCCGATGACAGCCGCTTCCGACTCCGCAGCATGAAATAAACATGCTGCAGAGGGGGGACTGCCGGCAACCGCACCACAGCTCCAAACACGTGTGGGCGGGTTACGCATAGTGAGTACGCATAGTGAGGATGGGATTTCTTGAAATCCCATCCACTATGCTAGTACTGTAATACGCAGCGTTTTAGATGCAGAAGCAAGACGCTGCGTCCAAAACGCTGCGTACACGATCGTGTGCACGCACCCTGACTGCATCTCTGCTGCTGTGTCACAGGACAGGGAGGGATTAAATATCAAGTATTTAATTTGTTTTGGAAATAAAGACGTTTCCCCTTATTGATATCAGATAAAACAAATGACCGACCAAAATCCACTCTACGGAGACCAATATTACCAGATACAAGTCTGAAATACCACTACACCATGACCAGATCACATATTACCATGACATAGTGCCCAAATAATGCCACATACAAGGCACAAATACCGCCACACCATGACCAAAGCACATAATACCACCACATAGTGATCAAATGCTACCACATATAAGGTATAAATACTGCCACACCATGAGACCACAAAACCCAAAATAGTGACCAATAATGCCACATACAAGGGACAAATACCGTCATGTCATGACCAAAGCACATAATGCCACCACATAGTGACAAATAATACTAAATTAATAAAAATGTAAAAAACCTCTGCATATATGTCAGTGTACAGGTAATGCAATGATCACCATTGACATTATACGCAGGAGCTCTGTATATAGTGTCAGTGTGTGTGTATAAGTAAGGCTAAGGTCACACTTGCAAAATTCTAAGTTCCCTGCATTGTTTGCATAGAACTTGATTTTTTTTTTTCTCACTACGCAGCCTGTAAGCAGCCTTCACGCAGGCTGAGTAGCGGCGAACGCGGCCCCTAGCAACCCGCTGTGTTTCCTGGATACCAGCTACACAGCGGGCTGCGGGGAGTGCGATTTGCACCACGCATGCACCACACACAGGGGAACGCATCACGATGCGTTCCCCTGTGCGTGGTGCAAATTGCACTCCCCGCAGGGTTGCTAGGGGCCGCATTCGCCGCTACTCAGCCTGCGTGAAGGCTGCGTAGTGAGAAAAAAATTCTAACTTCTATGCAAACAACGCAGGGAACTTAAAATTTTGCAAGTGTGACAATAGCCTTATACACATACTCACCATTGATGTCTCTAGGTGAAGTTCTTTATCTGTCGCAGACCGATATCACGTCTTCTATGTAGGACTCATTTCGGCAGAAAATAACATAGTTAGCTATACCTGACTCACTTCCAGAGCACAATCCACACTTTTCCCAAGATTTCTACAATACATGAAATGACAAAAAAAGAAACATAGTGCCGCACTACACAGTAACAGTGCTCCAGTGTCATTCTGTGCCTGCTCATCCTTGTCAGCAGACATATTTGTCTGATGGCAAAGATGTAGCAGAGCTGAAGACAAAAGACCCGTGGATTACGTCGAAACAAGGATTTTTTAATTAAATATGGAGTCCCTAAATTTGTTTTGTGTTTTATTTTTAATTTTAAAAAAATTTCAGTTTTTTTTTCTGTTTACTAGAAATTCATGTTGGCCATGTCTAATTTGTCATGACACCATGAAGTTTGGGCTTAGTACAAGCTCATAATACAAAGCTGGCCTGGTACTAACCCTTTTATTACCCAGGGTGCCACTCACCACCAGAGCCACTGGAAGAGCTGGGTAAAGTGCCTGGAAAGGGTGCTATGATGAATGCGCCATTTTCAGGGGTGGCTGCGGGTTGCGATTTTCAGTGTGGGGGGCCAAGAACGCTTGGGCCTTACCATGCTGAGAATCCCAGCCCCCTGCTGCCTTGTTTAACCTGGCTGGCGATCAACATATCACGGGAGCCCACACATTTAAAAAAATATAGATATTTTACATAAGTTTAAAACAAATATTAGGCTTATCTGTCTTTTGATTGCCAGCCAAGGTAAAGCCAGGCAACTGGGGGTGGCAGGCTGTAGCTGCCTGCTTTATCTACGGTGAGAATCAAAAATTCTGCGGAGCACTACGCCATGTTTTTAAAAATTATTTATTTTCACACTTCTATATGTAATAATGTTACAGTATATACTCGTGTATAAGCCGACCCGTGTATAAGCCGACCCCCCTACTTTTGCCCCAAAAATCTGGAAAAACCTATTGACTCGTGTATAAGCCGAGGGTGGACCCCAGCACAGGTATACAGCCCCCAGCAGTGTGGTATACAGGCCCCCCCCAGTGGTATACAGGCCTCCCCAGTGGTAGTATACAGCAGCCCCAGTGGTAATATATAGCAGCCCCAGTGGTAGTATACAGCAGCCCCAATGGTAGTATATAGCAGCCAGAGTGGTAGTATATAGCAGCCCCAGTGGTAGTATACAGCAGCCCCAGTGGTAGTATACAGCAGCCCTAGTGGTAGTATATAGCAGCCAGAGTGGTAGTATATAGCAGCCCCAGTGTTAGTATATAGCAGCCCCAGTGGTAGTATATAGCAGCCCCAGTGGTAGTATACAGCAGCCCCAGTGGTAGTATATAGCAGCCCCAGTGGTAGTATATAGCAGCCCCAGTGGTAGTATACAGCAGCCCCAGTGGTAGTATATAGCAGCCCCAGTGGTAGTATACAGCAGCCCCAGTGGTAATATATAGCAGCCAGAGTGGTAGTATATAGCAGCCCCAGTGGTAGTATACAGCAGCCCCAGTGGTAGTATATAGCAGCCCCAGTGGTAGTATACAGCAGCCCCAGTGGTAGTATACAGCAGCCCTAGTGGTAGTATATAGCAGCCAGAGTGGTAGTATATAGCAGCCCCAGTGTTAGTATATAGCAGCCAGAGTGGTAGTATATAGCAGCCCCAGTGTTAGTATATAGCAGCCCCAGTGGTAGTATATAGCAGCCAGAGTGGTAGTATATAGCAGCCCCAGTGTTAGTATATAGCAGCCCCAGTGGTAGTATATAGCAGCCCCAGTGGTAGTATACAGCAGCCCCAGTGGTAGTATATAGCAGCCCCAGTGGTAGTATACAGCAGCCCCAGTGGTAATATTAGCAGCCAGAGTGGTAGTATATAGCAGCCCCAGTGGTAGTATACAGCAGCCCCAGTGGTAGTATACAGCAGCCCCAGTGGTAGTATACAGCAGCCCCAGTGGTAATATATAGCAGCCAGAGTGGTAGTATATAGCAGCCCCAGTGGTAGTATACAGCAGCCCCAGTGGTAGTATATAGCAGCCCCAGTGGTAGTATATAGCAGCCCCAGTGGTAGTATACAGCAGCCCCAGTGGTAGTATACAGCAGCCCCAGTGGTAGTATACAGCAGCCCCAGTGGCATACAGCAGGCCCCCAGTGGTACATATAGCAGCCCCCTGGGGGTACCCAGCAGCCCCCAGGGGGTACCCAGCAGCCCCCTGGGGGTACCCAGCAGCCCCCAGGGGTACCCAGCCGCCCCCTGGGGGTCCCCAGCAGCCCCCTGGGGGTACCCAGCAGCCCCCAGGGGGTAACCAGCAGCCCCCTGGGGGTACCCAGCAGCCCCCAAATGCTGGCACTCGCCCCCCCTTGCAATGGCCCCCCCCACTTCTCTTACCATCCCGGTCTTCTGATCAGCGCTGCTCCTCGGTGCTCCGTCCTCGCTGCTCCCGTCCTGCTACATCCGGGATCCCCGACCGTCGCGCGATGACGTCATATGCCTGCGACGGCCGGAGATCCCGGATGTAGCAGGACGGACGGACGGAGCACCGAGGAGCGGCGCTGATCAGAAGACCGGGATGGTAATATAATCAGCGGGGGGGGGGGCCCTTACAAGGGGGACAGTGCCAGCATTTGGGGGCTATATACACTGCTTCCCCCTGCCGCTGATGGACAGGGGGAAGCAGTGCATAGTTAATGAGCGGCCCCACGTGACGGGGCCGCTCATACAGCAGCTCCCCCCGCCTCCTGCAGCCTCCACAGCCCCGGACAAAGCCCCCACCTCACCATGTACCGTATATGACCCGTGTATAAGCCAAGGGGGAGACTTTTCAGCCCAAATTTTGGGCTGAAAAACTCGGCTTATACACAAGTATATACGGTAAATGCAATCAGCTCACCCCTCGTATGTTCAGTAAGCACGGACCTGCGTCTTGCAGCGCACGTAGAAATGTGAAGAAGGAAGTGATGGTCCAGCTCCCGATGAATAATGCTCAAATGAAGATTTATTAATCAAATAATTTTCCAGTTGTCAGTACAGCCGGTGTTAGTGCTCATAATACATAGATATTAGATATACAGAGAGCATCACAAGGCGACATGTTTCGGACCAAGGTCCTTTTTCAAGCTCAGAAAGTCAGGGGCATGTATAAAAATCATGGGGCCCAGTCAGCGGCGTACATAAAGATCATGGGGCCCACTCAGATACGTACATAGAGATCATCATGGGGCCCAATCAGAGGTGTACATACAGATTACGGGGCCCACTCAGAGGCGCACATAGAGATCATGGGGCCCACTCAGATGCATACATAGAGATCATCATGGGGCCCACACATAAGCGCACATAGAGACCATGGGGCCCACTCAGATGCATACATAGAGATCATCATGGGGCCCACACATAAGCGCACATAGAGACCATGGGGCCCACTCAGATGCGTACATAGAGATCATCATGGGGCCCACTCAGAGGTGTACATACAGATTACAGGGCCCACTCAGAGGCGCACATAGATATCATGGGGCCCACTCAGAGGCGTACATAGAGATTATGGGGCCCACACAGAGGCGCACATAGAGATCATGGGGCCCACACATAGAGATTATGAAGACCACTCAATGTGCACCTATGTGTGGGCCCCATGATCTCTATGTGCCCTCTGTGTGGGCCCCATAATCTCTATGTACGCCTCGAGTGGGCCCATGATATCTATGTACGCCTCTGAGTGTGCACCATGATGATCTCTATGTACGCATCTGAGTAGGCCCCATGATCTCTATGTAGGCCTCAGAGATTATGAAGACCACTCAATGTGCACCTGAGGCCTACATAGAGATCATGGGGCCTACTCAGATGCGTACATAGAGATCATCATGGGGCACACTCAGAGGCGTACATACAGATTACAGGGCCCACTTAGGGCGTGCATAGAGATCATCATGGGGCCCACTCAGAGGCGTACATAGAGATTATGGGGCCCACACAGAGGTGCACATAGAGATCATGGGCCCACTCAGAGGCATACACAGAGATTATGGGGCCCACTTAGGACGTGCATAGAGATCATGTGGCCCACTCAGGGATTGTAGATAGAGATCATGGGGCTCCATGAGGTTAGGCTCTCACCGCGCCCCAGTATGGTGCCATCAGGGAGCTCCCACAGTGTTTGCTTCATGCCTGTGATGCCCTGTGGGACCTCCCTGAGGGCACCATGCTGGGGCAGTAGTATAAGCAGCAGCAGCATCTCCTCACACTAAGTGCTGCATAGCACTACAGGCCCCCAGCCAGCAGGAGAGACTGGATGATGGAGGCTGGGACCCCCAGGCCCCAGGCAGATTGCTGAGGAGCCCATCTCTTAAGGCAGAATGGGCTCCTCAGTTACCAGCACAACCCCCCCCCTCGCTCACCAAAGCCTCCTTCCCCCGGCCCCGCTTTATAGTCACCCTGACGGCCTGCTGAGGCAACGGTGGGTCCCTCTCCTCCGCAGCGACGCTGCTGGCACCTGCATGCAAAGCCTGGATGGAGGCAGAGTGTCTCCATCTGCGCACGCGCCGGCAGTGTCGCGCTGCGCAGAGGAGGCTGGGCGGCACCACAACAGCAAGCAAAGCACGGAGAGCTCGCTCCGTGCTTTGCTGCTGCAAGACCATAACATAATCACTAATCATATCAGCAGTGCGCCGATATGATTAGTGATAGTACAGGGGGGCCTCACACATCTCCCTGCAGGGTCCAGGGGGGGGTATGGGGGCGGGGCTTAGTGGGTGGGGCTAAAAAGTGTCGGGGCCCCCCGGGGGATCTCCCGATCTCCCGCCAGGCCAGTCCACCCCTGCTTATGGCGGTCTATAGCTCTTATCATGCTCTATAACTCACCATCACTTGCCATTTTTTATTGCGCTCTTATCATACTCTATAGCTCGCCATTGTTTATCGCGCTCTTATGGCGCTCTATAACTCACCATCACTCGCCATTGTTTATCGCGCTCTACATCACTCGCCATCACTCACCATTGTTTATCATGCCCTTATGGCGCGCTACAGCTTGCCATCACTCGCCATTGTTTATCGCGCTCTATATCTTTCCATTGTTTCTTGCGCTCTAATTGCAGTCTAATTGCAGTCTAATTGTGCTCTAATTGCGCTCTAATTGCACTCAATAGCTCGACATTGTTTAATGCGCTCTTATCGTGCTCTTATTATGCTCTATAGGTTGCCATTGTTAATCGCGCTCTATAGCTCGCCATCACTCGCCATTGTTTATCATGCTCTTATCTCACTCTTTAGCTCACTATTGTTTATTGCGCTCTTATTGCGCTCTATAGCTCACCATTGTTTATTGAGCTCTAATTGCTCTCTGTAGCTCACCATTTTTTATCATGCTCTTATTGAAATCTTATGGCAGTTGTCATGAATGTATGAATATTGCTCATGATTTTTTAGAAGCTGGAAGAGTCAGCCAACAATAGTTCACTTATCTCTCCGGCTTTTTGGTTGTGAGTAAGTTACATAGATACAATTCATGCAACCCCCAACCTAAACCATTTACGACCCCTCATAAATACCTGGAGCTGAGAAGAGCAGAGCTTACAGGTTTGAACCAGATCTGTCCCTGCAGAAGATCCTTTGTTCAGACTACAGTTTTCATATCAGATTTAAGAAGACCCATTCATGCCACATACACATAAGTCATATTTTTAGATTATTCACCGTTTCGCGCATGCAATGATATGTCTTGTATATCGATGTCACCATCAGGAACCTGGGAATGGAGTTCCGGCTTTCTAAACCTCATACATGGTATCAATATTCTCAGAATTACATGAAAGTAAAAATGAGTTATATATCATGTCTGTGAGCCCACCCCATCCCCAGATATGAAGAATGAAGAATAATTAAGCATGGTGAAAGGGAAGGTCTCAGTGGACAAGCCCACCGGAAGTGGTCATTCTGCGAGGTGGGGGCCACAGGTCCCCCTGTCTTTAAAAAAAGCAGAGAAGCCATTTTTGGGTTGATTCTGATCCAGGGGCCTGACAGTCAATATCAGCTGTGTGACAGAATCTTACCTTTCAGGGGAGATGCCCCCTCCACGGAACTACGTTTACCTATGCGTGACTAGGTCTGAACATTTCTCTTTTATTCCTTTTATTTTTATAACTGTTTTATGCATACATGTATATTGTCTCTTATGTAATATTCTGTAAATCTTTTATATAATCACTGCCTATCTTTGGAGTAAAACATTATAATTTACTAGTCTCGATCTCCTTGTCCTATGAACGAGCTCTCACGACCTCACTGTTCTTTTTACGCTATCATACAGGTACCGATCTACCTGAAAAGATCGGTGGTGGCAGCATAACTTTTTTTTGTATTTATGTGATATTGTGGGCCTGAGGGTGACTAGATCGAGGTATATATACGTTCCTAGCAGGAACTGGTGGTATATATACATCCTGTCACATCACGTGCCGCAGTAGACAACATAAATTAGGGCAGCTGGGCTCCTTTCTTATCCTCTGGCAATACCGGATTTGGCCAGCAGGCTAAGGGGGCGCCAGAGAGCTGCAGGTCCTGACTAAGTCATCATGACAGCAGTTTATAGCTCACCATTATTTATCGCGCTCTATAGCTCTCTATCACTCGCCATTGTTTATCGTGCTTTTATCGCACTCTGTAGCTCGCCATTGTTTATCACGCTCTTATCGCGCTCTATAGGTCGCAATTGTTTATCGCGCTCTATAGCTCTCAATCACTCGACATTGTTTATCGCGCTCTTATCGCGCTCTTATCACGCTCTTATGGCGCTCTATAGCTCATTATTATTTATCGCGCTCTATAGCTTGCCATTGTTTATCACGCTCTATAGCTTGCCATCACTCACCATTGTTTATTGCACTCTATAGCTTGCCATCATTCGCCATTATTTATCGTGCTCTATAGCTCACCATTGTTTATCGCTCTCTATAACTCACCATCACTCGCCATTGTTTATTGTGCTCTTATGGCGCTCTATAGCTCACCATTGTTTATCGCTCTCTATAACTCACCATCACTCGCCATTGTTTATTGTGCTCTTATGGCGCTCTATAGCTCACCATTGTTTATCGCGCTCTTATCGCACCTTTATTGTGCTCTATAGCTTGCCATTGTTTATCATGCTCTTATCGCTCTCTTATGGCGCTTTACAGCTTGCCATCACTTGCCATTGTTTATTTTGCTCTTATAGTGCTCTTATTATGCTCTATAACTCGCCATTGTTAATCGCGCTCTATAGCTCGCCATCACTCGCTATTGTTTATCATGCTCTTATCTCACTCTTTAGCTCACTATTGTTTATTGCGCTCTTATTGCACTCTATAGCTCACCATTTTTTATCGTGGTCTTATCGCACTCTTATGGCGGTCTATAGCTCACCATTATCGTGCTCTATAGCTTGCCATTGCTTATTGCACTCTTAGTGCGCTCTTATTGCACTCTTTTTGCACTGTTATTGCGCTCTATAGCTCGCCATTGTTTATCGCGCTCTTATGGAGCTCTATAACTCGCCATCACTCACCACTGTTTATCGTGGTCTTATTGCGCTCTATAGCTCACCATTGTTTATTGCGCTCTTATTGTGCTCTATAGCTCACCATTTTTTATCATGCTCTTATCGCACTCTTATGGCGGTTTATAGCTCACCATTATTTATCGTGCTCTATAGCTCGCCATCAGTCACCATTGTTTTTCGCGCTCTTATCGAGCTCTATAGCTTGCCATCACTCTCTATCTTGTCTTGGGTTCATTCAGTCGGACAAGTATCTGCTTTGCATTAGTGAGGCTGCCGTCATCTTGGGCTCATGTCATCATTGCTGACTGAATATTTCCCCATTGTGATGTCATAACACCTCAGTGAGAGCCAGGTACAGAGTATTCTAGAACCTTCAGTAGCCAGCTGTCACCCTCGGAACAGGTGACAGCTGGCTACAGATCTTCTAGGACCATCTGTAACAACTATCCTGAGGGCGAGGGCTTGAGTGCTGGCTACAGATCCTCAAAGACCATCCATGGCAAGCTCTCACCATCAGACTAGATTACAAAACAGTGAGAGCCGGCTATCCAGGTGCCCATGACTTTCTCTATCCAGCTTTCGCCCTCTTTATTTCTTTATAATGATGAGGGCTGGCTACAGAGACTTACAGAACGACCCATAGCAAGCCCTCATCTTCAGGATAGGGGAGAGCTGGCTATAGGTATTCTATGACAATCTGTAGCAAGCCTCACCATCAGAATAGTTTAGAAAAAGGTGAGGGCTGGCTAAAGGGACTTTTAGGACCATCAATAGTCAGCTGTCACCCTTAGAATGTTTTTAAATAATATCCCACTATGATGTCATAGTACCCCATTTTTCTGTAATACCCCATTATGATGTCAAAATACTCTATTGTGATGTCATATTACTACTAGAGAGGCAGAATAAATGTTTCACTTTTTTTATTTGAAAGAAATTAGGTTTGGGCCAAAAATAGCATGTCATGCAAGAAAACTGTTAGAAATGTCACCTATGCCAAGCTCCTTTACTTGTCAGGATTCAACCTGTGGCGAGAAAAAAAAAAAATTAAACCGTGCAGTATACTATATCAGGCGCCCTTACTCTAGCTGAGCAATGGTCAATAAGTCATTTAAATGAGCCCTTTTGACTGCTTAAAGGAGGGTGGAGGAGGTTGTGGTCCTGTGGAGAGAGCTGAAGGGGGTTTTGGCTTTATGAAAAGGCCTTCAACCCTGTAGAGAGGTCTGCGGCCCTCTAGAGCAGCCTGTTGCATTGTAAACAGAGCCTGTGTTCCTGTTGAGAGAGATGGAGGGGGTTGTGGCACTGTGGAAAGGCCTATTGCCATGCGGAAAGGACTAGTGACCCTTTGCAAAGGGCCATTGGCTTTGTGGAGGGGGCTGTTGCCCTGTAAAAGTAGCCTGTGTCCTTGTTGAGAAAGCCAGAGGGGGTTGTGGCCTGATGGAAAGGCCTATGACACAGTGGAAGGGACCTGTGGCCCTGTGGAGAGAGCTGGAGGGAGTTGTAGCCTGTGGAAAAGGCCTTTGGCCCTGTGGAGCGGGCTGGAGGGGCCTGTGGAGGGCTCTGGAGGAAGATGGGGGCCTATGAAGTCCTTTACAGTAAACATCTACATTTTCAAGCTTTGTGTCCGATCTGCAACAGTGTTGACTCTAATGTTGCTGAAGTGCAACACAGATTGATTCTTGTGTTGCAAAAGGGCAACATGATGACCTGTGGAGAGAGTTGGAGGGAGTTGTGTCCCTGAGGAAAGGGCCTATGGCTCTGTGGAGAAACTGAAGGGGGTTGTGGCCCTGTGGAAAGTCCTGTGACCCTGTTGAAGGAGCTTGTGGTCCTGTGGAGAGAGCTGGAGAGGGTTATGGCCATGTGGAAATTGCAAAGGGCCATTGGCCTTGTGGAGGGGGCTTTTGCCCTGTAAAAGTATCCTGTGTCCTTGTTGAGAAAGCCAGAGGGGGTTGTGGCCATATGGAAAGGCCTATGAAATAGTGGAAGAAACCTGTGGCCCTGTGGAAAGATCTGATGGTGGGTATGGCGCTGTGGAAAGGCCTGTGACCCTGTAGAGGGATCTGTGGCCCTCTAGAGGTGTCTGCGGCCTGCATATGGGCCTATGGCCCTGTGGAAATGCCAATTGCCCTGCGGGAGGGACCTGTGGCCCTTTGCAAAAGGTCATTAGCCTTGTGGAGGGGGCTATTGCCTTGTTAAGGGGTCTGTGGCCCTGTGTGATTATTGATAGCCTGACAAATCATCCCATAAAAAACACTTGTGTATTTTTTAATGATCTTGTTGCTGTAGGATGCTTGCTGACCATTAAAGTGAATGAAAAGGAAACATTTTAAGCTACAGGATCCTTCAAAAATATGCAAGTGTTAAACACTGTGTGGTTACTTACTGATTCATCTTCTCTGCTGCAACTTCAGTGCTCTGACTGGCAGGAGCACTTTTATGGCTACCTGACCTTTAATTATTATGAATTCTAGTAATACCGACAAAGCATTAGACTAAATTGTTCAGAAACCTGACGGTAGTAAATGATTGTGCCATTTGAATAATTATCAGAATTGTTTCATCATAGCCATATCACTTCCGCTTTAATAACTTTTTATTTAGAGATAAAAATAAAGGGACACTGTCACCAGGCTTTTGACATTTCATCTGACAGCAGCATAATGTAGAGGTAGAAATCCTGATTCCAGCAATTTTCACTTATTGAGCTCCTTGCTGTCATTTTGATAAAATTACTGTTCTCTCTGCTGCAGATTTGGCAGCTCCGAAATATGACTGGACTACTTCAGTAGTCCTCTAGTGATAGATCATCGGAGACGAACAGTGATTTTATGCAACTGCACTGAGCAGCCTGGTAACTGATAGTCATTGGAATCAAGATCTCTTTCCACATTATGGTGCACTCAGATGAGATGGCTAAAAACTATTGACAGAATACCTTAACACTATTATAAACATTTGTAGTGTTTGTATTAAAGAAAATCTTCTCTCATTTCTTCGAGGGTCCCGTTCACCTTGAATTGTAGAACAACCTAGAACAGAAATAAATAAATAAAACATGAATCAAAACTTTAACAAGACCGAACTTTAGTCTTCAAAACGCTCTTTTTTCTTAGGAGCTGATCACTGATGTCTTCTTAATCTCTTTAAAGGAAAGAGAAATACATATGTTAAACAGAAATGTTGAGACTTCCGGTTCTGGCTCTGTGAAATGGCAGCTTGAGGGAAACTTGGAGACCGCGCCACATAACCACTGAAACACGGACCGATGCCCAGAACGATCCCAGAGGCATGGAGGGACCCAAAACCAACAGGGACCATGTATCGCTATGTCCTGAGGAGCTCGGACGACGAGGAGACGGCGGGCCAGCAGAGCGGAAAAAGAGTGAGCACCCAGCGAAAATGGCAGCCGCAGGAGGAGGCCGTTTACACACAGCGGGAGCGCCAGCCGCAATGGAGGTCGCGACACTGTAACTAAAGAGGGAAAGTGGAGGAGACTCGCACAGCTCTGCAGCAGGGAGAGAACCCAGGGATGAGACAAAGAAGGGAGCAGTATGAAAACACCGTGGAGTATTGGAGAAGGGTTGGAGAACAATACCCTGAAAGACACTGTACAGAAGCATTATCTGGCTCAAGCAAACTACAGAGCAACATGGAAAGAGACTACAGAAGGCAGAGAGGAGCTGGAGAGGCCGAGGACAGGATGGTAATCATGGAACGACATATACAGCCCTACAAAAGCATCAGCATATACTGAGAAAAGGAAGACGATTGGAAAATCGTTTAAGGAAAATAACCTCAGGATGGTTGGCTTGCCAGAGACTTTCTTACCAGGTCAGCTAGACTCGATATGGAGACGGCTACCAAAGCATGGGTTAAGGCGACAATGTAAAGTGGAAAGAGCGCAAGAATAGGACCCCCGAAGGATCCGAAAGATGGCCCACCAGGTCATAGCCAAATTTTTGGACTATACAGATAAGAGGCTATACTAAGGGAATTTGATCCAGGAGGATTCCGCTGGTCCTGCAGGGCCATAGAGTCAAATATATGAGGATTACTCGGCAGAGGTGGCACGCAAAAGAAAATCCTTCAGCGCAGCCTGTACCATCCTATAAGCGAACATAAGATTTCAATTAGCTTTTCCTGCGATGTTACGATTCAGGAATGCTCAGGCGACATGCTATCATTTATAAATGCTAAGACGGCCATGAACTATATCCAGCAGGAGCCAATGCCTCCACAAGGATCACGGCCACATCCGTCACAGCCACAATGATCACAGACACCCCACCACAGCAAACTTATACGGAGAAGGTGGCGTCAATCGAGAGGAAAGGATCAGTATCCAATGACGCAGAGGACAAAGGTGGCAGAAGCAAGATGGGCGCAGGCGGCGAAGAGATGATATACACTTTTCTGAAGCGACAGAATAACATTAGATAGAAAAAATGGACAGAATGGTCTAGTTAGACGAGTGAGGCCGAACATCTATCATCATGCTTCAAATTCCTTTTTCGCCCCCCCTGGAAGGAAGGAGAAAAAGGGAGAAGGAAGAAGGAAAGGAAAAGAAGAGTGTGTTTTTGTTTTTTTGCTTTTTCTTTTAGGGCTCTCTTCTGTCCTTTGTACTTTGTGTTTTATCCTAGATTCCTCTGATATATAGCTCACAAGACACCGTGAGTACGCCAACGAAGCAATGGCGAATCCTGGACTGAAGTAACCAGCAAAAGAGGAAGGACGGTCAATTCCCTGTGACTCTCCAATTGGTTTGTGATGATGGAAAGAGGGGAGTTTTTATTTTTATGTCAAGAATAAGAGTTGATCGTTTGGGACGTGAGGTGGGAGTGCGGGAGTTTTATGTAAACACTATGTCTGAAAGGCGCGGGGAGCTGTTGTCTTTTACAGTAAAAGGGAAGTCACGAAAGGGTTTATGTATCCAAGGAGGGGAGGGGAACAAGCTCAGTACTCCTTGAGTATGGGGAAAAAAGGGGTTTTATTATATTGTTAGCTCTTTGAAATATCAACAAACCCTTTAAAACATCAAATACCAGTCACATATCTCAGATAATTAACCATTTTTCGCCTGGTGTAAAAAAAAAAAATAGGGGTGACAAGGTTGACGAATCCAGACTACAAGAAAGACACAGGGAGCGATGGGAAGGAGGAACTTAAGCAATGCTACGAATAATCTCATGGAACGTTAAGGGTCTGAGGTCTCCCAATAAGCGCTATATGATATTACGCCACCTAAAAAAATTGAAGGCTGATATAGCTCTTCTTCAGGAGACACACACCTCCAGTCGCACGAGTTGAAGTATATGCAGAAGTTATGGGGGGGGCAGGTTGGATATTGGGTGCACGTGATAAAAAGGCAGGGGTGTTGATCTTACTCAATAAACATTTAGCCTACACACTAATATCAGCTTCTCAGGATCTGGATGGGAGACGTTTACATGTGGTGTTGCAGCTACAAGACCAACAACTTAGCATCTATAATGTATATGCTCCCAATACCTCCAGAACTCAATTTTTCACTGACCTGTCCATAACCATACTAGGAGATAGTGAGACTAACGTCTTGATCGGAGGAGACTTTAATGAAGTGGTGTTGGAGGACCTGGATAGGAAAAGAGGGGGCATGAGGGGCGAGCAGACACTATTAACCAAAAACAGAGGAGACCTTGCAGAGCTCTTAGAGACGATGGGGTTAATTGACGTGTGGAGAGTGATGCATCCGCAAGAATTAGATTACACCCACTTCTCTCATCCGCATGGCTCATGGTCGCGCATTGATCTCTTCATGGCATCTGAGCAGATATGGCGGAGGACAGAAAATGCCACAATAGAGAACATGGTCATCTCTGCCATTTCAATACAAATCGGGCTATGGTCAGAGACGCACCAGAGAGGAACGGACTTCTTATGGAGGTTCCCCTCTTATTTGGCAAAGGAGGGAGAATTCAAGACCAAGTTGAAAGAATGGTGGAGGAGTTTCTCGATTGATAACATAGAGCACAAAGACGATCGCCGTCTATTTTGGGAAACGGGAAAAGCAGTGATAAGAGGTCTCGTACTGGCTCACACCTCCAAACAAAAAAAATCCATAAGAGAACGATATACAACAGCCAGTGAAAAAGTGTCATTCACTTACAGGCTGTTTAAACAAAACAAGATCCCAGAGGCAAAAAAGCCTGGGTGGAAGCCAAAAGTGATTTTGAGCTCTGGGCCAGTAGGAGGGAAGAATTGGTAAAAGGCCAACTGGAGACAGACCTCAATAGGCTTGGAGACAAGGCAGGGCGGATGCTGGCGGGATTGGCAAAGGGACGGAGATTACCCAACCCAATTAGGGCTCTACGAGGAAAAGGGGGACTCATCACGACAACTCCTAAGGAAATAAATTCCATATTAGGGGATTATTATAGAAGACTATATGAGACCTCGGACGGGCCAATTCAGGAAGGGTTAGAATGGCTAGAAAGGGTGCCCCTTACCCCTATCACGGAACTTGACCTAGATGACCTAAACAGACCAGTAACAGCAGAGGAAGTTGACCGTACAATAAAAAATTTGGGCAACGGAAAAGCTCCAGGACCAGACGGATATACAGGGGAATTTTATAAAATTTTGAGAGGCGAAGTGACCCTGACATTAACTGGCCTTTTCAATAACATACTCTCAGGAGAACCCATTTCGGATGCCATGAATATGGCTTATATTAAAGTGCTTCCAAAAGGGGAGGGGGGAGGAGAAGATCCAGTAAACTATAGACCCATATCATTAATCAATTTGGATCTTAAAATACTATTCAAACTCATGGCGAACAGATTAGCTAGGGTAATGCCAGTCCTAATTGAAAATCATCAAACGGGATTTATTAAAGGGAGGTCGGCGGTATCAAATGTGCGTAAAGCCCTTTTGGCACTTGACGCGGTTCGATTCGGGAATAAAAAAGAGGGAGGAGACCCAGCCATGGTCATACTAGATGCAGAAAAAGCATTTGATAATGTGAGGTGGCCATGGCTGGGTCTAGTAATGGACCGCATTGGCTTGCAGGGGAGATTTCGACAATACATACAGTCTCTATACTCCAATCCGACAGCTCGGGTTCATACGCCGGGATTTATATCCCCCACATTTCCTCTGAAGAAGGGTACCAGACAGGGGTGTCCGTTAGCACCGGTCCTGTTCAACGTGACTATAGAGCCACTAGTACGTTACATAAACAACTTCAACCCCTTTGAAGGTATTTCAGTAGGGGACCAGAAACTAAGGTCTGCCTTATTCGCAGACGACATTATACTGTTTATGAATAATCCAGCTCGAGACCTTCCTACACTTTTAAATACGCTAGAACGATACGGTGGTTTCTCGGGTTTCAGGTTGAACAGAAGAAAGTGTGAATTACTGAAAATAAGAGGGGGGGGAGGCGCAGGAGAGACATTAGGTAATACAGGTATACCGATTGCGCCCACCTACATCAAGTACCTAGGATTGAGACTGGGAAGGACGTTGGAGGAGATATACACCCTCAATTATGGCCCACTAATTGAAAAAATCGAGAAAGAATTAAAAAAATGGGCAGATCTACCATTATCATTGCTAGGCCGAAGTCATCTAGTGAAGATGATCAGTTTTGCTCGACTCCTATACCCTTTACAGACTCTTCCTCTGCTACTAAAACGGACAGACATAGCCAGAATAAACAGAGCATTTACGAAATTTCTATGGAAGGGCAAAAAGTCTAGATTGAGATTGGGAATCATGACTCGAGGAAAGGAAAAAGGAGGAACGAACTTCCCTGACATTACAGGGTACAATTTGGCCTGTCTCCTCAGACACGTAGTGGAGTGGCTTAAAGATTCAGAAAGATATTCGGACAAACGTTTAGAAATAGCATACTGTGCGCCTTGGGAAAGATGCTCACTACTCCATACGTCAATGAGGGGTCTGCAGGCTCATATAAAATCCTCAGCAGTCTTCCGGGACACAATTATGTCTTGGAAGGCAGTTAGAAAAAAATGCGGCTTATCTTGGAAGGTGTCCAAATATCTCATCCCTTGGGCCTTTCCAGATTTTCCGATATGAAGAGAAAATGCCCTATTTTCTAAGTGGAGACAGAAGGGGATACATAAGATGGGTGATTTGATGCATATATCGGAGGCCAGGTGGATGACAAAAGATGAGATGCTAGAGACCTACAACCTGGGAGACGTGCAGGAACTCCAATTCCTCCAACTGAAAAACCATATCATGACCAATCTGAGAGACTTATCGAGAGAGGTTAGACGTAATCCCTGGGATAGGCTAATAGCGTTGGATACGTATCAACTCACGATTTCTGGGATATATGGGTCACTAAGAGAAACACTACTACCCAAAGGAATACCGGCACCCTTTAAAAGGTGGCGCAGGTTCCTAGAGTGTGAAACGGCGGAAGATAATATCTTGGCGGGTTGGAATAAAATAAGACACAATGTATTAAACGAGCAGTGGCGCGATTCACAATTCCGTATAATGCATGGATTAATATATGGCTTCAACCTACCAACATCAGTAACCATACCAGATAGAAAAAATAGCTGTCCTAAATGCGATCAAGTTAGGACAGACATGATTCATGGTATTTGGAGCTGTCCGAGGGTACAGGAATTCTGGATCATGATTAGAGAACTTTGTACACAAGTGAGTAAACTTACTTTTGAATTAGACCCGAAAATATGGATCTTCCAAGATCTAGAGATACCCCAAGGCAGGGGGGGGACTGAAGGTGGCTCATGTTCTAATTTTGTTGGCAAAAAGTATGCTACTGACATACTGGATTAGACAAGATATGCCAGGGAAAGCAGAGGTGGTAATGGGACTAAAAAAGGCACTAGAGGTAGATAGGAGAGAGGTCTATAGAGACAAAGAAACCAACACCAAAACATTTATGGGGAAATGGAGAGGTTTTATAGAGTCCCAAATGTCATATGAGGAGATTCGACAGATAATGTACCCGCTTAGAGGAACTGCATGGTACTTATTGGAAGATTTAGGGGGATCCTTGGGAAAATTGAAATTGTAAGTAGAATTGCTAATGGGTTGATATGTTAACCTGGGTATAAGATATTTGATATCCTGTGTCTAATTTTTAAGAGCGAAATATGTTATCCTGTGTAGCACTCTTTGAATAGAAACTGGCAATATATTTGTACAAATGTAAGTACTTATGATGTTGTTTGTAATACTTTATTCATGAAAAAATCTGAATAAAAAGAAGTTTGAAAAAAAAAAAAAACAGAAATGTTTATTGTTCAAAGACAATGAGTATATTCACCAATTACCCGGGCTGTTTCCATTTCCTCAACTGCATCCCTGTCTTCATGGACCTTGTCCTGACCCTAGGTTCGATTGGTGCTCTCTGTCTGATATAAATAATAACATTACATTTTCTGGGCACTTTGAGCGGTATACGTTGACAGGTCTGATATGACCAAGGTCTGCTGTGATGTCCTCTAAGTGTGAATGGGAGAAGATATCCAGTTCTACATGCAGACATGCTATACACATCTTCTATTTATCCTAAATGTTTAGGGACTGAGGCTCTTTTTGCGATGGAGATATCAGCAATAAACGGCTGTAATATATCATTCCGCAAACTGTCTACAAGCGGCCGCTACTGAGAGCACTTTGCCCGGTTATTGTGCTGAGGGTGCTCGGAAGAACAAGTCATTGTCCATAACATCACAAGCTATGTAGAGGACTTTCAGGGCTACGAGAGCTAGTTTGCAGCATTTGAATAAGACCAATGGTACCCGAGTTTGGTCCATGCTGGTGCCCAAATTCTTGGAGATATGCAGCATTTCTATATTGACCATGTTGTCCTGGAAGTCCTCTACTTACCTTATGGTAAAGAATATTTATACCATGTTAGCCAGTAGATAGAAAAATATATTGCAATCTGAGAGTCCTCAGTGGTTGATACCTCCAAAAGGTATCAACCATTGAGGACTCTCAAAAAGGTATCAACCACTGAGGACTCTCAGATTGCAATATTTTTTTCTACTTACCTTGAAAGTTTGGGGACAGAGGCTCCTTCTGCACCATGGAAACAGGGGTCAGAATGATAACATGAAAAAATACATTACTGAAAAAAGGCCACAAGATACCACCAATGAATGGTTTCACGGTTTTTGGGCTGTTGCTCTTTGTGGGGAAAAGCCATCGGCCATAAATGTATAGGGTGTGTAGAGGAATTTTACGACTACAAGAGCTACCTTGCGTCTTTTGAATCAGATATACAGAACCGGAGTTACCGGAACCTACTGACACCTGCACATCGGCAGTTTCCAAACTCCTACTAGCTTACTTGATTTAATGATATACACACCTTTGAGTCGTACTACTTAAATTTGACACACCGAGGTCCTCTCTTTCATCCTGGGCACTGTTTTCTTCAGCTTCCTGGACCATTTGCTCCTCTTCTCCATTTCTATCTCCCCTAAAGAGAAGCAGAAGGGAGCAAACAGTTATAATTTCCTATTTCAACTAAATGTTGATAAAATGTAAAATTCTGTTTGCAATGAATTACCCTTGAGCTGCTGGTTTGAGGTTGATTTTCCAGTTCTGTTCCTGCTGCCAAGACCAGTGTGCATGCTTCGCAGAAGTCTCCTAAAGTTCTCTCTCAGTCATTCCAACATGACATGGCAGAGAGGAATTACAGAGGTATTTAGAAAAAAAGATACCTCTCTCTCTGTTAAATGTGACACAGTCCGTGTCTGACATGTTTTTCCTGCCACCTGACTAGAGATGGATTTAAGTTTGTACCTAGATAGGAATAGAGTAGATCATAAATACATGGCCCAGCATCATTAATGTAAGATTTTTGACTTTTAAGACTTACTTCTTCTGGTAGTGATGAAGGTCGGTGGATACATTATAAATCTGACTTCCTGTAGTCGATAAGAAAAATTTACCTGGACTGTGTTTTTTGGCCAGCACCCATCTCACTTTGTTTACAGTGGTTTAATATCTACTGTTTTTTGTTTTGTTTTGTTTTTTAAAGTAAACCACTTAATAAAGATTCAGTTGAGCCCTTCAATCTTAAAGGGATCCTGTCACCTCCAAAACGCCTCCTAAGCTAGCAAAACATGTCCCTGCAGCATCCCATCACTAATCTCACACTCCTTTTGTCTCCTAAAAGCATCCTGTGAAAGTGCATAAAAACGTTTCAATAGTTACTCATTAGTGATTATAATTAGCAGGGGCTATATTCTTTAGTCACTAGGGCATGTTGTTTTGCAGCCTCGAGGATTCACCCTCTCTCTGTCTGTGCTACTGTTATGTGCAGCTAAAGGCAAGGCTAATGATTTGAATTCTGTGAGTGGTAGAGAGGGGGAGGGTAAAGCCTGCACAAGCAGAGCACAAGCAGAGCACACACACAGAGAGAGGGTGGAACCTAGAGCTGCAAAACAGCCTGACCTGGTGACTAAAGAATATAGCCACTGCTAATTATAATCACTAATGAGTAAGTATTAAAACATTTTTATGTACTTTCACAGGATGCTTTTAGGAGACAAAAGGAGTGTGAGATTAGTGATAGGATAGTGCAGGACATGTTTTGCTAGCTTAGAAGGTGTTCTGGAGGTGACAGGATCCCTTTAAGGTATGAAAATTTGAAAAAGACTAAATTAATTGCTGGAGTCAATGATAGCACCAACGTGACAGAGGGAAACCTAGACTAAACGGGTGGTGTCTATCCTCCGCCTCAGTTGGATTGCAGAGCATGAAAGGGACTACAGAATCTAAATATATAGAAAAGTCACCTCACACCAAACATGTCAAAATGAATGGTAGGTATCTATTATATAATCGCGAATCGGAAAAGCGCCCCTCCGCGCGCTACTTCCGGCGTGGTCATGTGGATACGAATTTAACATTGGGCACGAAGCGCCCAATGCTGCGCGAGCAATGGCCGCGAGGCCATTGCGAGTCGCTGGCTGAGTGCGAGCAATGGCCGCGAAGCGGCCATTGTGAGTCGCTGGCCGAAAATCGAACCAGAGGCTCGGCCACAACCTTAGCGATTTACCGCTCAGGTAGCGCGAGCAATGGCCACGAGGCCATTGCGAGTCGCTGCCTGAGCCGCAACTCGCTCCCCGGGGACCATGCTACCCACAATTCGCCCCCCCCCATGTCCACACAGCCCCCCCCCCATGTCCGCACAGCCTCCCCCATGTCCGCACAGCCCCCCCCATGTCCGCACAGCCCCCCCATGTCCGCACAGCCCCCCCCATGTCCGCACAGCCCCCCCCATGTCCGCACAGCCTCCCCCATGTCCGCACAGCCCCCCCATGTCCGCACAGCCACCCCCATCTCTGCACAGCCACCCCCATGTCCACACAGCCACCCCCATGTCCGCACAGCCACCCACATGTCGTCCACACAGCCCCCCCATGTCCGCACAGCCCCCCATGTCCGCACAGCCACCCCGCAATGTCCGCACAGCCACCCCGCACCTAAGCTCCTACCCCCTAACTCCGCCGCCCCTAAGTCCCTACCCTCTAAGCCCCGCCGCATCCTAAGCCCTGACCCGCCGCACCTAAGCCCCTACCCCTAAGCACCGCCGCACCTGAGCCCCTACACCCTAAGACCCGCCGCACCTAAGCCCCGACCAGACGCACCTAATCCCCTAGCCCCTAAGCCCCGCCGCACCTAAGCCCCTACCCCCTAAGCCCCGCCGCACCTAAAAGCCCCGACCCAACGCACCTAAGCCCCTACCCCCTAAAACCCGCCGCACCTAAGCCCCGACCCACCGCACCTAATCCCCTACCCCCTAAGTCGCACCTAAAAGCCCCGCCGCACCTAAGCCCCTACCCCCTAAGCCCCGCCGCACCTAAGCCCCGACCCGCCGCACCTAAGCCCCTACCCCCTAAGCCCCGCCGCACCTAAAAGCCCCGCCGCACCTAAGCCCCTACCCCCTAAGCCCCGCCGCACCTAAGCCCCTACCGTCCGCCGCCGCCCCGCTGTACCTAAGCCCCTACCCCCTAAGCCCCGCCGCCTCCTAAGCTCCCGCCGCTTTTCCCCGCCGCTTTCCCCCGCCGCTGTCGCTAACACCTAAAGCCCTACACCCGAAGCCCCCGCCGTCCCCTAACCTAACGTCCCCGTCGATTACTTACATGCCTTCTTAGTCATCTCATCGTCCGTCTGATCCACAAGTCCTCCGTCCGGCCAGGCGTCCTCTTCCTCCAGCCCCGGGGGTCTTCTCTCTTCTTTCCGCCATCTCCGCCTCTTCGTCCGGCCCCGGGGATCTTCTGTCTTCTTTCCGCCAACTTCCAGCTCCGACGTCCTCTTCACTTATCATTAAGATAGAATGGACGACAAATCCACCATTCTACCTCAATGAGATGTGAGGGGCTCTTCTGATTGGTCGCTGTCTACTGCCCTCAGCCAATAAGAAGAGCCCCTCATTTCCCATTGAAATACATTAGCGGTGTGTCGGCGATTTTATGGCCGCCCACCTGGTTCTATTTGTCGGCCCTAAAATCGCGGACACACCGCTAATGCATGTCTATGGGCGGTCAGCTCGAATTCTGATTGGTCGGCGTCAGCAGAGAGCGACCAATCAGAAATCGGGCTGACTGCCCATAGACATGCATTAGCGGTGTCTCCGCGATTTTAGGGCCGACAAATAGAACCAGGTGGCCGGCCATAAAATCGCCGACACACCGCTAAAGTATTTCAATGGGAAATGAAGGGCTCTTCTGATTGGCTGAGGGCAGTAGACACCGACCAATCAGACGAGCGCCTCAACAAATAAATTTAATAATAAAAAAAATAATTAAAAAATAATTAAAAAATAATAAAAAAATAAATAAAAAATTATAAATAATTACATTAAAAATAATAATAAAAAAAATAAATACATGCTAATAAGATGAGCCCTTTCAGCGGACCTGAACAAGAACTGGGTCTCAGCCTCAGGCTCACTTTAAATAAATAATAAATTTAATAATAAAAAAAATAATTAAAAAATAATTAAAAAATAATAAAAAAATAAATAAAAAATAATAAATAATTAAATAAAAAATAATAATAAAAAAAAAAAATAAATGCTATTAATTGTATTATTAATTTTATTAATGCTATTAATAATGCTATTACTGCTAATAATTATGGTATTAATGGTAATAATAATGCTATTAATGCAAATAATATTGCTATTAATGCTATTATTACTGCTATTAATGTTAATAATTCTGCTATTAATGCTAATAATTCTGCTATTAATGCTAATAATTATGCTATTAATGGTAATAATAATGCTATTAATGCTAATAATATTGCTATTAATGCTATTATTAATGCTATTAATGCTAATACTAATGCTATTAATGGTATTTATAATGCTATTACTCTATTCATACTGCTGTTAATAGTATTAATACTGCTATTAATGTTATTAATACTGCTATTACTGCTAATAATAATGCTATTGCTAATATTATTGCTATTGATAATGCTATTGATGATGCTATTGATGATGGTATGGATGATGGTATTGATGATGCTATTGGTATTCATGCTATTGGTATTATGTATGCACATTCGATGTCCTTAAGTATTCAGTCACCTCTTACTATTATTGATATTAATGAGAAACATATCTATATCTTTGTAATACGTCGTAGGGTACACTATAACGACAGACAATGAACATATTTAAATATCATGTTTTGTATATCTGGAACTTATTATTTTCCTTAATAATTATTCTATACTTTTCAAGAATTCTTTTCTCCCAAAAAACTTTTGTAAAAGCTCTTACAAAGGTAATACTATGCTTGGAGAGGTATAGGTACGTATGTCCTAACATGACTTCAAAGGATACTAGCAAGGATGTTGGCGGGTACAAAGCCGCATGGATGCGTAAGACACGTGCTAAGGAAACTGAAGAAGAGCGACAATGTCGTTTGGATAAGTCTAAAGCTGAGTATAAGCAACGCATTGCAACGGAGTCGCTGGAACAAAAACAACTACGCTTGGGCAAAAAAGCTCAGAAGGAATGTCAACGCCGTCAAAAAAAAAAAGTAACACCACCAGTACATCACTCTGCTGATCAGACAGTAACCTCATCAGTACAACAGTCTGCTGATCAAACTGCAAGCTCACCTGTACAATACTCTGCTGATCTAACTCAGTGTGCTGATCAGACAGTAACCTCATCAGTACTACAGTCTGCTGATCCAACTGTAAGCTCACCAGTACTACAGTTTGCTCTAGCTCTTTCTAGCAGTTCACCGGATGAAAGTAGCACAATTCCTCAAGTTTCATCACCGCACAAAGCAACAGCAAAGCGTAAACATTGTGCTCAGGAGACGTCACGCACAAAACGTTTTCGCGTTGAACAAGAACAAACTCCTTTGGAGGCACAAATTGCTCAGGAGTCTTCACAATCCAAACAGAGCCGCTTACGCAAAAGTGCTGGCTCAGGTCGTACACACCGCAAAAAGACGTCTTCTACTGTTACACAAGTGGATCCTGACTCTTTTTCTGCTTTATTACTTCAACGTCTGATCTATGTCGGTTTGCAGAAACAACATCGTATTTACCTACCTACACCTCCCTCTTCATATCCACCTGGATTTACAGATAGTGATTTTGGCATTGTGGAACATAGCTGTGGCTCTATGATATTCATATGTAACCATTGTGAAGCTCGACATTTCATGGATGAGATGCCATCGGATAAACAGTATACTCTCTGTTGTCACAAGGGGAAGGTCAAGGTTCCGTTACCTCAGTATCCAGAGATGTTGAAATGTATTCTTAAAGGTCAGAGTCCATACAGTCGGAATATGATGGATAACATCAGAAGTATTAATAGTTCCTTTGGTTTTGCTTCTATGGGTGCAAGTATTGCTCCTCCACCTGGACATGGTCCTTATTGCTTCAGGATTCATGGCCAAATTTATCACCGTACTGGAACACTACATCCTGCTCCAGATCAAGCTCCTGCTTATGCCCAACTCTACATTTTAGATACTGCCACTGCTAATGACCAACGTTTACAGTGTGACGAAAATAAAAAATGTCATCCTAAATTGATGCGGCTCATTGCTAACTTATTAGATCGCATCAATCCTTTTGTTTCCGCATACAAAATGTTACGTTTTGTTGAACAAGAGAAGGCAATTGAAAATAGTACTGTCATGCCTAATATCATCATGGCTCTTAAACAGGATCGAGAACAAGACCCAAGACGTTATAATAAACCAATTGTTAATGAAGTTGCTGTGGTCTTTGAAAATGCCGATGGAGAGCCACCCTTCAATAGAGACATTTTAATTCATCTCAAACCTGACCCAAACAATCCTTTAGCCCCAAAAACACAGCAAGTCAGTATTCTCCACAGTAATTTAGATGCTTTACTGTATCCGTTATTTTTTCCGCATGGAGAACAAGGCTGGCATGAGGGACTGAAGCATCAAGGTGAAAATCCACGGAGAATTACACAATTGCAGTATTACTGTTATTTGCTATCTGTACGTCCTGGGTTCAATCCTATTCTAAATGGTGGAAAACTAACACAACAGTATTTAGTGGATGCGTATATAAAAATTGAGGCTAATCGCTTAAATTTTATACGTCAACATCAAAAAGATTTAAAAGTGGAGGACTATTGCGTACTACAGGAACATCTGCAAAGAAACACTTTCGAAAAAGGAATTCCCATTGGCAAGACGGTCATTTTACCATCGTCGTTTGAAGGTAGTCCAAGAAATATGCAGCAACGTTATCAAGATGCCATGGCTATTGTTATAAAAAGATCTGGGCGTCCAAATTTTGTAACAATGACCTGTAATCCCAAATGGAGCGGGATTATCCACAATTTAGAACCATGGCAGAGGGTGGAACACAGACCGGATTTAGTCGCCCGTGTCTTCAAAATAAAATTAGAAGCCCTATTAAAAGATATAAACAGTGGATTATTTGGCAAGATTTGTGCAATGGTTCATGTAATAGAATTTCAAAAGCGGGGACTACCACATGCTCACATTTTGATTATTCTGGATAGCAATTCCAAATTACGCACTGAGCTTGATGTCGATCGTATTGTTTGGGCAGAAATTCCTGATCCATCCGAGTATCCTGTGCTCCATCAAATTGTGATGCAACATATGATTCATGGACCCTGTGGACAATTCAACCCCAATTCTCCATGTATGGATATTGGAAAGTGTAAAAAAGGATTCCCAAAAGATTTCCAACCAAAAACTCTAATAGCACACGATGCCTACCCAACTTATCAACGCAATGCAGGACCTTCATTTACAGGCCGTTCTCACATGGTTGATAATTGTTGGGTTGTTCCCTATAACCCTTTCCTACTATTAAAGTATAAGTGTCATATAAATGTGGAAATCTGTGCGTCCATTCAAAGTGTCAAGTATTTATTCAAATATGTTTACAAAGGGCATGATAAAGCCAATCTGGAAATTTCTCAAACAAACATACAACATGATGAACCACACCAATTTATGGATTCAAGATACGTCAGTGCACCGGAGGCAGCTTGGAGAATTTTTGCCTATCCAATGCATAAACAATCACACAGCATTGTTCGCCTTGCCGTACATCTGCCACAGTCACAACCACTTTATTTTCATGAAGATGCTTCTGTAGAGAACATTGCTGCCATGACGCATAGAAAATCAACTGTTATGGCCTACTTTGAACTGAATCAGAATGACCCACATGCTCATGAATACTTCTACCGCCAAATTCCTGAGCACTATGTCTGGAAAGATGGTGCATGGGAAATTAGGCAGAAACGTGGAACAACAGTCATTGGAAGAATGTATACGGTCAGTATGAAAGATGAAGAACGCTACTATTTACGGTTGTTGTTACTACATGTAAAAGGAGCAACAAGTTTTGAGCACATTAAAAGTTGGGTACTCGACTTCATTAACGGTCTTAAACAGGCAGCAATAGCCCTTGGATTACTTTTGGATGACAGTGTTTGGCGAAATACCTTACTGGATGGCTGTGTTCTAAACATGCCTGCACAGCTTCGGGATATGTTTGCTTACATATGTATCTTTGGTCCTCCTGCTCATCCATTGGAGTTGTGGCAAGAATTTAAAAAAGATTTTATTGAAGACTACTGCCGTGCATATCACCCTAACAATGAGGACTGTGAGCATTGTGAAGGCTATGCAATGACAGATGTTCAAAATGTGTTAAAATTTCATGGCAAAAGCTTTACGGATTTTAATCTACCACGCCCCAAAAGAAAACAACAACTACAACCACAATACAACAAAGAGGAGGAGTTTAGAAGAGCCCAAGAAATGAAAGAAACTTTAAATGAACAACAACTTTTGGCCTATAATGCCATAAATGAAGCATTACAGGATACAAGTCAGCAAGCTAAGTGCTTTTTCATTGATGGCCCAGGTGGCAGTGGGAAAACATATTTGACGAATTAACAAATCATACAAATAAGAGGAGAAGGAGAAACTGTGTCACCTGCTGCCAGTACTGGGATTGCAGCCAACTTATTGGAAGGAGGAAGAACCATCCATTCACTTTACGGGATGCCTATTCCAATCAATGAAACATCTGTTTCAAGAATTAAAAATGATACTGATGCTGCACACCATTTGAAGAATACTAAACTTTTCATTATTGATGAATCCACTATGCTATCTAAATACGCACTGCATGTCATTGACCAACTATTAAAGGATGTTATGACCAAAGATATCTCGAAGAAAAATAAAACACCCTTTGGAGGGAAAGTCATTGTTCTGGGAGGAGACTTTCGTCAGTGTCTTCCTATTATTCCTCATGGAACACGAACTGATATCGTAGAGAGCTGCATTAAATATTCCAGACAATGGCAGATTTTCACTCAATTGCCACTACTTGACAACATGCGCTCTATTGATCCAGGATACAGCAATTGGATACTTCAGCTGGGAAATGGCCAATTGACCAATTCTTATAACCTTGGAGATGATGTTATAGAAATCCCTGAAGATATGATTTGCACAGGCTCACTAATATTTGACATTTTTGGTGAAAACATTGTAATTGATGTCAATGACAATGAAAGCATTAATACAGCAGCATCACATGCCATTCTTTGCCCCAAAAATGATGATGTGGATCAGGTCAACTCTAAGATCATGGATTGCATTGCTGGAGAGTACACAGAATACATTAGTGATGATTCCATTGATCCGGACGAGACAGAGGACCCAGAGCAATACCCTGTTGAGTTTTTAAATTCACTTACACCCACGGGGATGCCATCTCATCGTCTGAAATTAAAAATTGGCACCATTGTAATGCTTTTGAGGAACTTCAACAGCTGAAAAGGTCTTTGTAATGGGACTCGCTTAATTGTCACCGGTTTGTTTGCCAACATGATTCAAGCAAAAGTCATTACTGGGTCTGCTGGAGGAAATGTGGTTTTCATTCCCAGGATTGATTTGTACCCATCAGAAACCGGCTTGCCTTTTAAGTTAAGACGTCGCCAATTTCCTCTGAAGCCAGCTTTTGCCATGACAATAAACAAATCCCAAGGACAAACACTTGAGAAAGTAGGGATTTTTTTGCCAGAACCTGTTTTTGGACATGGACAATTGTACGTGGCTTTTTCAAGAGTGAGAAGACGATCTAATGTAAAAGTGAAAGTGGTGGACACTCCAATCCAAGGAAAATTGCTGCCTAACAGTGACAAAGTATTTACCAAAAATATTGTCTACAAGAATATTTTGCACTGAACTCTTCCCTATGACTATTCTTCCGTTTATTTATCTTTTGAAAAAAAAAAAAAAAAAAAAAAAATTTTACTGTTTCACATTTTATTCTTTTATATACTGATTCTACTATATTTTTGTGAACACACATTTAAAATAATATGAGAGATGTGTATCATCCACATTTCTACAGTGGGTGATAGAAACCACTATTTCAAGCTCCAGCACTATATGTGCTGAGAGATTTCATTCTCATTCTTTACAGGGAGAGGTTTTTGTGAACAGCTAAGAGACGGGTGGGATGGCTGTTCACACACATCTCATTAGCAAGGTGTGTTACACATGTTTAGATAGATAGGGACAAAAATAAATTATTCATTAGATTCTATCATGCCATTTTTCTTAGATTTTTTTCACATTATTGAGGAATATACTAAATGATAATAATTGATCATGAAGGACTCACCAACAACATACTTGCTGTAATTTTCATGACTGCATGTATGCAATTTGTACTTCACTTGCGGTTTGTGCAGAGAACATAGTTGCGGCAGTGTCATCCACATCAACTACAGTCATCTGTGCTTACTGTGTGGATGCATGTTATGCACCTGCCAAAGCCACATTCACTTCATTTACCGCAGGTTAACTACAAGTTTTTTAGTTATTGCGTGGACATTGCTGCAAGTTTGTAGTTGGTAACTCCTTTTGTATCAATTTATAACATTTATTTATTTACCACATGATCCTCAAAAAATCTAAGACAAATCCAGCCATAAAACATATTTAAATAATATCAATTCGGAATTAGTTAGATTAGGATTCACCAGGCGTAAGGGCATCTTGACGCGATTGGTGGGCTGACACAAACTGGCTGATACACATATTACTATTATTAATTCATCAATTCTAATGATTGACGCATTAATAAGTATTGCTACTTTGTGTTCTAAGACCCTTACAACATAATTGTTCAATTTTCCTTATATGATATCAACAATACAAATATATGTAGTTGCTGTAAAGATGTCATTGGAATAATTGGATTATTATTTAAAAATCTTTAAAAATACAAATGCATCGGGTGTCTAGAATATGTTTATTGTATCAGGCTAACAGCTATAACTACTATATTCAAATTAACGCACGTTCTAGAATCCCGATGCATTTGCATCGGGCTCACAGCTAGTCTATGATATAATTGCCGTAACTGACTTCCGTCGGAGCGGCGCAACTTCCGATGGCTTGGTTAGCGAGTCCTGGGTGTTTCTACTGGACTCTGTCCGTGGCCGCGTAGCGGCCACGGCGACTCCCGAAGCAATGCCCGCAAAGCGGGCATTGCGAGTCGTTGCAGTCTCGCGAAGCAATGCCCGCGAAGCGGTCATTGCGAGTAGTTGGCACCCACCGCTAACAAAGCCACAGAAGCGCATACGACTGTAGTGTACACCGCTATAGTATACTACAGTCCCATGCCCATACGCCTGTCCGCCCCTAAACCTAAGCGCCAACGACTCGCAATGTCCGCTGGTGCTTAAGGGCCGACACGCGTATGCCCATGGGACTGTAGTATACCATCGCGCTGTACACTACAGCGCCATGCTCTAAACCACCCCCTAATGCTCTAAACCACCCCCTAAGTGCGCCGCACCTAAGCCCCTACCCCCTAAGCCCTGCCGCACCTAAGCCAATACCCCTAAGCCCCGCCGCACCTAAGACCCTACCGTCCGCCGCCGCACCTAAGCCCCTACCCCCTAAGTCCCGCCACACCTAACACCCTACCGTCCGCCGACGCACCTAAGCCCCTACCCCCTAAGTCCGCCACACCCCTACACCCTAAGCCCAGACCCGCCGCACCTACGCCCCTACCCCCTAAGCCCCGCCGCACCTAAGCCCCTACCCCCTAAGCCCCGCCGCACCTAAGCCCCTACCTACCCCCAAGCCCCGCTGCACCTAAGCCCCTACCCTCTAAGCCCCGCCGCACCTAAGCCCCTACCCCCTAAGCCCCGCCGCACCTAAGCCCCTACCCCCTAAGCCCCGCCGCACCTAAGCCCCTACCTACCCCCTAAGCCCCGCCGCACCTAAGCCCCTACCTCCTAAGCCCCGCCGCACCTAAGACCCTACCGCCGCCCCGCCGCACCTAAGCCCCTACCCCCTAAGCCCCGCTGCACCTAAGCCCCTACCCTCTAAGCCCCGCCGCACCTAAGCCCCTACCCCCTAAGCCCTGCCGCACCTAAGCCCTATCTACCCCCTAAGCCCCGCTGCACCTAAGCCCCTACCCTCTAAGCCCCGCTGCACCTAAGCCCCTATCTACCCCCTAAGCCCCGCTGCACCTAAGCCCCTACCCTCTAAGCCCCGCCGCACCTAAGCCCCTACCTACCCCTAAGCCCCGCTGCACCTAAGCCCCTGCCCTCTAAGCCCCGCCGCACCTAAGCCCCTACCCCCTAAGCCCCGCCGCACCTAAGCCCCTACCCCCTAAGCCCCGCCGCACCTAAGCCCCTACCTACCCCTAAGCCCCGCCGCACCTAAGCCCCTACCTCCTAAGCCCCGCCGCACCTAAGACCCTACCGCCGCCCCGCCGCACCTAAGCCCCTACCCCCTAAGCCCCGCTGCACCTAAGCCCCTACCCTCTAAGCCCCGCCGCACCTAAGCCCCTACCCCCTAAGCCCCGTCGCACCTAAGCCTAAGCCCCGCCGCACCTAAGCCCCTACCCCCTAAGCCCCGCCGCACCTAAGCCTCTACCTACCCCCTAAGCCCCGCCACACCTAAGCCCCTACCCTCCGCACCTAAGCCCCTACCCCCTAAGCCCCGCCGCACCTAAGCCCCTACCCCCACCACACCTAAGCCCTACCTACCCCTAAGCCCCGCCGCACCTAAGCCCCTACCCCCCCCGCACCTAAGCCCCTACCTACCCCCTAAGCCCCGCCGCACCTAAGCCCCTACCCTCCGCCGCCCCGCCGCACCTAAGCCCCTACCTACCCCCTAAGCCCCGCCGCACCTAAGCCCCTACCCTACGCCGCCCCGCCGCACCTAAGCCCCTACCCCCTAAGCCCCGCTGCACCTAAGCCCCTACCCTCTAAGCCCCGCCGCACCTAAGCCCCTACACCCTAAGCCCCTATGCTCTAAGCCCCGCCGCACCTAAGCCCCTACCCCTAAAACCCGCCGCACCTAACCCCCTACCCCTAAGCCCCGCCGCACCTAAGCCCCTACCCTGTAAGCCCCGCCGCACCTAAGCCCCTACCCCCCCTACCCCCTAAGCCCCGCCGCACCTAAGCCCCTACCCTATAAGCCACGCCGCATCTAAGCCCCTACCCCCTAAGTCTAAGTCCGCCGCACCTAAGCCCCTACCCCCTAAGTCTGCCGCACCTAAGCCCCTACACCCTAAGCCCCGCCGCACCTAAACCCCTACCCTCTAAGCCCCGCCGCACCTAAGCCCCTACCCCCTAAGCCCCGCCGCACCTAAGCCCCTACACCCTAAGCCCCGCCGCACCTAAGCCCCTACCCTCTAAGCCCCGCCGCAACTAACCCCCTACCCCCTAAGCCCCGCCGCACCTAAGCCCCTACCCCCTAAGCCCCGCCGCACCTAAGCCCCTATCCCCTAAGCCCCGCCGCCTCCTAAGCTCCCGCCGCTAACACCTAAGGCCCTACACCCGAAGCCCCCGCCGTCCCCTAACCTAACGCCCCCGTCGATCACTTACATGCCTTCTTAGTCATCTGATCGTCCGTCCGATCCACAAGTCCTCCGTCCGGCCAGGCGTCCTCTTCCTCCGGCCCCGCCGGTCTTCTCTCTTCTTTCCGCCATCTCCGGCTCTTCGTCCGGCCCCGGGGGTCTTCTGTCTTCTTTACACCAACTTCCAGCTCCGACGTCCTCTCCACTTCTCATTAAGATAGAATGGTGGATTTATCGTCCATTCTATCTCTATGAGATGTGAGGCGCTCTTCTGATTGGTCGCTGTCTACTGCCCTCAGCCAATCAGAAGAGCGCATCATTTCACATTGACATACATTAGCGGTGTGTCGGCGAATTAACGGCCGGGCCCCTGGTTCTATTTTGCGGACACCAAATCCCCGACACACCGCTAATGTATGTCTATGGGATTTTTAAAAAAGCCGCCGCCATTCTGATTGGACGGCGCCTTCCCATAGAGATACATTGAGAAATGAGGTGCTATTCTGATTGGTCGGCGTCACCAGACAGCGACCAATCAGAAATCGGCCTCACTGCCCATACACATGCATTAGCGGTGTGTCCGCGATTTTGGGGCCGACAAATAGAACCAGGTGCCCGGCCATAAAATCGCCGACACACCGCTAATGTATGTGAATGGGAAGTGAGGCGCTCTTTGAGCGGACCTGAAGGAGAACTGTGTCTCAGGCTCACTTAAAATAACAAATAAATTTAATAATAAAAAAAATAATAAAAAAATAATTAAAAAATAATAAAAAAATAAATAAAAATAATAAATAATAAAATAAAAAATAATAATACATAAAAAAAAAACATGCTAATAATATGAGCCCTTTGAGCGGACCTGAAGGAGAACTGTGTCTCAGGCTCAGGCTCACTTAAAATAACAAATAAATTTAATAATAAAAAAAAAAATAAAAAAATTATTAAAAATTAATAAAAAAATAAATAAAAAATAATAAATAATAAAATAAAAAATAATAATAAATAAAAAAAAATGCTAATAATAATGATATTACTGCTAATAATAATGCTATTAATGCTAATAATTATGCTATTACTGCTAATAATAATGCTATTAATGCTAATAATTATGCTATTAATGCTAATATTAATGCTAATAATGCTAATAATAATCATATTAATGCTATTAATAATGTTATTAAGGCTAATAATCATGCTATTTATGCTATTCAAAATGCTATTAATGCTAATAATATTGCTATTAATGCTCTTTATGCTAATAGTAATGCTATTAATGCGATTATTTCTGCTATTAATTCTATTATTTATGCTATTAATGCTATTAATAATGCTATTAATAATGCTATTAATGCTATTAATGCTATTAATAATGCTATTCAGGCTATTAATAATACTATTAATGCTATTAATGCTAATATTAATGCTATTAATTGTATTATTAATGCTATTAATGCTATTAATAATGCTATTAATGCTAATAATAATGCTATTACTGCTAATAATAATGCTATTAATGCTAATATTAATGCTAATAATGCTAATAATTATCATATTAACGCGATTAATAATGCTATTAAGGCTATAAATCATGCTATTTTTGCTATTCAAAATGCTATTCATGCTAATAATATTGCTATTAATGCTCTTTATGCTAATAGTAATGCTATTAATGCGATTATTTATGCTATTAATTCTATTATTTATGCTATTAATGCTATTAATAATGCTATTAATGCTATTCATGCTAATATTAATTCTAATAATGCTATTAAGGCTAATAATCATGCTATTAATCCTATTAATAATGCTATTAATGCTATTTTTAATTCTATTAATGCTATTAATAATTTTATTAATGCTAATAATGCTATTACTCCTCATAATAATGCTATTAACGCTATGATTAATGCTATTTATGGTAATAATGCTATTCATACTAATAACAATACTATTATTAGTACAATAATTGCTATTAATAATGCTATTAATGCTAATAATAATGCTGGTAATGCTAATAATTATGCTATTAATGGTAATAATAATGCTATTAATGCAAATAATATTGCCACGTTCTAGAATCCCGATGCATTTGCATCGGGCTCACAGCTAGTAGTTTATATTCTAAGTGCAGAACATCTTTGATAAGGGAGAGCATATATATTACTACTGATAATGCATCTTAGAGGCTGCTGCAACATGCATTCTTGTTAAGAAAATGCACTATCCTGGACACCGATACTATAATTTCGCATCCAGGATACTGCGGGGAAATAAGATAAAGACTCCCTACACACCTGCCGGAGGATTTAGCACCAAGTTGTCCTGTAAAATCTGGCTAAAGGGAGGATCTACTGAAAGGGACTGAATGTCACTAATCCTACGGGTTGAAGTCATGACAACTAACAGTTCCCCCTCTAATGTGGAAGCTGTCGTAGCAACAAGAAAATCTTACCATTTCTTCTTCTTCAGTAAGCACAAAACAGGCTACTTGGTGGGTAGCCCTTTTATGGGATTTAACTCCGACAATTATTAGCTGTTCATTTTCATAGATGTGACGCATCCTCTCTGTGCACTCGGAAACCTGTGAGTCAAGACATGGGAACGTTAGCTAGACATGTGGTTTTAAATAACAATAATGTGGAGTTGCTTGTTACTTACGGTCATGTTTCTGACAACTCCTGGTCTTTGCAAGTGCTTTAGTATGATTAATGCCTCAAGATAGTTTAGTATTTCCAACTGATATACTTCATTTCGGCATCCTCTTTGGACATTCTTGATGGCTTGCAAAAAAGTTGGCTTTGCAATGGTCAGGATCTCCCAACATTGCTGAGGTATTTTGTTCAATTTATGCAACTCCCGGAAACGAAGAGAAAGATTAATAAATGTGATTGTTAGGTAAGGCCTATTTTTAAGTCATGAGTGAAAAATCCTGGAGGGAGAGATAAATTAAAAAAATAAATAAATAATTGTGCATACCTCTGTAAGGATAAATATTAGCTGACATACTTTTTGCTGACAATATCTTTTGCAACTCCCTTGGAAAATTTCTTCTGGATGTCCGCAGTCACATACTGGAAATACTTCATGGCCTTTAAGAGTTTTTCATTTTTATCATTTAAACTGGTCACAAACGGTATATAGTGTACAAATCTTCGGACATTCTTAATGTAGTTGATGTCAGTTTGGTTGCACAGGCCAAGATCTTGCAACTTTTTGAAAAATAAATGGGTGTTTTCAATCTTTGTTGCAAAGTTGAGGCTCATACGACAATTGTCCATAAAGTATAGAAACCTTGACACATCTTCAACAATTTGTATTTTTCCAACTTGCAATGGTTCTGCAAATGAGAGGAAAAACCTTTTATTATTGGATCAGACAAAGGATAGCGATTATAAAAACCTGCATCTTTCATTTTGATCCTCTTGTCCACAGTCCATTTCTGGCTTGGCATCCTACAAATTTGGAGGAAAGAACAGGTCAGACTGGAATCAAATTAAACACACACACAAAGTATTTTTCACAAAGTTGTATATATATATATATATATATATATATATATATATATATGTATATATGTATATATATACACATATACATAAAAATATACAGTGGCGTCCTGCCAATGGCAGCAGACTATGCGGCCACTATGGGGCCTGCGAGTCTGGGGTTCCCTGTGCCAATGCATTCACGGGGCCCTCACCCAGTGGCAGAATGTGGTAAACATTCTGTATCCCAAGGCCCGATTTCTGTGGACCCCAGTGCTGACTGGAAGCAGCACTTTGCTGGCTGCCTGCCCTTTAGAACACGCAGCATTCAGCAGTGGATGCTGCGTATAAAGTTTATCCATGGGTAAAGCTAGCACATGATCCTCTACTGTCCCACAGATGAAGATAGTAATGGCAGTGCATTTCAGTATGCCCTGCCAAACCTGTGTGCCCCACAGAGCTGTGTGTTTCTAGGGCACTTTTTTGGCATCCTGTTTTATGGCTGCAATGGAAGGGAAATTTACGGGCTAAAATAGGAGAAAAATTTACTTTGTAAGGGCTGTAAAGTTGTGGGATATGCTATTAAGTGACTTAGATAAATATTCTTGGTATTGTTTGCATATATATATATGCATATATAATATGCATGATGAGAGAAAGTTACACACACTAACTGACCTCGACCTGTCTTCATCTGTTTGGCTGGTATTTTCCTCACTTCCTCTGCTCTCTGAAACATTGGACAACGAAGCCGATCAACAACCAGAGGATGTAGAGTCTTCTGCAGCTGCAAGATTTACCAATTCAGGATTTGATATGGCTGGGTGTGTCAATATGCCAGTTGATGTAGATGGCTCCTCATCTTCAACAGTCCTGTAAATTATAAAAATCCTTAGTAATAAAGTGAAGTACAAAGTAGGCCAGCGGTGTTGACAAATTTTTAAAGTGGCGAAAAAGCCAGGATGTGCTTAGGCATATGCAATGTTTGAGCAAGTGGTTAAAGTAAATTCCTTGTATGAATTTACACTGACATGTAGCCATCATGATCCTGCATGACGCGCGGCTCTTCCTCTGTGATGGGTGGCTCTTCCTCAAGGACATTAGATATTTCCTCCTGGATAGGCAGCACTTCCTCCTCATTGGGCAGCTCTTGCTCACTGGCTGGCAGCTCATCCTGCACAGATGATGTCCCCTCATCCTGCACAGATGATGCCCCCCTCATCTTCACAGATGATGCCCCCTCATCTTCACAGATGATGCCCCCTAATCTTCAACAATCCTATAAATAAATACATGTGTTTATTTGGGATAGTTCAGAACATAAATGCAAACCTATAAAGCTTACACAAGTATGAACATCAGTATTCAAAGCATAAGATGTTAGTGGTGCATACCTGGCCATAGTTGATTTCTCAGGTATGAAGAATCCTCTATCCTCCAGGAAGGAGTTAAGATCATCCTTTGTAGTGACCTCTGGAATCTTGTCATAAGGGATATATGTTCCTTTTGTTGCAATTGTTATTAGCGTGTCCTTAGATGCTGTACAGATGAGGAGAAGGATGCGCTAGTGAAAGAGTCTAAGGCACTGTCGTGTAAAATGCTGTGGCAGTTGAGTAAATGTTTTGTAACATACTGGACATGTCTTTGGCATCCTAAAGCCACTGTAAAAAAGAAAAATGTAAGATTAGGAACAATATCACTGAGAATCCTGCTTGTCCACCCACTAATATCAACCAGCATTTGTTTTTGGTTTCAGCAGGACAATTGGATTGCACAAATCTGATTTGTTTAAAAAAAAAAAAAAGTACACAGCTCATGAGACTCTTACTTTCTAAAAGGCACATCTCATCATTGCACTATATATATTTTTTTAAAGATGAGGGCTGGCTCTTGTGTATATTTTGATCACCAAAAGCCAGCCCTCATTGCAAAGTTTCTTTTGAGAGCTGGCTATTGGGTTAATTTTGAGCTCTAATAGCCAGCCCTCATTTTCAGTCAAGACCGGACAAAAACGTACATGATTTTTTAAGGAGTAATTGTATATACAGTTTAGCACAAGTCAATGCATTTTTGTCCCATACTATACAAATTGTGGCAATATTGTGTTAATAACACATGCGGTTTTTTATCATATGCATGTTCCTAGATCTTGCACAAATCTAATGTTTTGCAAAAATTATGTAGATTGACAAAATGCCGTTCAAAAAATGCATGTGGCGTTGATCATGCAAATGCATATACAGTTTTGCACATGGCCGGCACTCATTTTTCAGTCAAAACGGAAAAACGAGTGTGCGAGCAAGTGCATATACGGTTTAAAGCCTTTTTACTGCAAACATTGAAAGATACAGAAAGACCGTGTCAAAAACATAAACACTTTCTGCGACTGAGCCTGAACCATTGCAAGCCTTAACATGATTTTAAAATACACTTTCACAGAACAATCCTGCCCTACCCTCCTACCACAGTACTACAAGTGTTGTGAATTCTGCTTTGGGGCTCCCTACTGTGGTTCTCGCTGGTAATGCAGTTGATCCTGTTTTGCAGTCTTGATCAGGTGATTTGGATAATTGGAATATAGACTGAGGTATTTAGGTTTGCAGAATTTTCTCAGTCCTTGCCAGTTGTCAATTGTTCCTGGAGGTGTTTCACCTCTGCCTGGTCTCTTCCTGCCCTGCTGCAAAACTTCCAAGCTAAGTGAATGGTTTTGTTTTCTTGTGGCACACAAGCTGTGTGCTTGTTTTTGAATTGTCTATTTCTGCTCAGAGTTGTGGTTTTTGTGGATATTTGGTCTGCATGTCTGTCTTAAACTTTAGGAAGAAAACCTGCTCTCTGTTAGGAAATTAAGTGCTATTCATTGACTGTTGGCTTGTACAGCTTTTGATTGTGTCATCATAGTTGGATTCACAGGAGTTCTGCAGATTTAGAGGGCGCCAAGTCTTGAGCAGACTCAGGGGTATTTTTGTATTATCTGCTGTGGATATTTTTGAAAGGATTTTTATACTGACTGCAATAGTATCCTGTCCTGTCTTTACCTATCTAGCTAGAGTCGCCTCCTTTGCTAAATTCAGTTTTCTGCCTGAGTGTGTCTTTTCCTCTCTTACTCACAGTCAATATTTGTAGGGGGCTTTCTATCCTTTGGGGGTTCTGCTCTGAGGCAAGATAGAATTCCTGTTTCTATCTTTAGGGTTAGCTAGTTCTCCGGCCGTGTTGAGGTGTCTAGGGTATGGTTAGTCACATCCCACGGCTACTTCTAGTTGTGGTGTTAGGTCAGGAACTGCGGTCAGTAAAGGTACCACTTACTCCTGTGAAAGATATGATCCGGTGACCTTGGAGCCGCATGAATAACATGCAAGCTAAAAAATGTGCGCAGGTCACAGAGAGGACATCAGATAATGCTGAAGTATAGTTAGGCACCTGATTCCAGTACAAGAGGTTGAGATTCACTCTGTGTACCACTGGTGTTTTGTGGAAAAGCCGATCTAAGATTGTGTAACAGCTTCTGCTGATAATCCTGCATGCGTGCTTCCCTTTCTATGGCAGCAATTATTTCGCCAAATTTACTCTTGTACCGGGGATCCAAGAGTATGGCAACTCAGTAGTCAGTATTACTTCTAATTCGGACAATCCGAGGGTCATGTTGCAGGTAGTGCAGCAAGAAGGTGCTCATGGGTCTTGCGCATCCTGGAGGACTAAGTCCATGTTGTGTTCGCGGCGGCGAGGTGAGAGTCATGGTTCCTTCCTCTGCCCTCTTCCCCCAACCTCGCATAACAGCAGATGAGGGAGATCTTGATCACATTTCTGAGTCTTCCATGCCCATCGCCAGTTCGTCCTCCATTTCTTCCTGGGCTCCTTCACCTTCCTCAACAGTTTGGCTGCTACCATGCGCCCTCGTTAATCCCTCTCCCACACCTGCCGTCTTGGTGCTGCTGACCATGAGGACCTTGGTGATCTTGTTATCCCTTCCATATAGGACTCCTCCTGTACTTCCTCCACCTCCTCTTGTCCCACCACCTGGCTCTGAATACTGTTTATTCCGGTCATCTACATGCTGGAGCACGCTCTAGTCATGCTGATAATGGCATCCTTAGCACTAAACATCTTTGTCGCCATTTCAAAACTGTGCAGAATAGTGCATAGGTCCTTGATCTGATACCACTCCAGCAGCGTGCTCTTCCCCACCTCTGGATCTCGTTGGCCCAGGCTATACGTCATAACATATTGCATCAGGGCTCAGCGGTGCTGCCACAGTCGCTGCAACATGTGCAGAGTGGAATTCGAGCGTGTCAGCACATCGCATTTCAGCCAGTGAATCGGCAGGCCGAAAGACTTCTGGAGCGATGCAAGTTGTTAAGCTGCGGGATGTGAATGCCAGAAGTGAGCACACAGTGACTGTGCCCTCTACAGAAGCCCATCTAGGCCGGGATAGTGTGTTGAACCTGGCTGTCCAGCAATTTTTAACACGTGAGCCATACAAGGCACGTGTGTCACATTGCCCCGGCGAAGGGCCGCACCCAGGTTTGCAGCATTGTCGCACACGGCCTTCCCTGACTGCAGGTTTAGTGGAGACAACCGTTGCTGAAACTCAGTCTCCAGAGCTGACCACAACTCTTCAGCTGTGTACCTTGAAATGTCTGGGAAATGTGAGTCAAACACCGCCTAATGGCATTGAACCCTGCTGCCAGCATAGTAAGAAGGTGTGCTGGATTCCTTGTGCGCAGTTACAACGCAGATGGCATTACCAGACAGGCTTTGGGTGCAGGTGGAGGACTGAGATGAGGTTGAGGAGGCAGAAGCAGTGGAGAAATTGCTACGTACCGAGGATTGACGCACAACTCATGGGGACGGCAAGACATTTACAGCAGACCCTTCTCCAGCTCTCACCATAGTTACCCAGTGCCCAATCAGCAACATATAACGACCCTGTCCATGCTTACTGGTCTAAGTGTCTATGTGTGACAGAGTGCATTTCACCACAGAGTTTCTCAAGGAAGCGGTGATGCTGTCTGCAACATGCTGGTGTAGTGCAGGCACACCTTTCTTGGAGAAGTAGTGGCGACTGGGCATCTGGTGCTGGGGCACTGCGACGGACATGAGGTCTCTAAAATCCTCTGTGTCCACCAGGCAGAAAGGCAGCATTTCTGTAGCCAACAGCTTGCTGATGGTAACATTCAACTGCTTAGCTTTGTCATGGCTAGGAGGAAATGGTCTTTTACTTGTCCACATCTGAGAGACGGAGGGCTGGCTGCTGTGCTGAGACGGGGTTGAGTAGGGTGTCCCTGACAAACTGCTGGTCTGTGAGGAAAGTCCAGGCAGAGATATAATGTTGCCTTCATTCAAAGGTGGTGCTCTCGATGTCTGAGAGAGCTCAACACCAGCAGCATTTTCCACTTCAAAAACAAGTGATTACCTGCAACAGGCAGTGTGATTGCCAGGTCAAGAGGTGGAAGGTCTTCGTCCAAAAGCATGTGTGACAGCTGTCCGACTCCCCACAGTCACAGAGGATGAAGAGCACGCGGATGCACTTGATGGGGCAGAAAGTGGTTGACCCACCCTGCTAGCCCGCATTGTAGCACAGTGAGTTTCCCACTGAAACTTATGCTTCATGCATGAACCGTCACATGGATATGAAGTACTCAAACTATTGTTTTTGGCCTCTACTCAGAGATTGGTGACAAATCTTGCAGAAGACATGAATTGGGTGATACTTGGCGATGTCAAAAAAGGCCCTGACTAGGCAAGGCTTAGAGCTAATGCGACCTGCAGAGCCACCACGACTTCTGCTCAGAGGCAGAGTTATGGCTGCAGATGCTGTTGTTGACGTGCTTCCAGTACTCTTTCTCTGTCCAGATAGGCGCAACCTAACTTCGTCGTCACTATCATCCTCCTCCACCTCCTCTGCTGACCTCATCGACTGGCTGACGATGAGGTTGGAGATCCCACTTACTGTCAACCCACAATCACCCTGTGTGTTCTCACACCCCTCGTCCTCACAGACAACCTCTTCCTGACCTGACTGAAAAGTTAAGTTGTCGGTCCAATCAGGTATCTGAGTCTCATCAGCATCTTCCTCATTGTCTCCACCAAGAGGAGTTACAGTTTGGGAATGAGGGTCTACATTATGCTCAGAACCTTCTTCATCTGAGCCTGGATCCAACTCACAAAGCTTCTGGGCATCAGTGCAGATCATTTCCTACGCTGGACTCACTGCAGCTTTGGAGCAGACCTCTGAACAGCTCTGCAGACTCAACCATCTCTGTTACCCCATACAGAAGCAAGTGTTGTGGAAGCAAGTGTGATTGGGGTGACACCTCAGAGGACTCGAGGGTTTGGGATGTTGAAGTTAAGGTGGAGGAGAGGCCACTTGATGAGGCACAAAAACAGCAGGTGCTTGAATGAATCTCAAGTGCTCCATCTACAATAAGTATCGATGGTTATGGCTGTAAGAAAGGGATCATATCAGATTGCCCATGAAAAGAAGTAGATATATTTCTTTGGCTGGAAGGTGGTCTTTCTTTAGCATGAGAGGGAAGAAAAAAAGATTATGCAGAACAAACTTGCACACCCAAGATCAAAACATGGAGTTTATTGTAGAAAATAACTAAGGCAAACAACACATGAGACACAAAATTAAAACCACTTAAAACAAAGTAGGTCCCAGTATGCCGGTTGCAAGCAGATCAATACCAATGAAATGACAGATGAAATGTCAAGATTAAACAAAAATAGCACACCATGTGAAGTCTGTGAAACAACTATACAACAAGGTCCTCCATGTGCATGGAGGAACCAATTAGACATGGTGTGGATGAAAGTCAATATGAACATGCATCATAAGTAAAGGATCATACCAAAGATGGATGCTGCAACCTGGGTGACCGGGGACCCCACGCGTTACGCTGCAACTAGGCAGCTTCCTCAGGGGAGTCTGATGTGCCCTGTGTCAGAGCCGCCTTATATACAAAAGGCTATAAAGCCATACAGCCCAGTGGGTCCTGATAATCAATTATAGCTAATGAAGCAAGAGGTGTGGTTACCTGTAATCAACTATGTCCAAGACTGTCAATTGGTCAAAGCATGGAGAAGGAAAAAAAAAAAAAAAAAAAAAAAATATATATACAAAACGCACTACCATAGTAACGGCATTACGTCACTTCCGATGCGCGTTCTTGTGGCGTCCTCATATGTATCCATGCGCGCACATATACACTACGCGCTGTTATGGTAACGGCATCACGTCTTTTCCGGTGCGCGATCAGGCGGCACCCTCACATGCGTGGCTGACGCCAATAACAAACCGGGATTAGATGCACCCGGCGGCGCTACAATGGTTTTTTTTTTTTTTTTTTTCCTTCTCCATGCTTTGACCAATTGACAGTCTTGGACATAGTTGATTACAGGTAACCACACCTCTTGCTTCATTAGCTATAATTGATTATCAGGACCCACTGGGCTGTATGGCTTTATAGCCTTTTGTATATAAGGCGGCTCTGACACAGGGCACATCAGACTCCCCTGAGGAAGCTGCCTAGTTGCAGCGTAACGCGTGGGGTCCCCGGTCACCCAGGTTGCAGCATCCATCTTTGGTATGATCCTTTACTTATGATGCATGTTCATATTGACTTTCATCCACACCATGTCTAATTGGTTCCTCCATGCACATGGAGGACCTTGTTGTATAGTTGTTTCACAGACTTCACATGGTGTGCTATTTTTGTTTAATCTTGACATTTCATCTGTCATTTCATTGGTATTGATCTGCTTGCAACCGGCATACTGGGACCTACTTTGTTTTAAGTGGTTTTAATTTTGTGTCTCATGTGTTGTTTGCCTTAGTTATTTTCTACAATAAACTCCATGTTTTGATCTTGGGTGTGCAAGTTTGTTCTGCATAATCTTTTTTTCTTCCCTCTCATGATATATGATTATATATGCAGTCTTGCACCCCTTATTTATTTGAGAGCTGTGCTGCACCAACCCCCCTTTTTTTCACAGTCTTTCTTTAGCAGACGTTACTGTTTCTTTACCACCTACCCCACGAACACAAACCTTTTTGCCCTTTCCACCATGCTGATTCCCCTTTCCACCAGCAGCAGGCCTTTTGCCACTCATTTTGTATGTGACCAAATTGGCAACTCTGCAGTTGTTGGGAAAAAAATTAGGATGGAAATCGAGCAGAGCTGAGTGGCCAAACAGTGGTAATAGCCCCAAACTATTAGCTGGGCTAGGTGCAGTTCAAAATTACTCTGAACTAGACAGGCGGTGTAGCTTGGTTCACAAGTGGGCTACACCACTGTCTACCAGACACTGCTACTAGCCCAAAAGAATTGCCTGAACTAGCTGCAGTAAAAAATTGGCTACTGGATAGACAGGCAGTGTAGCTTTCTTCACAGCAGTGCTACACTACCTGCCCTAAAGGATTACCTGAGCTAGATTTGGCCAGATGCTGTGAAAAACACTTGCACAGCACTGGCATACACCTGGCTGGCAAAAACTAATAGGAACTACTCTAACATAGCCCTCAAAAGGGCTGATATTTACAACTAATCCCTACTCCCTAAATCTATCTGTCTATCTAACTTGAGATTCGCTCACTATCTATCTATCTAACACTTTATAGCACCCACAGCAGCAGTAGCGGTACCTGACTAACACACAACTGCAGCACTGAGGAAATGGTGGTGATGGGGAAAATGGCTGGGCCTTATAGGGCAAGGACATGTGACACACACAGCAAAGTACATTTTTTGCACACAAGCAAGGACATGTGTCATTGGCTGTGTATATGTCATTGGCTGACAGCCTGCACCGCCCCACTGTATATGCAGTTAGGAGAAAATAAAATTGAGATCGGCATTATTTCTGCAGCACTGATCTAAACCCCTTCTTTCCCCCCCCCCTTCCGCACACTATACACTGAAACTGGATATTAACATTCATTAACAGTATTACTGTGAAAAGCCAGTTACGCTTTTGGTGAACGAACCGTTATTGAACATAAACTCGAACTGCAGAATTTGAAGCTAATTGTTCGCATTCATCGAATGACTCGAACATCACCCAAAACAGGTCGAATTTGAAATTGGCGAAAATTTCGAATAGAACACTGTTCGTCTCTAATTATACATAGAAATCTTTATTGATTATCAGAACAGTTTAAAATACAGGGTGGGCCATCTATATGGATCCACCTAAATAAAATGGGAATGGTCTGTGATATCAACTTCCTGTTTGTGGCACATTAGTATATGGGAGGGAGAAAACTTTTCCAGTTGGGTGGTGACCATGGTAGCCATTTTGAAGTTGGCCATTTTGGATCCAACTTTATTTTTTTCAGTGGGAAGAGGCTCATGTGCCACATGAAATATATTGAGAATTTATAAGAAGAACAATGGTGTGCTTGGTTTTAATTGAAATAACTCATGAAAGAATAAAGTTTAAGTTGATATCACCATTCATTCCCATTTTATGTAGGTGTATCCATATAAATAGCCCACCCGAGCAATTGGGCCATTTATATTTTTTATATTGCCTTTGGTCTCTGCCTTCATCATAATGCTGCCACATTCACGAAAAGTGCCAGACTCTGTGGCACTGGGGGCGGAAGACGTCTCCCCTCATACGCTCTCCCTCCGTGCATTCTCTCTATCCCCTGTGCTGTCTCTCTCCCCCTTATGTTCACTTCTCCCTTCTGTGCTCTCTACTTTAAGCTGTCTCTCCTCAGTGCACTGTCTCTCCCCCTTGTGCTGTCCTATTCGTTAATGAGATCTCTTCTTTGCGTTGTCTCCCCCCTGTGTGCTTTCTCTGCTCCAGTGTGCTATTTCTACCTCCTGTGCACTCTCTGTGCCCCACTGTGTGCTCTCTGAGCTCCCCCTGTGATGTCCAAAGATGGTGGCGGCGTAAGTGCGCATGCGAGCAATAGATCACACAGTCGCCATCTTTGTATACCCAGGTGTCCAAAGATAGCAGCCACTTGAGTCTGTGTATGCGTATACCCGGTGTCCATGCGCACTCTTATTTTAGCGGTACTGTGTCAGCGGCAGCACCTCTGGGGGACAACAGCTCCTGTTTTAGGTGGCAGCAGTTGGGGGTGACTGTGGCCCCACTGGCAGTATGCGCCAGTACCACGAGTGGGTGCCATATTTGTAGGCCCATCACTTTGGTGTGCAAATATGGTGGAGACGCATGATAGTTTATCCGGATGCTAGAAGTGACAGACAGGACAGTGCAATTATGTAACTTCCCACCTGTGTGTGCTCTCTGCCCTCTGTGCACTCTCTCTGCGCCGTTGTGTGCCCACCCCTCCCTCTTTGCGCACTCTTTACCCCTTTGTGCACTCTCTCTGCCCCCGTGTGATATCTGCCCCCCTGTGTGCTCTCTCTCCCCTTGAGCCCTCCATCTTCCCCGTGCACTTTCTGGGTGGTGTGGTGCGCCATGATGCTGCCATCTTTGTATACCCAAGTGTCCAAAGTTGAAAAGTAATGAGTTTGGGTAGCACAGTCGTGCGATCCACCAGTCACATGCTAAGTTTCAGCTATTTCAGAGGAAAAGAACAGACAGCATGTATGTATGACCGGGATCAGGGAGAATCGAGCATGCTGTGCACCCTGCATATTGGATAATGATGAGGTCAATGGTAACTATATCATGGGGCCGAGGTTTTACTGAATTGGTACACCTTTGAACCTTTGCTTATACCAAGTTTATTTCTACTTTTTCATTTACAGGGCTCAGCTTGGTTTTTCCCTAAACTAGACAGCTAAAATCTTCAATAGCTACAGGATTGTGCTGCAGTAACTTTGCACACATTTGCAATTTTGCACGTACTTCAGCAAGGAGAATGTAATTCCTCTTTGCTGCAGCAATTTTATGGTCATGTTCTGCTGCTGATAGCCCTTAGTGATTTATAAATTTGTTCTTCATATACTGCTTTGGGATCTAAGGTTTGAATTGTCTGATTTGAGTTTGCAAATGGGGGCAACATCATCCTGTTAATATCACTATTTAACACAGTCTGTGGTTGTGACTCACTGAGAACCAGTAGTATTTTCTAATAGTGGGCATGAACTTAAACTAGCTCAGCTCAGATCTATGATATAAATCTTCCATTGGTAATTGCTGAAATTGTGATGAATCCTTTTGCTGTGCCACTAAATGTGTCCGAGATTTTCGGATAGAGGTTATCCTTTAAAAACATTAAAGAATTCCAGTCATCTTTTGACTCAGAGAAAAGTTGGCAATCGGATTCCATTGGTGCACACCTTTCCCCCTTTTATTTATAAACTTGGATATATAGATTACAAACTTTATCTCCTAGAGGTCTTAATCATGACTATGACACCGTGAGTTTTCTATAATTTCTTATTTTTGACTCTTTTTCCTCAGAATCGTTGACTCCTTTCCTTTGGTGAAGGTAATTCTTTTTACTCCATTATATTCCCCATTTCTTTTTTTCTCCCTTTTTTCTTCCATCTCTCCTCTTGTCACTGGCTGCCCTTTCTTTATCTATATCTTTTTCCTTTTCTTTCTTTTTCTTGTCTCTCTACCTTTCCCTTTAGCCTTCTCCGTATAGAGCCCTGTTAGATATAGTGATCAATGCTATATTACGTTACTGTGTCTTGCAATTTGAGACCAGTACTACTATGACAGGCAATACTGTTTTTACGCATGCGCACGCATCTCTATGACGCGATGTCACATGACCGCAAGCTTGTGACGCGGGAGCACATGACTCGGTAACGCTGGTTACCGATAACATAACTCATGCGCATGCGCGGTTGTCTCTATGATGCTGGAGCATGTGCTGCTTCCTAGTTCCGGGTTAGGAGGATAAATACACATGAGATACAGCGTTCAGTATGCTGTTATCTCTGGCATTGCGGTGCGGTTCTATAAGCGTCATAATCTTGGTGAGTGTTGTATATTAATGCATGATACATATGAATTAGATCTTTTAGGTGGTATTACCATTGGATCCTTTGTGCCAAATCTCTTTTCTTATATTGAATCTTATACAATATGTCCATTTCTTGTCTGTTTAAATCCCCTTGTCTGAACAAGACTATTTTATCTTGCATACAGCCTATGTGAATGACAACATCGTCAGTAATGAAGTAGCATGTTGACAAGAATTAATGGTATAAATTTCTATCTACATTTTGTTTTATTCAGTGTTACTTTATGGAGCATGAATATTGATCATGTAAAATATATTTTCTTTGTTTATCAACTGAGGAAGGCCAATAGACCGAAACGTTTTGCTTTATAATTCTGTCCACACAAGCTACTTAATAAAAATCTTCTATTTGCAATATTTTTGTGCCAAGTTAATTTGATTATTCCTATGGACAAACACATGCTCAGCCTACAATGGGGGGGCTGCAGTTGCAATGTGCACCTTGGGTGCCCCAAAGTCCAGCCATTGTTGTGTGCAGCCCGCAAGAAAGCGTTATTCGACAAGTAACTACATGCACATGGAGCACTTTGTGCCTCGCTCCAGACAATGTGCCAACCACAACAACTGTGTCCACGACTGTTGACACTGCAACTGAGGAGCATGTTGCCAGCACCTCCCCAAGGGACTTAACTGAGCTGTAATGTTTTATCACACATAACAACAGGAAAACACTGACTGACATAAGAATTGGTTAGCTTTAAAAAATAGCTATGTGTTATTATTTGTTCTAAATTGTTGGGTACAATGTGTCATGTATATTTACAAGGGAACATGACGCCTATTTTAATTTATGGTAATATATGTACCGCCGCTGAAAGCCGGGCGTTGAAGTGATGATGGTTTCAGCAGAGTGTCTTCCAGCTCCCCACAAGTTGAGCTTTTACCTACGTGCAACGGTGATGCGGGACGAGGACGATGAGAGGGATGATGGAAGTAGTTCTTGTAGTTGTTACCCCTCTGGTGAGATGCTGCAGTTGGTGCTGAAGCCCTTTGTTCACCCGCAAGGAGAGTGACACACAGATTCTCCTCAAACTATAGTTTACTGCTTACAGACAGATGTTAAACGATACACGGTACAGTCTGGTTTACCGGTTGTCTTTAACCGGTTCAAGGTCAGCCTTATGGAGGTTTCATATGTTTCTTGTTAGTATTTCTGGTTACACTTTAGTAATCAAGGAGTTTAACAAACTCGCAAATCTCTCCTGCCCTTACTACGGTCTGTAGCTAATAGATAAGGTTGGTTCATTACCGTTACGTACAGGAGCATCAGGAACGCACTCTCACTCCTGCCAATGTAATGCGGGCCATCACCTAAGGTCTCCTGAACTGTTTTCATTACAGATGAGTAACATGCATTTGTGGTGGTAACGTGAACATGATTACTATGGGCACGCAGCTCGTTGGTTTGCTGACAGAGGTCAACTAAAGACTGACTCGGCTTCACGTCCAGACATAGTTCACCAAACATGACGATCCGGCTACAATCAGTCCTCTTCACTTCCCTTGTGTCATGGCCCCACTTAAAGATGGGTATCCCTCCTGTTAGCGCTACTGTCAGGCGCGTCCTTCATGACTGCTTTCACAGCACTTTGTGTGGTTTAAGTGTCCTTAGTTTATTGTTTTCACACTGTTTTGTAGGCTGCACCCCATTTTGGGACATCATAAAAAAACAGTCCCCCCCATACTAAGGTGGCCAACTATTGTGTGTATGTGTACATTGAGTCTCAATATGTTAAAGCCATCTCTGACTACTTGTACAGATAAAACTTTTTTTGTCAGGTGTAATACCTCTATGTGTCGCCACGTAAATATGCAATATTTTTTTTGATGAAAAAATGCATCATTATTAAAAGTGCACTTCTTGTTACTCAAAAGGTCTTTCTTTATTGATTTATTTAACTGTCATACTATAGTGTAGCATAAAATACTGTTTAATATTGTAATATTTGATGAGAGCTAGTGATGGGCGAGTCCTAAATTACTCGGAATCGCTTGACTCTAGCGAGTCCGAGCCCGGGACTCGCTACTCGTTGCGAGTCTAGCGAGTCCAATGTTAATGAATGGTGAAGCGAGTAATAGTGAGTAATGTGCGATTTAAAAATCACAGATGTGTCTCGGAAAGCGCTCGCATTGCCGTGTTGGAAACCCCACTCACAACTGTATTTTGCTGCGGTCTCCGAGGCCAAACTCGCAAGTGTTTGACTTATTTGGCGCCGATGAGGCGAGGCAAGCGATTTTCTCCAGCACACCCCATGCTTTTTGCAAACAGGAAATAAGCCGACTCTAGCTGCCAGACGCGCGCACACACAGAGCAAGCATGGTGTCAACACCCTGCAGTTGATTGACCTGGTGGAGGCTCGGCCCCTGCTTTGGCTACCCACTGACCCTGCCTATGGGGATAACATCCAGCGGACTACAGCCTGGAGGGAGGTCGCTCAAGTCATGTTCCCTGCATTCCATCGCAGTGGCCATGATGCACAGAGCAATATGGGTGAGTTAAATGTGTTCACACGTTATATTGCATTTACCGTATATACTCGTGTATAAGCCGACCTGTGTATAAGCCGACCCCCCTACTTTTGCCCCAAAAAACTGGGAAAACATATTGACCGCCATCCTGGTATACAGCGGCTATCACTGGTAGACAGCCCCCCAGCAGAGTATACAGCTCCACCTGCAGAGTATACAGGCCCCCCAGTGGGTATACATGCCCCCCATATTAGGGTATACAGACCCCCTGTGAGTATACAGGCCCCCCAGCAGTGGGTATACAGGGCCCCCAGTGGGTATACAGGCCCCCAGCAGTGGGTATACAGCCTCCCCGTGGGTATACAGGCCCCCCAGCAGAGGGTATACAGGCCCCCCAGCAGTGGGTATACAGGGCCCCCAGCAGTGGGTATACAGGCCCCCCAGCAGTGGGTATACAGGGCCCCCATAGTAGGGTATACAGGGCCCTCAATGTGTTATCATGCGCTGTCGCATGGTTGCCTATATTTGGATGGGGTCACAATAGTACACTTAGTTTAAGGGATGGTCCTCCTGGCTCTGAAGGCCAGGGGTTGGGTGTATATAAATACCACTAATGAGCGGAGTCTAGTGCCTGCAATATTACATTCTCTATGCGTTCACATGTGCCCTGCCTCATTTGTGATTGTGGCCACGTGAGCTCAATGTCCGTAATGCTGTTGATGATGTCCACACTGTCGTGTCACTGTGCCTTGTATACACATTACACACACAACATGAATAAAATGATTTGTACACATACTTTTAGTGTTTCAAATGTTACAGAGGTCTAAACCCGGTTTGAAATCATTTCACAGTTGACCTGCTTATCAAACGGTGGAGGAGCTGTCGGGATCAGCACAAAAGGTAACACAGTAAGATCTCGGAGGGGGGACCGGAAGCTGATCCAGGGCCGATATATCGCCACTACAACTGGTTGTCCTTCCTTGAACCGGTGGTCCGCATGCCATGGTATGTGTCTGCTGCATTGTTGTGTACTATTATTGTTATTATTATTTATTTATATAGCGCCATTAGGTTCCATGGCACTTTACATGAGGATAAGGGTTAACGACAAAAAACAGTACATGAAGACAATCAGGTCATACAGGTACAAGAGAAGAGGACCCTGTCCACGAGGGCACACAGTCTACCTATGAAGCTCTATAATGAGTGTGGTGGTTTACATACCCACACTGGGGTTTGTTTCTGCCATGGTGCAACAGAATTCTATTACCTTTGGCAATGATCCAGGACATACACATTTATAGCCACATTGTGACGTTGGGACAAATAAGCAATGTTCTACAGGGTGGGCAGACACAATGTTCCGTGACCTCACAATTAGCTATTATTGTTGGCATGTTTGTGGAACAAAGCCATGTTCTTCCCTGCAATGGCCTCTAAGGTGTGTGGCCTTGTCTGGTTTGCCTGTCATAAGCCTCATTTGTATCAGTTCCTAATGGCCTCGACTTGCATAAGGGCCACATACATCCCTACTAGTGATGAGCGAGTACTAAAATGCTCGGGTGCTTGAAGCTCGGGCCGAGCATCCCGAGATACTCGTGTACTCGGCCCGAGTAACGAGCCCAATGTTATCCTATGGGAGACACGAGTATTTTTATGAAATGACTGCCGGCAGCATGGAAAAACCCTAAAAATGTCACAAAAGTCTCAGAAGAGTGCTGAAATGACATGGCAACACCATGGGGAAGACCCCTGGAAGCATTTCTCACTGAAAAGTCACAGCTGTGAACAATGTTGTCCGAGTTTCACGCCAATTTTACGGAGTCTCCAGAAAACCTTCCAAAATTACACCAAAATTAATATTTAGGGTGGAAATGTTAAGGGCACATACCCAATAGTGAGATACAGCTGGTGTATGTTACTTTTTGTGATTACATGAAAGATTTTACGTGAAAACATTGTGCGGCACTCCGATGACCCTGAGAAGAGACGAACATGAAGCCCTGTCTTGAAATAATGTGCCCATTTTGAGGAACTGGGTCTATTGTAGTATCTTCCTTTGGCAGGGCAGTCCAAAATTGGTAGGTTCACCAATTCCCCTGGATACAGACATGCAGGATGGCCTGTAAACAAGAACTGGGTGTATTGTAGTATAGCCCTTTGGTCAGGGCAGCCAAAAATTGGAAGGTTCAACAATGACCCATGCATACAGACATGTAGTAGGGCCTGTAACCCTCAAGTGGGTGTATTGTAGTATAACCCTTTGGCCAGGGCAGCCAAAAATTGGGAGGTTCAACAATGACCCATGCATACAGACATGTAGTAGGGCCTGTAACCCTCAAGTGGGTGTATTGTAGTATTGCCCTTTGGCAGGGCAGCCAAAAATTGGAAGGTTCAACAATGACCCATGCATACAGACATGTAGTAGGGCCTGTAACCCTCAAGTGGGTGTATTGTAGTATTGCCCTTTGGCAAGGGCAGCCAAAAATTGGGAGGTTCAACAATGACCCATGCATACATACATGTAGTAGGGCCTGTAACCCTCAAGTGAGTGTATTGTAGTATAGCCCTTTGGCAAGGGCAGCCAAAAATTGGGAGGTTCAACAATGTCCCTGGATAGAGACGTGCAAGAGGGCCTCAAAACATTTTTCCCATTCAAAAGGAGCGGGTCTCCTGTCGTTGTAATGCCCGTTCTAAAAGAATGGGCGAAAAAATTTACCACTGCGGGTATACCTCAAACAACAGCCTAACTATTGTAACGGTCATCATGGTGTCACATGAGGAGAAGGAGGAGCAGTCCTGAAGTGTGTACCCATGGGTGAGTGGAGGTACATGGCAAATTCACATAACAAAATTTTAATTCAGTTGTTCATCTTGATCAGACTTCACCACACTACCAGCAAATGACAAGGGTTAGATTGGGCCAGAGTCAGCCTGTCAGCATTTTCAGTTGACAGGCGGGTGCGTTTATCAGTGATGATTCCACCTGCAGCACTGAAAACACGCTCTGATAAAACGCTAGGGCAGGGCAGGCCAGGACTTCCAAGGCGTAGAGAGCCAATTCATGCCACGTATCCAGCTTGGAGACCCAATAATTGAAAGGCACAGAGGAATCTCGCAGTACAGTTGTTCGATCTGCAAGGTACTCCTTCAGCATCTGCCCAAACTTAGCATTTCTGGTGGCACTACCCCGCACCTCAGGGGCTGTGGTACGTGAGGGGCTGAGAAAACTGTCCCACATCGTAAAGACAGTTCAACTACCTCTGGCGGATTGGACTTGTGCCCCTCTCGGCCGTACGCCTTGGTTGTCCACCGAATCCTGACCTATGCCGCTAGCGTTTTGTGAGGGGAATGATTTCACTACTTCCATGACTATGGCCCTGTGGAACTGCTGCATTTTGGCTGACCTCTCCGCCTCAGGAATGAGAGACAGACACACGCTACAAGGAGAACTTTATAACAGTGTTGCCAACCAGTACTGATTGTCGGCCAAGATGTTCTGAACGCGAGGGTCACGAGACAGGCAGCTTACCATAAAGTCAGCCATGTGCGCCAGACTCTTAACAGCCATCACTTCAGTATCCAGACCAACACTATGACTGAACATGCTGTCCTCCTCCTCCTCCTCCTCCTCATCTCCCCTGTCCTCTGGCCAGCCACGCTGAATCGAGGGTATGACTGGTGTGCATGTCATATCCTCAATTTGGCCAGACTGTTGCTCCATGTCTTCATCCTCCTCCTCATCATAGTCCTCCACTACACGTTGTGATGAGATGAGGCTGGGCTGTGTGTTTTCACCCACACCCACTACTGTTTCTTGCTCCAAGTCATCGCGCTCGGCCTGCAATGCATCCTCTTTGATTTTCAGCAGAGACCGTTTTAGAAGGCAGAGTAGTGGTATGGTGACGCTAATAATGGCGTCATCGCCGCTCACCATCTTGGTGGAGTCCTCAAAGTTTTGGAGGACGGTGCATAGGTCCGACATCCATCTCCACTCCTCAGGTGTTATGTGTGGAGTTTGACCCATTTCCCGACGGCTTAGGTGATGCAGGTAGTCCACAACTGCCCTCTTCTGCTCACATATCCTGACCAACATGTGCAGAGTTGAATTCCAACGCGTGGGGACATCACACACCAGTCTGTGGGCCGGAAGATGCAAACGGCGCTGAAAGCCGGCAAGGCCGGCTGAAGCAGCAGGTGACTTGCGAAAATGTGCAGACTGACCTGCTGGTAAAAGTTCGGCGTCTGACACCTCTGGGTATGACTTCACAAACCTCTGAACCACCAGGTTGAGCACATGGGCCACGCATGGAACATGCGTCAGCTGACCTCACCTCAAAGCTGCCACCAGGTTACGGTCATTGTCACACACGACCTTTCCTGGCTTTAGGTTCAGAGGTGTGAGCCAGTGATCTGCCTGCTGTTTCAGAGCTGTCCACACCTCTTCTGCATTGTGGGGTTTGTCACCTATGCAGACTAGCTTCAGCACAGCCTGTTGCCGCTTTGCAGAGGCAGTGCTGCAGTGCTTCCAGCTTGGGACTGGTGTGGAGGGTACAGTGGATGAGGATGCGCAGGAGAAGGAGGCTGAGGAGCATGACATTCCGAAACTGTAGAGTGTCGGTGAAACCCTGACAGAGATAGGGCCTGCTATCCTTGGTGTGGGAAGGACGTGTTCCGTCCCTCGCTCAGGCTGGGTCCCAGCCTCCACAATATTAATCCAGTGTGCCGTCAAGGAGATGTAGCGACCTTGCCCACAAGCACTTGTCCACGTGTCTGTGGTTAGGTGGACTTTGGCTGAAACAGCATTGTTCAGGGCACGTGTGATGCTGTTGGACACGTGGTTATGCAATGCGGGGACGGCACATCTGGAGAAATAGTGGCGGCTGGGGACCGAGTAACGTGGGACAGCAGCCGCCATCAGGTCGCGGAATGCATCCGTCTCCACCAGCCGGAAAGGCAACATTTCTAGCGCTAAGAGTCGCAAAATGTGATCATTCAGGACTGTGGCATGTGGGGCGTTGGCAGCGTATTTGCGCCTGCGTTCAAATGTTTGCTGAATGGATAATTGAATGCTGCGCTGGGACAAGGACGTGCTTGATGGTGGTGTAATTTGTGCGTGGGCAACTTCAGGTGCAGGGCCGGAGGCTTGTTCACGGCCAGCATGGACAGGGGAGTGGCTCGCGTGCACAACAGGCGAAGACGTAGCAGTGACATCAGCAAGCACCGCTCCTCGACTCTGTTGTACTTCCCACAAAGTGGGGTGCTTGGCTGACATGTGTCTGATCATGCTGGTGGTGGTCAGGCTGCTAGTTTTCGTACCCCTGCTGATACTGGCATGGCAGGTGTGGCAAATGGCCTTTTTAGAGTCTTCTGGAGCCAACTTAAAAAACTCCCAGACTCAGGAAGACCGAACATTTGCACAGGCACCTTGAGTCGTGTTGTTGTTCCGGGGAACGGTTGCCTGCCTTCTGCCTGCGGACGCAACCCTGCTTCGTACTGCCTGTTGGGATGCTACGCCTCCCTCCCCCTGTGCACTGCTGTCCTCGCTCTGCATATCCTCCTGCCATGTTGGGTCAGCTACTGGATCATCCACCACGTCGTCTTCCTCTTCCGCACCCTGATCCTCCTCCTGACTTCCTGGCAATTGTGTCTCATCATCGTCCACCCCTTGTTGAGACACTTTGACAACGTTCCGCTCGTGAGAACGTGGCTGCTCAAATATTTGGGCATCTGTACATACCATCTCCTCATCACCCACTTCAAGAAGAGGTGGCGACAGGCCAAATTCTGCGAATGGATACGTGAACAGCTCTTCCGAGTGTCCTAGTGTGGGATCAGTAATGTCCGTGGACGTGTACTCGGCCAGGTGGTAGGAAGGAGGATCAGGTTGGGAAATGTGCGGTGCAGTATCACGGCCACTAACAGTTGACCGTGTGGAAGACAGGGTGTTTGTGGAGGTGCCCATCTGACTTGAAGCATTATCCGCTATCCAAGTAACAACCTGTTGACACTGGTCTTGGTTCAACAGTGGTGTACTGCTGCGGGCCCCAAGAATTTGGGACAGGACGTGCGAGCGAGGAGATGTGGCCCTTTGTTGTTGCGAAATTAGTGCTTGCACACGACCTCGGCCTCTGCCTGCACCACCATCACCCAACAAGAAAGAAGGTCAGCGCCCAGAGCTGGTAGTTGTATCTTCAAAGGTTTTTTTATTCCATCCACCACAGCACAACGTTTCGGTTAAGATAACCTTTTTCAAGTGCATACTTCCCACAGATACATAGTGTTATTTATAGTGTGTAACCCCACCCCCAATAACACAGCACCTATCACCAATTAGAACATAGTAAACAAAGTTAAAAGTCACCTATCCACTAGACATAGACCAACTAAACATACTTCACCCTCATGGAGACATGTAAACCAGCCCAGTCGCTCATATCTATGCACATCGCCATTATCCACATCTTAATAAATCCAGTCACTAGACCAGGGGATGATCACGATATTCACCCTATCACAATGTGGCATCAGCGGTCACTATAGCAACCCGGGGAGACCTCCGTTCACCATCCAGTCATCGGCGATTACATCCGGTATTCAGCCGCGCATGCGTCGGCGTCTTTCTAGGATTGGGTCATTCGCCTGTCACTCAAAGCGGGTTGGCTGATGACGCGTTCCCGGGGATCCGTATCCACAGAAACATGGACGCCTTAACTCCACCCACTGGGTTCAATCGTATGTGCGCCGACATCCACCACAGATTGGATCCTCCTCATGTCAATCCAGTGTGTAGGCTGATGATGTGCATCCGGGAATCAGTGTCCATAACACCACAAAAGCATAGTTTCGTCCCGGTGCATGTCCATACAAGTCATACTAATACAAGTCTTTAACAGCGATATACATGGGGAGAAAGCACATAATATTAATATATTTATCACTCTCATGTTGATATATAATGAATCATTTGGTTTACTCTGGATTACGCCATAAATATAAACAAATAGTGAAACCAGTTCAATCAACCGATTTTAAAGGGCCATGCACCATATATCAGGGCAACAAGATACACATATATATATACCTCACCCAATCCATAGAGAGAGTGATGGCATATCTAATGGGGAAAGTATGTTTTTATATACTAATCCCACATTGAAGTAAATCATACAATAAGCTATATCACTGTTGAGATCAGGAACACACCATATATGTCTCTCATCAAAGTATGTATACTATCAAAACATGGATCCACAATACAGCATACATGTCAATCAACAAAACATGTATACTGTCTAAACATGGAACCATAATATAAAGGGGAAAAAGGGGAAAAAAAATTTTATTGTATGTGACCCCCTTAAACAATCAACTTCCTCATATCTGACGAGATGATCAACTCCCCAACCTCTCTATAAAGACCCTAATCAATGTGGGTGATTCATACAACCCCATTAATATACCCAGCATATCAAGTTCAACAATATCAAACACTATACATTACCCTAATAAAAAATGACCATCTTTCAATCTTCCCAAAAGAATTTGTAACACTGTGACATAATTATGGGCGGAAACTGCCACTCCATGGAAATCGTTAATCCTCCATCTAGTTTGAATCTAAGGTGATATTAAAATAATAAAAACAATTAATACATAATGATGAGAAGGGAGAAAAATCAACCAGACCCCAGTAGGCAACCCCGCTGATCATAATCCACATTCATACCTTTTGGGGACAAGGTGTCGAGTTCAAATATCCATTTTAACTCCTTCCTTTTCAACAGGGCCACACGGTCACCACCCCGTCTCAAAGGGGGCACATCATCTATTACCTGAATCTGAGCTGGTTGACCGTGTGACCCATTGCATGGAAGTGTCTGGGGACCGGTAAATCAATCAAACCCGTTCGGATCGTACTCTTGTGTTTCCCAATGCGGGCTTTTACTTCCATAGTTGTCTCCCCCACATAGAGGAGACCGCATAGGCAACAGATTGTATAAACAACAAAATTGCTATTGCACGTATACCTCCTTTTGATGTCATATCTTTTCCCAGAACGTGGATGATTGAAGAACCCGCCCTTCTGTATGTTACTACAGCAAGCACACCCCAGACAAGGGAAATTCCCGAGGCTGGGTGGTGCAAACGTCCTTTGGATATCCTTTTTTGAACTGCCAATGTCCGAATGGACCAGATCATCTTTCAAGCTGTGTCCCCTCCTGTATGAAATCAAAGGGAACAGCTTGAACTCCTCAACCTCACTGTGTCCTTTTGTAAGAAGAGACCAGTGTTTTTTTACAATATCCATAATTTTTCCACTCGCACCACAATATGTGGTTACTAGTGGAACCCTCTTGGGAGGAATCACTTTAGGTTTAGGATTCAGCAAGTTCCTCTGATCTATTGCCAAAGCTTTCGTTTTGTAACGCTCAAGGTCACCTTTTGGATATCCTCTCTTCAGAAACCTATTAACCATTTCCTGTAGTCGGCTATCAATCTTTCCGTCATCAGCTACAATTCTACGCACCCTCAACATCTGACTCCAAGGGAGTGACTCAACCATTCTCCTAGGGGGCACCCTTTGAGACGGGGTGGTGACCGTGTGGCCCTGTTGAAAAGGAAGGAGTTAAAATGGATATTTGAACTCGACACCTTGTCCCCAAAAGGTATGAATGTGGATTATGATCAGCGGGGTTGCCTACTGGGGTCTGGTTGATTTTTCTCCCTTCTCATCATTATGTATTAATTGTTATTATTTTAATATCACCTTAGATTCATACTAGATGGAGGATTAACGATTTCCATGGAGTGGCAGTTTCCGCCCATAATTATGTCACAGTGTTAAAAAATGACCATCTTTCAATCTTCCCAAAAGAATTTGTAACACTGTGACATAATTATGGGCGGAAACTGCCACTCCATGGAAATCGTTAATCCTCCATCTAGTATGAATCTAAGGTGATATTAAAATAATAACAATTAATACATAATGATGAGAAGGGAGAAAAATCAACCAGACCCCAGTAGGCAACCCCGCTGATCATAATCCACATTCATACCTTTTGGGGACAAGGTGTCGAGTTCAAATATCCATTTTAACTCCTTCCTTTTCAACAGGGCCACACGGTCACCACCCCGTCTCAAAGGGTGCCCCCTAGGAGAATGGTTGAGTCACTCCCTTGGAGTCAGATGTTGAGGGTGCGTAGAATTGTAGCTGATGACGGAAAGATTGATAGCCGACTACAGGAAATGGTTAATAGGTTTCTGAAGAGAGGATATCCAAAAGGTGACCTTGAGCGTTACAAAACGAAAGCTTTGGCAATAGATCAGAGGAACTTGCTGAATCCTAAACCTAAAGTGATTCCTCCCAAGAGGGTTCCACTAGTAACCACATATTGTGGTGCGAGTGGAAAAATTATGGATATTGTAAAAAAACACTGGTCTCTTCTTACAAAAGGACACAGTGAGGTTGAGGAGTTCAAGCTGTTCCCTTTGATTTCATACAGGAGGGGACACAGCTTGAAAGATGATCTGGTCCATTCGGACATTGGCAGTTCAAAAAAGGATATCCAAAGGACGTTTGCACCACCCAGCCTCGGGAATTTCCCTTGTCTGGGGTGTGCTTGCTGTAGTAACATACAGAAGGGCGGGTTCTTCAATCATCCACGTTCTGGGAAAAGATATGACATCAAAAGGAGGTATACGTGCAATAGCAATTTTGTTGTTTATACAATCTGTTGCCTATGCGGTCTCCTCTATGTGGGGGAGACAACTATGGAAGTAAAAGCCCGCATTGGGAAACACAAGAGTACGATCCGAACGGGTTTGATTGATTTACCGGTCCCCAGACACTTCCATGCAATGGGTCACACGGTCAACCAGCTCAGATTCAGGGTAATAGATGATGTGCCCCCTTTGAGACGGGGTGGTGACCGTGTGGCCCTGTTGAAAAGGAAGGAGTTAAAATGGATATTTGAACTCGACACCTTGTCCCCAAAAGGTATGAATGTGGATTATGATCAGCGGGGTTGCCTACTGGGGTCTGGTTGATTTTTCTCCCTTCTCATCATTATGTATTAATTGTTTTTATTATTTTAATATCACCTTAGATTCAAACTAGATGGAGGATTAACGATTTCCATGGAGTGGCAGTTTCCGCCCATAATTATGTCACAGTGTTACAAATTCTTTTGGGAAGATTGAAAGATGGTCATTTTTTATTAGGGTAATGTATAGTGTTTGATATTGTTGAACTTGATATGCTGGGTATATTAATGGGGTTGTATGAATCACCCACATTGATTAGGGTCTTTATAGAGAGGTTGGGGAGTTGATCATCTCGTCAGATATGAGGAAGTTGATTGTTTAAGGGGGTCACATACAATAAAAAATTTTTTCCCCTTTTTCCCCTTTATATTATGGTTCCATGTTTAGACAGTATACATGTTTTGTTGATTGACATGTATGCTGTATTGTGGATCCATGTTTTGATAGTATACATACTTTGATGAGAGACATATATGGTGTGTTCCTGATCTCAACAGTGATATAGCTTATTGTATGATTTACTTCAATGTGGGATTAGTATATAAAAACATACTTTCCCCATTAGGGGTGAATATCGTGATCATCCCCTGGTCTAGTGACTGGATTTATTAAGATGTGGATAATGGCGATGTGCATAGATATGAGCGACTGGGCTGGTTTACATGTCTCCATGAGGGTGAAGTATGTTTAGTTGGTCTATGTCTAGTGGATAGGTGACTTTTAACTTTGTTTACTATGTTCTAATTGGTGATAGGTGCTGTGTTATTGGGGGTGGGGTTACACACTATAAATAACACTATGTATCTGTGGGAAGTATGCACTTGAAAAAGGTTATCTTAACCGAAACGTTGTGCTGTGGTGGATGGAATAAAAAAACCTTTGAAGATACAACTACCAGCTCTGGGCGCTGACCTTCTTTCTTGTTGGATGCTGTTGTCGCTGGGTGGATCTCCCTGGCTTAGGCCATGCGCCCCATTACGAGGTACTCAAAGAGTACCATCTCCACTTGGTGCTGTGGATAAGTTTCCTTTGCACCACCATCAAGTCCACTTCCTTGTTCCTTGCCAACACCCTTGCCAACGCCTTTGCGCATTTTGCCTGTATAGAGTGACAACAGTCTGGTGACTGTTGAGATCACAAGAGATTAGGATTTTAGTTCCCTAACCTGTATCAAGGTATGACGTACACCAGTCTGGTGACTGTTGAGATCACAAGAGATTAGGATTTTAGTTCCCTAACCTGTATCAAGGTATGACGTACACCAGTCTGATGACTGTTGAGATCACAAGAGATTAGGATTTTAGTTCCCTAACCTGTATCAAGGTATGACGTACACCAGTCTGGTGACTGTTGAGATCACAAGAGATTAGGATTTTAGTTCCCTAACCTGTATCAAGGTATGACGTACACCTGTCTGGTTACTGTAATGGTTTCAGGAGAGGATTTTAGTTCCCTAACCTGTATCAAGGTATGACGTACACCAGTCTGGTGACTGTTCAGATCACAAGAGATTAGGATTTTAGTTCCCTAACCTGTATCAAGGTATGACGTACACCAGTCTGGTGACTGTTGAGATCACAAGAGATTAGGATTTTAGTTCCCTAACCTGTATCAAGGTATGACGTACACCAGTCTGGTGACTGTTGAGATCACAAGAGATTAGGATTTTAGTTCCCTAAACTGTATTAAGGTAGTACGTACACCTGTCTGGTGACTGTAATGGTTTCAGGAGAGGATTTTAGTCCCTAACCTGTATTAAGGTAGTACGTACACCTGTCTGGTGACTGTAATGGTTTCAGGAGAGGATTTTAGTCCCTAACCTGTATTAAGGTAGTACGTACACCTGTCTGGTGACTGTAATGGTTTCAGGAGAGGATTTTAGTCCCTAACCTGTATTAAGGTAGTACGTACACCTGTCTGGTGACTTTAATGGTTTCAGGAGAGGATTTTAGTCCCTAACCTGTATTAAGGTAGCACGTACACCTGTCTGGTGACTATAATGCTTTCAGGAGAGGATTTTAGTCCCTAACCTGTATTAAGGTAGCACGTACACCTGTCTGGTGACTGTAATGCTTTCAGGAGAGGATTTTAGTCCCTAACCTGTATTAAGGTAGTAAGTTCAAGAGTGTGGTGACTCTAATGGTCACAGGAAAGCTTGGATTCCGATCTGTATCACCCTGCCTATATCCTCCTAGATTAGTCCTGAGAAGGACTGTTCTGGTCACTGGAAAGCTTGGACTCCGATCTGGATCACCCTGCCTATATCCTCCTAGATTAGTCCTGAGAAGGACTGTTGTGGTCAGCAGCAGTTTGCAGCCCTGCTCCGGATCTACCTCTAAGGGCCGCAAATCTGTTCCTAAGCAGCAGCAGACACTCTCCCTACACTCACTGTCTGGATGGCTGTGTGCCGAGCACAGCGCGCCGGGAGTTATAAAGACTCGGTGACGCTGTGCAGGCCGGCCAATCACTGCTATGCCACAACTAACAGGGCTGTGGCATTGCAGTGGTCTGCCAGCCAATCCCTGCACGTGGGCTGGCTCTCAAAAGAGCGCCAACATGCAGAGATGACGACCACGAGCACAGCAAGAGTATCGCGAGATTACTCGGTGCTCGGCGAGTAGCCCGAGTACAGTGATACTCGTGCGAGTACCGAGTAGTGGCGAGCATGCTCGCTCATCACTAATCCCTACACATTTAGTTGTGGGTGTTGTTTTCGGCTAAATAACATTGCAAGGATATACCCCTTTTGCACTAAACTGTCAACAATCTGGGATGGTGTACAAACACAGTCAGACACATTTGAGGACATACCCTGTATCACTACAAATACGTGTGGGTGAGTTTTCCCATGGGTATATTTGGGCCTGCAAGGTGATGGTGTAGATATTAGGGCCGACATGTGAATTTTATTTTTTTGTCGTTAACTGATGGCCACATTACGAATCCTACGGAAAACATAGTGTATTAATGCTGTATAAAATCAAACTAAAGGGGGCCATATTTTAAGGGCAACAGGCTTTTATGTCCAAGGTCCTTTAGGAAACCCGAGGTTTGCCCTTGCTGCTCCCGGTTTTTTGTTCGGCCCCGTTGGAATAACTGTAAAACTGTCCATCTGTGCATACCACCTTGTTTGGCACCAACGATGTGTGACCTGCTGCTCAAAAACAACCCCATACTCTATGTCCATTACAGTCGTTTCAAAAGCCAAGCCATCTGTTTGGTGTGTTTTATCTACCAAGACATTCCTGATTAGCATACATGGCAGCAAAAAGGAGTGTAGGCCACTAATGCCGAATGCTCATGTGTCACCTATGCTGTGGGACTCCATTTCCTGTCTTACTCATCTGCCCTATAGATCTGGGTTATGTGCATTGAGACCAAGGCCGCCCACACTGCATCTTTTTGTGTCCATCTGATGGCAAACAACCCTGAAGAATGTGTTTGCCTCACAGTGTCAGGCTATAGCTTTGTCCACATAAAGTTTTAACAAAAAGTCAAAGCAATAGTTGTGGCCACTAATATGTCTTCAAGTGCCTAAATAGCTGTCCTGCCTAAGGCAGGGCACAGTGTAATAGTGCAGACAAATTTTAAAATTACTAATGTAATGGCAAAAAATCGAGGACCAACACTACCCACACATAGAATATTGGTTGAGGCATGAGCCAAAATGTCCTTAATGTATTTGCTGCAATTCCATCTTAAGGCCAACAATGAAAAGACACATAATACACAGATACACTGAGTCAAAAAAGTGTGCACATTTTATGTTTGGCCTATGGTTTTGTTTTCAAATGCAACCCATTCACCAAATTTTTTTTGTATTTACCCACAGAGCTGCTCACTACCACAGGCGGCGTGGTAACCCGCCAGCACAGCTGCCTGAAGAGGCGAGGGAGGCCCCTGAACCACCACCACTTGGAGTGGAGGAGGAAGAAGTACCACCACCACCACCTTTGGGGCATGGCCGGCCACAGGAAGAAGAGGAGGATGAAGGGCCTCCCCACCAAAACCAACTCTGGCCATCCAGCTTCGTCCACTGCCGACTGACAGAAGTGTGGGGAGTCACCAGAACCCCAGCAGCCATGTTCTGATCCAGGGGGCACCAAATGACCACCTTGGACAATGTGATGCTGACTTTGCCCGCAGTCTCATACCTTTTCTGGCTCCCATTCCATTGGAGAGACGACTGCGGGCAAGGTCAGCAAACGACATTGTCCTTGATGCCTGTCGGCCCCCAAACCACCCTGGCCAGGTATTTAATTATTTGGAGGGGTGGCAGCAGTCGAGCGCAAACAGGCTAGACAGGCACACACCCCGGGACAGCTATGTGCCGACCCAGAGGCCTATCCAACATTTCTGGCCAACCAACATGGACCTCCCAACCCAAGGCCATTTCGAGACACCGGCCCAGATGACCCACCCTACAGGGTTACAAGAAGTGGGGGAGGCTATCCATGGGGCCCTGGACCTACTCCAGGACCAGGGTGATGGTGGCCCGGTAGAGGCTACCCCACACAATCACCCCACCTACCACCAGCTGTAGGGTCAACTTTTTTGTTTTTTTTGGGTTTTTTTGTTATCAAAATAGTGCATTGCACTATTTCTATTTGTTTTTTTCTGTTTTATTTGTTTTTTGTTTTTGCGTTTCTGAGCTTTCTAAAAGCTGACATCTTTGCCATTAAGGCGTGATAATACACATTTTGAAAAAACTGCTTTGTGTCTGTCTTTTTTCAGGGAAAGGATGTGTAGGTTGTTTTGTGAGTGGGCTTAAAGTCATCATCATAGCAAGTAATTAACGGCCCGCATGGCGCATGAAGGCACCTTGGTTAGTATGTGTAAAATCATGACTCCACACATACAAATGTTGCTGACAAATAAATAGAGCCTGTGTTTGGGGGGGTTACTTAATGACTCGCTATGGCAACAACACTAGGAACACAGACGCGAGAGGCTGGGACGTCTACTTGCAACACAGCGCGTCTACGCGTTACCTCCGTAGCGTACAGTGGGACCCTTCGCCAGGCTCCAGCAGGATCATACTACAAGCAACGTCCACGATGCAGGCATAGGCTTGTTGCCTCAAAAAATTAGCTCAAAGGGCTTAATAAACTCTTTTTAGAAATAGAGGAGGGCGCGTGGCCCATACTATATTCTTGCTTGTCCTGATAGCATAGTACAAGCAACGTCCATGATGCAGGCATAGGCTTGTTGCCTCAAAAAATTAGCCCAAGGGGCTTAATAAACTATTTTTAGAAATAGAGGAGGGCGCGTGGCCCATACTATATTCTTGCTTGTCCTGAGAGCATAGTACAAGCAACGTCCACGATGCAGGCATAGGCTTGTTGCCTCAAAAAATTACCTCAAAGGGCTTAATAAACTCTTTTAGAAATAGAGGAGGGTGCGTGGCCCATACTATATTCTTGCTTGTCCTGAGAGCATAGTACAAGCAACGTCCACGATGCAGGCATAGGCTTGTTGCCTCAAAAAATTAGCCCAAGGGGCTTAAGAAACTATTTTTAGAAATAGAGGAGGGCGCGTGGCCCATACTATATTCTTGCTTGTCCTGAGAGCATAGTACAAGCAACGTCCACGATGCAGGCATAGGCTTGTTGCCTCAAAAAATTAGCCCAAGGGGCTGTATTGTATTTTTTTTTTTTTTTTAAATAAATGAAAAATGCTCACAAGCAGATGCACTTGTAAAGTAAAATGATTTTTACTGATTGCGTATTTTTGTTAGCATGCAGCAAATGTTGCAGGAACATGAGTTATCACATTGTCTAAGCTGAGGGAGATGCCGATACTTCCTGTCTTAAAAGGGCATAAAGTTAAAAGCGCAATATTCCAATCCTATTAATTATGATTAGGTTACTCTACATTTAAGTACTGTCGTCTGGGGGGCTTACGAACTGCGATGATATCCAGTCCTTGTTGAACTTAATGAGAGTCAGCCTGTCGGCATTTTCAGTAGTAAGCCGTGACCTTCTATCAGTGACTATACCCCCAGCGGCACTGAAAACACGCTCTGATGTCACACTAGCAGCTGGGCAGGCCAGCACCTCTAAGGCATACAAAGCGAGCTCTGTCCAAGTGTGAAGCTTGGAAACCCAGTAATTAAAGGGTACAGAAGGGTCGGTTAGGAAGCTGGTAATGTCACTGACATACTCGTTCACCATGTTGGAAAATTGTTGTCTCCTAGTCAAGGTGACTGTAGGCATGATCCGTTGTTGATCGGAAGGTCTGTTGAACATCGCCCAGTTGGTGGACATGTTACCCCCACCTCTTCTTGACATTGATGACGTTTGTGTCCCAACCAAAGGCTGCTGTTGCAAAGAGCTGGTTCTTCGGGGTATAGCGGAGTCAGACGGTGATATGGACATCAAATTCTCAACAACAACACTCTTGAAAAAATCCATCGTTAAGCCCCTGGGTGACTGCAACAGCAGCGACGGAAATTTGTCTTTGTATCTGGGGTCCAAAAAGGTTGACAACCAGTAGAGGTTGCTGGCATATATGTGAATGACGCGTGGATCTTGGGAGAGACATTAAGACATTACGTCAGCCATGTGTGCTAAGCTGCAAAGACTCATCTCCTCGGTTACAACAGAATGAGGATCACTACGCATCATGGCCTCTAAATCGGTCTCCGCCTCCTCCTCTTCAGCCCACCCATGCTGTACCGACATAAACTTAGGGTTGGGAGTACCATCAGGGTTCACATCAGTACCACAGAAAAATGAATCTTCTTCATCATCACCCTCATCACCTTCTTCTTCCAGACCCAATGTAGACTGCTGATATTGGCTTGGCTGGGTAGGATCAGCGATGTTAAATTCTGGCTCCATAGCCATCCGCTGGGCCCTCAAAGATTCTGTTTTCATATTCAGGAGCGATTCTTTAAGCAAACAGAGCATGGGGATGGTGAGACTGATAATGGACTGATCACCGCTGACAAGTTTGGTGCAGTATTCAAAGTTCTCCAGCAACTTGCAAAGATCAGCGATCCAGACCCACTCGAAAGTACTAATGTGTCTGGTCTGACTTCCGTGGTGACAGGCATGTTGCAGCTGATATTCCGCTATTGCCCTCTGCTGCTCATTAAACCTTGCCAACATATGGAATGTTGAGTTCCATCGCGGGGGCATGTCGCAAATTAGCCGGTGTTTAGGCAAATTTAATTTATTTTGAAGGGCTGAAAGACTGCCAACTGCTGTGTACGAATGTCTAAAATGGGCGCAAATTCGCCTCACCTTCTCGAGTAGGTCAGATAACTCGGGGTATATTTTCAGGAATTTCTGCCCTATTAGGTTCAGCACGTGAGCCAGGCAAGGCACGTGAACAAGGTTACCGTGCTTTAGTGCCGCCACAAGGTTTCGTCCATTATCGCTGACAACAAGACCTGGTTGTAGTTGCAGTGGGGCCAGCCACTCATCAGTCTGTTGCTTAAGACCTTTCCACAGCTCAGTTGCAGTGTGAGGTGTGTCACCTAGACCAGTGTTTCCCAAATCCAGTCCTCAAGGCACACCAACAGGTCATGTTTTCAGGATTTCCTTAGGATTGCACAGGTGTTAGTTTAATCACTTGCACAGGGGATAATTGCATCATCTGTCTAATGATAAGGAAATCCTGAAAACATGACCTGTTGGTGTGCCTTGAGGACTGGAGTTGGGAAACACTGACCTAGACAGATAAGCTTCAGAAGAGCCTGTTGTCGCCTTGCTGAAGCACTACTGCAAAGCTCCCAACTTGGACGTGATGGTGCGGGCAACTCAGCAGTGGACAAGGAAGTTGCAGAAGCAGATTGTGTACTGGACATATATGATGAGGCAGCCACCCGGAATGATTTTGTGCCCGCTATTCGTGGAGTTGGTAGTATCTCAGATGGTCCACTTTGAGAAGTTGGGACACTGTCCACTAGGTTGATCCAGTGAGCCGTTACTGAGATGTATCTGCCCTGTCCACAACTACTTGTCCACGTGTCCGTTGTTAGGTGGACTTTGGCGGTTACAGCATTTGTTAGTGCACGCTTTAAGTTGTTAACAACGTGCTGGTGTAACGTGGGGACGGCACTACGTGAGAAAAAGTAGCGGCTGGGTACAGAGTATCGTGGTGCTGCCACAGCCAACAACTCCCGAAAAGACTCTGTACCCACAAGCCTAAACGGCAGCATTTCCACAGCTAACAACTTTGCAATTTTCGCAGTCACTTTTTGGGAAAATGGGTGTGTCGATTGGTATTTCCGCTGCCTTTCATACAGCTGTGGCACAGACAACTGGACGCTTGGCACACACTGACCAGTGGCTTGACTACTGTCATGTCTCTCTTGTAGCGCAGCTTGGGAGGAGTACGTTTGAGCAGGAGCTGATGCCTGAACACTAGCTGGTGAAGGATGGATCTGAGGTGGCCTGGAAGTGTTGGGATCAGAAGGCACTGATTGTGAACCCTGATGGGCCGACCACTGAATTGGGTGCTTAACAGACATATGCTTACGCATACTGCTGGTGCTCATTTTTCCTTTTCCCAGGCCTCTGCTTAGCCTTGCATGGCAGATGTTACAGATAACCATATTTGGTACAGATGTGGCATCCTTAAAAAATTGCCACACAATGGCTTTTTGTCCTTTATGTTGAATTGGAAGAAGAGGAGGATGACTCTGTAAACACCAACGGCTGACACAGTTTGGGCAACTGTGTTTACAGTTTGTGCAACAGTTGGTACACTTTGTGCAACAGTTGACACAATTTGGGCAACTGTTGTCACAGTTTGTGTTCTGGAAAAAGGAGTAAGCCTTGGTGCTTTTGGCGGTGGTACATAGCCACTTTCCTCCTCCTGGCTGCTCTGTTGGCTATGCATGCCAAGAGTCCAGGTAGGATCTGTGGTCTCATCATCCACGCCTTCCTCTTCAAAGTCTTCTTGATAATGTGACTGAGCAAGCTGGCCAGATGAGATGTGTGTCTTATCATCCTCATCATCATCCACCTCATGAGATGCTGTATGCCTTTGCTGAAAGTGGCTTTCTTCAGTACGAGGTGCTTCAAAACTTTGGCCATGAATAGACATTACGTTTTCTTGAAGTATCTCGTCAGGCAGTGACAAAGAAAGGCCAGATGCAATCGAGGGCTGATAAGAACCAAATAAATCATCGGAGTGACCAAGGTCGCACTCCAATTTTTCCTCTGGCTGCCGATGGGTTGAGGAAATTGGAAGACTTTGAGGATTGGATGGCCCTGCGTTGTCTGTAGCGACACTAGACTGTGTTGGCAAGGACGATTATGTACTGCAAGAACCAGTGGTCGAGGTGTTATCAGCCATCCAAGATGTTATCTGGTCATGCTCTTCCGGCCTCAAGACACGTTTTTGTTGAGTACTGGGAATTTTAGACATGAGAAAGAGAGATCTATCAATCCTCATCTGTCTACCTGTACCAGTGCCTTCTTGGGCACGACTGCTACGGCCACGACCTCGTCCCCGTCCCTTTGCAACCTCTTTTTTGTGAAATTGTGGTTTTTGTGAAATTGTGCATTTGTCAACAATGTCACAAAAACCACAGTCACCGAGATGGAGTTAGGTGTTGCTGTAGCGTCACCTGCTGGCGGGTGAAGTGTGTGCTAACACTTGTCAGTGAAGCAGCACACTAGGCCCTGAAAATTTATTAAGTGCGCACAGCCACCAAGATGGAGTTAGGTATTGCTGTAGGCATCACCTGCTGGCGGGTTAAGTGTGTGCTAACACTTATCAGTGAAGCAGCACACTAGTCCCTGAAAAAATTATTAAGTGCGCACAAGTAGTCGCACAAGTAGGTGGCGTACGTGCTATTTGCAGGTAGAGCAGCAACGCACTGATCTGCCACAGACAAAATAAAGCTGAAGGGGTTTTTATGACCCAAAATCTATCAGGTGCAAAAACATTGGAAATAGCTGAAGTCAGAGGCTTAGCTGAGGTACTATTAGGACAGCTGAGTGAGTAAGCTAAGCTATGAGGTCGGTCCTGTGTGCACTGGTAAGGCTGCACCTCCCTGCCTGCCTGCCTGCCTACAGTCCTCTACACAGTACTCCTCTGTCCTCCTGGTAGCTCTCACAAGAGCTGTTTGGGTTAAATATAAGGAATTTTTAAGTTTCCCTACACTGACTGACACTCCCTATGATCTTCTCCAGCATCTACCTCACTCTGCTCTAGCTCAGATCTTCACAGGAATGTGCCCAAAATGGCGGTGGCAAGGCTTATATACAGCCTCGCCTCTCATACATGACATTGGCTTCTGTCCATCGTGATGCCTATCATAGTCCTGCCACAACCAACATGGCTGTGGCATTACTGAATATGATTGGCTAACATGCTTGTCCATCTTCACAAGTTTCTGACCTAACACGCTAGGCTGTCTCGGAAGCTTTGTCGGAACATAACAGATTCTGTATTCGCGAGTCCCGAATACAGAATACAGGACTCGGATTCGTAGACTCGCTCAGAATCGCTAAGACTCGCTCAGACTCGCTGCTGACAGCAGGTATCCGTGAAGCGGTGCGATTGTTTAAACGATTTGGGGAGATTCAAGCTACATAGTGATGTGATATAGCGAGTCTAGCGAGTGAGAAAAAGTAAACTCTGACAAAACTAAGATTGCCATTGACTTGCATTGGACTCGTTACTGTGCGAGTAATCGCTGGGAAACTCGCAGAGTACAGAGTCCTGCGAGTCCCTTACTACTCGCCGAGTAACGAGTCCTAGCGAGTAGACTCGCCCATCCCTAATGAGAGCACCTTATGTAAGGATTGAGCAGACATCACTTTATGTTATTCCAGAGTAGCTTGCAAGAATGATTCCACAGTGTTATACGGTTGACCCAAAACATTAACTGACTGTCAATCATGAACACACTTGACATGTAAAAATGCGTGTTTGTGGACAATATTTATATGCCTTTCAACCAAAACACACAAAAAAAAAAAAAAAAAATGTGAGCTTACATGAGCACATACAACATATTCAAATGGCAATCTTTTAAATCATGTCATCCGTCCAGGGCATACTACCAGCATTTGTTAATAAATAAGTGGCTTAACGCAAAGAATAAATGTTCACTACATTGCCCACCTGCAATAGTTTGTATGCATGAATCATGCAGAGCTACATGGCCCTAATCCAGCCTTGCTTGTACTTGAAGCCGAGTACAGGCAATGCCCATGGTTCAGGCATAGGCATGTGGTTTCCAAAAATTAGCCCAAGAGGCTGTGTTGTTGTTGCTGTTGAAATTTTTTTTTTTAAGGGATTAATGTTAACCCCCTGAATCACGCTAGAAATTTTTTTTTTCTTGCCTGACTTTAGCTTTGTAGTATGTCGTCTGGAGGGCTTACAAACTGTAGTGAAATCCAGTCCTTATTGAACTTTATCAGAGTCAGCCTGTCTGTATTGTCTGGAGTCAGCTGCGTCTGTGTATCAGTGATGAAAGCCCCAGCGGCACTGAAAACCCGCTCAGAAGGCACACTAGCAGCTGGGCAGGCCGGCACCTCCAAGGCATATAACAAGAGCTCTGCCCAAGTGTGAAGTCTGGATACCCAGTAATTGAACGGAACAGAAGGATCAGTAAGGAAGCAGGTACTGTCACTTACATACTCGTTTACCATGTTGTTCAATTTCTGTCTCCTAGATATGGAAACCGGAGCAACAAGACGTTGCTGATTCGATGGTTTGTTGAACTTGGCCCAGTTAGTGGACATCTTCCCACCACCTCTTTTGGAGATGCAGGCCATGTGTGTTCCGATCAATGGCTGCTGTGCAAAGAGCTGCTACCTCTGGGGAGAGTGGAATCTGAGGGTGATCTTGTCAGCAAATTATCAACAAGAGCAGTCTTGAAATAATAAATTGTTAAGCCCTTTGGTGACTGTAACAACAGCAAATTAAATTTGTCCTTATAACGTGGGTCCAGAAATGTGGCCAACCAGTGTAGGTTGCTGTTAAATATGTGAATCACGTGTGGGTCTTGTGACAGACAATTACACATGAAGTCAGCTATGTGTGCCAAGCTGCAAAGACTCAAATGTTCGGTGTCACTAGAAGGCTGACCAATACCCATTGTGGCCTCCAAGTCTGTGTCCGCCTCCTCCTCTCCAGCCCACCCATGGTGTACTGACATAAAACTGGTGTTGTGAGTACCATCGGTAGCATCAGGGTTCCCGTATGTACCACCGAAAAATAACTCCTCGTCTTCATCAACATGTTCTTCTTGACCGAATGTTGCCTGATGAGATTGACTGTGCTGGGTAGGATCAGGTATGTTTAAAAAAAAAAAAAAGATTCTTTGAGGGCACAGCGGTTGGCTATGGAGCCAGATTTAAATATAATTTTTATTGAATTTTTGTCAGGAAAACCTTACAGCAAACCGTGTTGATCAAAAAATTAGCAGACATGTAATATAATATAATATAACATAGATCACTGTCATATCAACAGATTAGAACAGATTTTAACTAATTTAATTTAATCCAGAAATAACACTCCTCCCCCTCCCCCCCCCAAACCTCTTCATCATCTTCCCCATAGGAATCTAAAACAAAACATTACTACCTCATTATTCTCAAATCACCCAACGTACCCCGTAGGTCTTCATAACAATACCATGTTGTATCTCTAAATGGTCTAACCACCTCATCTATTTCTGATCTCGTGAGACAATGTAATATAAACGGACGCCACATCCCAAAGAATCTCCCCGCCTTATTTTCCTTGTCAGTTTCAGAATCAATCTTTTCAAGTATCATAATCCTCTTTAGTTCTGCCTGCAATTGTCTCACTTTGGGAGGTTGGTTTTCTAGCCATGTCGCTAGGATGAGTTGTTTAAAAACAATTGACACAGTGTGAACTAATGTGGCCTTTTCCTTGGAGATATTCATGTTATTGGTCACGTGGAAGATCCATATCTCCTTTTTCATCGGTATACCTATACCCAGTAATGGATTTAGCCAGCCTCTCACCTCCTCCCACTGTCTCCTGATCAGGTCACATTCCCACATCCCATGGAAAAGATCAGTATTATATGTGTTGCAGCTTGGGCATGATTGTATTCTAGTGGGATTTTGTCTTGTGGGTGGAAGATTGAAACCATAAATAGCATTATGAATGAATCTAAAATGTGTGTCTCTCCATCTTTCATCTGTAATATAATTGCGCATTGTGTTCCATCCTGTCAACACCACCTCCTCCATTTCCATATCATCCAGTCTAGTCTCCCATCGTCTAAAGAGTACCTCTGGTCCCCCCGGCAGCAAGGCCCTTCTTAGCACCGCATTGATGAGTGAGATGTTGATTTCAGACGGCTGTCTGTTCAGCAGTGTGTCAATTTCCGAATTTTGGCATTCCTTCCTGACATCCCTTAGTCTTGAGACCAAGTGGTGAAGTAATTGTGCATATTGTAGGTAATGAGTAGATGTGAGGCGTCCCTTGCTAAGAATTTCCGTCATTGTCATCCATCTCTTTTCTTGAATGTGTATGATGTCTCCCACCCTCTCGATATCTCCCTCCCTCCAGGATCTAAACAACATGTTTTCTCTACCTTGAGGGAAATCTGGGTGGCTCCACAGTGGTAGATATTTTGAAATCCTCCATGACAACCCCAGTTTGCATCTAATAGCTTTCCAAGTCGCCCTGGTGTCCCTGATTAGTATAGATTGTTTAATTTTGGGGTCCAGTGTCGTCCCTGTTGAGTGTAATATTGCCGTCAGGCTCCATGGGCTGCACCACTCCGTCTCCAGCAAGAAATCCGAGTGATTACTGGTGCCTTTTAGCCAGTCAATTATGTGTCTAGTCAAACACGCCAGGTTGTAACCCCTTATGTTCGGGAATGTTAAACCTCCCTCTTCTTTGGTGTACATTAGAGCTCGAAGACTAATTCTATTCTTCCTCCCTCTCCTTATTCAATTTGTTCACATCCGCATGTTTAAGTAGAATCGGTAAAGTCTGCTTAGGGTAGAGTAGCCGTGAGAAGCTTACCATCTTAATTAAATGAGCTCGCCCCAGTAAGGACAATGGCAAGTCCTTCCACCGCTCCAGCTCTTGTTCTGTTTTGTGAATCAAGGGGCGATAATTCAGATGATGGATGTTCCTTGTGTCTTGGCTCAACCTTATTCCCAAATACCTGACCGACTCCTTTGCTATAGGGATCCCGTGTAAAGTATTGCTGTCTAGGGCGTCATGAGGTCCCCCCCCACGCACCCTGGGAAAGATAGAGGAGTTCGCACTTTGACTTATTTAATTTGAAGCCTGAAAAGCTCCCAAAATGTTCTAGGTTCTTCAGCGCTCCTGGGAGGTCCCCCACTGGGTCGGCCATATAAAGAGCTATATCATCTGTAAAAAAATTGGATTTCACTTCCCTGTTACCCACCCTGATACCCCGGAAACGTCGATTCCCATTAATATAACGGGATAACGGCTCCACCGCCAAGGTAAAGAGCAGTGGTGACAGTGGGCAACCCTGGCGAGTTCCTTTTTCTAAAGTGAACATGTCCGATAGAAATCCGGTGTGTGTATCCTTGCTTTAGGGTTCGTATAGAGCGCTGTTATGAAATTTCTAAATCCCCCCTGAATCCCGAATCTATCCAGCACTTGCCCCAGCCATGGCCAGCCCACACTGTCGAAAGCTTTTTCCGCGTCTAGTAAGACCATGGCCGGAGTCCCATCTTTCCTCTGCCCATCTAGTCTCATCGCTTCCAGTACCATCATAGCTCTTCTAATGTTAGCTATTGCAGATTTGCCTCTCACAAACCCCGTCTGCTCCTCCCCCAATATGGTTGGTAATATTCTGGCCAATCTTGAAGCCATGATCTTGGACACCAGCTTCAAATCCTGATTAATTAGGGATATCGGGTGCAAGTTAGCTGGATCGTCCGTATTTTTGTCTCCTTTTGGGAGCAGTTTTATGTAGGCCACATTCATTTGGTCAGGTACTTTTTCTCCCCTTAGGAATCCATTGTAGAGGGCTTTTAAATGGGGGGTTACTTGGTCTTCTAGTAGCTTATAAAGACTTGCTCCAAACCCGTCAGGTCCCGGAGCTTTGTGTATATTAAGGTCTTTTATCGCTTGTTTGATTTCATCATCAGTGATGTCCGTATTTAGTTCAGTCAGCTCATCTTCCCCTAGTTGTGGTATCGTCACTTCTCCCAACCATTTCCGCCCTCCTTCTAAGTCACTAGTGCGTGCCTTGTAAAGTGATGAGTAGTAATTTCTCAGGATGGAATTCACCTCTTTTGGGTCAGACGTGAGGACACCCCCTGGTTTTTTCATTGTGGCAATGTGAGTCATTGATCTTTTCCCTTTGGCTAGGTGAGCAAGTAGCCTCCCTGCCTTAGCCCCGAATTGGTGAAATTCTGCATCTCTCGCCGTCCTACTGATGGCTTCCCATTGTTTGGTCCGTGTGTCAAAGTCCCTCTTTGTCGTTAACCAGTGTGGTTTGTTGTCAGGCGTCGGGTCGGTCTGAAATCGTGTGTATGCGGATCTGGTCAGTATGCTATGTTTCATGTAATTATCTTGTGCTCGTTTTTTTATCTTGGCCATGTGCGCAATGATTTTCCCCCTTAGTACGACTTTAGCAGTCTCCCAGAATAATGATGGCGTAAGTGTCTCTGGTTGGTTGTGTTCTTTGAATTCTGACCACCACTCCCCCAACAATCAGGCAAAATCTTTGTCCTGTTTTAAAAAGTGTGGAAACCTCCAGATCACATCTGTCCCTCTCGGAAACGTTTCCCTTAAGGTTAGTATGACAGGGGCATGATCAGAAATGACCATGTCAGATATCTCTGTGGATTCAGTTCTCGTGCCCAGGTCATGGCTTGTCAGTAATAAATCAATCCTTGACCAAGAGGAGTGGGGATGTGAGAAGTGCGTGTACTGTCTGTCTACTGGATGCTGTATCCTCCAAGTGTCCTGAACTCTACAAGACATGGCAGATGATTTGAAAGGGGTCAGTCGTTCCTTCGTTACGTCGAGGTCAGTGGGATCATTAGTACGAGACCTGTCTTCCCCCTCATGTAAGACTTCTTTCATGTCACCCCCAATTATGATGTTTCCTTTGTTGGTGGGTAATATAGTCGATCCTAGGGTTCGAAAAAAATTTGGGCGATCAGAATTAGGGGCATACACATTATGAATGTCCAATAACCCACTAGGAGTCTCCAGTACTGTTCTCACATGGCGACCCAAATCATCGTGTTGGCACTCAATGAGCTTATGTGGGAGAGATTTACTGACCAGTGTAAGTACTCCCGCTTTCCGCCCCTGTGCTCCCGATCCATAAACAGATCCCACCCATAACTCGTGCATTCTGAACATGTCCTGCTGTGCCAGGTGGGTTTCCGGTAAGAGGACAATATCTTCTCGCAGTCGTTTTAGATGTCTAAGAATCATCATCCTCTTTTCAGGGGACTTAAGCCCCTTCACATTCCACATGATGACTCTTACCATTGGCAAAACAAGCTATGGGTCAGGATGATACACAATAGATGGCTGAGATTATGGATTGATGGTAGAGGTCCCCCCCTCTTCTCTGAATGACGGCGAACACGATACCAGGATTTAGCAGGTGATCCAAGTAAGACCTTGCACTCAACCAATTTAACTTCTCTACAATTTCCTTATAGATAATGCACTATAGAAATGTTCCCTCCCAAACCCTCTCCCCAATTCCCACCCCCCTCCTTCCTTCCCCTAACCAAGTAATATGTGTCACTTCCATTTTTTCCGGTATAGTCACCACCTCTCAGGCCGACGTCCCGGCTTTATGTCATTTGAGGTGTTGCAACGGCATTTGTAGATCTCTAAGAACAAGTTAGGTCCAGGGCACCATTTAACTACGTAACCAACGTGGACCCGTGGTGTTCACCCAGAGTTCAAAAGTCAACAAGTACATCAAGAAGGGAGCCGAAGAGCATGAAGAGAAAGAAAAGAAAAGAAAAAAAAATCACTCTCTGTAGTGAACAGCTCGTTGCCTCCACCTTAATCTGGTATCCCATCATGACTCATAAGGGCACTCCTTACGAACATCTATGCAATCTATGTGGGGCATCTCCCTTAGTCCTGCGTGGTCGCATGTATGGGGGAATTTCCTCTGGATTGACTTCCCTGGGGACTCTGAGCTTTAGACTCGCCGGTCAAGTTCCTTAGGGTTCGCATTGCCTCTAGGGTGTCCCTCCAAAAGCTAAATGAACCATCTTCGTTTCTGGTTTTAAGAGTCGCTGGGTAAAGCAATTGAAACTGAACACCTTTCTTGTATAGCATGCTGCAGACCTCACTGTAAGCACGTCTTTTCTTCACCACATTTGCGAAAAGTCCTCAAACAACACCACTCTGTGCCCCTGGATGTCAAGTGGTTGGCGCCTCGCTCTAAATGTCCGCAAAAGTTTGTCCTTGTCTTTAAAATCTAGGTAACGAGCGATCACTTGTCTGGGTTTCTGTGAGTTGGACTCATTCCTGCCATTATTTGGAGTTGTTGTCCTTGATCTCCCGCTGGAATTTGACATAGGACCCACTCTATGTGCCCTTTCCACCTTGCACTTGAATGATATACCCAGGGCTTCTGGGAGTTCTTTCTCAAAAATATCATTTAGTAGGTGGTAGGGAACTGACTCAGGTAGGCCCACTATACGTAAATTGTTCCTCCTCGAGCGTTTCTCCAGATCTTCCATTTTGTTAACCATCCACACATTCTGCTTAGTAGAGGCCTCCAGTGCTTGTTCTATAGTTACCAGCCTGTCCTTCATGTCAGACACACTCTGTTCCAATTGATCAATCCTGTTAGCATGTTGTGCTGTGGTCTCTATGATCTCCTCCAAGGCCCCCTGCATAATCTCTCTCACCGTGATGGTGATGTCAGATTTGAGGCACTCTGCCACCTCCCGTGCCAGCAGCTTTAATTCACCCGGGTACATAGCCCCCACCTTTGCACTTTCTTGCCTGTCTGGTGATGACCGGCTGCATTCGTTCTGCTCTCCACGTTGTCCTCCCTGCTCCTTCCGCTCTGACCACAATTGTGGCTGGGTGCCCCGATGTCCCGTTTCCCTCCTTTTCAGTGTCTCTGTTGGGGCCGTCGCCATCTTGTGTCTCCTTCTCTCGCCTTCTCCTGGGCCCGGATCTGTGTTTCCTCTGCCCGTTGCACTGCGCAACCAGTTCTCCAAGCTGCGGCTAGTGCCCGCAATGGTGTTAGCGTATAAGGAGGACCGGGATGAGTGCTGTATGGTCTGTATTGTCGCTCTATAGCCGGGCACGGCGTCGGAGCTCACTCACTCCATGGTGTCCAATCCGGGGCCGGAACCGGAAGTTTTAAAGAATCATTTTTAAGATTCATGAGCAATTCTTTCAGCAGACATAGCATCAGTATAGTAACGTTGATAATTGAATGATCACCGCTCACAAGCTTTGTGCAGTAATCAAAATTATCTAGCACCTCACAAATGTCAGTGATCCACACCCACTCGAGAGTTGTAATGTGTCTTGGCTGAGTGTTTGTGTGATGGGCATGTTGGAGCTGATATTCTGCAATTGCCCTCTGCTGCTCACTAATCCTAGATAGCATATGAAATGTTGAGTTCCAGCGTGTGGGCATGTCACAAATTAGCCTGTGGTTGGGCAAATTAAAGTGCTTTTGAAGTGCTAAAAGACTTCCAACAGCAGTTATCGAATGTTGGAAATGAGCGCAAATTCGGCGCACCTTCTCAAGTAGGTCTGGTAACTCCGGGTAGGTTTTAATAAATTTCTGAACCACTAGGTTCAGCACGTGAGCCATGCAAGGCATGTGTACCAGGTTACCGAGCTTTAGAGCCGCCACGAGGTTACGACCATTATCGCTGATGACCAGACCTGTTTGATGAGTGGCTCTCCCCACTGCAACTGCAGTCTGTTGCTTTAGACCTTTCAAGAGTTCTGCTGCTGTGTGCGGTGTTTGACCTAAACACATGAGCTTCAGCAGAGCTTGTTGTCACCTTGCTGAAGCGCTGCTGCAAAACTCCCAACTAGGCCGTGATGTTGAGGGCAAGTCAGCATTGGCAGAGGAAGCGGAAGAGTGTTGAGTGGACGTGTATGAGGAGGCAGACACCCTGAATGATTTTGGCCTGCTATTGGTGGTGTGGGTAGTATCTCACATGGTCCACGTTGAGAATTTGTCACACTTTCCACCAGGTTGTCTAGTGTGCCATGATAGAGATGTATCGTCCCTGTCCACAACTACTTGTCCACGTGTCCATTGTTAGGTGGACTTTACCGGTTACAGCATTGTTCAGTGCATGCTTTATGTTGTTTAACACGTGCAGGTGTAACGCGGGGACGGCAGTAGGTGAAAAGTAGTGGCGACTGGGAACAGAGTATCGTGGTGTAGCCACAGCCAACAGCTCCCGAAAAGACTCAGTACCCACAAGCCTAAACGGCAATATCTCCACAGCTAGCAACTTAGCAATGTGGCCGTTTATTTTTTTGGCAAGTGGGTGAGAAGATTGGTATGTCCGCTGCCTTCCATACAGCTGTGGCACGGACAACTGGACGCTTGGCGATGATAGACTAGTGGCTGGACTTGTGTCCTGTCTCTCTTCAACCGCAGGTTGGGAGCAGGAAGTATCAGAAGTACCTGCTTCATCTGCAGTAGATTGAGAAGGACGGATCACAGTTCTTATGGCAGTGTTATGAGCCGAAGACAATGATTTGGTACCCTGCTGTTGTGACCACCGAGTAGGGTGCTTAGCTGCCATATGCTTATGTATACTTGTGGTGCCCATGTTGCCTTTGCCATGCCCTCTGCTTAGCTTTGTATGGCAGATCATACAGATGACTACATTTGCTTCGGATGGGCTATCCCTAAAAAAATTATATTATATTCTAACATCCCACACAAAGATGGACTTACTGCCTGCCGACTGTTTCTTGAAGCCAATGGGATCCATTCAGTTCTAAAGCTCACCAGATTTATCCTCACCCACAACATTTTCTCTTTTGGTGAAGAACTGTATTTACAACGCACCGGAACTGCCATGGGAAGCAAAATGGCCCCCCAGTATGCCAACCTCTTCATGGCTAAACTGGAAAATTTTAGCCTCCTGCCCCATCAAACCCTTGGCGTACTTCCGTTTCATTGATGACATCTTAATAATCTGGACTGGAACTGAACATGAACTTATAAATTTCCATGACAAATTCAAAACATTTCATCCCAGCATAAACCTGACACTAGACTACTCAAAAACAGAAATCAACTTTCTGGATACCACCTTAAAAATTCTAAATGGTTCATTCCAGACATCGGTATATCGGAAACCGATCGACCGTCCCACATATCTCATATGGGACAGTTTCCACCCGAAACACATCAAAAAATCCATTGTCTACAGCCAGGCCCTCAGATATAACCGTATTTGCTCCAACCCAGTGGAAAGGGATGAACATTTAAACCAGCTAAAGACATTTTTAAACCAGTGCTACCACCCCACCTCCATTGAGGATCAGATCATTAAAGCCACAAGGATCCCTAGAAGTCAAGCACTCCAATACAGAGAAAAAGAAGAGAACCAACGTGTTCCCCTGGTGGTGACCTACAACCCACAGCTTGAGGTACTAAGGAAAACTGCCAGGAAACTTCATCACATCCTACACAAGGATGACCGACTTAAAATAATATTCAAAGACCTTCCCTTGCTGTGCTACAGGCAACCTCCCAATTTAAGAAACATCATGGTCCGAAGTTTGATGCCCTCGGATACACCAAAAGGAACTTATCCATGCAATGTGAAGAGCTGCAAAACCTGTGCTCACATAGAGACCAGAGACAGGATACAGATCCCCAACACACAGCAGGATTATAAGATTCCTGGGACTTTCACATGCTCCTCTTCCAATGTGGTATATTTAATTATGTGCACCATTTGCCCAGTAGGGTCTTTCTATGTTGGGGAGACTGGACAACGTCTAAGAGCAAGGATGAGGTCTCATCGTCACACAATTACACACAAAAAAATAAATTTTCCAGTAGCGGAGCATTTTTCTGGCCAGGGACATAACATTGATAATATGAAGGTTTTAATTTTGAGAGGTAATTTTAAATCCCAAAAACATTGAAGAGTCTGTGAATCCAAGCTAATTAGAAGTTTCAATTGTATACAGAATAGACTGAACATTGCTGATGGTTTTATGGCTCATTACCACGTCTAAACAATGTTGTTCAAAGACATGGAAATCTCAGACACCAAGTTTTCTTATAAATTAGTGTCCTAGAGACTTTATGACCACTGGGCCTTCCTGATTGAAGATCCTCTTCAAGACTGCTTTGTTTATTTTGCCAAATGTCCAGCCCTTGTAATGTTTATTCTGTCAAATGTCCAATCATTTTAGTTGTGCATGCATATATTTTGAGTTTCATTCAATATCTTGTCATACCATGACCTGAGTCGTCTCGAAAGCTCGCCTTATAACATCATTTATTTTATTTTTGTTAGCCATTAAAAGGTATCACAACTACAAGATTTGTATCTTGTTTCTCACACTAAAAAAATTCCACACAGCGGCTGAACGAGCTCTAGTCTTGATTTGTGGCACAGAGAGATTGCTATGGGCAACAGGTGAAACAGTTTGCATTGTGTTTAAAGCAGTAGGCCTTGGTACCTTTGTCAATGGTACATAGACACTTTCTTCCTCCGCGCTGCTGTGCTGGCTGTGCACGGCAGCATTCCATGTCGGATTTGTGGTCTCATCATCTACCACCTCGTCGTCAATTTCTTCCCGATTAAGCGATGGATTAGGCTGGCCAGATGACAATAGTGTCTTCTCATCATCATCATCGGCCACCTCCTGAGACAGTGTATGATGTGGCTCAAAGTGGCTTTCTTCTTCCCGGGGTGATTCCAAAATTTGGCCCTGAATCGAGAATATGTCTTCTTGTTGTATATCGTGAAGGTTTGACGCTAAAAGGCCAGAGTCAAGCAAGGGATCACACGAACCAAACAAATCCTCTGAGTGCCCAATGTTGTGTTCCAAAAATTCCAGGGGCTGAGGATGGGGTGAGGAAATTGGAACATGTTCAGAATTTGATGACCCAGCGTTGTCTTTAGTGCAAGTAGACTGTGTGGTCAATGAAGATTGGGTGCTGCTAGAACAAGTCATTGATGTCTTATCAGCCATCCAAGACGTCATCTGGTCTTGCTCTTCAGGCTTCAAGACAGGTTTTCGTTCCATAGTGGCAAATTTCGACAGGAAGGTTGATCTATCAATCTTCATCTGTCTACCTGACTCTGTGCCTTGCTTGTCACGACTGCCAAGGCCACGTCCCTGTCCCTTTCCAACAGCTTTTTTTGGATGTTGTGGGTTTTGGGACATGTTTGAAGATGTTTATTTACAGTATTTGTAAAACAAGTAGCAGCAGGAACTATTTACTAGAAGGAGGAGAGTAGAGGATAATGCTTGTTTCATTAGTAACAGAACAGATCCTGCACAGAACAATCGCCAAGAGGTTAGAGGTGGGATTATGCAAAACCAGTCACCACCGTAGACTGCGGTGCTGGCTGCGTGAAAGATTAAAGGAACAGTGCGAGCTACTGGGTGGAATAGCAACGCACTGTCACTAAAAAAATTATATATTACGCTTTACCAGAAACCACCATGGACTGCGGAGCTAGCTGAATTTGTCCTTAGTCCTTAGTCCTTAGTCTTTAGTCTTTAGTCTTTAGTCTTTAGTCTCTAGTCTTTAGTCTTTAGTCTTTAGTCCTTAGTCCTTTTGTGCTATTCTGCTGGATTTATGAAGCCAAGCAAGAGTCTTAGAGAACAAGTTTAATAACTGTAATGGTTTCTGGGAAACATTAATTGGTTTAACATGAGTTGTGAATTTAAGCTTCTAACAGTTACAGCAGATGTGTTACAAAAGAACGCCCATATCTCAGGCTAGAAACAAGATAAATTCAAACATTTTTTAACCATTCTGCTGCATTTATGAAGCATAGCAAGGTTCCTAAAGAACAGTTTAGTATCCCTAATAGTTCCTGAGAATAAATCATTGGTTTGATTTGACTTGAGGATTTAAGCTTTTAACAGTTACAGCAAACGAATGCCGACATCTCAGGCTAGGTACAAGATATATTCAAAATGTTTGTGCCATTCTGCTTCATTCATAAAGCTAAGCAAGGGTCTTAAAGAACAGTTTAATATCTGTAATAGTTTCTAGGAAAAATTAATTGGTATGACATGAGTTGTGGATTTAGGCTTCTAACAGTTACAGCAGATGTGTTACAAACGAATGACCATATCTCAGGCTAGAAACAAGATAAATAAAAAATCATTGTGCCATTCTGCTGCATTCATGAAGCCAAGCAAGAGTCTTAAAGAACAGTTTAACATCTGTAATAGATTCTTGGATAAATTAATTGGTTTGACATGAGTTGTGGATTTAGGTTTCTAACAGTTACAGCAGATGGGTTACAAATGAATGCCCATATCTCAGGCTAGAAACAAGATAAATTCAAAATTTTTGTACCATTCTGCTTCATTCATGAAGTTAAGCAAGGGTCTTAAAGAACCGTTTAATATCTCTAATAGTTCCTGAGAATAAATCATTGGTTTGACATGACTTGTGGATTTAAGCTTCTAACAGTTACAGCAGATGTGCTTACAAACGAATGCCGATATCTTAGGTTAGGAACAAGATAAAATGAAAAATTTGGTGCCATTCTGCTTCATTCATGAAGCTAAGCAAGGGTCATAAAGAAGTTTAATATCTGTAATATTTTCTGAGAAAAATGTATTGGCTTGACATGAGTTGTGAATTTAAGCTTCTAACAGTTACATAAGATGTGTTACAAACGAATGCCCATATCTCAAGTTAGAAACAAGATAAATTCAAAACTTTTGTACCATTCTGCTGCATTTATTAAGCATAGCAAGAATCCTAAAGAACAGTTTAATATCTCTAATCGTTGCTGAGAATAAATCATTGGTTTGACATGACTTGTGGATTTAAGCTTCTAACAGTTACAGCAGATGTGCTTACAAACGAATGCCGATGTCTCAGGCTCAAACAAAGATATATTCAAAATGTTTGTGCTATTCTGCTGCATTCATGAAGCTAAGCAAGGGTTGAAATCTCTCGTCAATTTTTCTTTTCCGTCCACATCTAGGGAGGTTAACCACAGTGCCATGGGCTTTAAACTTCTTGATGACACTGCACACGGTAGACACAGGAACATTCAGGTCTTTGGAGATGGACTTGTAGCCTGGAGATTGCTCATGATTCCTCACAATTTGGTTTCTCAAGTCCTCAGACAGTTCTTTGGTCTTCTTTCTTTTCTCCATGCTCAATGTGGTACACACAAGGACACAGGACAGAGGTTGAGTCAACTTTAATCCATGTCAACTGGCTGCAAGTGTGATTTAGTTATTGCCAACACCTGTTAGGTGCCACAGGTAAGTTACAGGTGCTGTTAAACACAAATTAGAGAAGCATCACATGATTTTTCTAACAGTGCCAATACTTTTGTCCACCCCTTTTTTATGTGTGGTGTGGAATTATATCCAATTTGGCTTTAGGACAATTCTTTTTGTGTTTTTTCATTGAAGACAAATTAAATGAAGGTAATAATACCAAAGAATTTGTGATTGCAATCATTTTCAGGAAGAAACTGAGTATTATCTGACAGAATTGCAGGGGTGTCAATACTTTTGGCCCCAACTGTATATTGGCTTTTAAACTTGTAATGGCCAAGGAGAATTTCCTACAGTATTTTCATAGATTACTGTGGTTTAAGTTTAGCATGGTAATGTAATTATCTAACTTGTTTGTCATAAAAGGCCAGAGAACTTAATTATGCTAATCGTCCATTGTCTATTACCCTGTGAATGTTGATTCTATGTACATGGCCGCAGCTACTATTGTTTTCATGTCATGGGTTGCAGACTGAATGTCTCCTACTAACATTCCATTGTATTACTGCTAGCTGCTATATCACTCAGTATTTGGCTCTCCATGACAGGATTGCAATACTTCTAAAAATATGTTAAATGAGGCTTGAGGTCCAGCCAATGAAAAGACAATATTATTCCACCTATCGTGACGTTCCCAACATCCTGCAATGAGGGCTGAAAGTATATAAGGAGATGTGTTCATTAACGAGAGGGAGTTAGATTCTGTCTAGTGACCTCAGTCTAGGGATTTCGGTCCCGGCTAGAGGTACACTGGATTGGATACAGGTAGCTAATCTAGGATCTTCGGGTCCTGTTAGCAAGCCATAACCCCAGGCCTAGGCATTTCGGTGCCAACCAAGGGGACCAGAACATGGACTATAAAACCACAAGGACTTCAGCATCGGATTATCGGATTCGGCTGTGATGACAAAGACTGCATAAGGATGAAGAAGCAACCCAGGTTGGGACGATACAGTCACCTGGCTACAGACTTTGCTGTGCTACATTCTAAACCCTGGTGAGCCAGCGGAAGGGTGAGACTCTGTTGCCTGTTACATTGTTGTATTTTGCTGGTTATGCGTTATATGCTGTTAACTGTTTAGGGATCCAATAAAGCCTTAATATTGTGATTCCCTCACCCTGTGTTGTCTGAGCAGTGTTCCGCCCACGGTTAAGGAGCTCGGGCGTTCAGTTGGGGATGAGCCCTGGTCCACGTTGTCTTTGTAAAGGCGGCTGGGCCTGCAGACGAGAGCACCCACTGACTCCCGAGTCTCCACAATGACTTGGGGATTTAAGCTTCTAACAGTTACAGCAGATGTGCTTACAAACGAAAGCTGATATCTAAGGCTAGGAACAAGATATATTCAAACTTGTGTCATTCTGCTGCATTCATGAAGCTAAGCAAGGGTCTTAAATGAACAGTTTAATTTCGGTAATAGTTTCTGAGAAAAATTAATTGTTTTGACATGAGTTGTGGATTTAGGCTTCTAACAGCAGATGTGTTACAAATGAAAACCCATATCTCAGGCTAGAATCAAGATACCGTATTATCCGGCGTATGAGACGACTGGGCTTATAAGACGACCCCCAACTTTTCCAGTTAAAATATAGAGTTTGGAATGTACTTGCCGTATTAGACTACCCCACTTCTTCGGGTATGATCCCCACTGTGATGCCCACACAGCCCTTCATACAATATAATGGACCCACATATAGAATAATGGCCCCTACATGTCTTCACACTGTATAATAACCCCCACACAGCTGTCAAATAGCTCTGCATAAAGTATTGTCTCCATATATTATAATGCATCATTTATAGTCGCCCATTATAATGCAGCATCATAGTGCTCCATATACTATAATGCACCCCATAATCCCTCCATCTAATACATAAAACCCGAAGGCTCACTTCCGTCACTTTGGACAGGACTTCCGTCACTTTGTCATGGCCAAAGTGAAGTCACCACAGTGTACACCCGTCCAGGGTGGACCAACATTGCGGCCGTCAGCAGAGCGGGACTCAGGCAGCCCCGCCACGCTTACGGTCGGCCCTACACTGCCACACAACACACACACATCACTCCGGCCGCTTTCACAGGTGCAGGCTCCTCCCTCTAACTTCAGGCGCCCGGGGCTGCTGACACCTCTCAGCGGAATGGCGGCCACACGAACCGGCCTCCGCTCCTGGACTGGGCCGAGCCTCCGGGGGTCAGCCCTGTGCCGGACGCCGAGCAGGAGGCCAAGTGGCCCCGGGGATACGGAGCCAGCTGGTGTGCAGCCTGGAGGGAGGGAGAGAGGTGTGCAGCCTGGAGGAAGACAAAGAAATGTGTTAGAGTGGCACTAGAAGGCGATCCACCAGTCACATGCTATACACTAATAATGAAAAGGAGGAAAGAACCAGAAAGCATGTACAAATGACCGGGATCAGAGAAACAGACCAATAATTCAAAAAATTTATAAATCTTTATTAACAATAATACAGAGAAATATGAGCAAAAAACACAAACAGAATAAAAACACTTAAAATGTGTGATGGACAACCACCAACACAGCAATGACTATGGCCCCAGATGTCATCAGAATAGCTGTATCATGAGACCCAAACATGGGTTTAAATATTTGATTAGGACCCGCTGGTGACTAGACTTACAGGAAGGCAAGCCTGCTGACATGAAAGAATGAAAAAAACAAGAGATTCCAGGACAATATAGGTGGCATTGATCAAAAAACAAGAAAATCATAAATAGCAATCATCAAACCCAGTTGAAAGATAATGCAGCTCAGCTGATATTGAATCAAAATATATTGCACCAATGTACAAAACAGTGAGATGCGACTCATAGACTCCTGTGGTAAAGTATAGTACAGGGACCTAATGTCCCTTATGGAGTAACAAGAATGAAAAAAGTCACAAATACAAAAGTAAGTAAAATGGGGGGAAACAAGGAGGCGCAAAAGTGCCCTATCACTAGTGACATAATGTTGCGGTGGGTATGAATTCACTCACCTAGCACAGTTGTGAGACCCACAACTGTGTAAAAAACATTCGGCATTAAATGCAGCTGCTGCAGGACTTCCACCTTCCACATGCACGTGGAATCATCCAGAAGTTACCTCAGGGAAAGGGTGTATCAGTGTCCACGCTGCTGAAATCCAAGAACGATCCGGAAACCAATGTAGGTTGCATCAATCATCCATTATTCCTTTCCTACGGTTCAACACTGTCTAGTGTTTCCGCGTAGGAAAGGAATAAATGATGATTGATGCAACTACATATGGTTTCGGAATCGTTTTCTTGGGTATTTCAGCAGCGCGGACACTGATACACCATTTCCCTGAGTAACAAATACAAAAGTGTCAGTCCTGCCTAAGAGCTAATTAAGGACAGAAGCTCTGAGGTCAGTAACACAGGTTAGGAGAGCACACCATAAACTGGAATGGTCATTTCAGTTAATGCTGAGGCATCAAAAATCATTCACCTGTGAGCAGGGTAAGAAAACATGAAGGATAAACAAAAAAAGTCAGGACAATGCAATACCAATGCCTGGAAAAAAGTCAAAGATAAGTTATAGTCACCATAGCAGGTCAGAAGACCGGGGCACATAGCAGCAGGGACCGACGCGTATCGCCGCTCTAAAACAACGGCTTCATCCTCGGGAAGCTGTGGGAGGAAGTGTTAGTTCTGCCCATATATATAGTGCTATCTGTAATCATGATAAGAGTCACCTGTGTCTGCATGTGTGCAGTCTCTGGCCATCAGGCCGGATGTGACATATCGTAACTTAGAAGGAGGTGGGCGGGCAAATAGTGCTAAAGGTAAACAGAGGCTTAGCTCAGTGTGAAGACAAAAAGTAGATAGGGGGCGCAATGGTGCGATATCCACAAGTATATTGCAAGGGTGATTTATATAACGTAGTTACTAACCTATATTAGTTGTGCTACCCATGCACAACTCTGGTGTGAGCCTGATGGTTTATACGTCCTCTCCTGACCCGAGGCTTAGCTCAGGACACAGCGTCTAGTTGCCTAGAAACATCAGGCAACTGCACAGTTGAGACTGCAATCAAGATCTATGTAAGAGGAGGGGGGAGCAGCTCCGAGGGGAGAGATTAGTGACATGGTGATTTGCAAAGCAAACCACTGTCACAAAGACCGGCCGGTCTTTTAGACATTGTGTAAGAAAAAAAACCCCACTACAGAGGTTGAGAAGCAGACTGTACATGGGGATGCACTAATTGTAGTGAAACTAGAGTCTGTAAGGCCCAAAGAAAGCAAGCCAAAAGGAAACTAGAGTCTGTAAGGCCCAAAGAAAGCAAGCCAAAAGGAGGAAGAGAGGTGTGCCGAGCAGTGATGTCACCGCTCCAGCCTCCTCTCTCCTCACCCCTCCAGCGCCACCTCTCCTCACCCCTCCAGCGCCACCTCTCCTCACCCCTCAAGCAGGACCTCTCCTCACCCCTCCAGCGCCACCTCTCCTCACCCCTCCAGCAGGACCTCTCCTCCCCTCCAGCAGGACCTCCTACCCTCCAGCGCCACCTCTCCTCACCCCTCCATCCCACCTCTCCTCACCCCTCCAGCACCACTCTCCTCACCCCTCCAGCCCCACATCTCCTCACCCCTCCAGCCCCACCTCCCCTAACCCCTCCAGCGCCACCTCTCCTCACCCCTCCAGCCCACATCTCCTCACTCCTACAGCGCCACCTCTCCTCACCCCTCCAGCCGAACCTCTCCTCACCCCTCCAGCCCACCTCTCCTACCCCTCCAGTCCCACCTCTCCTCACCCCTCCAGTGCCACCTCTCCTCACCCCTCCAGCGCCATCTCTCCTCACCCCTCCAGCAGACTCTCCTCACCCTCAGCGCCACCTCTCTCATCCTCCAGTGCCACCTTCCTCACCCTCCAGCACCACCTCTCTCACCCTACCCAGCCCCACGCTCTCCTCTACCCCCAGTGCCCCCTTCTCACCCTCCAGCGCACCTCCTCACCCCTCCAGTGCATCTCTCTCACCCTCCAAGCGCCACCCTCTCCTCACCCTCCAGCGCCCTCATACTCCTCACCACCTCAGCCGCACCTCTCTCACCCTCCAGACCACCTCTCCTCACCCTCCGCACTCTCCTCACTCCTCAGTGCACCCTTCAACCCTCAGCCGACCTCTCCTCCCCTCCAGCCCCTGCACATCATACTCTGCTACCCACAGAGCCGCCTGTATACTCTGCTACCCACAGACCGCCTGTATACTCTGCTACCCACAGACCACCTCTATACTCTGCTACCCACAGAGCCGCCTGTATACTCTGCTACCACAGAGCGCTCTATATCTGCTCCCACAGAGCCGCCTGTATACTCTGCTATCCACAGACCCGCCTGTATAATCTGCTACCCACAGACCCGCCTGTATACTGTGCTACCCACAGAGCCGCCTGTATACTCTGCTACCACTGAGCCCCCGTATACGCTGCTAACCATAGGCTAGAATACCCGATTCTTTAGAATCGGGCCGCCATCTAGTATACTATAAACATGGAGAGGGGGATGTGCCAGCGCTGGGATGGGGGGAGGGTAGGTGACATGGAGAGGGGGTCATGCAAGAGTGGGTGCTGGGGGAGTAAAGATGGCAAACATTCCTGTCAGACAATGTCATCCAGAGGAATGATGATTCTCATTTCAACAATTTCCAGGGGCTCTGCCAGGAGTCAATGAATGCAAACCTGCACTGGCCTGGAGAGTCTCATAGCACAAGATTTGTAATAGTGGTCCATTTCACATCTAATGCTAAGCTGTGTTTGACTTTATTTGCGTTTGTATGTGTTTTTACCACTAAAAACGCATCCAAAACTGCACCCATAGGGTTCAATGCAAAATACATTGAAAAGGCATGCAAAAACACCTGTGTGTTTGCAAAATGCAAAATGCATGCGTTTTCGCAAATGCAGCCCTAGATGCAGCAGACGTTTTTGGATGCGTTTGTATGTATTTTTACTGCTAAAAATTCATACAACTGCAAATAAAGCCAAATGCAGCACAGCATTAGATGTGAAACGGGCCAGTGTGTCAGTCTGGAGATCACAGAGAGTTGGCCAGGTTACACTGTAACAAACCCTCAGCTTCAGAAGAGACAGTCAGAATCCTGTGACTGTGAGCAGCCCCTCTCCAGTCTGCAGGTCTGTACTGCTGTGGGGGAGGAGGGGGGCAGTCTCCATAAGCACACATGTCTCCTAGGTCAGCATGGATCCCCACAGCAGGATGCAGGAATCTTTTTCATTCAGAGGACAATCCTCCATACACAACTCTGTGGATTGAAAAGCTGCAAGCAGCGACTTACACCACCACAGACAAGGAGCACAACCCCCACCCTCCACACAGCCAGGAGGGAGGGAGCAATAGTAACTAGTACTGCTGTACCTGCAGTCTGTTAGGGGTTTGATGTCTGGCTTCTACATGCTGGGGGCGGCAGGAATGTCACCTAATGTGTCGCTCTGCTCTGCTCCAGTCTCTCTTCTACTGGAGAGAGCGGCCAGACACAGTGCACACATTCTGGGCGGCCGTCCCATCTCTTTGCCAGTAGGTGTCGCCCTGCACCCGGCGTATAAGACGACCCCTGACTTCTGAGAAGATTTGCAGTGATTAAAAAGTCGTCTTATACGCCGGAAAATACAGTAAATTCAAATTTCTTGCGCCTTTCTGCTGCATTTAGGAAGCCTAGCAAGGTTCCTAAAGATCAGTTTAATACCTCTAATCGCTGCTGGGAATAAATCATTGTTTGACATGACTTGTGGATTTAGCTTCTAACAGTTACAGCTGATGTGCTTACAAATGAATGCCGATGTCTCAGGCTAGGAACAAGATATATTCAACATTTTTGTGCCATTCTGCTTCATTCATGAAGCTAAGCAAGAGTCTTAAACAAGTTTAATATTTGTAATAGTTTCTGAGACAAATGTATTGGTTTGACATGAGTTGTGGATTTAAGCTTCTAACAGTTATAGCAGATGTTCTTACAAACGAATGCCGTTACCTCAGGCTAGAAACAAGATAAATCAAAATTTTTGTGCCATTCTGCTGCATTCGTGAAGCCAAGCAAGATTTTTAAAGAACAGTTTAATATCTGTAATAGTTTTTGGGAAAAATTTATTGGTTTAACATGAGTTGTGGATTTAAGCTTCTAACAGTTACAGCAGATGTGTTACAAAAGAATGCCCATATCTCAGGCTAGAAACTAGACAAACTCAAACTTTTTGTGCCATTCTGCTGCATTCATGAAGCCTAGGAAGGTTCCTAGAGATCAGTTTAATATATCAATATTATAAATCTATTGGTTTGACATGACTTGGGGATTTAAGCTTCTAACAGTTACAGCAGATGTGCTTACAAACGAATGCTCATATCTCAGGCTAGGAACAAGATAAATTAAAAATCTTTGTGCCATCCTGCTGCATTCATGAAGCCAAGGAAGAGTCTTAAAGAACAGTTTAATATCTGTAATAGTTTCTGGGAAAAATTAATTGGTTTGACATGAGCTGTGGATTTAGGCTTCTAACAGCAGATATGTTACAAATGAATGCCAATATCTCAGGCTAGAAACAAGATAAATTCAAAATGTTTGTGCCATTCTGCTGCTTTCATGAAGCCTAGCAAGGTTCCTAAATATCAGTTTAATATCTCTAATCGTTGCTGAGAATAAATCATTGGTTTGACATGACTTGGGGATTTAAGCTTCTAACAGTTACAGCAGATTAGGGATGAGCGATTATTGCTTGTCACTACTCGGTATTTGCACGAATATCTCGGTACTTGGGGTACTCAGCGAGTACCGAGTAATCTCGCAATACTCTTGCTATGCTCGGGGTCCACCTCCCTGCATGTTGGCGCTCTTTACAGAGCCAGCCCGCATGCAGGGATTTCCTTGGACGAAGTGCCTCTATGTCCGAGCTGCTGCTCCAGGAACGAAGGAATCAGGACATGGAGATGTCTGAAACAACTTGTGCTTTTATTATCCTACGCGTTTCGGAGCCACAAACCGAGCTCCTTCCTCAGGGAACATCAAGATCATACTGACATCACCCAATATTTATCACTCAAAAAGCGCAAAAGATGATGCGGCTATAATTGAAATGACATCAGTAGTCAGGGAGGACCCTATATGACGTCAGAGTGCTTATAAACAAACCACAGTAAAGTATATCAATGTGCATTACACAAAAAAAACAACATCATCTGTCACATCAGTGCCTGTCTGCAACAGTGCCAAAAAATGGTGTCAAAAACAGAATCTTTTTCATTATTAGATTTATTATAACAAAATAGAGAAATAAAAAAGCAAAACTGATGTGTCAAGAAACTTAATATAAGCTATAATCTTAATAGATAGTGAGAAAGGAAAAATATGAGAAAGAAAATTTATATATATGATACATGTCTGTCTTAAGGAATCAAACTGATGGTGCAGTGATAAAATGATTATAATGACATGCAAACAGGAAACTGTGAATGTATTAGCGGTGTGCACCATAGACCAAGCCTAGAACTGAAGGGGAAAAACTAACTATATCTAAATAGAAAGTGAAAAAAGGTCATTAAATAGTGCACAAAGGTGTGAATCTAAAAAATTATGTAAAGTAATGTTGTAGTGTCTATGTTAAAAAAACAGAAAAACATGTGTTCGAATATCCTGTAACAAGAATACAAATAAAGACATCAATGGAAAGATGAAAAAAAAAAAAATAAATAAATGTCAGAAAATAAAAAATAAAAAATTGTATTGTAGTATGTGTAATAATATGTTATATCTTTCACAGGCATAAGGATCATCAGAACCTGGATGCCAAGTCCCATTTGGACACAAAAATCGCGCAGAAGACACAGCATACATCCAGAAAAATAAAATCAATTTATTAAGAAAATGTATATAAAAATGAAAAAACTGTTTCTAAAAGATGTTGATGTAAAAAATGTTTATAAAAAATATATTATTATAATAAAAATATATTTTATAATAAAAAAAATGTGTGCTCCTCCAAAAAAGAATAAATATCAATTCCATAAAAAATATTTGATCATCTCAAAAATATTTCTAAAATATAAATCTAAAATTTTTTTTAACATATTATGTTAAAAATGTTCCCATGCTTGATTTACTGTTTATGCAATTGTACTGATAAAAAAACACAGTGAGGATTACAAAGGGAGGACTTGATCATACAAAGAAGATGATAATGTCAAACTGTCATAGTAAAGATTATAAAGGGAGGATTTAATTATACAAAGAAGATGACAATGGCAGACAGTCATTAGTCAAAAAAGAGGGCAATTTATATTAGTACTACATCCAGTGTTCCTATCTTATCACATGTATAGGGAGGGAAATCAAAAAGGAAAAAAACACAAAAGGGAATATGATTAACTTGGAAAAAAATGTGCAGTAAGCGAGGGAATAGCGCAGTGAGGAGAAAACCGGATTGCACCGGATAGCAGAAGTGTATTGCAGTCCGGGAACCGGATTGCACCAGATAATACACATAGTATGGTATAAGAAAAACCGGATATAAAACCGGTCTGGAATCAAAACCGGTCATGACAAACTGGTCCTCTATTAACTTATATGGAAGGGAAAACCGGATTGTCCCGGATAGCAAAGATTATTGCTGTACCAGAACAAGATTGCACTAGGACATTGAAACAAGATGTTATACAGGAGCTGGATACAATTAACCTAATTCACTTCGCAGTTACATTGTGGAAGGTGAAATGCAACATTGTAATTAGACAATTATAGAGAAGACGCATTGTCAGTGAACATAGATTTATATCAGGACACTTAGGTAGTTACGAAGGAAGAATACACAGGAGAAAGCTCATATGAACTAATGTGTATGTGATGCAGTATTTAATAGTCGGAAAAAAATGTCATGGAGTCTCTATATACATATAGTAATGTCCAGGGATAATACAAATGCTGAAAAAGAACAGAAAAAAATAGGAGAGAGGGGAAGAGGAAAAGTGGGGAGGGAGGTAAAAATACATAGAGCAGATCAGGCACCGATGTAGCAGAGTTGTGTTGCGATAATACAAATACAAGCTATGTTGGAAACATCACAAATAAATAAATTATATAACATCAAAAAATCTGAATTGAATAATTGTGATGAATTAATTGCGCACATAGATGCAAAGGAACATAATAAGAAAAGAATGGGCATTTTATCATGAAATAATTTCTGACACCAAATTTAAACCGCTCAGTTTTAGAGTACCCAGTTTGTGCATCCAAAATTTTTCCTTTTTATTATTAACTAGCTGTGAGCCCGATGCAAATGCATCGGGATTCTAGAACGTGCATTAATTTGATTATAGTAGTTATAGCTGTTAGCCTGATGCAAATGCATCGGGTATCTAAAATATGTTTATTGTTTTTTTAAAGATTTTTAAATAATAATCGCATCATCAATAGCAATAATATAAGCCATAGCATTATTATTAGCAGTAATAGCAGTATTAATAGCATTATTATTAGCATTAATAGCATTATTAATAGCATTAATAGGATAAATATTAGCATTAATAGCATTAATAGCATTATTAATAGCATTAATAGCATTATTAATAGCATTAATAGCATTATTATTAGCATTAATAGCATTAATAATGGTATTATTAGCATTAATAATAGCATTAATAACATTATTAATAGCATTAATAGCATTATTATTAGCATTAATAGCATTATTAGCATTAATAGCATTAATAATGCCATTAATAGGATAAATATTAGCATTAATAGCATTAATAGCATAATTAATAGCATTAATAGCATTATTAATAGCATTAATAGCATTATTATTAGCATTAATAGCATTAATAGGAGAAATATTAGCATTAATAGCATAATTAATAGCATTAATAGCATTATTAATAGCATTAATAACATTATTATTAGCATTAATAGCATTATTATTAGCATTAATTAGCATTAATATGCCATTAATAGGATAAATATTAGCATTAATAGCATTAATAGCATAATTAATAGCATTATTAATAGCATTATTATTAGCATTAATAGCATTAATAGGATAAATATTAGCATTAATAGCATTAATAGCATTAATAGCATAAATAATAGCATTTAATAGCATTATTAATAGCATTAATCGCATTATTATTAGCATTAATAGCATTAATAATAGCATTATTAGCATTAATAATAGCATTATTAGCATTAATAATAGCATTAAATAACATTATTAATAGCATTAATAGCATTATTATTAGCATTAATAGCATTAATAGCATTATTATTAGCATTAATAGCATTAATAATACCATGAATAGGATAAATATTAGCATTAATAGCATTAATAGCATAATTAATAGCATTAATAGCATTATTAATAGCATTAATAGCATTATTATTAGCATTAATAGCATTAATAGGAGAAATATTAGCATTAATAGCATAATTAATAGCATTAATAGCATTATTAATAGCATTAATAACATTATTATTAGCATTAATAGCATTAATAATAGCATTATTAGCATTAATAATAGCATTAATAACATTAATAGCATTAATAGCATTATTATTAGCATTAATAGCATTATTATTAGCATTAATAGCATTAATAATACCATGAATAGGATAAATATTAGCATTAATAGCAATAATAGCATAATTAATAGCATTAATAGCATTATTAATAGCATTAATAGCATTAATAGGATAAATATTAGCATTAATAGCATTAATAGGATAAATATTAGCATTAATAGCAGAATTAATAGCATTAATAGCATTATTAATAGCATTATTATTAGCATTAATAATAGCATTATTAGCATTAATAATAGCATTAATAACATTATTAATAGCATTAATAGCATTATTATTAGCATTAATAGAATTAATAGCATTATTATTAGCATTAATAGCATTAATAATACCATGAATAGGATAAATATTAGCATTAATAGCATAATTAATAGCATTAATAGCATTATTAATAGCATTAATAGCATTATTATTAGCATTGATAGGATAAATATTAGCATTAATAGCATTATTAATAGTATTAATAGCATTAATAGGATAAATATTAGCATTAATAGCAGAATTAATAGCATTAATAGCATTATTAATAGCATTAATAGCATTATTATTAGCATTAATAGCATTAATAATAGCATTGTTAGCATTAATAATAGCATTATTAACATTATTAATAGCATTAATAGCATTATTATTAGCATTAATAGCATTAATAATACCATGAATAGGATAAATATTAGCATTAATAGCATAATTAATAGCATTAATAGCATTATTATTAGCATTAATAGCATTAATAATAGCATTAATAACATTAATAGCATTAATAGCATTATTATTAGCATTAATAGCATTAATAATAGCATTATTAGCATTAATAATAGCATTAATAACATTATTAATAGCATTAATAGCATTATTATTAGCATTAATAGCATTAATAATAGCATTATTAGCATTAATAATAGCATTAATAACATTATTATTAGCATCAATAGCATAATTATTAGCATTAATAGCATTATTATTAGCAGTAATATCATTATTATTAGCATTTTTTTTTTTAATTATAATTTTTTATTTAATTATTTATTATTTTTTATTTATTTTTTTATTATTTTTTAATTATTTTTTTATTATTAAATTTATTATTTAGGCTGAGACCCAGTTCTCTTTCAGGTCCGCTGAAAGGGCAGATATAATTAGCATATATGTAATTTTTTTATTATTATTTTTTTTGAATTATTTATTATTTTTAATTTATTTTTTTATTATTTTTTAATTATTTTTAAATTATTTTTTTTAATATTTAATTTATTTATTTTTTTAAGTGAGAGTGAGACACAGTTCTCATTCAGATCCGCATTATTTTTATTTTTTTTATTATTATTTTTATTTAATTATGTAATATTTTTAATTTATTTGTTTATTATTTTTTAATTATTTTTAAATTATTTTTAATATTATTTAATTTATTTATTTTTTTAAGTGAGAGTGAGACACAGTTCTTATTCAGGTCCGCATTTTTTTTTTTTTTATTATTATTTTTATTTAATTATTTAATATTTTTTATTTATTTTTTTATTATTTTTTAATTATTTTTAAAATATTTTTTTTCTTATTTAATTTATTTATTTTTTTAAGTGAGAGTGAGACACAGTTCTCATTCAGGTCCGCCTTTTTTTTCCCCATTGACATACATTACCGGTGTGTCGGCGATTTTATGGCCGCCCACCTGGTTCTATTTGTCGGCCCTAAAATCGCGGACACACCGCTAATGCATCTCTATGGGCAGTCAGCCCGATTTCGGATTGAACGCCGACCAATCAGAATTTGAGCTGACTGCCCATAGACATGCATTAGCGGTGTGTCCGCGATTTTACGGCCGACAAATAGAACCAGGTGGGCGGCCATAAAATCGCCGACACTCCGGTAATGTATGTCAATGGGGAAAAAAAAAGGCGGACCTGAATGAGAACTGCGTCTCAGTCTGACTTAAAAAAATAAATAAATTTAATAATAAAAAAATAATTAAAAAATAATTTAAAAATAATAAAAAAAAGAGGGGCTCTTCTGATTGGCTGAGGGCAGTATACAGCGACCAATCAGAAGAGGGCCTCAGATCTCATTGAGGTAGAATGGCGGATTTTTCGTCCATTCTATCTTAATGAGAAGGAAGAGGACGTCGGAGGTGGAAGTTTGCGAAAAGAAGACAGAAGATCCCCGGGGCCGGACGAAGAGGCGGAGATGGCGGAAAGAAGAGAGAAGACCCCCGGGGCCGGAGGAAGAGGACGCCTGGCCGGACGGAGGACTTGTGGATCGGACGGACGATGAGATGACTTGAAGGCATGTAAGTGATCGACGGGGACGTTAGGTTAGGGGACGGCGGGGGCTTGGGGTGTAGGGCTTTAGGTGTTAGCGGTGTGAGCTTAGGAGGGCCTTAGGGGATAGGGGCTTAGGTGCGGCGGGGCTTAGGGGGCAGGGGGGGGGTTAGGGTTTAGGTGCGGAATCGGGGGTAGGGGGTTAGGTGCGGCTTAGGGGGTAGGGGCTTGCGGCAGAGGGTAGTGGCTGCGGCGGGGTAGTGGATTAGGGCGGCAGGGGGTAGGGGCTTCGGCGGTGGGGTAGTGGGTTAGGGGTTAGGGCGGCAGGGGGTAGGGGCTTGCGGCAGAGGGTAGTGGCTGCGGCGGGGTAGTGGGTTAGGGCGGCAGGGGGTAGGGGCTTCGGCGGCGGGGTAGGATTTAGGGGGTAGGGGTTTAGGTGCGGCGGGTGGGGGCTTGGCGGCGGGAGCTTAGGAGGCTGCGGGGCTTAGGGGGTAGGGGCTTAGGTGCGGCGGGGCTTACGGGGTAGGGTCATAGGTGCGGCGGGTCGGGGCTTAGGGTGTAGGGGTGCGGTGGCAGGGGGCTGTAGTGTACAGCGCGTAGTGGCTTAGAGCGGCAGGGGTCTGTAGTGTACAGCGCGATGGTATACTACAGTCCCATGGCGCTTACGGGCATGGGACTGTAGTATACTATAGCGGTGTACACTACAGTAGTATGGCAGCGGCAGGGGCTTGCGGCAGAGGGTGCCTGCGGCGGGGTAGTGGCTAGGGGCTTGCGGGCAGAGGGTGCAGAGGGTGCCTGCGGCGGGGTAGTGGCTAGGGGCTTGCGGGCAGAGGGTTCCAGCGGCGGGGCAGGGGTCTGTAGTGTACAGCGCGATGGTATACTACAGTCCCATGGCGCTTACGGGCATGGGACTGTAGTATACTATAGCGGTGTACACTACAGTAGTATGGCAGCGGCAGGGGCTTGCGGCAGAGGGTGCCTGCGGCGGGGTAGTGGCTAGGGGCTTGCGGGCAGAGGGTGCCAGCGTCGGGGTAATGGCAGGGTGCCAGCGGCGGGTAATGGCTTCTGTGGCTTGGTTAGCGGCTTAGAGCGGCAGGGGGCTGTAGTGTACAGCGCGATGGTATACTACAGTCCCATGGCGCTTACGGGCATGGGACTGTAGTATACTATAGCGGTGTACACTACAGTAGTATGGCAGCGGCAGGGGCTTGCGGCAGAGGGTGCCTGCGGCGGGGTAGTGGCTAGGGGCTTGCGGGCAGAGGGTGCCAGCGTCGGGGTAATGGCAGGGTGCCAGCGCCGGGTAATGGCTTCTGTGGCTTGGTTAGCGGCTTAGAGCGGCAGGGGGCTGTAGTGTACAGCGCGATGGTATACTACAGTCCCATGGCGCTTACGGGCATGGGACTGTAGTATACTATAGCGGTGTACACTACAGTAGTATGGCAGCGGCAGGGGCTTGCGGCAGAGGGTGCCTGCGGCGGGGTAGTGGCTAGGGGCTTGCGGGCAGAGGGTGCCAGCGGCGGGGTAATGGCAGGGTGCCAGCGGCGGGTAATGGCTTCTGTGGCTTGGTTAGCGGTGGCAGCGACTCGCAATGCCCGTTTTGCGGGCATTGCTTCGGGAGTCGCTGTGGCCGCTACGCGGCCACGGACAGAGTCCAGGAGAAAGAAACAGCTCGCTAACCAAGCCACCGGAAGCAGCGCCGCTCCGACGGAAGTCAGCTACGGCAATTATATTATTAATATGGGGTGCTATATGATCAATACCAGTGACTTTTAATTTAGTAAAGTCCCTATTGTGGAATATATCAAAATGATTGGAAACACCATGCTGTTTGAACCCATTTTTAATATTTGATTTATGCTTGTTCAATCTGTGATGGAGTTCCTGCATTGTCCGTCCTATATATTGTATCCCACAAGGGCACTCTAACAAATATATTATAAATGTGGATATACAGCATAAATCAAAAAGAATAGTGTGTCTTTCTCCAGTTATTTTAGACTTGAAATTTTTGGTAGTTTGAATATGTTTGCAGCATAAGCAACGTTTCTTGCCACATTTAAAAGATCCTTTAGGGGAGGAATGTTCAGTTGCATGCTTGACAAGAGGGTTTTTTAGCCTGCTGGGTGCCAATATACTTTTAATTGTCGGTGCCCTCCGGTACGTAATACCCGGTTTATTGGGTAGGAATCTGCTCAGAATTGGGTCACTAAGTAATAATGGCCAGTATTTATTAAGGATTCCTTTAATCTCCCTATGTTTCCTATTATATGTGGTAATGAAATTATAGGCAAATTTGTTAGTTTTTACATCCTTATTACACTTCTTTTTTAAAAGTTCACCTTGTGCAGAGTTCCTACTTAAACTAATGGCATTATCAATCAGTTTGTTAGGATATTTCCTCACTGTAAATCTTTTCTTCAATACTTCTGATTGATCACAAAATATTGAATCTTCAGAGCAGTTTTTTCTTATTCTTTTGAATTGGTTAATAGGTATACATCTTAACCACATATTGTAATGCCTGCTGGTGAAATGAACATAGCTGTTCTTGTCAACTTTAAAAAAAAAAAAGGTTTTTGTCATGAGCTGCATGTTTTTATGGTATATGGTTAAATCCAAAAAATCAATGCAATTATGGTCTAAACGTGGTTCAAAATTTAAACCCCATATGTTGTTTTGTATTTCCTCTAAAAAACTATTGATGTTGTTACTATAGGTGTCCCAAATTATGAAGATGTCATCAATGTATCTTTTGTACATAATTAGCCCCTTTTTATGTGTGTTATTATATACATAAATATTTTCAAACAGACCCATAAACAGGTTTGCATATGAACATGCCACCTTTGACCCCATAGCGGTGCCTTTGATTTGGTGAACAAAATCACCCAAAAATGTAAAATAATTATTCTTCAAGTTAAATTCAAGACCCTGCAGAATAAAATCTTTTTGTCTCTCAGGTATTCTCTCATCTGTGAGTAGATAGTATTCTACACACATAATACCAATATTGTGTTCAATATTCGTGTATAACGATGATACATCCAATGTAATAAAACAATAGGAATCTTTCCATTTGATGTTTTTAACCATATTAATTATGTTGAATCCTTTAAATAACTCTCTAAAGATAAAACATGAAACGGCAGTATTTTATGAATATAGGTAGCTAGGTTACTGGTTAGTGAATCTAATCCAGATATAATCGGCCTTCCTGGTGGCGTTGTCAGGTTTTTATGCACTTTAGGAAGGTGGTACATGAATGGAACTGTAGGGCTTCTGCTGATCAAAACCTTTTTCTCATTATTATTGATTATGCCATCCTCAAAGGCTTGTTTAATCATTGTGTTGTAAATTTTTATAAGATCAGGAAATGGATCAAAATCGATCTTTTTATAATAAATGTGATCAGACAAGCTATTATAAGCCTCTTTAGTGTAATCCTCATAATTCTGCACCACTATGCCACCCCCTTTATCAGCACTTCTTATTACAATATTCCTGTTGTTTTGAAGGTCACGAAGAGCTATTTTTTCTTTATCAGATAAATTATTATTAATATCAGTTCTCATTTTATTCAAGGAATCAAGATCTTTCAAGATTAAATCTTGAAAGGTCTCTAATATTTGTCCTCTGCTCTCAGTTGGGTAGAAATTGCTCATATTCATAATGTCAGGGTGAAGATATTTGTCTATTGGAATCATGTCCTGTGATCTAGTGTTATTTAAACAAAAATGTCTTTTCAGGGTAAGTTTTCTAATGAACGTATGCGCATCCGCAAATAAGTCAAAATCATTAGGCTCAAAAGTAGGGCAAAATGAAAGACCCCTATTTAGCAAGGTAGTTTCCGCTTTAGTTAATATATGGTCAGATAAATTATAATGTTACTGTCATCATTTGTTTCAGAACTTATACCGCAAAAGTGACTCTTCCTTTTTCTTTGTTTTTTCCTTTACCTCTCCCACCTCGTGTATTTTTCTTTTTCCCAAAAGTGGGCTGAAAAAAATTGTGATCTGGTTCTGGTGGTTTGCAGTGCATAAAAAAGGTACTAAACAAGGATTATTGTTGCTGGAATTATCAATAGTTATTTTCTTGTTCAGAGTATTATCAGATGCGGGCTTTGTAGGTGTCATAGGTATCAACTGTTCTATTGTGGTCATATCACTAGGTCTATTTTTAATATTTCTGATAGGGACTTTAGGTGTACTAATTTCTATGAGGTCTTTCTCAGCAGACTGAGTTTCATTTATTAGTATTTTACTGTTGTTATGTAAAATTATGGGCTTCAAAGGTCTTTCTCTGTTAATACGGTCAATTTGTTCTTTAGATCTGAAGATGAACATCTTCTGAAAATCAATGTCCTTTTTCTGTCCATGTTTGCCTTTATTGTCAGAGCTAATAGTCTGCTCCTCTGTATGATGTACCAGTGCTTTAGTGATCACTATATTATTATTTTTGTTGTCTCTGTCATTAATATTATCTTCATTGTTTGAAATACTGAGGTCAGGTAAATTAGCTCTAATATCAGAGGGATTTGTAATCCTTTGTTTCTCAATTTCTATACTATCCCAATCTTCATTTGTGAAGACATCTTCATTATCAGAGGAGATTAATTCATCATCCTCAAATTCCTCTACTGAAGTGTCATTACTAGTGGTCTCAATATTTGGGTTACCAATATTATCCTTTTTGTGTGATTTACTCTCTAAATTTCCTTCATTGATGACAATTATATCAGATATGTTCTGTGAAGATATAGTAGTTTTCATGTTGCTAATGTTATGCTTATTTGGAGTAAAAACCCTTCTCTCTGATGGTTCAGCTGTAGGAGCCTTATTTACGGTTTTATCAAAAGGTGTTTGTCTTTTACTATTTGAAAAACGTCTTGTCGGGTAGTTAGTCACATCTTGCAATGTTCCTGAATCTGAAAAGATCTCTTCCGTGATGAAGGATCATTTCTCCGATTCATGAAATTATTCCTCTATTGGGATTCATCTTTATTGTTTTTTTATGGCATAATCCTTTCTGTCCCTGTTGAGTTTTTTTGATTTTCTCAGAATAGTGTTGTATTCAATTTGTGTTATATTCGTGCAAATGTTTGAATATATTCTCTTATATTCAGGGTGCATGTCATATCTGCTCAATTCAGTGGTAACCATCTTAATCTTATCAGTGGCTTCATCAGCCAATACATTCCTTTTCAAGAAAAGCAACGTCAATAAATTATGCATGCACACTTGTAAATAATCACTCCATTTTTTGGAGAAATCTAAATCATTCGGGAAAGGGGAGTTCAGAACCAGTCTGAGTCCTCTGGGGCATATTTCTTCCTCTATATACAGTGAAAGGAATCTGGCATCAATGCCATATTTCATTTCGTCCTTTAAATTGTCCTCTAATTTATGTAGAAGTTTTTTTATCTAAACAATATCATCCTCTGAGAAAATGTCCTGAAAATTCTCTGAGGTTGTCGGGGTGTAATTATTTACACCGATGGTCTGCAGTATAAATCTCTCTCTCAAAGAAAATCTGTTCTTTACATAGTCCATACTTTAAATACAAGGACCCCTGCTGCAATTCTTCTCAAAAAACCTTTTTGACAGTGCCTGTCCACTGACACTATCAGAAGTGTAAATCTGTAAAAAAAAAGAATGCGCCAATAGGATCTTATCCTAATTAAACACTGTCAGCTTGCGATGTGGAATTGCTCACCTTGTCCAGTTGTGAGACCCACAACTGGTTTGAAAGCGATAAAGCAGCTGCTGCAGGGATCGCACTCCCACAGATAACCGTGGTCACAACGTAGATTTCCTTGGACGAAGTGCCTCTATGTCCGCGCTGCTGCTCCAGGAACGAAGGAACCAGGACACGGAGATGTCTGGAACAACTTGTGCTTTTATTATCTTACGCGTTTCGGAGCCACAAACCGAGCTCCTTCCTCAGGGTACATCAAGATTATACTGACATCAACCAATATTTATCACTCAAAAGGTGCCAAATGATGATGCGGCTATAATTGAAATGACATCAGTAGTCAGGGAGGACCCTATAGGACGTCAGAGTGTTTATAAACAAACCATAGTAAAGTATATCAATCAATGCCCATTACACGAAAAAAACAACATCATCTGTCTCTTCAGTGCCTATCAGCAACAGTGCCAAAAAATTGTGTCAAAAACAGAATCTTTTTCTTATTGTTATTTATATTATAACAAAATAGAGAAATAAAAAAGCAAAACTGATGTGTCAAGAAACTTAAACTAAGCTATAATCTTAATAGATAGTGAGAAAGGAAAAATATGAGAAGGAAAATGTATATATATATATGATATATGATCAGACTACTATGGTTAATCAACTAATATGACAAATCCATTCTTAAAAATACTCCTATTTAATTATTGAACAAAAAAGGGGTGGGGGGGTAGTATTGAATGAAAAAAAATATATAAATATATATATTTAGGATGGGAGTAGAACTGATCATGCAGCAGTAAGATATCTACAAGTATTTCAAGTCAGGAATTGTGAAAGCATTATCCTATCCTATACACTGTGCAGGTAAAGCGCAAGCTATAGTTCTGGGATGGTAAAGAAAAAGAATACCGTATATACTCGTGTATAAGCCGACCCGTGTATAAGCCGACCCCCCTACTTTTGCCCCCAAAACCTGGGAAAACCTATTGACTCGTGTATAAGCCGAGGGTGGACCCCAGCACAGGTATACAAGCCCCCAGCAGTGTGGTATACAGCAGCCTCCCCAGTGGTAGTATAAAGCAGCCTCCCCAGTGGTAGTATACAGCAGCCTCCCCAGTGGTATACAGCAGCCTCCCCAGTGGTAGTATACAGGCAGCCTCCCCAGTGGTGTATACAGGCAGCCTCCGACGTGGTAGTATACAGGCAGCCTCCCAAGTGGTAGTATACAGGCAGCCTCCCCAGTGGTAGTATACAGGCAGCCTCCCCAGTGGTAGTATACAGGCAGCCTCCCAAGTGGTAGTATACAGGCAGACTCCCCAGTGGGAGTATACAGGCAGACTCCCCAGTGGTAGTATACAGGCCCCCCCAGTGGTAGTATACAGGCAGCCTCCCCAGTGGTAGTATATAGGCAGCCTCCCCAGTGGTAGTATACAGGCAGCCTCCCCAGTGGTAGTATACAGGCCCCCCCAGTGGTAGTGGCTGCGGCACCTGTCAAAATAACAAACACTTTATACATCACCTTCCGGCCCAGCTCCTCTGATCCTCCGGTCCCGGCTTCTTCCTTCTTGTGCCGGCTTCTAGTGCTGTGACTGCGCGCAGGAAATGACGTCATCTCCTGCGCCCGGTCACATGACACCGGCACAAGAAGGAAGAAGCCGGGACCGGAGGAGCTGCGCCGGAAGGTGATGTATAAAGTGTTTGTTATTTTGACAGGTGCCGCAGCCTGGGGGGGACATACTAAGGAGGGGGGGCTGTGTATTATTGCTGGGGGCCAGTGTAGTGCAATATGCACGGCATCCCCCCACCGCTGATGGACGGGGGGATGCCGTGCATATTCATTACACTAATGAGGCGGCCCCACGTGACCGCCCGCGGGCCCCCCCTGCCTCCTCCAGCCCCCGGTCACAGCCCCCACAGTATACCAAGTGACTCGTGTATAAGCCGAGGGGGGCACTTAACTACCGTATATACTCGCGTATAAGCCGAGTTTAAGTTAGAAAAAATGAAAAAATGAGTGCATATCTTTATCTTACATATAATGCGCAGGCAAAAGAGCAGCTATAGCTATGGGATAATAAAAAGAAAGCAAAGTGAAGTATAAAAAATGGAACAAAGGGTGCATATGTCTGTCTTAAGGAATCAAACTGATGGTGCAGTGATAGAATGATTCTAATGATATACAAATAGGAAACTGTGAATGTATTACACACGCATGCAGGGATTGGCTGACAGACACTGTAATGCCACAGCCATGTTGGTTGTGGCATTACAGTGATTGGCTGGCTGCACAGCGTCATCAGGTCTTTATAAGACCTGACCGCGCTGTGCTCGTCACTCTGCTCCACAGACAGTTAGTGTAGGGAGAGCTGCTGCTGATTGAGGGACAGATCTGTGGCCTTTCAGCTAGTGTAGGTGTAGGGCTGCCAGTCTAATTACCACAACAGTCCTGAGGACTAATAGAGCTGTATAAAGGCAGGCAGGGAGGCAGGGTATATAGCAAACTTCGTTGTGCCAGTATACCAGCCTGCATCACATATGGGTCTGGTGTACAGGCTGGAAATCTCATCCATCCATCCCAAAACAGTGCTTTTAATGAAGAAAGGATAGAGTATGTGGTAAGCGCTAGGGAATAATTACAGCTCCACGGCCAGTAGTAAATTACCTTTAGGCTTTAATGAAAATGTGTACAACACGCGGGTCCATTAACCACGATGCATTTCAACGCAGTGTGCGTCTTTCTCACGTGAATCTCAGGACCCAATTAAAACATTTATATACTTTCAATCTTGTTCATGATTGGGGGAAGACAATTCATACAAGGCTCAGATTGTAATCCGCCCTACTAGTCTAGGACGGGTTTTAAAGATACAAATTCATACAAAATTAAAAAACCTACCATTACTTACTAAAATCATATAAATAAAATCGCTATATATAATAAAACTATATTTACACCCACGAGAATATAAATTTATGTACATATACACTACCTTATATTCCATTCTTTCCTTAAAATAGTTCTAGCTCATTGTAACATTCATTTTTCCCTTTTCCCTGTAAATACCAACTAACCTCGATCCATTGCCGTCGTCCCTCTCCACTCCGGACCGCCCCCAGGCACAATGAAATGGTATTCATGCGCCTAATGAGCAGCACCAGAAGTGAGAGGAACCTTCGGCGTCCAGTCCAGGCAACACCAGATTCTTTTTTCCTGTAAACACAAACTAACCTCGATCCAGCGCCGTCATCCCTCCCGCCTCCGGACCGCCCCCAGGCTCAATGAAGTGATATTCATGTGTCTAATGAGCGGCACCAGAAGCGAGAGGAACCCTCGGCGTCCGATCGAGGCAACACAAATTCTTTTATTTTCTCTCTTCCTTCTTTTCTTTTACGTTCTTTTATATGCGTATATATTTATCCAATAACTAAAAAGACTTGATATAAATAAAATTAATAAAACGTTTTTTAAAAAATTATTTAAAAATTTTTTTTTAAATTTATTTACCCTGAATAATTGTACTGCATTGATTCTATCATATGTTATTTTCAAGTGTAATATTGAGGCCTTCTGGAGATAAAGTACCAACCCTGTACTCTGTAATATGAACCAGTGTTTTTTCAGTAGTTTGTGGATGTTTTTATAAGACTTATTAAATGTAGTGACCAAGTCGCAAGCAAAGGAGGACTTAATTTGTCCATTATTTTCTTTATTTTCTTTATCCTTATTTCTTTCTTCCAATTTCTCCAAATATTGTTTTTGAGTGATTCCTCTACATTTTTTATAGGCATCCTTCAGAAATTCATCTGGATACCCTTTTGCTTTGAATCTCCTCTTTAGTTCTTCCGCTTCTATTTTAAAATCCTCATTGAGCGTGCAATTCTTCCTAATTCTTAAATATTGCCCATAAGGTATATTTCGTATCCATGAAGGTAAATGACTACTATTGAACCCTAGATAACTGTTGACATCTACATTCTTGAAGAATGTAGATGTACTAAGTTCACCTGTCTGGTTAATTTTAATCAGGAGATCTAGAAATTGAATTTGGGTATTAGAATATTTCAATGTGAATTTTAGTCCCCATTGGTTGATGTTTAGTGTATTCACAAACTCAATGGCTTCCTCCTCACTTCCTGTCCATATTATCAGTAGATCATCAATAAATCTTTTGTAGAATTGTATGTACTTACTTGCCAGGGGGGACTGAGCGATGGTCACAGACTCAAAAGCACCCATATACAAACCTGCATAACTGGGTGCGAATCTCGTGCCCATCGCGCAGCCCCTTACCTGTCTGTACATCAACTCCTGATAACTGAAGATATTATTATATAGAATGAATTCAATTCAATTCCTGTCTTCAAAAACTGCTTTTGTGCCTCTAAGATCAGAGGATCCTTTGAGATGAAATAATCAATTATCTTTAATCCTTTATTATGTGGGATATTTGAATATAATGCACTCACATCCGAGGGTTGTTTATAGGAAGGGTAGAAATTTACATAATTTAATAGCCCCTAGTCAAATTAGAACAGTAGGATCAGGAACAGCAAAACCCCCCAAAACCACATTGTGTAGGAGGATGAAGGGTTGTTATAGTTGTGGAATAAAAAGATGCAAGTGCTGTATGAGTGTGGTTCAGGGCTCTTTGAGCTTTAGATCCAACACCACAAATGAGACATTTGAGATCCAACATGGACTTGATTGCTCTTCCAGATATGTTGTTTATTTACTGGAATGCCCTTGCGGGCAGCAGTATATCGGAAGAACCATCCAATGTATGAGATCGAGAATGAACAAACACAGACATAATATTAGCACAGGTTATCTAAAACACAGTGTTTCCAAGCATTTTGATCTGGTACACAATAGAGATCCTTCAAAATTAAAACTAACAATAATCGATCAAATAGGAGAAAATGTTGTTGATAGGACAGGTAGTCTTAATAGAAGAGAATCCTATTGGATATTCAGGGTTGGTACTTTATCTCCAGAAGGCCTCAATATTACACTTGAAAATAACATATGATAGAATCAATGCAGTACAATTATTCAGGGTAAATAAATTTAAAAAAAAAATTTTAAAATAATTTTTAAAAAAAGTTTTATTAATTTTATTTATATCAAGTCTTTTTAGTTATTGGATACATATATACACATATAAAAGAACGTAAAAGAAAAGAAGGAAGAGAGAAAATAAAAGAATTTGGTGTTGCCTCGATCGGACGCCGAGGGTTCCTCTCGCTTCTGGTGCCACTCATTAGACACATGAATATCACTTCATTGAGCCTGGGGGCCGTCCGGAGGCGGGAGGGACGACGGCGCTGGATCGAGGTTAGTTTGTGTTTACAGGAAAAAATAATCTGGTGTTGCCTGGACTGGACGCCGAAGGTTCCTCTCACTTCTGGTGCCGCTCATTAGGCGCATGAATACCATTTCATTGTGCCTGGGGGCGGTCCGGAGTGGAGAGGGACGACGGCAATGGATCGAGGTTAGTTGGTGTTTACAGGGAAAAGGGAAAAATGAATGTTACAATGAGCTAGAACTATTTTAAGGAAAGAATGGAATATAAGGTAGTGTATATGTACATAAATTTATATTCTCGTGGGTGTAAATGTAGTTTTATTATATATAGCGATTTTATTTATATGATTTTAGTAAGTAATGGTAGGTTTTTTAATTTTGTATAAATTTGTATTTTTGTAATCCGCCCTACTAGTCTAGGACGGGTTTTAATCTGAGCCTTGTATGAATTGTCTTCCCCAATCATGAACAAGATTGAAAGTATATAAATGTTTTAATTGGGTCCTGAGATTCACTTGAGAAAGACGCACACTGCGTTGAAATGCATCGTGGTTAATGGACCCGCGTGTTGTACACATTTTCATTAAAGCCTATAGGTAATTTACTACTGGCCGTGGAGCTGTAAGTATTCCCTAGCGCTTACCACATACTCTATCCTTTCTTCATTACCTTACATATCCTCCCTACGGGGAGGGGGATGTGGAGCTGCTCTGGGCTACAGGACCTGGCCCTCGTTATTTAGATCCTCCTGAGCTGTCACGTGATCCTTGGCCTCCGAGGAAATCGTTGAAGACCACATTTGTTCACATTATTCCAGAAGAGTGAAATTCATTATTTCAAAGACCTCGCAAGTGTGCAAGTTTATCCAGTTGTGCGGACGGCACAACTGGTAAAGGTGAGCAATACAAAAATATACCGAGGGTAATTATTGTTAACACAGTATGGCGCAAATTGGATTTTATTTTTTACAAACCAGTGCTTTTAGGGATTAATTTAGCTCTGTATAGGCAGGAGTAGGTTTTAGCGCAAATTAGGATATGCCAAAAGACTCACAAACGCTGACGAGAATAGCGTCTGATCAGTCCACCCGCAGGGCCTTAATCTCTAATCTCAGTGTCGTGCTAAAAAACAAATCTTGTCTGAACTCATTTAGCATCTTAGTGCAGCTGCAGTGGGTTGCAGCGTAAATTAGGATACGCCAAAAAACTCGCTATTCTCATCAGCGTTTGTGTCTGACCAGTCCACCTGCAGGGCCTTAATCTCTAATCTCAGTGTCGTGCTAAAAACCAAATCTTTTCTGCACTCATTTAGCATCTTAGTGCAGCTGCAGTAGGTTGCAGCGTAAATTAGGATACGCCAAAAAACTCGCTATTCTCGTCAGCGTTTGTGTCTGATCAGTCCACCTGCAGGGCCTTAATCTCTAATCTCAGTGTCGTGCTAAAAACCAAATCTTGTCTGCACTCATTTAGCATCTTCGTGCAGCTGCAGTAGGTTGCAGCGTAAATTAGGATATGCCAAGACTCGCTATTCTCGTCAGCGTTTGTGTCTGACCAGTCCAACTGCAGGGCCTTAATCTATTATCTTAGTGTCGTGCTAAAAACCAACTCTTGTCTGCAATCATCTAACATTTGTGTGCGCCAGGAGTAGGTTGTAGCGTAAATTAGGATACGCCAAAAGATTCGCTATTGTCGTCAGCGTTTGTGTCTGACCAGTCCAACTGCAGAGCCTTAATCTGTTATCTCAGTGTCGCGCTAAAAATCAACTCTTGTCTGCATTCATCTAACATTTGTGTGCACCAGGAGTAGGTTGTAGCGTAAATTAGGATATGCCAAAAGATTCGCTATTCTCGTCAGCGTTTGTGTCTGACCAGTCCAACTGCAGAGCCTTAATCTCTAATCTCAGTGTGCTGCTAAAAACCATTTCTTGGACGCCTTCATTTAGCTGTATACAGTCAGCACAACATTGAAAATGCGCAAGGCCGGTGGCAAGGGACAAGGAACTGGACGTGATGGTGGTGCGGGCAGAGGCCGAGGCCGTGTGCATGCTCGAATAACGCCATGACAAGCGCGCACATCATCTCGCCCGACCTTCCTGTCCCAATTTCTAGGGGACCACAGCAGTAATCCACTATTAAACCAAGACCAGTGTCAACAGGTTGTTAGTTGGATAGCGGATAATGCTTCTAGTCAGTTTGGCACCACCACAAATACCCTGTCTTCCACACGGTCAAGTGTCAGTAGCTGTGAGACTGGACACCACATTCCACACCTTGATACTCCTTCCTCCCACCATGCCGAGTGCCCGGCCCCGGACATAACTGATCCCACACTTGGACATTCTGAAGAGCTGTTCACCAGCTCCAGTTGAAGTGGGTCATGAGGAGATCGTATGTACTGATGCCCAAATATTTGAGCATCCACGGTCTAACAAAGGCAACGGTGGGAATGTGTCTCAACAAGAGGTGGATGATGATGAGACACAATTGCCAGAAAGTCAGGAGGAGGACCAGGGTGCGGAAGTGGAAGACGACGTGGTGGATGATCCAGTAACCGACCCAACCTGGCAGGAGGACATGCAGAGCGAGGACAGCAGTGCACAGGGGGAGTTAGGCGTAGCCTCACAACAGGCCGGAAGAAGCAGGGTGGTGTCCGCAGGCAGCATCAGGCACATGGCAGCAAAGCACCTGACTTTGTGGAATGTACAGCAGAGTCCAGGAGCATTGTCTGCGGGTGACACCGCTCCGTCTTCCACTGTTGTGCGTGCAAGCCAATCTCCTGTCCATACTGCAGGTGAAGATGCCTCCTGTCCTTCACCTGTACTTGCACAAGCAGAAATAGCACCATCATCAGCCACGTACTTGTCCCAGCACAGCGTTCAGTTATCCATACACCAATCTTTGGAACGCAGGCGCAAATACGCTGCCAACGCCCCACATGCCACAGTTCTAAATGCACACATTTCGCGACTGCTTGCCTTTTAGGCTGGTGGAGACGGAAGCATTCCGCAACCTGATGGCGGTGGCTGTCCCACGTTACTCGGTCCCCAGCTGTCACTATTTTTCCCAGTTTGCTGTCCCCACATTACATAAGCACGTGTCACAAAACATCATACGTGCCCTTAACAATGCAGTTTCAGGCAAAGTCCACCTAACCACGGACACGTGGACAAGTGCTTGTGGGCAGGGCCGGTACATCTCGCTGATGGCACACTAGGTTAATATTCTGGAAGCCAGGACCCAGTCTGAACTTGGGACGGAACACGTCCTTCCAACACCAAGGATTGCAGGCCCTAACTCAGTAAGGATTTCACCCACAGTGTACAGTTCTGGCACGTCATGCTCTTAAGCCTCCTCCTCCTCTTCCTCCACTTCACCCTCCACACCAGTCCCAAGCTGGAAGCACTGCCTCGGCTAAGCGGCAACAGGCTGTGCTGAAGCTAATATGTGTAGGTGACAAACCCCACAACGCTGAAGAGTTGTGGACAGCTCTGAAAAAGCAGGCAGATCTCTGGCTCACACCGCTGAACCTACAGCCAGGCATGGTCGTGTGTGACAATGGCCAGAACCTTGTGGCGGCTCTGAGGCGAGGAGAGCTGACACATGTTCCATGCGTGGCCCATGTGCTCAACCTCGTGGTTCAGCGGTTTAATAAATCCTACCCGGAGCTGTCTGATCTGCTCGTCAAAGTACGCCACCTGTGTGCCCATTTTAAAAAGTCACCTACTGCTTCTGCCGGCCTTGCCGGCTTTGAGCAGCGTTGGAATTCCACACTGCACATGTTGGTCAGGATTTGTGAGCAGAAGAGGGCAGTTGTTGAGTACCAGCATCAATTAGGCCGTCGGTGTACGGTTCAAACTCCACACATAAGACCTCAGGAGTGGACATGGATGTCCGACATATGTACCGTCCTCCAAAACTTTGAGGACTCCACCAAGATGGTGAGCGGCAATGACGCCATCATTAGCGTCACCATCCCGCTTCTCTGTCTTCTAAAACGCTTTCTGATCAAAATCAAAGACGATGCATTGCAGGCGGAGCATGATGACTTGCAGTAAGAAACCATACTGGGTGATTACACACAGCCTCATCTCATCCCAACGTGCATTGGAGGACTATGACAAGGAGGATGAGGATGAAGAAATAGAGCTACTTTCACGCGGATTTGACGGTAATACATGCACAACCGTCAGACCGTTGGTTCAGCGTGGCTGACCAGAGGACAGGGGAGAGGAGGAGGATGAGGCCAGCATAGCCAATCATGCTGTTGGTGAGGACCCTGAAGTCTTGCCTGTTAACAGTCTGGCGCACATGGCTGACTTTATGTTACGCTGCTGTCTCATGACCCTCGCGTTATCAACATCTTGGCGGACACTCATTACTGGTTGGTGACACTTTTAGACCCACGCTACAAAGAGAACTTTATTTCTCTTATTCCCGGAGAAATCTACAAAAATGCTGCAGTTCCAGAAGGCCATAGTCGCGGAATTAGTCAAAAAATGCCCTTCTGAAAACGCTAGCGGCAGAGGTCACGATTCGGTGGATAACCAAGGCGTCCGGCCGAGAGAGGCACAAGTCCAATCCAGCAGAGGTAGGGGAACACACTTAAAGATCTGGGACTCTTTTCTCAGCACCTCCAGTCCCACAGTCTCTGCAGTCCTTGTGACACTACCCCGCACCTCAAAGTTAGTCAAGATGCTGAGGGAGTACCTTGCCGATCGTACTAAAGTGCTCCTAGACTCCTTTGTGCCTTATAATTATTGGGTATCCAAGCTGGACACGTGGCAGGAATTGGCTCTCTACGCCTCAGAAGTCCTGGCCTGCCCTGCCGCAAGCGTGTTTTTAGTGCCGCAGGTGGAATCATTACAGATAAACGCACCCACCTGTCAACTGAAAATGCTGACAGGCTGACTCTGATCAAGATGAACAAGCGTTGGATTGGGCCTGACTTCAGCACACCACCACCAAATGGGAGCGGAATTTAAATTTTGTGCCGGTAGATTGCCATGCACCTCCCCACACCCACACATCGATACACACTTCATGTCTTTGGCTACTTGCTGTACTGCTCCTCCTTCTCCTCATCCGCCACCATCATATGATCAGTGTGACCATGGTTCATGATGCCACAAAAACATAATTTTTTAACATCATATTTCATGTATACCCCCCAGGAGTAAATGTTTTAGTCCATGCTTACAGAATGGGCATTACAAGTACAGGAGACCCGCTCCTTTGTAATGGGAACAATTTTTAGAGGCTCTCCTCCATGTTTCTTCCCAGGGGCATCGCAATGCCTCCCAATGCCCTTCCTAAGGCAATCCTACAAAAGACCCACTTCCTTAAAATGGGCACATTATTTAAAGAGGCTCTCATGTACGTCTCTTCCCAGGGGCATTCTGGTGCCTCCCAATGTTTAGAAGCCCTGCCTAGGACAATACTACAAATGACCCACTTCCTTAAAATGGGCACATTATTTAAAGAGGCCCTCATGCACATCTCTATCCAGGGTCATTGAAGTGCCTCCCAACTTTTGGCAGCCCTGCCTAGGGCAATACTATAAAAGACCCGCTTCCTTAAAATGGGCACATTATTAAAAGAGGCCCTCATGCACGCCTCCATCAAGGGGCATCAGAGTGCCTCCCAAGTTTTGGCAGCCATGCCAAGAACAATACTACAAATGACCCACTTCCTTAAAATGGGCACATTATTTAAAGAGGCCTTCATGTACGTCTCTTCCCAGGGGCATCAGAGTGCCACACAATTTTTGGCTTCCCTGCCAAGGGCAATCCTACAAAAGACCCACTTCCTTAAAATGGGCACATTATTTAAAGAGGCTCTCATGCACGCCTATATCCAGGGGCATCAGAGTGTGACACAATTTTTGGCTTCCCTGCCTAGGGCAATCCTACAAAAGACCCACTTCCTTAAAATGGGCACATTATTTAAAGAGGCTCTCATGCACGCCTCTATCCAGGGGCATCAGAGTGCGACACAATTTTTGGCTGCCCTGTCTAGGGCAATGCTACAAAAGACCCACTTCCTTAAAATGGGCACATTATTTAAAGAGGCCCTCATGCACGCCTCCATCCAGGGGCATCAGAGTGCCTCCCAACTTTTGGCAGCCCAGCCTAGGACAATACTACAAAAGATCCACTTCCCTAAAATGCAAAACAGGGATTTTTGTGTACTCACCGTAAAATCCTTTTCTCCTAGCTCATCATTGGGGGACACAGGACCGTGGGTGTATGCTTTTCTGCCACTAGGAGGCGACACTAAGCAAAGATTAAAATAGAGCCCTCCTTCCTGCAGTATACACCCGAGCGTGGGCGTAGTTATCCAGTTTAGTACTAAAGCAGTAAGAGAGCTGGTAATAAGGTACGAATGGTATAAGGTACAATGCTGTGCTTGTTAGGTATGCTTTGCATATAGTGGTGTGTTTTCACAGCGTTAAGGGTAGGTGCTGTGTCCCCCAATGATGAGCTAGGAGAAAAGGATTTTACGGTGAGTACACAAAAATCCCTGTTTCTCCTTCGCATCATTGGGGGACACAGGACCGTGGGACGTCCCAAAGTCCCTGGGTGGGAATCTAGCAGTGGTGTTCGGGCATCGTGCACTAGTTGTTTACAGATGCGCGACCGCTGCCTGTAGGATTTTCCTGCCCAAGCTTGCATCTGCAGAGGCCTGGGTGTGGATGTTGTAGTGCTTGGTGAATGTGTGTAGGCTGGCCCAGGTTGCTGCTTTGCAGACCTGAGCTGCCGAAGCTTGGTGGCGAATGGCCCATGAGGCGCCCACTGACCGGGTTGAGTGTGCCTTAATACCTTCCGGGATTGGCATTCCCTTGGTGCGGTAGTGTCACGCTGGGAGCGGGAGAGGCACCCAGCGTAGGACCACGACGGGGGGGGGGAAATAAGGAGTCCCTAAAGCTATGGGCACAAGAGGGAGAGGGTGACCCCTAGTCTTACTAGGGCTGACCCTGTCTGCCCTAACGTCCCTATACAGTTTCCTCAACTGTCGCCGACCACGAACCTCGTCCCTCTCTGATCCTAGAACTACCTTATCTAAGGATCAGATGGAGAGGTTCACTAGACCCCTCCACTAACAACTAAAGACAACACAAGGAAAAAACAGACAATGGGGAAAGAAAACACTTATCTTGCAGCAGAGCACAGCAACCTCCACAACCTCAGCTTCTGCTGGAGCAAGGATAATGAGTCCTCAAGGAAATATCACCTGCACCGAGGGAGGGCAATGAAACTCCTTATAAAGGAGGGAAGAACCTGCTGGGTCCTAGAGACCCAGAATACTGGTGTAGAAACCAGACCGAGCACAAGACCTTCCCAGCCGTCTCCCCATGATAGGGAGATCTTATCATACCTTCTCTTTATCTACACAGAAGGTAAATGCCCCTGAAAGACGGACCGTCCTCAAACCTTATGGCTGATTGGCCAAACGCTGGGACCGTCTGCGCGTGGCCTCTACCCTGTCATCCGTGCCACCCGTGACAGGTAGGCTTCCTGGATCGTGGAGCAGATCCATCGTGCCAATGTGGATTTGGACGCAGCCATTCCCTTTCTAGGCCCCTTGGGAATGACGAACAGCGTTTCTGTTTCGCGGAAAGGGGCTGTTCGGGAGATGTAATGTCTGAGGGCCCTTACTAGGTCCAAGGTATGGAGCTGTTTTTCGATCCGGTGTATCGGAGTTGGACAGAGGGACGGGAGGACAATGTCCTCATTGAGATGGAATTGGGATACCACCTTGGGTAAGAAAGAGGGAGAGGGTCGAAGGACGACTTTATCCTTATGGAAGGACAAGTATGGGGGCCGACAGGATAGGGCGGCCAGTTCGGACACGCGCCTAATTGATGTAATGGAAACGAGGAAGGCGACCTTGTGCGAGAGATGGGTTAGAGGTGCCTCTTTGAGGGGTTCAAACGGTGTGCCTTGAAGCACGTCGAGGACTAGGTTTAGGTCCCAGACCGCCACGGGCGTCCTGTAGGGGGGTCGTGTGTGGGAGACCCCTTGGATGAATGTTTTGACTTGTGCTTTTGATGCAATCCTGAGTTGGAACAGAATGCTTAAGGCCGAAATTTGGCCCTTGATCGAGTTCGGTGCTAAGCCCGCATCGAGGCCATTCTGGAGGAACTCCAGGATCGAGGGGATGGAGAAGAGGAGTGGGTTACGGTTGAGATCTTTGCACCACTTGAAATAGGCTTTCCAGGTGCGGTAATAGATGCGGGAGGAAGATGATTTTCGGGTGTTGATCATGGTGGTTATGACCTTCGGTGTGAACCCTGCCTGGGTCAAGACCCAGGACTCAATCGCCATGCCGTTAAAGACAGGGCTCCCGAGTTCTGGTGGTAGAAGGGGCCCTGGGACAGGAGGTCCGGCCTGTTTGGGAGTGGCCAGGGCGCGTCTGTGAGTAGCTGTACTAGTTCTGCGTACCATGGCCGCCGTGGCCAGTCTGGGGCAACGAGGATTACTTGCGCTCTTTCTGCCTTGACCTTCCTGATCACTCGAGGGATTAGGGGGAGTGGCGGGAAGATGTACGGGAGGTGGAATTGGCGCCAGGGGAGGACCAGAGCGTCCACTCCTAGGGCCAGTGGGTCCCGGGATCTGGCCACGAACGCCGGGACTTTCGCATTCATTCTTGATGCCATGAGGTCCACGTCGGGCATTCCCCAGCGTTGGCAGATTTGTTGGAAAACTTCTGTGTGTAGGGACCATTCTCCTGAGGCCAGCCCTTGGCGGCTTAGGAAGTCCGCTGCCCAGTTGTCCACTCCCGGGATGTGGACTGCTGATATGATTGACTGGGTTTTTTCGGTCCATTGTAGGATATGTTCTACTTCGTACATCGCTGCCTTGCTGCGCGTGCCGCCTTGGTGATTTATATACGCCACGGCCGTGGCGTTGTCTGATTGAATGCGGATGGGGCGACCAGCTAGAAGTTGGTGAAAGTGTTGGAGTGCTAGGCGAATTGCTCGCAGCTCTAAGATGTTGATCGGAAGGCGTGACTCTTGGGGTATCCAGTGCCCGTGAGCCGTGTTGTGAAGGTAGACGGCCCCCCAGCCGAGTAGGCTTGCATCGGTGGTTACGAACAGCCACTGGAGTGGGAGGAAGGATTTCCTCGCGCAAGGGATGACGGCTGTGTCCACCATTTGAGCGTTCTTCTGACCTTGGCGGATAGTCGGTGTTTTCGGTTGAGGCCGAAGGGGCTTTTGTCCCAGGCTGAGAGGAGGGAGAGCTGTAGGGCTCGGAGATGTAGTTGGGCGAAGGGGACCGCCTCCATTGCGGCCACCATTTTTCCCAGGACACTCATGCCGAAGTGTATGGACTGGGGGGAGCGGCCGAGGAGAACTTGTACGCCTTTTTGGATTGTTGTGGCCTTGTCCTGAGGGAGTATGACCAGGCCTCTGGCGGTGTCTAGAGTCATACCGAGGAAGTTGACCGTTTGGGTTGGCTTTGGGGATGATTTTTCTAGGTTTATGAGCCATCCTAGGCGGGAGAGAGTGTCCGTTGTGATCCTGACGCTGTCGAGGCATGATTGGAAGGATGGTCCCTTGATCAGCAGATCGTCTAGGTACGGTAAGACGACGACTGCTCGAGCATGCAGGATGGTCATGACGGCCGCCATGACCTTTGTGAAGACTCTGGGTGCGGTTGCCAAGCCGAAGGGCAGGGCGACGAACTGGTAGTGCCGTCTTTGTACCGCGAACCGCAGGTATTTTTGGTGGGGTGCAAAGACGGGGATGTGGAGATACGCGTCTTGTATGTCGATGGTTGCTAGGAATTCTCCTTTCTCTAAGGACGCGATTACTGAGCCATTCCATTCTGAAATGTTTAACTTTTACAAACTTGTTGAGAAGTTTGAAGGTCCAGGATGGGAAGCATTGTCCCGTCCTTTTTTGGAGACGAACAGGTTTAAGTAATAGCCTTTGAATTGTTCATCTACTGGTACCGGTTTTATGACGCCGGATCTGAGCAGTGAGTTGATAGCGTCGAGGAACGGTAGGGTGTTTCCCTTTGGGAGGACGGGATAGAAAGAAGCGATTTGGGGCCGGGATGTGAATTCTATCTTGTAGCCGGACGACACCAGTTCTCTGACCTAATTGTCGTGTACGACATTGAGCCATGAGTCGCGGAAGAGCTGAAGGCGTCCGCCTGTTATGCCGGTGTCGAGCGGCTGTAGGGGGGAGTCATGTGCTAGGTTTTTGTGGCCTTCCGCCTTTAAAATGACTTTGTTTAGGGCGGGTCTTCCATGTTTGGTTGGTTTTAAAGGAATGTGGGTAGCTGTTGGCCCCGCGGGTCGCCGACCTGCGTTACTGCTGGCGTTAGCGCTGGACTACCTGGTGATCCTTGGGAGGGCTGGGAGCGTGTGTTAGACTGTGGGCGGCGAAAGGGCCGCTTGAACCTCTGCTGGGGGAGGAACTTGCTCTTGCCCCCGGTAGTCTCAGAGATAGTTGGTCGAGTTTTTCGCCGAATAGGCGATCTCCCTGGTACGGTAAGTTTATGAGCGACCTTTTTGACGACTGGATCAGCGTGCCAGCCCTAAGCCACAGGGTTCGGCGTGTGGAGATTGCGTTTGCTGCAGCCAGCGCGGTGCAGTTGGCTGCGTACGTGGATGCTAGTAGGAAGTATTGGAGTGCTTTTGCCAGCAAATCGAGTTGGTCTGCTTGATCCTGGTCGGGGTCCTGCAGCGATTGCCGCATGTTGCGGAGCCAGGATTCCGCTGCTTTGGCCACCCATACTATGGCAAACAGGGGCGACAGAGCTGCCCCTGAGGCCTCGAAGATTGAGCGCGCCAAACTGTCAAGCTGGCGGTCAGTGGGGTCTTTGATAGACAAGTTATCTGAGATGGTAAGCAGGGTTTTGTTAGCCAGACGCGACACGGGGGGGGACTACGGCCGGAGATTCAGCCCATTTTTTGTGTTGGTCTGGGGTAAACGGATATTTCGTTTCGATGGCCTTGCGGCCTGCGAAGCGTTTGTCGGGCCGGTCCCAGTGTCGTTGTACAAAGCCGACGATCCCCTCAGAATTAGAGAAGACCCGGCGAGAGCGTTTTGTGTTAGAGAACAGGAGACTGTGCTCAGGCGTGGTGACGGACTCGTCTTTGATCTCCAGTGTCACGTTAACCGCCTCGATGAGGCTGTCAACCAGGGTTTGGATGTCCGTGGTCTCACTCTCATATGGTGTGTCGGGGTCAGATAGTTCGCCCTCGGAGAATGCCTCGGACTGGCGGGGCGAGGGAGCGAGACCTGTCACTTGATGACGCGTTTGGAGATTGTTCCCGGGACGGTCTGGTATCTGACCGTTTTTTACTGGTTAGCGCGTCCGTGGGCTGCTCCTTGCTGGAGTGGGAGCAGTGACGTTTAAGGGTACTGGTTGCCTGAGCCCTAGCCTGGGCTTGCAACATTTGGACGATGGAGTCCATCCGTTGGGACAATTCTATACCCCATGGAGGAATGTCGGGCACACTAGGACCTGCGTCAGAGGAAGCCTCTATGGGACTTTCAGGTTCACAGTCCTTACAAAATTGTGACGTATGCTTGCGTGGAAGCATGGCCTGGCAGCTAGTGCATGATGCCTTGCTCCCTGCGCTGCTTTTGCTTTTGTCCTTTGAAGAGGCACTAGAACAAAAGACTGTGACCTGAAAGTGTCCCTTCGTAGTATGTGGGCTTTGTGTGCCCCCCCCCTGTGAGGGTGCTAAGCCCACCCTAGTACAGCCTGTCTCCATGGGGGATAGTTAGGTAATAAACCTGGGGCTGATACCTGAGGGCTGTACCTATATGTAGTTGCAGTGTGCAGCTGCATTGTTTAATTTTCGCGCCGGTTTAGGGGCGTGTTTGTGGGCTGTGGCCCTGAATAGGCTTTTGCTACTGTATAGTGACCCTGGGCTTTGAGTGACATGCACTCTGGCCAATCACGCTGTATGGGCGTGGGTTTGTTTCTCCCCCTTGTTGCTATTGGCTGGAGCGGTGGCCTGCGGCGGCTCAGCCAATAGCTGTGGCCTGGCTCTGAGTGGCGGGCTCAGAGTCCAATGGGAGCGCCGCTGGTCGCGTCATCGCGCCCGCCCCTATGACGCGGCGGTGACGCGCTCTCGGCCGCGGCCAATTAGCTGGGGCTGTGGGCGGCGCCGGGATATAGGCCCAGACCAGGCCCTCGATTAATTGCGGCCTCAGGCGCGTGGATGGCGGTGACGGTCCCCCCGAGGATGGTGCGGCTCCTGGGCTGTGCGCGCACCCCTACTTACCGGCGGTGCGCGTCCCAGCCTGGGGCCGCCGCGTTGTGCTTCTGGGGGTCCGTGGAGACCGGGCCTGGAGCCCAGTGCCTGCAAGACGCTGAGGGTCCTGTTGCCCCTGCTACACCAGAGCCCTTAGGGATGGCTTGGTGAGCGGGTTGTGCCTCAGTTGCACTTCTTCACCTGCCTCCTTTGCTGGAGGAGGTGAGAGCTTCCATGTGGATCTCTCTTGCAGGGGGGTGCATCGTGCCCTGTGAGAGCTGCTGGTCTGTGCATCCCTCTGTCATGCAGGGGGATGCAGTTTTGACCCGTGGCCATTGCTGCCTCTGGGCTGGGAGAGCGGGGTCCTTTCTGAGGCTCTGTTGTCCCTGTGTGATGCGCTGCCCTCAGTCCTTTATGCTCTCATGGAGAGTAGTAGTAAAAATAGAGAATGAAATAATGTCAATAAAAAATGGTAGATGTGGTCTGAACTACAGACTATGTGTGCCTCCAGCGACACTAAGCTAAAACTGGATAATTACGCCCACGCTCAGGTGTATACTGCAGGAAGGAGGGCTCTATTTTAATCTTTGCTTAGTGTCGCCTCCTAGTGGCAGAAAAGCATACACCCACAGTCCTGTGTCCCCCAATGATGCGAAGGAGAAATACAAAAGGTTTGCGCCAAACTGCTTTCATTAAATTGTGGGATCGGTGAATGATCCCTCTGCTCACCTTCTATTGTTGTGCCTGTCCGCACAACTGGAGTAAGAGTTTAATCTGTCTCCCAGCTGGGCTCTCCTAGTTGGGCTCCAAGCAGCGAGGTGATAAGTGCACGTATTTCCCGTGTGTCCCGATGCACGTGACAGCTCGGGGGGATGATGGTGTGACGTCTGCCAGGTCCTGTATTCCTAAGCTGCTCTGTATCATGCTTCCCAGCAGGGAAGAAATTTGCAGCTCCAGATAAAATGAGTGATATTGTAAGCGCTAAGGTACGTTAACAGGACACGGCTCACATAAGTATTACCTTTCAGCTTTAATGATTCAGCATATGGATCCCTTTAGCCACAACGCGTTTCAACGCCAAGTGCGCCTTTTTCAAGTGATTGCCGGGACCCTGACATACAATTGCTTATATACAATTCAACCCAAGGGGGAGGGGAAGGGGTTTTTAGGTTCATGCTAATTGAGTAATGGATCCGGAATGGATCCATTGTGACCATATTATTTAGATTAGAAGTATATAAGGTTCATTATAATGATATACATAATAAAAATGTGACTGAAAATACTATGAGGTAAAATAGTAGTGAACAATGCTTAAAATATTAAAAATGAAATAAAAATACATATCAATAAAACATTATAAAAACTCATTGCTTCCAGATTGAGATTAACTAGCACTCCCATAGTAATAAACCACAAGGAAGATTACAAGCACTTTAAACATTAATTTGCTAAAACAATTACATTAAAATATACGCATTATAAAAAAAAAAAAAAAAAAAATTTGTATCAAAGATCAGAAAAACTTATAGGTCATTAAAAATTCTAAAATATTATAAGCTCGTGTCAAGTAGTATTTTCCAGGGTAATGTTGAGTCCTTCTGGTGTTAAAGTGCCAATTTTATATATCCAGAAGGACTCTCTTCTGTTAAGACTATTTATTTTATCAGTAGCATTATCCCCTATCTGATCAATAATAGTAAGTTTAAGTTTTGTGGGGTCTCTGTTGTGTACTTGGTCAAAGTGTTTTGATACGCTGTGTTTTAAAAAACCTGTGCTTATATTATATCTGTGCTTATTCAATCTTGCTCTCATGCTCTGGATTGTCCTGCCTATATATTGTTGCCCGCAAGGACACTCCAATAAGTAAATAACGTATTGTGAGGAACAGTCTAGTCTTTGTTTAATTTCATATATTTCATTTGTGGTATTGGATTTGAAACTTACAGTCCCATGAGTGATACTTAGGCAGCATTTGCATCTGTGTATCCCACATTTGTAACATCCTCTCATTTTTTCTATATTGGTTTTGGTTCTAGGAGGTTCTTTATCAGTAATTTCCCTGATTTTACTTGGGGCTAACATATTATGGAGATTCCTTCCCCTTCTGTAGATAATTCTCGGTTGTTTTGGGATGACTTTAGATAAAATAGGGTCCCCCTGCAATATAAACCAATGTTTTTTTAGCATGGTATAGATGTTTTTATAAGATTTATTAAATGTGGTGATCAAATTGCAATTGTAAGGGGATTTGGTTTCTTTCTCATCCTCTTTTATTCTATTCTTCTCCCTTAGGTCTCCCATATATTGTTCTTGAGGTGACCAGGAAAGATAATATCTTACAGAATAATATCTTCTGTGACCAGGAAAGATTATATAGGCAGGTGAGGGGCTGTGCGATGGGCACTAGATTCGCACCCAGTTATGCTGGACTTTACATGGGTGCTTTTGAGTCTGTGGCCATCGCACAGTCCCCCCTTGCTGTCAAGCACATTAAATTTTATAGAAGGTATATTGATGACCTGCTATTCTTGTGGTCAGGAAGTGAAGAAGAGGCTAGGGAGTTTGTTAGTGGACTAAATAACAATGAGTGGGGATTAAGTTTTTCTCTGAAAATCTCCAACACTCAAATCCAATATCTGGACCTACTAATCAAAATTAATCAGGAGGGTATATGTAGCACATCCACATTCTTTAAAAATGTGGATGTTAACAGCTATTTAGAATTTAACAGCAGTCACTTACCCACTTGGATAAGGAATATTCCTTACGGGCAGTACCTACGCATCAGAAAAAATTGCACTGACAACAAGGATTTCCATGTTGAGGCAAAAATATTAAAACAGAGATTCAGAGCTAAAAAATACCCCGAGAATTTATTGAAAGATGCATACAATAAATGTAAAAACTACACACAAGAACAATATATGGGAGACCTAAGGGAGAAGAATAGAATAAAAGAGGATGAGAAAGAAACCAAATCCCCTTACAATTGCAATTTGATCACCACATTCAATAAATCTTATAAAAACATCTATACCATGCTAAAAAAACATTAGATAAAATAGGGTCCCCTGCAATATAAACCAAAGTCATCCCAAAACAACCGAGAATTATCTACAGAAGGGGAAGGAATCTCCATAATATGTTAGCCCCAAGTAAAATCAGGGAAATTACTGATAAAGAACCTCCTAGAACCAAAACCAATATAGAAAAAATGAGAGGATGTTACAAATGTGGGATACACAGATGCAAATGCTGCCTAAGTATCACTCATGGGACTGTAAGTTTCAAATCCAATACCACAAATGAAATATATGAAATTAAACAAAGACTAGACTGTTCCTCACAATACGTTATTTACTTATTGGAGTGTCCTTGCGGGCAACAATATATAGGCAGGACAATCCAGAGCATGAGAGCAAGATTGAATAAGCACAGATATAATATAAGCACAGGTTTTTTTAAAACACAGCGTATCAAAACACTTTGACCAAGTACACAACAGAGACCCCACAAAACTTAAACTTACTATTATTGATCAGATAGGGGATAATGCTACTGATAAAATAAATAGTCTTAACAGAAGAGAGTCCTTCTGGATATATAAAATTGGCACTTTAACACCAGGACTCAACATTACCCTGGAAAATACTACTTGACACGAGCTTATAATATTTTAGAATTTTTAATGACCTATAAGTTTTTCTGATCTTTGATACAAAATTTTTTTTTTTTTTTTTTTATAATGCGTATATTTTAATGTAATTGTTTTAGCAAATTAATGTTTAAAGTGCTTGTAATCTTCCTTGTGTTTTATTACTATGGGAGTGCTAGTTAATCTCAATCTGGAAGCAATGAGTTTTTATAATGTTTTATTGATATGTATTTTTATTTCATTTTTAATATTTTAAGCATTGTTCACTACTAATCTTTACCTCATAGTATTTTCAGTCACATTTTTATTATGTATATCATTATAATGAACCTTATATACTTGCTAATCTAAATAATATGGTCACAATGGATCCATTCCGGATTCCATTACTCAGATTAGCATGAACCTAAAAACTCCTTCCCCTCCCCCTTGGGTTGAATTGTATATAAGCAATTGTATGTCTGGGTCCCGGCAATCACTTGAAAAAGGCGCAGTTGGCGCTGAAACGCGTTGTGGCTAAAGGGATCCATATGCTGAATCATTAAAGCTGAAAGGTAATACTTATGTGAGCCGTGTCCTGTTAACGTACCTTAGCGCGCTTACAATATCACTCGTTTTATCTGGAGCTGCAAACTTCCTTAAAATGGGCACATTATTAAAAGAGGCCTTCATGTACGTCTCTTCCCAGGGGCATTCTGGTGCCTCCCAATGTTTAGCAGCCCTGCCTAGGGCAATACTACAAATGACCCACTTCTTTAAAATGGGCACATTATTTAAAGAGGCCCTCAGGCACGTCTCTATCCAGGGTCATTGAAGTGCCTCCCAACTTTTGGCAGCACTGCCTAGGGCAATACTATAAAAGACCCACTTCCTTAAAATGGGCACATTATTAAAAGAGGCCCTCATGCACACCTCCATCCAGGGGCATCAGAGTGCCTCCCAACTTTTGGCAGCCCTGCCTAGGGAAATCCTACAAAAGACCCACTTCTTTAAAATGGGCACATTATTTAAAAAGGCTCTCATGCACACCTCTATCCAGGGGCATCAGAGTGCGACACAATTTTTGGCTTCCCTGTCTAGGGCAATACTGCAAAAGACCCACTTCCTTAAAATTGGCACATTATTAAAAGAGGCCCTCATGCACGCCTCTATCCAGGGGCATTGTGGTGCCTCCCAATGTTTAGAAGCCCTGCCTTGGGCAATACTACAAAAGACCCACTTGCTTAAAATGGGCGCATTATTAAAAGAGGCCCTCATGCATGCCCCTATCCAGGGGCATTGTGGTGCCTCCCAATGTTTAGCAGCCCTGCCTAGGGCAATACTACAAAAGACCCACTTCCTTAAAATGGGCACATTATTAAAAGAGGCCCTCATGCACACCTCCATGCAGGGGCATTGTGGTGCCTCCCAATTTTTGGCTGCCCTGCCTAGGGCAATACTACTAAAGACCCGCATCCTTAAAATGGGCACATTATTTAAAGAGGCCCTCATGCACTTCTCTATCCAGGGGCATCAGAGTGCCACACAATTTTTGGCTTCCCTGACTAGGGCAATGCTACAAAAGCCCCACTTCCTTAAAATGGGCACATTATTTAAAGAGGCCTCAATGCACGCCTCTATCCTTGGGCATTTTAGTGCCCTCCAATGTTTAGCTGCCCTGCCTAGGGCAATACTACAAAAGACAAACTTCCTTAAAATGGGACATATTTAAAGAGGCCCTCATGCACGCCTCCATCCAAGGGCATCAGAGTGCCTCACAACTTTTGGCAGCCCTGCCTAGGACAATACTACAATAGACCCACTTCCTTAAAATGGGCACATTATTTAAAGAGGCCCTCATGCACGCCTCTATCCAGGCGCATTGGGGTGCCTCCCAATGTTTAGCAGCCCTGCCTAGGGCAATACTACAAAAGACCCACTTGCTTAAAATGGGCACATTATTTAAAGAGGTCCTCATGCAATTCTCTATCCAGGGGCATTGAAGTGCCTCCCAATGTTTAACAGCCCTGCCTAGGGCAATACTACAAAGACCCACTTCCTTAAAATGGGCACATTATGGCTAAAACTTCCGGTTCCGCGCCGGCGTGGCTAGATCGGAGTGAAGGAGCTCCGGTGCCGACTAGCCCAATGACCCGCTAAATAGCACGCCTGTCCCCACGGAGGGTCGCGAGAGTCTCCCTGTAGAAAGCGGCGGTGGGAGTCCCACGAGCGGAGGCCAGCGGAAAGGAGCACGGGAAGTTAGGAGATGAGAGATGGCCGCGCCACTGCAGTAACAAGCACGCGGCAGATATCACCGCCGCTTCCCGGATGTGAACGGACCGGCCGCCACAGACCGAGACCGCGACCGGAGGGTGAGTGCTCACTGATGCCCAAGGCTCACACGGACGGCACATAGGATGGAGGGACGCCGTGCCCTTGTGCGCCATATTAAAGACAGAGAAACGCTGTGAGGCACATCAGGATATAATAAACCGGCAACTACCGACCGGGGCTGTATAGTCGGGACTGTGCCCTGAAGCTCGGTGGAGTGGTGGCTGCGCAGCAAAGGGACAGTACACACGACTAAAGAGGGCCCCCACCAGTCTGAAGGCGGGAAAAAGATGGCGGCGGCAGGGCAAGCACAGAGGAGGAAGGAAAAAGGTGCAATGGCGCAGGCTCAACAACACAAGACAGTAGTCTCTGACAGAGATAGAGGAAGGGACACTGGGAACTCAGGTGGGGACAGTCCCAAATCAAAACAGCCAAGGAGTGAGATAGGAACAGACACTATGTTATCAGAAGAGAGAGCATCCCTGGCAAAGGAGGTGGCAGGCTATCTTAAGCTGGACATCGCAGCAGCAGTGAGGGAGGCTGTGAGAGACGCTTTGGAGGAGGTGAATGAGGTGTCAGCACAACATGCCAGTAGACTGGAACAACTTGAACAAAGAGTCTCAGACCAGGAGGACAAATTGTATACCATGGAACGAGACTTGTCAGATTCGCACAAACTGAATGCACAAATGCAAGATGGAGGATCTGGAAAATCGGTCCAGACGTAACAACCTCCACATAGTGGGTCTGCCTGAATCTGTGTCCTTCCAGCAGCTTGATGAGGTGTTTGAAAAGGAACTACCCAAGGCATTGGGACTGCTAGAACCCTGCAGAGTAGAAAGGGCCCATAGAATTGGCCCCCCTGGAGACAACAGGAGGGAGACAACAAAGAAAATCAATGGAGAGAATGGGCCTCAGGATACCCAAAAAAGCAGACAAGCTATAGCCAGATATCTGGATTTCAAAGATAAAGATAGAATCCTACGCTCCTTTAGGGCCAGAAGACGTCCCCTAGAGCTCCACGGACATAAAGTCGTACTTTTCGAAGACTTTTCAGTGGAGGTAGCGAAGAAAAGGAGAGCCTTTAGCGAAGTCTGCAGTATGCTATTCAAGCGAGGGATCCAGTTCCAGATAATATACCCGGCTACGCTCAAGACAAAAAAATGATGACGGGACCTTCAGATATTGGAAAGATGCCAGGGAGGCACTGAGAGCTTTCACGACGCCATCACCTCGTCTCTCGCCGACTCAACGAGACCTTGTCTCAACACCACGAAGAAATGACGACTGAACTCTACGATGAAATGGACTTTCTCCATGATGGTCCCCCTGTTCGTCTGGACTACTTGTGACCCCCCTGGAGGTTGAGATTGCAGAATCAAACTAAACTGACCATATTATTATTATTTTTTTTTTTATTCTCGCTTCTTCTTCCTCGTTCATAGGTGCGAGGAGGTGAGACTAGACGGGGTTGCCTAAGCAATGAGGTGTCGCGGCCGGGGAGGGCAGATGAGACGGGGGGAGCCCGAGACTTGGACCTGGTGGACATGGCAGGTTCAGGTACACCTGCAGATGGGTGGGGTCGGCATGAGAGGAGGAGTAAGACATGCCGGAAAAAATGGAAGCACATTACGACAGATAGTGGAGGGAGGGAGGGGGGGGGGGGGGAAGGGTTGGTTGGTTGTTTTCAGCATTAATTTGTTTACAAGATGTTATCTGGTTTAGCAGTAATCGCGATATAGCGGCTTGGTATTATTATTTATCTGACCTCATTGTTCGTACCATGGAGTGGCAAATGCAAAGTAGAGATGATTCTAGTAACATACTAACACAAGTCTATAGTCACTATGGTAAAACTTATCTACTGGAATGTTAAAGGCCTGAGGACGACGGAGAAACGGATGATGGTACTCAGGCATCTCAAGAGGCTGAGATCTGATATAGCACTTCTCCAGGAAACACATTTACCAACCCAGGACCTGACAAGGATGCACAAGTTGTGGGTGGGAGAAGTGTACGGTTCGGGGGCACGGGGTAGACGGGCGGGAGTGGTTATATTGCTAAGCAGAACATTGAAATATAAGGTGATTTCGTTCCAACATGACGACCAGGGTAGACACGCTAGATTGGTACTTGACACACCCAGTGGACGACTTGATATACATAACCTATATGCACCTAACATGGACAGATCCCCCTTCTTTAATGCATTTACGAGGGACGCCCTGGGGACCAACCCTGACAAATTAATCATTGGGGGAGACATGAACGAAACCCTAAATGACTTTGAGGATAGGACCGGGTCTCGAATGACGGAAAAAAGACGAGGGAGAGGGGAACGACTTACTCCCTTACAGGAAATGGTTAAAGACCTGGCTCTCCAAGACCGTGGAGAATGCAACACCCAACGGAAAGACAATATACTCATTATTCTCACCCGCATGCCACTTGGTCGCGGATTGACCTAATGCTCACTAGTACCAACTTGTTGTCTAGGGTAGATTCGACCGACATTGTGGATCTAGTAATATCAGAGCATAGCCCAATTACTCTATCACTGCGTGAAACTTTCAAGAGGGGCACGGACATAATATGGCGGTTCCCCTACTACTTACAGAAAGACAAGGACTTCGCGCTGGTTCTACGGGAGTGGTGGACGGAATACCTGTCTCATAATAATCCGAACCAAATCAGTCATACCCTGTTCTGGGAGACAGCTAAGGCCGTGTTACGCGGCAAAATCATATCCCATGTGTCAACGCAAAAGAGGAGTGCTAATGCGAAATATCTACAAACTAGCAGCAGGGTTAGAGACACTTACATGCAATACCAACGAGACCCGACGTCGAATAACAAAAGAGCATGGCTAGACGCAAAACTGGAATTCGATGCATGGGCGAGACAGAGAGAATTACTAGGCAAAACATCTAAGGATGCGGAAGTATACAGATTTGGGGATAAGGCTGGGAGATTACTGTCTAACTTGGCCAGGGGAAAACACAAAGCTACCCAAATAACATCCATGAAAACTAGACAAGGAACCCTGACGTCGGACCCGAGGGAAATACACAACATCCTGGGGAAATTTTACGCTATCTTCATGGGCCGCGTCCTAGTGATCCAGAGACGAGAATAAACTGGTTGAGGCGTAACCCACTCCCCACAATATCTGAGGATTTTTTAGATATGGTGAATAGAGACAACTCGGAGGAAGAGATACGGGAAGATATAAAATGCACAAGTGTCCATAAGGCACCGGAGGCCAGACGGCTTCACAGACAGTTTTTATAAGGCATTGATGGACCAGGTGGTGCCGCCACTGAGATCTCTCTTCAATGATTACTTACATGGGGGAACCGTCTCGGATCACATGAACGTTGCATACATAAAACTTTTACCAAAAGGTGACATACCTACAAATGACCCGTCCAACTTCCGACCAATATCATTAATAAACCAAGATCTAAAGCTGATATCAAAAATAATGGCGAATAGGTTAGCAGTGGTCCTACCGGTCCTGTTAGGCAAAGAACAGGCAGGATTTGTAAAGGGCCGGTCTGCGGCGGGCAACGTGAGACGGGCAATGATGGTTTCAGAGTCAGTTCGGCTACGAGATAAGACAGGGGGGAGGGTTCCAGCCATGGTAACGCTCGATGCTGAGAACGCTTTTGACAGTGTGCGATGGCCATGGCTGGAACAAGTCTTGGACAACATTGGACTAACAGGGAACTTCAGGCACTTTCTCACTGCGGTATATGCGAATGCCAAAGCTCGATTACACACTCCAGGGTTTTTGTCAGACATGATTCATCTGGGAAGGGGAACGCGTCAGGGGTGCCCACTGTCACCGCTCCTTTTTGACCTCGCTCTAGAGCCCCTCTCCCAATACATCAACGGTCCGGATAGTTTTAAGGGAATAAAGGTAGGAAAGGAAGAAATAAAATGTAACCTATTCGCTGACGACATAGTACTGTACATGGCGTAAGCATGCAAAGACCTACCGGATATATTGACTGAGATACAGAGGTTTGGGGACGCGTCGGGATTCAGGCTAAATGTCACCAAGTGCGAGATCATGCCGTTGACAAAAGAAGCCAAGGAACGAATGAGCGTGATCATACAAGGGGACAATGGGTCCTTCCAGGGGATACCAATAGCGAGGGGTCTATCAAGTATTTAGGTATACACTTAACACAAAATACGGCCGACATGTATAGACTTAATTTTCACCCGATCATTTCTAAAATGGAGGGTGAACTTACTAGATGGAAAGACTCACCATTGTCATTACTGGGAAGGGCACATTTGATCAAAATGGTGAGCTTCTCCGACTCCTTTACCCGATGCAGACCATGCCGCTCTTGCTCAGACACGTGGATGTTAATAAGATCAATAGAGCCTTTACCACATTTTTGTGGAGAGGAAGGAGGCCAAGGATCCAGCTCCGTAGTTTGATGTTCCCCAAGGAGGCAGGGGGCTTGTCATTCCCAAATGTAAGAGGATACAATTTAGCCTGTGTAATGAGGCACATACTGGATTAGATGAGGGGCACGAGTATTCACTCTGATTACACACCGTATCCGAATGGTGCGCCCCTTGGGACCTAGTGGCAGTCTGCATGCCTCAGGAACATCTCTGGACCCGAAAATAAAGAATTCCGTGCTGTTCAGAGACACAAGAGCGGCCTGGAAAGTGATTAGGTGTAGATTCGGATTATCGTGGAAAATTTCTAAGTACTTGCCACTGTGGGGTCACCCGGATTTCAAACAAGGCAGAGAGAACGCCTTATTTAATGAGTGGAAGTCGAAGGGGATAAAGACACTACAAGACATACTGCATAAGGGGGACGCAAGGTGGATGACGGCTCTTGAAATCTATGATAAATGGGGACTTTCACCAACACATGCTTTACAATATGCCCAGGTACACGGCCAATTGCTATCACACCTCCGTGATGTGCGAAAGGAATGTCAACAGACGTTACTTGACAATCTGGTGACGGGCTCAACTGCGGGGTCGACAGTATCCTCCATACATTCTCTGCTAAGATATTCGCTGATTCCGACAGGCCCCATGCAGTTGTTCAGGGGGTGGGCAGTGAGGTTGCAAAATGACGAGGTGGAGGAAGCTATTTTATCGGGATGGAACGCCCTCCGTAAACATATATGCAATGAACGTTGGAGGGATACCCACTTTAGAATAATCCATAGGGCTATAATGGGTTTTAATATCCCTCCTACACAGGCCAACACTTCCAGGTCGATGGCATGCCCCAAATGTGACGAGGCAAATACGGATATTTACCACGGATTGTGGGAGTGCCGGAAAGTTCAGAGACAATGGAAGAGAGCGCAAACATGGGTTTTGGGAGTGCTGGACATTCATTTGCCACTCAGTGGGGAAATTTGGGTCTTTCATAGGTTCAATATGTCCATAGGGGGAAAGAGAGGATGAGTTTATTACATACGTACTGATCATATACAAGAGGCTCCTGCTGAGACACTGGCTGGATCCCACGGTACCTGGAATAAATAATCTAGTGCGGGAATTAAAAAATACACAGCTATTAGAAAAAACAGAGGCAGAAACAGATAAAGAGAGGAGGACACAACCCTTTTTCACGAAATGGAGGGATTTCATCCTTGACCACCTCACAAGGGAAGACATTGATCGACTGGTTTCACCTTTTCGCACTACCTCCTGGTATTTTTTTGTGTCTGACCTACAGGGTTCGTTGGGAGACTTACGTGTAGGAGGCGGGAGTGGTTGAAGGGGACAAATGTCATAATTAATAATACAGGCTAATGATTGATACTATGTTTATGAATGAGAGGTTACTGCTGCAAGGGGGTGTTAGGGGAAGGGGGGGTGGAGGGCGGGTTACATGGGAGGGGGTGGATGGGGCTGATGGTAAATTGTTTATTGTACTGTTATTGTCCTTTTATTAGAATGAAATTCAATAAAAAATGTTTTTGAAAAAAAAAATGGGCACATTATTTAAAGAGGCCCTCATGCACGCCTCCATCCAGGGGCATCAGAGTACCTCCCAAGTTTTGGCAGCGCTGCCAAGAACAATACTACAAAAGACCCACTTCCTTACAATGGTCACATTATTTAAAGAGGCCCTCATGCACGTCTCTATCCAGGGGCATCAGAATGCCTCCCAACTTTTGGCTTCCCTGCCTAGGGCAATACTACAATAGACCCACTTCTTACAATGGACACATTATTTAAAGAGGCCCTAATGCACGCCTCCATCCAGGGGCATCAGAGTGCCTCCCAAGTTTTGGCAGCCCTGCCAAGAACAATACTACAAAAGACCCACTTCCTTAAAATGGACACATTATTTAAAGAGGCCCTCATGCACGCCTCTATCCAGGGGCATTGTGGTGCCTCCCAATGTTTAGCAGCCCTGCCTAGGGCAATACTACAATAGACTCACTCCCTTAAAATGGGCACATTATTTAAAGAGTCCTTCATATACGTCTCTTCCCAGGGGCATGGGAGTGCCACACAATTTTTGGCTTCCCTGCCTAGGACAAAACTACAAAAGACCCACTTCCTTAAAATGGGCACATTAGAAGAGGCTCTCATGCACGCCTCTATCCAAGGGCATTGTGGTGCCTCCCAATGTTTAGCAGCCCTGCCTAGGGCAATACTACAAAAGACCCACTTCCTTATAATGGGCACATTATTTAAAGAGGCCTTCATGTACGTCTCTTCCCAGGGGCATGGGAGTAACACACAATTTTTCTTAAAAAAATCTTTCATATAATCCAAAAAACTAGCATACACCAACTCTGACACACAAGTGGGTATGAGCCCTTAATATTTCTTCCATGAAAATCCATTTTGGTTTCATTTTGTAACGTTTTCTTGACAGTCCGTAAAAGTGGCGTAATAATCTGACAACATTGCTCACAGCAGTGACCTTGGGGTCTGAAATGCTTACTGGGGTCTTCCCCATGTTGTTCCCATGTCATTTGAGCACTGTTCTCATATTTTGTGACATTTTTAGGGTTTTTCCATGCTGCCGGGGGTCATGCCAGAAAAATACTCTGGTCTCCCATAGGAAAACATTCGGCTCGGTGCTTGGGACGAGTACACGAGTATCTTGGGATGCTCGGCCCGAGCTGCGAGCACCCGAGCATTTTAGTACTCGCTCATCTCTACAGCAGATGTGTTACAAACAAATGCACATATCTCAGGCTACAAACAAGATAAATTCAAACTTTTTGTGCCATTCTGCTACATTCATGAAGCCTAGGAATGTTCCTAAAGATCAGTTTAATATCTCTAATAGTTGCGGAGAATAAATCATTGGTTTGACATGACTTGTGGATTTAAGCTTTTAACAGTTACAGGAGATGTGCTTACAAACGAATGCCAATATCTCAGGTTAGGAACAAGATATATTCAAACTTTTTGTGTCATTCTGCTGCATTCATGAAGCTAAGCAAGGGTCTTAAATAACAGTTTAATTTCTATAATTGTTTCTAAGAAAGATTAATTGGTTTGACATGACTTGTGGATTTAAGCTTCAAACAGTTACAGCAGATGTTTTTACAATCTCAGGCTAGAAACAAGATAAATTCAAACTTTTTCTGTCATTCTGCTGCATTCATGAAGCTAAGCAAGGGTCTTAAAGAACAGTTTAATTTCTATAATTGTTTCTAAGAAAGATTAATTGGTTTGACATGACTTGTGGATTTAAGCTTCAAACAGTTACAGCACGTGTTACAAATGAATGCCCATATCTCAGGCTAGAAACAAGATAAATTTAAAACGTTTGGGCCATTCTGCTGCATTCATGAAGCTAAGCAAGGGTCTTAAAGAACAGTTTAATATCTGTAATAGTTTCTGAGAAAAATTAATTGGTTTGACATAAGTTGTGGATTTAAGCTGCTAAAAGTTACAGCAGATGTGTTACAAAACGAAAATGCCCAAATCTTAAGCTTGAAAAAAGATAAATTCAAACTTTTTGTGCTATTCTGCTGGATTTATGAAGCCAAGCAAGAGTCTTAGAGAACAAGTTTAATATCTGTAATGGTTTCTGGGAAAAATTAATTGGTTTAACATGAGTTGTGGATTTAAGCTTCTAACAGTTACAGCAGATGTGTTACAATCGAATGCCCATATCTCAGGCTAGAAACAAGATAAATTCAAAATCTTTGTGCCATTCTGCTGCATTCATGAATCTAAGCAAGGGTCTTAAAGAAGTTTAATATCTGTAATAGTTTCTGAGAATAAATCATTGGTTTGACATGACTTGTGAATTTAAGCTTCTAACAGTTACAGCACATGTTACAAACGAATGCCCATATCTCAGGCTAGAAATAAGGATTTTTATCTGATGAAGGCTTGTTATATGTTAAGCTGAAACGCGTAATAAAAGAAGAACTTATTTTGGAATAATTTGCCATCCCTGTGATCCCTCTGGAAGCGCTTCAATTCAAACCAGAAAAAAAATTTTTTCCTGCACTTCAACACGAGCCTCCCTCTGGGCGACTTGCTTCTCTGGGAACAAGCAGCAGGCCAGGAGATCCAGGAAATATCCCTCTGTAGGATTATATGCTAACTGCACAAGACACCAGAAAGGTGAGAATAATACCTGAGAACAACTGTTGCTACTACTACACTGCACTTAGATCTGCGCCTTCTCTTTTCTCCTCTATCCCCAGTCTCGCTGACCTTACAGTCCTTGAAGACACTATTAGGCTAGAAATAAGATAAACTCAAACTTTTTGTGCCATTCTGCTGTATTCATGAAGCCTAGGAAGGTTCCTTAAGATCAGTTTAATATCTCTAATAGTTCTTGAGAATAAATCATTAGTTTGAAATGACTTGTGAATTTAAACTTATAGCAGTTACAGCAGCTGTGCTTACAAACAAATTATTATTATTATTTATTTATATAGCGCCATTAGGTTCCATGGCGCTTTACATGAGGATAAGGGAGACAAGAAAAAGTACACTAAATCTAGGCGATCAGGACGTACAGGTACAGGAGGGGCAGGGACCCTGTCCACGAGGGCTCACAGTCTATGAACAAATGCCCATATCTCAGGCTACAAACAAATTATATTCAACATTTTTGTACTATTCTTCTGTATTCATGAAGCTAAGCAAGGGTCTTAAATAACAGTTTGATATCTGTAATAGTCTTTGAGAAAAATTAATTGGTTAGACATGAGTTGTGGATTTAAGCTTCTAACAGTTACAGCAGATGTTTTACAACCAAATGCCCAAATCTCTGGCTAGAAACAAGATAAATTCAAAATCTTTGTGCTATTCTGCTGTATTCATGAAGCTAAGCAAGGGATAAAAATAACAGTTTGATATCTGTAATAGTCTTTGAGAAAAACTAATTGGTTTGACATGACTTGTGGATTTAAGCTTCTCACAGTTACAGCAGATGTGCTTACAAATGAATCCCGATATCTCAGGCTAGAAACAATTCAAAATTTTTGCGCCATTCTGCTGCATTCATGAAGCTAAGCAAGTGTCTAAAAGAACAGTTTAATATCTGTAATAGTTTCTGGGAAAAATTAAAAAGCTAAATACACATTCATCTGAAAACATTGAACTTTTCTCTAGTACTATTTGACAAATTCAACCAATCTGTTAACAATGCTGCTTGGCTTCATAAATGGAGCAGAACGACACAAAAATTTTGATTATATCTAGATTCTAGTCAGAGATATATCTGTTCTTATGTTAAACACTTCTGCTGTCACTGTGAGAAGAAAAGTCCACATTTATCTATTGAATGTTTCTCTGGAACTGTTTGACAAATGAAACCATTCTGCTACGAATGTTACTTGGCTTCATGGATGGAGCAGAATGACACAAAAAGTTTGAATCTATCTTAATTCTAGCCAGAGCTGTTTTCTTCAAAAAATTTTGTATAGCCTTGGCACACATAAGCAGGTATATCTTGAAAAAAGGAAAGCCGTAGATGCGGACAGTTTTTCTTTTCAATTCTATATTTTTCCAGCAGTACAAGGATTTTTATCGACAGTCAAAAGTATATCGACGTTTCGGCAATGCAATTTTGCCTTGTTCACGGACTGTTATGATCTACAAAATAATACAGATATATATATATACACATAAGTAACAGATAAAGACAAAATGAATCACAGTTAAGCCCTGTTGCCAGGAATAAAGACAAAAAAAAACCATAGGTATATTCCATATAATATAGATCATAGGGTTGCAACATTGTCTGTAACTCGACTGTACATATCAGTAAACCCTAACATAACTGAAAGGACCTACCTAAAGAACCGTGCTGGTATGTGCTTTAAGTTCTGTGGTATATATACCACGCTGTGCAGGCTTTACCAAAAGATCAGTCAGACAGACCATACATATATCTCACGGTGTATCTGTGGGGAGTATGAAACAACATACGTGTGTAACTAAACAATAAAATTTGCACAAAGTTATGGAAAAGAACAAATATGCTAAATAGGTGATCTCACCAAAATCCTGGTTAGTTTCGGCAAACTCAAAAGATACGGGTATCTTGGAAGGACTCCAAGTGTACTCTCAGTACATATCTCCCACGTGATATATGGGAAAAAAAGACAGTCACTAAACTAGTGTAATGAACAGAACAAAACAAAGTATATACATATATGAGAAAGAATATAAATTGTACACCATGTGAGACAAGTGATAACTGTGGGCCAAAAGTATTTAGTCTATGATGTCAGGGCATCACGTATTGCCCACATTACAGGTCCAGAGGATAGAGACTTTATACGAAAATTAGTCTTTTCTATAGAGCCAAAGAAAGATCCCTCTACTTCCAGAAGAGGGAAAAAAAGAAAATATACATGAGTGTTTTCCTATACGACAGGTGGAAATGGATATAGCCCCTGATATATATGTCCTTAACCCTTAGGATCTGTATGTCTGGCACAAAAGGAAAAAAAGGGGGTACTTCTATTTTACAATAGTTCAGGTATAAGTGATCTATATAGAAAATGAACAGTGGGGTTAGTAAAAGGGTACTGCACCTTTAAATCTTGCGCTAAAGGAGAAGCTGCAGACAGTAGCACGTGTTACTACAACTATAACTGCTGGTAATAATGCGTGATTTCTAGAATAAACAGAGTAAGAGTGATTATAATAGGCTGCCCTACAAAGTCAGGTGCCCAGGAGAGGGACATATTACCTGGTATGGAGATGTGAAGCATCGTGGTGCGGGGGACCGCTACTGGCATGCTGTGGGTCTAAATAGTGAGGGGGAGATGCTCAATGAGCGACGCCACTTCCTGTATTTGGAACACAGGAAGCGGTGTTGCGTGGAACGCAGGCAGCATTTCTGCGCATGCACGGACGTGCGCACTAGGAAAATGCATTCTGTGTGTCGCCAAGCAACAGTGAGGCTCTGTAGGACGTGCTGGGGATTCAGTATCGCTGTGGAGAAGGGCGTAAAAAAAGAAAAAGTGTTTAATATGCCCATAGAAGGTGTTATACACAGCATTAGAGTTGACATGTTATAAGTGGATTAGGATTCTGGAGCACATAAGGATTCGCTATAAGAGAATTAGATAGGGAGACTAGAGGATTCTGAAATTACTAAATTGTAAAGGAATAAGATCAATTATGCATGGGAACATATAGAGCCATTACATTATACATAGCATTACCCTAGTGGTCCAAATGTCCAAGAATCCAGATCCAGATTACAGTTAAATGCAGTACATTAAACCAATTAACCCACGTGGGAGATACGTACTGAGAGTACACTTGGAGTCATTATGCAAGATACCCGTATCTTTTGAGTTTGCCGAAACTAACCAGGATTTTGGTGAGATCACCTATATAGCATATTTGTTTACTTTTATTGTTTACTTACACACGTATGTTGTTTCATACTCTCCAAGATACACCGTGATATATATGTACAGTGCTGTCTGACTGATCTAGATACTTTGATAGGGCGTTGATCCAGGGAACTAGTCTGATTACCATGTCTGGAGTCAGGAAGAAATTTTTTTCCCCCAATGTGGAGCTTAGTGTTGCCACATGTTTTTTTTTGCCTTCCTCTGGATCAACATGTTAGGCTATGGGTTGAACTAGATGGACTTAAAGTCTTCCTTCAACCTTAAAAACTATGTTACTATGTTTTGTTAAAAGCTGCACAGCGTGGTATATATACCACAGAACTTCTAGCATATACCAACACGTTTCTTTAGGTACGGTCCTTTCAGTTATGTTAGGGTTTACTGATATGTACAGTCGAGTTACAGACAATGTTGCAACCCTATGATCTATATTATATGGAATATACCTAGTTTTCTTTTTGTCTTTATTCCCGGCAACAGGGCTTAACTGTGATTCATTTTGTCTTTATCTGTTACTTATGTGTATATATATCTGTATTATTTTGTAGATCATAACAGTCCGTGAACAAGGCAAAATTGTATTGCCGAAACGTCAATATACTTTTGACTGTTGATTATAATCCTTGTACTGCTGGAAAAATAAAGAATTGAAAATAAAAACTGTCCGCATCTATGGCTTTCCTTTTTTCAAGATATATCTGCTTATGTGTGCCGAGGCTATACAAAAAAATTTGTGAGTAACTTCTTTTCCTTGAGCACCAGATGTACACGGAGTAGCAGGCCCTCTATTTGTAGAGAGCTGTTTTCTTATGATGACACTTCAGCTGTGACTGTGAGAAGCCAAATCCACATTCATCTGAAACCATTTTTCTCTGGAACTGTGTGACAAAAGAAACCGTTCCACCATGAATGTTGCTTGGCTTTATGAATGGAGAAGAATGACACAAATATTTTGATTCCATCTTGATTCTAGCCAGAGCTGTGTGTGTTCTTATGTTAACATTTGTGCATTTACTGTGAGAAGCTAAATCCACTTTCATCTAAAACCGTTGAATTTTCCTCTGGAACTATTTGACAAATGAAACCATTCTGCTAAGAATGCTGCTTGGCTTCATGGATGGAGCAGAGTGACACAGAAATTTTGATTCTATCTTGATTCTAGCCAGAGCTATTTGTGTTCTTATGTTAACACTTCTGCTGTCACTATGAGAAGCTAAATCCGCATGTATGTGAAACCATTGACTTTTTCTGTGGAACTGTTTGACAAATGAAACTATTCTGCTAAAAATGCTGTTTGGCTTCATGAATGGAGCAGAAGGACACAAAAATTTTGACTCTATCTTCATTAATTCAAAACATTTTTATTCACATTTTACACAAATAGATACAAAAAGTCTTCTGTATACAAGTCATATGTACATTAACAAAAAAAAAAATATTTAACAAAACTATATACAATGACATGGATTCAAAATAAAAGGTAATATCAACTTACAAGGACAAAGCATGTAACTCCATATTATACACTGTAACATATATTTTTAAAAAATAAACTCAAAACAGTTCATCACAATATAATCCTAATAACATCAATATAATATATTTATAGTTAATTAAAATACTTATACACCAGCTGTATCCAGACTCAAAGAAGACGAGTATGTAGAGACCCAAAAAAACCACTTTTGACTATACTTCCAATGCAAATTACCGTATATACTCGCGTATAAGCCGAGTTTTTCAGCCCAAAAATTGGGCTGAAAAGTCCCCCCCTCGGCTTATATGCGAGTCACTGTATACTGTATACACTGTGTACAGTGTATACAGTATACAGGCTCGCCCCCATCAGTATACAGGCCCCCCTGCCTTGTGCACAATCCTGTAAAGGAAGAGATTAGTATACTTATCACTGTCCCGCTGCCGCTGTCCTGCCGCCGTCATCGCGCTCCTCCGTCTTCATCCGTCTTCTTCCGGCTTCCTCCGGTCGGCGCAGGCAATGACGTCATTGTCTGCGCGACCGAGGAGGAAACCGGAAGAAGACGGAGGAGCACGATGGCGGCAGCGGGACAGCGGCAGCGGGACAGTGATAAGTATACTAATCTCTTCCTTTACAGGATTGTGCACAAGGCGGGGGGGCCTGTATACTGATGGGGGGGCTGTATACTACCTCTGGGGCTGCTGTATACTACCACTGGGAATGTATATACCACTGGGGCTGTGTGTATACTACCACTGGGGCTGTATATACCTCTGGGGCTGCTGTATACTGATGGGGGGGCTGTATACTACCACTGGGGCTGCTGTATACTACCACTGGGGCTGTATATACCACTGGGGCTGCTGTATACTACCACTGGGGCTGTATATACCACTGGGGCTGCTGTATACTACCACTGGGGCTGTATATACCACTGGGGCTGCTGTATACTAACTACTGGGGATGTTGCTGTATATACCACTGGGGCTGCTGCTGTATATACCACTGGGCTGCTGTATATACCTCTGGGGCTGCAGTATACTAACTACTGGGGCTGCTGCTGTATATACCACTTAGGCTGCTGCTGTATACTACCACTGGGGCTGCTGTATATACCTCTGGGGCTGCTGTATACTAACTACTGGGGCTGCTGCTGTATATACCACTGGGGCTGCTGCTGTATATACCACTGGGGCTGCTGCTGTATATACCACTGGGGCTGCTGCTGTATACTATCACTGGGGCTGCTGTATATACCTCTGGGCTGCTGTATACTAACTACTGGGGCTGCTGCTGTATATACCACTGGGGCTGCTGCTGTATATACCACTGGGTCTGCTGCTGTATACTACCACTGGGGCTGCTGTATATACCTCTGGGGCTGCTGTATACCACACTGCTGGGGGCTGTATACCTGTGCTGGGGTCCACCCTCGGCTTATACACGAGTCAATAGGTTTTCCCAGGTTTTGGGGGCAAAAGTAGGGGGGTCGGCTTATACACGGGTCGGCTTATACATGAGTATATATGGTATTCCGTAACATATGAACAAATTTATACAAATTAGGATTTGCTATTCTCTCCAAAAGCTCCTCAAATGTAGGAAATCCAGTAGATTTCCATAATGACGCTATCAGGTTTTTAGCTGTCATTAAAATATGTAACACTAGTAATTTCCTATCATTTGGCAGATCTCGTAGTCCAACTAAAAATATAGCTAAATTCATATTAAGCACCAAATTTAATCCAGGTAACACATTTATTAATGCTTATACGTCAAGCCAATCAGATGACAACCTTGGACACGACCAAAATATATGTCTTAAAGTTCCTGTGGAGCCACATCCTCTCCAACATAACTTGGAATTACGTGAGTCTATTATATAAAGTTTCATAGGAGTAAAATAACATTTGGTAATAATCTTATACTGCGTTTCAATCAAAGCAGTTCACGGCATATTAGAATTAATAAGTTTAAAAATTTCCGAAAACTCAGTATAAAGAGCTTCCCTGTCAATTCCTAAAACATTTCTCCAATCAGTCAAAAATTTTACATCATTCAACATAGTATCATTGTTCAGGATACGATATAACTTATTTGTTTTCCAAAATGTAACATTTGTGTCCTGTTTTAACATGTCAGCAATATTTTTCGGAAAATTAAAATGTATTTTTTTCTGTAACAAAGCATCGATAAGTAACCATTTTGCTTCTTCAGAGTCAGGAAGACTAAATTTATCACTAAGTGATCTAAAGAATTGAAGTTCACCATCACAAAATAGATCCGAGACTACTTTAATACCTTTTTGTTTCCATAAATCCAAATCTAGTCTGGGTAAAATAATTTGGAAGCTATCCATCAATATCCAGTTTAGTTTAACAAGATTATAAGTTTGTTTTGAATTACGCAGTAAAGTCCTCCACGCCTGAATAGTATGTTTAATTGGCTGTGAAATGAGAAGACTTTTTTTCTGAATCAAGACATAAGATAATAAAGATATGGAGAAATACCTTTCACATACGGGTCATTCCATGTCAAGTGATCCAAAAATGAATATTTTTTTTCCCTGACGTCCTCAGATTTTTAAAAAAATTTTTCTATCTGAAGAACAACTTTATCTAATTACAAAAAAAAAGTTTTGAATTTTTTTCTTTATCTGTTAATTTTTTACAGATTTTTAAAGTTTTAAAAAAGTGCGAATTTTGGCCTGGTATGGCTTTACATTTTCTATCATATCTCGGGCTAGAAATAAGATACAGAAACAAAATAAACACCAATCTACTCAGAACTGTCTAGGCTTTCATCAGATATGTCACAAGAGGATATTTGTTAATATTTTACCCATGTGATCGCAAGCGCAAAACTTTAAAATGCATTTCCGAAAAATCGGCGCGCTTTAAATATTTCAAAAACTGCCCATGTGTCTGCTATGCTCTTAGCCACATCTGTACCAAATTTCAAGTTGGGATCGCAATGGGATCATATTTTAACATATTTTACTAGTAAGAGCGTCAATGGGTCATTCCATATCAAGTGATCTAAATATGAATATTTTTTTTACCTGACGTCTTTAGATTTTTTTTTTTTTTTTCCTTTATGAAGTACTACTTTAGTTAATTACAAATTAAAAGTTTGGAATTTTTTTCTTCATCAGTTAATTTTTTACAGATTTTTAAAGTTTAAAAAAAGGGTGAATTTTGGCCTGGTACGACTTTAAATTTTTTTATCTCAGGCTAGAAATAAGATAATGAAGTGGGAGAGGCATCATTTTACTCAGAACGGTAACAGCTTTCATTTGAGATGTTACAAGACTATGTTTCTTTATATCAAATTCAAACTATTGACGGGCAATTGTGAAAAAATGACTGATTGTGTTCTTGGTGACTTTTTTTTTTAAACCATTTCGTTTTTATTGCATATATAAGGGCAATAACAAGGAGACAACATACAACAATGTTAGAAACATAACTCAAACAAGAGAAATCCACCAATAAAGGCATCCTCAAATGAGGAGATACAGGTGGAGTATGGAGGGGGACCGGAAGGTAGGGGGGTAGGGGGAGGGGGGGGTAAAGTAGGAAAAGCAGTATTACCAACAGTAGTATCAGGTTATTGTCGCCATCAAAACAATATTACAAATCGAGCAGAAAACTATACGCCCCTCATAAAAGGGAAGAATAAAAAAAGCAGTTAGTTGGGAACAGAAACCACATTATAAGTAGTAGACATCCATGGGTCCCACCAGTTGAGGACTTTAGTCTTGTGGGGGAGGTCATGTGAGAGGACTAGCTCGTGCATAAAATGTCGGTTTAATCTAGCAGTCACGTCCTTCAGGGTGGGGCAGGCGGGAGATTTCCAAAGGGCAGCAATGGATTGACGGGCAGCGATCAAAACGTTTGTAACTATGGGCCTAAGAATGACTGGCAAGGTGTCCAGATCAATTCCCAGCAGTGCCATAGGAGCCGAGAGAGGGAACGTAAGGCCTGTCAGTTCCCCTATGAGTGTATTAATCCTAGACCAAAAGGCCACCACCTTCGGGCAGGTCCACCAGATGTGTGCCTCCGACCCTATCTGTCCACAGTTCCTCCAACAAAGTGACGAGGTAGGATGTCCATGTCCACTAAATCTGGCTATTTTGGTAGGGACCAGGTACCAGCCCAATAGCAGCTTCTTGGATTGTTCCAAGTGATTGACACACCGGGTATATCTAGCCGCGTGAGATGAGGCGGCATGCCACCTCTCTAGTGGCACAGAAAAAGCTAAGCTGGCCTCCCACCTAGTCATAAAAGGAAGCTTATCTACCGCACGGGCGGCTGTCAAGGCCCTATAAACAATAGACACCCCACACCGGGAGTGCCCGCTTTGCTTGAAGAAAGATTGAAGGCTAAGGTTAATTGAGGAGGGATCCCACCTCGGTAGGGAACAAGAAAGAAGGAAGTGCCGTATTCTCAGGTAGGTAAAGAAAGACGAGGGTGGAAGGGAGAATTTAGCTGTCAATGTAGAAAATGAGGCCGGGCGTCCATCACTCAGGAGATCCCAAACCAATCGTATACCCGCCTCCCGCCACCGCCCCAGCGAGATATCCACCATGCTGGACTCCAAGACCCCCAGGGAGAGATACCTAGAGAGGAAGGGCAAGTGCATTCTCGCTTGCCTGTGCCACACCGAGAGGACCGCCTGCATGGAGCGCAGGGGAACTGAGGGGCGGATGGCCCGCAGGAAGGACTCTTCCAGCAGGATCCTGAGAGAGCCCAGGGGAGAAAAGTGAGCCTCAATTTGAAGCCAGTTTGCGGATGGGGGGGAGATCGCAGCCCACCAAGACTTAGCCAGATCCAAGGTAATGGCAGAGTAATAACTCAAAATATCTGGCATACCTAAACCTCCCAAAGAGGAAGGAAGAGTCAGGGTTGAGAGGGCCACTCGGTGGGGCTTACCCCCCCAAACAAACCTCCCCAGAATCGATTGGAGCAAATTTAAGTAACGTCTGGGAAATAAAAGAGGGACGCATCTAAGGACATAAATAATTTTGGGGAGGAGCATCATTTTTACAAGATTAATCCTAGCTACCCAAGAGAGATGAACCCTTGAGTACTCTACCATCAGGGCTTTCAGGGAGGAGATCAATGATTCACAATTGATCCTAATCATAGAAGGGGTAGGTGTTATCCGGATACCCAAATACACAAACCCCTGCGGGGCGACTAGAAAAGAAAACCGCGTAGCTAAGGAGGATTGGGAGATAGGAGAGAGGTTTACCGGAAAAAGAGAGGATTTAGAGAGGTTGAGCTTGTAGAAGGAAACTGCCGAGAAGTCGGATAGGATAGAGACAACAGCTGGGATGGAAGCATCAGGGTTCGTGCAGGTGAGGAGCACATCATCGGCATATAACGAGATTTTGTGTTCAGTTTGACCAACCACCACTCCCGAAATCTCAGGATGCTCACGGACTGAGGCTGCCAGCGGTTCCATGGCAAGGGCAAAGATAAGAGGAGAGAGGGGGCAGCCCTGTCTCGTCCCGTTCGAAATACCAAATGTGGGAGAGGAAAAACCTCCCGCCTTTACGTATGCGCAAGGCGAAGAGTAGAGAGCCATGATTCCAGTCTTGATGGTACCCTGGAAGGCAAACTTGTCCAAGACGGCTGCCAAATACCCCCAGTGCACTCGATCAAAGGCTTTTTCCGCGTCAAGGGATAGAAGAGCACTGGGGGTCCCTCTCTGCTCAAGAACCTCTAGGAGGTCCACTACCCTCCGAGTCGCATCTCTCGCCTGCCGGTCGGGAATAAAGCCCACCTGGTCCAAGGCGATCAGGGAAGGGATGACGCCCTTGATCCGGTCCGCCAGCAGCTTTGAGAATAGTTTAACGTCACAATTAATCAGTGCGATAGGGCGGTAATTTCCCACCACCATGGGGGATTTACCCGGCTTAGGAAGGGTGGAGATAGCCGCTGTTAGACCTTCCGGCCTGATGCGACCCTCGCGCTGCCAGAACTGGAAAAGAGAGAGAAGATGGGGGCAAGGGTGGAAGCAAAGGAGGAGTAGTACGTGTAAGAAAGACCGTCTGGGCCTGGAGCTGACCGTTTCTTAGAAGAACGGATTACCCCTAGAATTTCTTCTAGCGAGAAGGGTCTGTTCAAAAACTCCAGCTGAGACTCTGAAAGAGAGGGAAGCTTAAGCTTAGAAAGGAAAGAGGCAATGGCCTCCGGGGTCGGCTGCGGGGTGGAGGGCGAATCACCAAGATTATACAATTCGTGATAGAAATCTCTAAACTGCTCCGCAATCTTAATAGGATTGCGTATGTGTTCCCCAGTGGGAGAGACAAGCAGAGAGATTCTCGACCTCATCTCCCGCCGCCTAACCCGTCGCGCCAGCAGTGCCCCAGCCCTATCCCCCATCCCATAGTATGTCGCTCTGACTTTCTTCAGTTGGTGTTCTACTCTAGAAAGGAGAAGAGTTCTGAGATCATTACGTGTAGAATTAAGGGTAGACAAGGTGACAGGATCAGAGGAGGAGAGAAAAGCAGCTTCCAAAGTCTTGATCCTGGACAAAAGGGAGACCAGGCCCTCGTTATACATTCTCTTAGCATGAGCTGCCAGCTTCAGACAATGTCCCCGGATTACCGCCTTATGGGCGAACCAAAGACCCTCCGTGGTTACATCAGGTGTGTCATTCAGGTGGAAGTATTCTTTTAAGTGTGCGGCTAGAGCATCCTGAGTCGTCTGTGAGGTCAGCAGATAGTCATTCAGTTTCCAAGGGGCCCTGGGAAGTCGTGGGGAAGAGTCCGTGATGGTAAGAGTAATAGGGGCGTGGTCCGACCACGTGATCGTGCCAATGTCGGCCTGAGGACAAAGAGGTAAAAGAGAGTCGCTAATCAGGAAGTAGTCTATTCGGCTAAAGGATTTATGTCTAGGGGAGAAAAATGAATAATCTCGTTCGTTGGCGTGAAGATAACGCCAAATGTCGTGTAGTCCATGAGAGTCCACCACCGGGGCAAGGTCTGTTCTGAATGAGGAGGGAGAGGAACAATCAAGGTGTTTGTGCAAGGGGGCGTTGAGGTCGCCCGCCACTAGCTTATGGCCTGGCATAGATGGCACTTGAGCGTCCAGGAGTGACCTAAGAAATTTGCTTTGGCCCATGTTAGGGGAATAAACAGCCAGAAGGGAAAAGAGGATTCCATTTAGTTTCGCTACCACCAGTAGAAATCTACCTTCAGAATCCGCCGTCCTGCTAACCAATTCGAAGTCAATGGAGGACCCAATCAATATAGCCACCCAGCCTTCTTCTCAGTATGATTTGAAAAATACTGGTGTGGGTAGAAAGATGAGGCTAAGCGATGATTATCACCCTCCAGAAGATGCGTCTCCTGGAGGAGAACCACGTCCGCTCGGGACCTCTTAAGGTTGGCACGCAGGAGCGACCGCTTCTGGGGCGAATTCAGCCCATTAACATTGTGTGCCTGAACAGTTATAGGCATAAACAGGCAGTAAATACAACTCTGTAGCTAGGCAACAATACATAGATAACGAAGACTGCATCAGGGTGGAGGAAGGGAAGGGAAGATGGTAAGGGCAAGGGACAGAGCATATCAGTCGGTATTCCGAAGCGTCAGTCTGGAACCCAGTATGGCCAGTGCTCACCACGGACAGGACCGATACATTCTGGCAGAGGATAAAACAGCAGATATTAACAGGTGCGGCAAGTGCCGAAAAAGAGAAAAAACTACAAAAAGAAAAAACGATCGTATTAGCGATCTGCACTCCTAGGGCGACACTAGGACAAAGTCCTTCCGTCTCAAGGGTGACGGTAACGCTAATCAGAAGGAGAAAAAAACGTCGTCTCTGTGCCAAAAAGGAGTCCAAATAGCGACGTAAAAGGATGAGGAGAGAAACAAAAAAAAAAAAAAAAAAAAAAAAACACACCAGAGCGTAAAAATTCGCCCGGCGGGGCACACTCCCAGGACCACAGTAGCCTGCAATGAAAAGTGAGCAGATCAAGGAGAAGAGAGAGAATAGGAGAAAGAGAATGAGGGAGGCTTAGGGAGGGGGAGAGAAGAAGATCAGGGTAGAGATTAGCAAAAAAGAAACAGAAAGGAAAGGGGAAAAAGGCAAGTGATCCGGGAGGAGCTGTACGGGGACCAGGAAGGCGGACCCCGGGCAAAAAGGAGAAAAATAAAACAAGGATATCAATCCAGCAGAAGATCTTCAGACGGTGGACCACTCCGGATTCAGTCTGCGACGTCGGGTGCGATGTTTCGGCAGGCGATCACTGATATCACGTTGGGCCGATGCGGAAAAGTTCGGTGGAAGAAAGTCCCAGTCCTTCAGAAGCGAGGCCGCTTGCGGCGGGGCAATGCAAACATGGGTGACATCATCCCTCCGAATTATAAGGCGGGTGGGTCGGCCCCAACGATACGGGATCTCTTTCTCCCGAAGGATGGCTGTATAAGGCTTGAAGGCTCGGCGCAATGCCAAGGTCCCAGGGGAGAGATCAGGGAAGACCTCCAAGTCGGCGAAGCGTTCCGTAAGTGTTGGCGAGCTTCTAAGCGCCTTGAGGAAGTCCTCCTTAGTCTCATAGAAATGGATCCTGGCGATCACATCTCGCGGGAGCTCAGGGCGGACCCCCGGTGGCTTAGGGAGCCTGTGGATTCGGTCTATTTTGAGGTCCCTGGGATCCAGGTCAGGAAGAACCTCTCTCAGGAAATCTCGCAGAAGTCCTTTAAGGTCCGGATCACGACGGATTCCGCTATTCCCCGGAGACGTATATTGTTCTGCCGGTTACGGTCTTCCGCATCAAAACTTTTCGCTTGTACCGCAGACATCGTAGCTTGGAGTTGCTCATGATCGTCCAACAGCTCGTTGTGGGACTGCACCAGTTCTGCCATTTTGGACTCGAGGTGATCCGTCCTAGAGCCCAGTGCATTCACCTCCCCCTTCAGATCCGCCACCATCTCCTTCATATCGTCCTGCAACGATGCCCTTAGGTCAGAGAGGAGGTCTGTCATTAGGTCTTTTATGACCGTATAGGTGACCGGAGAATCAGGGGAGAGCTCCGCTAAACCAGGGCCCAGAGCCTGTTGTTCCCGGCGGGAAGCGCGTGCAGCTCGGGGGGAGGGGGGCGCCATGTTGGAGGAGAGCACTGCGTCTGAGCGGCCCGGCGGGAAATAATCAGAAACCCGCTTTGGAAGGGAAGATTGCGTCGGTTTTACTTTACCCATTCGTGCAGCCCTCGTTCACACGTCTATTGAGTTGGTTCTGAGGGTCCGGAGGAGCAATGGGGCGCTGGAAAGATGCTAAATCAGCCCGGGGTCCGGGAGCTCCTGTATTATGCGGCCATCTCTATGAGGTGCTAGGCCACACCCCAAGCATTGGTTTTGACCAGACTAGGAAAGGTGATGTGATATTCAGTGCAGTTCCACTTTTGTACAGGAGATGGTGCTGTCCTTAAGAGAAAGTGCCTTCTATAAAGCAGCACAGAGCACTTCAGATGTGTTATGAAGTATACAGTAGAGAGAATGTGACACACATCAGTGGTTCCCTTCTAGCATTCTATAATCCCAGAGTCTAGATCTTGTAGTGGGAAACTTTGGTGCTATGATTGCCTCACTGGCTGCACTTAGGACCTGTTGATGTATGGGTCCCCAGCTCCTGTGAATATCCAGATCTTATGGGGGGGTCACTATAGCTGGGTCTCCTCTCAGGCACCTCTATAGGGTAGTTTCATTAAGTGGTGCCGTTTTCCTCTGAGCGCACCCTCTAGTACTGTCTTGCTCCACAGATAAGAGCCGTCACTACAGCAGCCCCGCCCGGAAGTGTGGTTTCCCTCGCACTTCCCCCCCCCCAAGTGTCGGTCCGCTCTCCTCCTCCTCTAATAGCTCGGGGGCCGCTGCCGACTTACTGTGCTGTGACCGCGGTGTGCGGGCGGTCGTCGGGCTCTGAAGAGGCTGGTAGTGTGGCGGTGCGCGCACCTCTCCCTCCTCAAGTGTCGGTCCGCTCTCCTCCTCCTCTAATAGCTCGGGGGCCGCTGCCGACTTACTGTGCTGTGACCGCGGTGTGCGGGCGGTCGTCGGGCTCTGAAGAGGCTGGTAGTGTGGCGGTGCGCGCACCTCTCCCTCCTCAAGTGTCGGTCCGCTCTCCTCCTCCTCTAATAGCTCGGGGGCCGCTGCCGACTTACTGTGCTGTGACCGCGGTGTGCGGGCGGTCGTCGGGCTCTGAAGAGTCTGGTAGTGTGGCGGTGTCCTGATGGCGGCTGGCGGGAAAGCACTTCCCCGCCGCGCAGCTCCTCTCTTCGCCTCTCTTCAGACTTTCCCTCCAGACCCGGGACTCGCAGTAAGGTCTCACAGGGATGTGGTCAGCAGCCGGTCGCATTCACCGGGAGTCAGAATTCTGGAGAGGTGTACAGTCCAGATCCACGTGCGGGAGGGGGGTTGGTAGATAAGTCCTCTCTAAACCGCAACTTTTGGGGCCAGAGCTCTGCAATAACGGAGGTGTAACACTCCTTAATGCCTGAGGAATGCCAACAGATTTAATCCCGGCTGTTATTAAGTCTTTCAGGGTCAGGATGCCTCAGATCCAGTGAGGCTATGTGGAGCTCCCTGAAGCACGTCCTTCTCAGTCGGCGGCCATCTTGCCCCCCCTTCTTGGTGACTTTTGAATTGACACTATAATAGTTAAATATTTTGCACTTAGGTCCAATGAATGCGTCCATGGGGTCAAGCTGGGACAGAGTCATCACAAATTAGCCTTATTTGCAGATGACCTGCTACTTTACATCTCCCAGCCCCTGGTCTCCATCCCTTCGGTCTTAATGGAGTTTGAACGGTTCGGACAATTGAGCAACTTTAAAGTGAATTGCTCCAAAACCGAGGCACTCAATATTTCTTTGCCTGGAGAATTGGTTTCTCATCTATCTAAACAGTTCCCATTTAAATGGAAAGTAGAAGCCATTAAGTACTTGGGAGTCCTTATACCAAAAGATCTTAAACAAATATTCAATTTAAATTATCAACCCCTTTTGACTAACGCGGAATCGGCATTTACCTCCTATAGACAATTAAAGCTATCCTGGTTCGGGAGAATAAACGTAGTCAAGATGGATGTCTTGCCCCGACTCTTATATACTTTTCAGACAGTTCCTGTTCTATTGGATAGAGGTTTCCTCTCCAAAATGCAATCTATGATCCTTAGATTTGTCTGGGGGGGCAAGAGGTCCAGATTGCGAATGAATATCCTATCCTTGCCCAAGACCAGAGGAGGGGTTGGACTACCCAACATACGAGCGTACTTTGAGGCTTCCTCTCTTGTTAGAGATCTAGATTGGCATTATCATGCGTCCTCCAAGAAATGGGTAGGGGTGGAGCAAGAGGGTTTGGGGATTCCGCTGAAACACCTGCTTTGGATTTCCCCTAAAGACTCCACAGACCTAGTACCTTTGACAGACATGACCAGAAACACCTTGAAGGTATGGCACCTAGTGACGAAAACCCTCCGCTTAAACGACAGACTTAGCCCTTTGACTCCCCTTTTTTCCAACCCATCTTTCCCACCCAGATTTGACAGGCAGAGATTTTTATGTTGGCGGATTGTGGATGACACCCGAGTAGGACAGACTCTGTCCAGTGGTGGTTTGCCCCCGATGGCAGAGCTACAACTCAAAGAACCTACGAGACCTCTTAAGTGATTCGAATTTCTCCAATACAGAGCATAATTATATTCAGCTGACCACTCTTGCAGGGTAAGATTGACGCCCAACGTATTGGAGAGGTTATTCCAACTGGAGGCTCCACCGAGGCGCAAAATATCATTTCTATACCAGGCCTTAGGGTCCATGAGAGAGCAGGGCACCCTTTACTTCCAACGTGCTTGGGAGAGGGAATTGGGGTGTAGCATTTCAGAAGCTAATTGGCAGAAATGCTTTATATTTACTCACTCACTAGCTAGCGCTTGTTCTGCACAAGAAAGAAGCTATAAGCTGCTCACTAGATGGTACTTGTGCCCGACGACACTCCGGAACATGTTCCCTGGAACCCCTGATACCTGCTGGCGCTGTGGGGAAGAGAAGGGTACAATGATACACATTTGGTGGAGTTGTGGGGAAATCCGGCGGTTCTGGTCTGAGGTTTTCAATGCATACGCCCGGATAACAGGTAAACAAGCCGAATGCTGCCCAGAATCGGCAATGTTATCCATTTTTCCAGGTCCTATTGGGCTACAGAAGAGGGATATTCTCCGCTTTTGCATCTCGGCTGCTCGTGCTGTGATCCCGAGGTTCTGGAAATCAAGCCGGGCTCCATCTCTACTTGATTGGTTCAAAGAATTGATGGACACATATCGAATGGAGGAGCTCGCAGCTGATGCGTCGGGATCTCGGAACAAATTCTTAGGGATTTGGGTTGAATGGATTCTTTTTCACGACTCTGCAGAATTTAGGAGTATCTTTTCCAGCACAGATAATATGGCTCGACCTCTGGCTGATGGGGAGCCAGTGGGATGAGTACCCTTTCTCCTTCCCATACCTCACCCGTCCCCCCCCTCCTTTTTTTCTTTTTTTCTTACGTGGCTTTTCTTTCCCAGTATAACTTTTTCTAATGGTTTTTGTTTCTCTTCTCTCTCTCTTTTCTTCCCATCTGATACATTCAGTCTAGGTATTTCCTTTCTACGCCTATACCTTCAGAATTCTAGTGAACATTAGACAGGTATCGAAAACTCTGAGCTGTGAGTAGATCATTAATATTTCGGCCTTCCTTTCCGGTACACCAGTCGATAGACTATTCCAACTAGGCCTCAACGGGTAATGACCCACTTACGTGGTCAACCTGTTAGAAGGGGCCAAGTAATAAAAATCATTCTGCTGGGGCTGCTTGTCCCCTTGACATCAGAACATCTCAAAACCCTGAGAAAGGTTGTATACTTGAGTGTTTGGTGCAATATATACTACAATCTAAATATAATTCCAGAGATAAGCGCAAAAGTAAATTTGCAGCTTATCTTAAAGTTACTAATAACTTTGTGAATTCTCTTTTTGTATATTTTATATGTCTCAAGATTTTGTTAAAAGATTGAATGTATGTCTTTCATATGTTTTTTCAAAATTTAATAAAAATGAGATTAACCATAGTTAAATATTTTAAAATATGATCCCATCACGATCCCAACTTGAAATTTGGTACAGATGTGGCTAAGAGCATAAAAGACACATGGGCAGTTTTGGAAAATTTTTATTAAAATGTTTTTTTCGGAAATGCGTTTCAAAATGTTGCGTTTGCATTCGCATAGGTAAAAAATTAAAATTAACAAATATACTCTTGTGACATATCTGGTGAAAGCCTGGACAGTTCTGAGTAGAATGGTGTTTATTTTGTTTCTCTATCTTATTTCTAGCCCGAGATAAAAAAATTTAAAGTCGTACCAGGCCAAAATTCACCCTTTTTTTAAACTTTAAAAATCTGTAAAAAATTAACTGATGAAGAAAAAAATTCCAAACTTTTAATTTGTAATTAACTAAAGTAGTACTTCATAAAGGAAAAAAAAAAAAAAAAATCTAAAGACGTCAGGTAAAAAAAAATATTCATATTTAGATCACTTGATATGGAATGACCCATTGACGCTATTAATAGTAAAATATGTTAAAATATGATCCCATTGCGATCCCAACTTGAAATTTGGTACAGATGTGGCTAAGAGCAAAGCAGACACATGGGCAGTTTTTGAAATATTTAAAGCGCGCCGATTTTTCGGAAATACGTTTTAAAGTTTTGCGCTTGCGATCACATGGGTAAAATATTAACAAAGATCCTCTTGTGACATATCTGGTGAAAGCCTGTATAGTTCTGAGTAGAATGGTGTTTATTTTGTCTCTCTATCTTATTCCTAGCCTTAGTTATGAGGAGAAACGTAAAGGCAGGCAACAGCGAAATTCACACTTTTTCCGAACTTTGAAAATCATTTAAAAAAAAAATAAATTTTTTTTAAAAAATTTTCTCTTCACATTTTGCATTGTCTGACATGCTATTATCAAATAACAAAATCTCAAAAGAATTAAAAATATAGAGGTAATAATCATTGGTTCACTTGACATGGAATGACCCATACGATGTCTCAATGGTCACAAATGCTGGCCTATCTCTAAGTTCCACCATTTATAACTATTTTTGATCATAAAAGCTAAATAATATGTCGAAATGTTAGGTACCCTCATACTTCCTCTTTCCCTATTTTTCAATGAGATATTTCTGGCAATACGCGGTTTCTTCCCGACCCATATAAACTGACTTAATTGAGTTTGAAATTTTTCTAAAACTCTTTTTGGAAAACAGAGTGGAATAGATCTAAACAAATATAACAACTTTGGCAAAACGAACATTTTATAGGAAGTAATGCTACCAGTCCAGGATATGTCTAATTTGGATAGATAATCCAATAAGTCTCTTATGTCCAACATCCTCCACATTCTTCTCTACAATATTAAGTAATGGCCTAGTTATAATTATTCCTAGATAACGCAAGCTACTAGTCTCCCAAGAAAGGGAAAATTCTCTTTTCAAAATATTTAGCAATTCCGAATCAACATTAAAATGCAAAACTTGCGTTTCAGCAAAATGAATCTTATAAAAGGAAATATCAGAAAATATCCCAATAAGTTTCAATATATGTTTCATTGAAGTCAAAGGATCGGTTAGAAGCATAAAGAGATCATCAGCAAACAATGATGTTTTATGTTGCCTTCCACTTAATGGTATACACTCTAATATTGACATCTGTTCTTATCTTCTCAATCATGGGTTCAAGGTAGAGGTTAAAGAGAATCGGTGACAAAGGGCAACCCTGCCTGGTACCATTTGTTAGAAAAAATTGTCCCTGATTATTATTAATTACACTGGTCAACAGCATTTTTGGTGCCAAAGATATTTCATTGAATTTAGGGTAACTTTGGGGTGCTGATTCTGAATATGTCATCAGTTTTGCCAGATTGGCTCAAGTTTTTGAGATTTTTCGTAAAATGTGTAACAAAAAAGACGTTTTTTGCTACTTTTTTAACGAATTCTGTTATGTTTCTTCTATGTTTTGTCAGTGTATATTCACCACAAATGTAACAGAATGAGTCTGGATCGTTAAGACAACTTCTTCTTGATGAGTTCATGCTTTTCACTGGAAAACAGACAACAACATAAAGTTAGTGCAAAAATCAAGCTATGGACAAACTTTTAGAACACTAATTAACACAAAACTATATTGAGAACTGCTCAGTTCAAGTACTAATCCAAAGAAATTAATGAGATGATGCGTCGCATTTACCAACAAGTGCTATAAATAAGATACCAAAAATCTCAAAAACTTGAGCCAATCTGGAAAAACTGATAGCATATTCAGAATCAGCACCCCAAAAATACCCCAAATTCATTCAAATATTTTGGGCACCAGAAAAAAATTTTTTTTTTGTTGACCTGTGTTATTAGCCAAAACTCTGGCTGATGGCCTTGAATGAGCTTTAATGATAGTATATATATTACCAGAGAAACCAAAACATCTAAGGATATTAAAAAGAAACACCCAATGTATACGGTCAAATGCTTTTTCAGCATCAACCGCTATCATTAAAACAGGAAGTCTCTCCGTCTCCATATGCTCAATAATACATAGTACACGTCTCGTTGCATCAACCGTCCCTGTATTCAAAGTGCATCCTGTCTGATCCGAATGGAGCAACTTCGAGATAAACTCTTGTAACCTATTAACAATCACTATGGATATTATTTTTGAATCTGAGTTCAAAAATGAAATCGGTCTATATGAGGCCACATTGTGTAAATCACCCCCCCCTTTTTGAAATTACTGAAATGATAACGGTTTGCATCTCATCAGGTAGCCCTTCACTCATAGGTATAGTATTTATAAATTTAGTTACATAGTAACAGTTTTTAAGGTTGAAGGAAGACTGTTAACTGTGACCCATTCTGAATGTGTTCCATTAATGACCACCCTTTGTTTCCTATCACTAAGCCAGTTCTTAACCCACTTACACATATTTTCCCGTTTCCCCATTGCTCTCATTTTATGTATCAACCTTTTGTGTGGCACCGTATCAAAAGCTTTTGAAAAGTCCATATACACCACATCCACTGCATTTCTTTGGTCCAGTCCGGAACTTACTTCTTCATAGAAGCTTATCAGATTAGTTTGACAGGAAAGGTCCCTCGTAAAGCCATGTTGATATTGGGTCATGGGGTTATTTTTCTTCAGATACTCCACTATAGCATCTCTTAGAAAACCCTCTAGGATTTTACCCACAGTAGAGGTTAAGCTTACTGGCCTATAATTTCCAAGTTCAGTTTTTGCCCCCTTTTTGAATATTAGCACCACATTTGCTATACGCCAGTAATGTGGTACAGACCCTGTTATTATGGAATCTTTAAATATTAAAAATAATGGTCTATCTATGACAGTACTTAATTCCTGCAGCACTCTGGGGTGTATCCCATCCGGGCCCGGGGATTTGTCAATTTTAGTGGTTTTTAGACGATGCCGTACTTCCTGCTGGGTTAAGCAGGTGACATTTAATTGAGAATTTTTGTTATCACTGATCATATTGTCTGTCATGGGATTTTCTTGTGTAAATGCTGTTGAAAAAAGTCATTTAGCATATTGGCTTTTTTCTCATCCTCATCCACCATTTCACCCAAACAATTTTTAAAGGGGCCAACACAATGATTTTTTAGTTTCTTACTATTTATGTAGTTAAAAACTATTTTGGGATTATTTTTACTTCCTCTGGCAATGAGTCTCTCTGTCTCAATCTTTGCTGCCTTGATTTGCTTTTTACAAATGTTATTTAATTTTCTGTATTTATTTAATGCCTCATCACTACCTACTTCCTTTAATTCCCTAAATGCTTTCTTTTTGTCACTTATTGCGCCCCTTACAACCTTATTTAGCCATAGTGGTTTCCTCCTATTTCTAGCATGTTTATTCCCATAGGGTATATATTGTGAACAGGCCCTATTCAGGATGCTAATTAACGTTAAGATGTTAATATACGAGTATAAGCTTTAAAATATTCATTGCCAAGTCTGTCAGTACCCGGAGATTTTCCAGTTTTAAGAGAATTAATGGCAGAAGATATTTTAAAATAAGGATAAGATAAATTCAATCCCTCTACATCCTCTTTCATTAAAGTGGGCAAGAGCATGGAGTTTAAATATTTAATTACTAGCTGTGAGCCCGATTCTAAAGAATCGGGAGTCTAGAATCCGTATTTCCTTTATTTAAAAATAGTTTTAACTAATAATCCAATAATTCCATGATATCTTTCCATCAACTACATATAATTGTATGGCTGATATCATTTTTGGAAAATTAAACTATTATGATGTAAGGGTCTTGGAACACAAAGTAACAATACTTGTTAAAGTGTCAATAGCTTGATTTGACAAATCAATATTGATATTCTGCGTATTAGCCAGTTTGTGTCAGCCCACCAATCGCATCAAGATGCCCTTACGTCTGGTGGGTCCTAATCTAACTAATTCTGAATTATGAATATTTTGATTTATTTAACAGCAGCATTTTTCATCTATTTAAAAAGGATGTGGATGTAAAAAATAAAATTTCCACACCTGACACCTAAGGAGTTACCGTCAACAGACTTGCAGCAATTTCCATAACACAACTATGGAATTTGCAGTAAACTTGCGGTAAATGGAGCAAACATGGCTACGGCAGATGCAGGAAATACAGCCACTAACAAACCACAGGTCACTGCAGTTATTGTGGCTGAAACAGCCGCAACCAAGTTGTCTGCATCCACTGCAAGTGAACTACAAATTCCATACACATTGCATGAAAATTACGGCAAGTGTGCTGTAGGTGAGCCCTAAGGCAGCAAATGTAGAAATGTTAAATGTTAAAAAAAAAACATCCACAAATAGCTAAAAAATGATAGAGTCAAAGGTAAATCTCAATTTAGATATGTCCCTCTCTATCTATATCTCTTAGCTGTTCACAAAAACCTCTCCCTGTAAAAAAAATATAGCAAAATTCTCAGCACTTGTAGTGCTGGAACATAATATGATGGTTTCTATCACCAAATTGTAAAATTTGGATGATACACATCTATGATCTCATACTAAATGTGTGTTCATCTGTATATCTATATATATATATATACATATATATATATATATATATGATAAATTCTGCACAAAAGGGATTTAATCTCCCCAAAAATAACTATATATATGACATGGCTATATAATAACCATGTAATTAATATCTTTACAAATATGACTAAACTAATTTTTTTGTAGATTTTGTGGTTTTTGCAAAAAAAAAGTATCAGAACCGTAAGAAAAAGCTTAACGTAAAACATTTTTGTACACGATATTGTGTGTAAAGACCTTAGGAGAATCAGGCAGTAATTGTCCTTGGAGTGGTGTATTGAGCACTTTGACCTTGACATTGCAGCGTTGCTTGACTCTAGAAAAGGCCACATAGAGTTGACCATGGGCAAAAGGTGGTCCCGGGAGATATATCCCAACTCGATTGAGAGTTTGCCCTTGCGATTTGTTGATGGTCATTGCAAACGCTGCCTTGATCGGAAATTGTCGTCTTCTTAATCTGAATGGTAATGCAGTCTCTGATGGACATAAATCAATACGTGGAATGAATACCACCTGTCCTGCTGCTAAGCCGGTAATAACTTTAGCCTGGATCATGTTTGGAAACAATGCAGTTACAATGAGCCGAGTACCATTGCACAGACCTTTCCTGGTATTCAGGTTGCGTAACAGCATGACAATGGTGCCAACTTTAATTTTTAGATGATGTAGAGGCATTCCAGTAGGTGTAAGTGAATGCAAAAATTCAGGTGGGTATTGTTCTGAATCATCACAGTCCTCCGCATCAATAGAATCTTCACTCATATAGTCTGTGTACTCACCAATCAAGCAATCCATGACTTTGGAATTAACAAAATCGACGTCGTCATTGCGACATAGGATAGCATGAGAAGCAGCGATATTGATACACTCGTTGTTATTGACATCAATGTTAATGTTGTCTCCAAAGATCTCATGTATTAAAGACCCAGTGCACAGCATATCTGGAGGAATCTCGATGACATCATCTCCAAGGTTATGTTCATTGGACAGCTCACCATTACCAAGTTTAAGCAACCAAGTGCTGTATTCCGGATCAATAGAGCGCATGTTGTTAATAAGCGGGAGTGGATTGAAAATTGGCCAATGTGTAGAATATTTTAAACAGCTCTCTACAATATCTGTTCTTGTGCCATGATGAATGACGGGAAGACATTGTCGAAAGTCTCCTCCAAGTACAATTACTTTGGCTCCAAAAGGTGTCTTTTCTTTGTTGGTAACTTTTTTGGTCATAACATCTCGTAACAGTCTTTCAATGACATGCAATGCATACTTTGAGACCATTGTGCACTCATCTATAATAAAGAGTTCTGTCTTGTGCAAATCATAAGCTGCATCCGTGTCATTTTTTATCCTGGAAACCGATGTTTCATTCACAGGTATTGGTATTCCATAAAGAGAATGAATTGTTCTTCCTCCTTCAAGCATATTGGCTGCAATTCCTGTAGTGGCAGCAGGTGACACCATTTTTCCTTCTCCCCTTAGCTGATGTAGAAGTAGATGGTAAAGGTAAGTTTTTCCACTGCCACCAGGACCGTCAATGAAGAAGCACTTTGGTGTTACAGTAGTGTCTTCTAATGCTTGAATAATAATCCTCAACAACTTTTGGCTTATGAGGCTGAGAGTTGCTTTCATCTCTGCAGCTGTTCTTAACTCATCGTCTTGATGAAATTGTTGTGGAAGTTGTTGTTTCCTGACAGGGCGTGGTAAATTAAAATCAGTATATTTTTGCCATGACTTCTCAAAATTTCTTGGATATCTGTCATCGCATATCCTTCACAATTCACACACTCTTCCGTATTTGAGTGATATTTATGGCAATAGCCTTGAATGAAGTGTTCTTTAAATTCAAGCCACAACTCCAGTGGATTAGCAGGAGGGCCAAAAATGCAAATGTAGGCAAACATATCACGTAGCTGTGCAGGCATGTTCAAAATGCAAGCATCAAGTAAGGTATTTCTCCACAAGCTGTTATCAAATAATAAACCAAGAGCTAAGGCAGCGTCTTTGAAAGTTAGATGTGTAACTCCATGAACCGTTTTAATGCTGTCAAAACTGGTGGCACCTTTGACATGCAGCAACAACAACCGCAAATAGTAGCGTTCTTGGTCTCTGAGACTCACGGTATACATTCTTCCAATTACAGAAGCACCTCCTCGCTTTCTCTGTTGCCAAGAACCTTCTATCCAAACGTAGTGTTCTGGAATTTCACGATATAAATAATTATGAGCAGTTGGGTCCTTCTTATTAAGCTCAAAATAGCCCATAAGAGTGGAATTGTTATGTAGCTTGTATCTGATGTTCCTCATGAAAATAGAGTTGTTGAGAATGAGGCAGATGTACGGCCAAGCGAATAATACTGTGCGATTGTTTGTGCATGGGATAAGCAAATATCCGCCAAGCTGCCTCAGGTGCACTAACATAACGGGAATCCATAAATTGATGTGTTTCATCATGTTGGATGCTTGTTTGGCAAATTTCCAGATTTGCTTTATCATGTCCTTTATATACATATTTAAATAAGTATTTGACACTTTGTATGGAACCACAAACTTCCCCATTGATATGACACTTATATTTGAGTAGTAAGAAAGGATTATAAGGAACTACCCACGAATTGTCAATCATGACGGAATGGTGTTGAAATGATGGTCCTGTATTTCGTCGATAAGTCGGATAGGCATCCTTTGCGATGACAGTCGAATCCTGAAAATGTTTGGGGAAACCTTTGCTACACTTCCCAAGATGCATACATGGTGAATTTGGCCTCAGTTCTCCACAGGGACCATGAATCATGTGTTGCATGACGATCTTATGAAGCTGAGGGTAGGTGATAGGATCTGGTATTTCAGCCCAAACAGTATTGTCAACTTCAATCTCTGTGCGTAATTTTGAGGTGGCATCCAAAATGATCAAAATGTGGGCATGAGGTAGCCCACGTTTCTGAAACTCAATTACATGAACCATGGCGCAAACTTTTCCAAATAAGCCATTTTTAATGTCTTTTAACAGTGCTTCAAGTTTAATTCTGAAGACCCGTGCCACCAAATCTGGTCTGTGTTCCACACGTTGCCATGATTCCAAATTGTTAGTGAACTCATTCCATTTGGGATTACATGTCATGGTGACAAATAGATCTGGGCGACCAAATTTAGTGACTATAGCCATGGCATCTTGATAACGCTGCTGCATATTTCTGGGGCTGCCTTCGAAAGATGATGGTAGAATGACAGTTCTGCCAATGGGAATGCCTTTTTGAATGGATTTGTTGATGAGATGCTCTTGAAGTATGCAATAATCCTCGACTTTTAAATCTGACTGGTGTTGACGGATAAAATTCAGTCGATTGGCCTCAATTTTCACATAAGCATCAACTAAATACTGCTGTGTCAATTTTCCACCATTCAAAACGGGATTAAACTGATTGCGGACAAGACAGCACATAACAGTAATATTGGAGTTGTGTAACCCTACGTTCACTTTTTCCTTGATGCTTCAGTCCATCATGCCACCCTTGTTCTCCGTAAGGGAAAAATAAAGGATAGAGTAACGCATCCAAGTTACTGTGAAGAATGCTGACCTGTTGTGTCTTTGGAGCCAAAGGATTTTGTGGATCGGCTTTTAAATGGATTAATATATCTCGGTTGAATGGTGGCTCCCTATTGTTATTTTCAAATACAACAGCTACTTCGTTGACAGTAGGATTGTTATAGCGTCGAGGGTCTTGACTGCGGTCTTGTTTAAGTGCCATCGTAATATTTGGCATGACAGTGCCATTTGTTTCAGCCTTTTGTTGTTCTTCCTGTTCCACATCACAGAGCATTTTGTATGCAGCTACAAAAGGATTGCTGTCTTCTAATTGAAGAGCAATAATACTCATTAAAGTTGGATGGCATTGTAAATTTGGTTGACATTGCAAACGTTGTTTGTTGGCGGTAGCAGTATCCAAGATGTAAAGTTGAGCATACGTTGGAACTTGATCATCTGCCGGATGTAGTGTGCCAGTGCGATGGTAGATTTGGCCATGTATGCGGAAACAGTAAGGGCCATGTCCAGGTGGTGGAGAAATATTGGCAACCATGGAGGCGAAAGCAAAAGAGCTGTTGATGGCTCAGATGTTGTCCATGAGATTACGACTGTACTCACTTTCTCCTTTAAGTAAACGCTTGAATACCTCAGGGTATTCAGGGATAGGTATCTGGACCTTGCCCTTGTGACAGCAGAGTGTATAATTTTGATCACATGGCATCTCAGCATGAAAATGTAGTGCCTCACAATATTGACATGTATATGTCATTGGACCACAGCTGTGCTCTACAATGGAAGTGTCATCATCGGTAAAACCAATGGAATGTATAAGGACAGTAGGAGGTAGCAAAATATTATATTTTTTATGTAGGCCAACATATATTAGACGTTGCACTGCTTCAGGTTCCACACATTCGATGAATGAGGATGTAGATGGTATATTAAGCTGAGGCTGTCTGAATGTAGAGATGGAAGCAGTGCGTGCGCGTCGTCGGTGTTGTGCCGCAACAGAATTGTGTAAGCGGAGTTGTTTGGACTTAGGAGACTCCACACTGATACGTGCTTTTAACCCCTTCAGGACCCAGGCTATTTTGACCCTAAAGACCTTGGCATTTTTTGCAATTCTGACCAGTGTCCCTTTATGAGGTTATATCTCTGGAACGCTTCAACCGATCCTAGCGATTCTGAGATTGTTTTTTCATGACACATTGGGCTTCATGCTAGTATTAAATTTAAGTCGATAATTTTTGTGTTTATTTGTGAGAAAATCAAAAATATGGCAAAAATTTTGAAAATTTCACAATTTTTACATTTTTAATTTTTTTTTCTGATAAACCAGAGAGATATGTGACAGAAAAAAGTTATTAAATAATATTTCCCACATGTCTACTTCACATCAGCACAATTTTGGAAGAAACATTTTTTTTTGGTAGGACGTTATAAGGGTTCAAAGTTCATGAGCAATTTTTCATTTTTCAACCAAAATTTACAAAACCATTTTTTTTAGTGACCACATCACATTTGAAGTCCTTTTGAAGGGTGTACATGACAGAAAACACCCAAAAGTGACACCATTCCAAAAACTGTACCCCTCAAGCTATTCAAAACTATATTCAAGAAGATGATTAACCCTTCAGGTGCTTCACAGGACCTAAGGCAAAGTGGAAACAAAAAATGGATATTTAAATTTTTTTATCAAAAATGTTCTTTTAGCCTCAATTCTTTCATTTTCATATGGGCAACAGGATAAAATGGATCTTAAAATGTGTTGTGCAAATTCTCCCGAGTACACAGATACCTCATATATGGTCATAAACCACTGTTTGGGCGCACGGCAGGGCTCAGAAGGGAAGGAGCGCAATTTGAATTTTGGAGCTAATTTTACATCCAAAAAGTGAAATGGCGCTCCTTCCCTTCTGAGCCCTGCTGTGTGCCCAAACAGTGGTTTATGACCACATATAAGGTATCGGTGTACTCAGGAGAAAATGCCCAACAAATTTTAGGATGAATTTTATGCTGTTGTCATGTGAAAACGAAAAAATTTAGGCTAAAAGAAAATTTTTGTGAAAAAAAAAGTACTATTTCATTTTCACAGATCAATTTGTAAAGTACCTGGGGTTCAATATGCTCACTACCCATCTAGATATGTTCCCTGGGGGGTCTAGTTTCCAAAATGGGGTCACTTGTGGGGAGCTCCAATGTTTAGGCACACAGGGGCTCTCCAAAAGCGACATGGTGTCCGCTAACAATTTGAATAAAAATCAGCTCAAATTGTTAGCTGTCACCATGTTGCGTTTGGTGAGCCCCTGTGTGCCTAAACATTGGGGCTCCGCAACAAGTGACCCCATTTTGGAAACTAGACCACCCAGGGAACGTATCTAGATGCATAGTGAGTACTTTGAACCCCCAGGTGCTTCACAAATTCATCCATAAAAATGAAAAAGCACTTTTTTTTCCACAAACATTTTCTTTTTTCATTATTACGGATCAATTTGTGAAGCACCTGGGGGTTCAAAGTGCTCACTATGCAGCTATATATGTTCCCTGGGGGAGCTAGTTTCCAAAATGGGGTCACTTGTGGGGAGCTCCAATGTGGAGACACACAGGGGCTCTCCAAACACGACATGGTGTCTGCTAACAATTTGAATGCAAAATGAGCTCAAATTGTTAGCGGACACCATGTCGCGTTTGGTGAGCCCCTGTGTGCCTAAACATTGGGGCTCCCCCACAAGTGACCCCATTTTGGAAACTAGACCCCCCAGGGAATGTATCTAGATGCATAGTGAGCACTTTGAAGCCCCAGGTGCTTCACAAATTCATCCATAAAAATGAAAAAGCACTTTTTTTTCCACAAAAATTTCTTTTTTCATTATTACGGACCAATTTGTGAAGCACCTGGGGTTCAAAGTGCTCACTATGCAGCTAGATATGTTCCCTGGGGGGTCTAGTTTCCAAAATGGGGTCACTTGTGGGGGAGCTCCAATGTGGAGACGCACAGGGGCTCTCCAAACACGACATGGTGTCCGCTAACAATTTGAATGCAAAATGAGCTCAAATTGTTAGCGGACACCATGTCGCGTTTGGTGAGCCCCTGTGTGCCTAAACATTGGGGCTCTCCCACAAGTGACCCCATTTTGGAAACTAGACCCCCCAAGGAACGTATCTAGATGCATAGTGAGCACTTTGAACCCCCAGGTGCTTCACAAATTGATCTGTAAAAATGAAAAAGTACTTGTTTTACGCAAAAAAAAATTTTTTCTATTAATTTGTGAAGCACCTGGGGGTCAATATGCTCACTATGCAGCTAGATATGTTCCCTGGGGGGTCTAGTTTCCAAAATGGGGTCACTTTGGGGGAGCTCCAATGTTTAGGCACACAGGGGCTCTCCATATGCGACATGGTGTCCGCTAACAATTGGAATTGTTAGCGGACACCATGTTGCGTATGGAGAGCGTCTGTGTGACTAAACATTAGAGCTCCCCCACAAGTGACCCCATTTTGTAAACTAGACCCCCCAAGGAATGTATCTAGATGCATAGTGTGCACTTTGAACCTCCAGGTGCTTCACAAATTGATCTGTAATAATGAAAAAATAATTTTTTTGTGGAAAAAAAAGTACTTTTTTATTTTTATGGATCAATTTGTGAAGCACTTGGGGGTTCAAAGTGCTCACTATGCATCTTGATACGTTCCTTGGGGGGTCTAGTTTCCAAAATGGGGTCACTTGTGGGGGAGCTCCAATGTGTAGGCACACAGGGGCTCTCCATACGCAACCTGGTGTTTGCCAACAATTGGAATTGATAGCGGACACCAGGTCGCGTATGGAGAGCCCCTGTGTGCCTAAACATTAGAGCTCCCCCACAAGTGACCCCATTTTGGAAACTAGACCCCCCAAGGAACGTATCTAGATGCACAGTGAGCACTTTGAACCACCATGTGCTTCACAAATTGAGACGTATAAATGAATAAAGAAACTTTTTGTGAAAAAACATACTAGTCTAGTAGTTGCAATTCGCAGCATAGGGGACCCATGGGGCTCTGCCATATTTTTGGTCCAGCCAGGTACAACTTGGCAGCTACGGACTGCCACCAGCCCCCAGCTGCCTCGCCATACCTGGCTGGAACCAAAAATACAGCAAAGCCTATTTTTTTTTTATTTCTAGAATTATTTCTAGAAAAAAAATGACATAGGGCTCCGCCATATTTTTGGTCCAGCCAGATACAACTTGGCAGCTACGGACTGCCACCAGCCCCCTGCTGCCTCGTCATACCTGGCTGGAACCAAAAATACAGCAAAGCCTATTTTTTTTTTTATTTCTAGAATTATTTCTAGAAAAAAAATGACATAGGGCTCCGCCATATTTTTGGCCCAGCCAGATACAACTTGGCAGCTACGGACTGCCACCAGCCCCCAGCTGCCTCGTCATACCTGGCTGGAACCAAAAATACAGCAAAGCCTATTTTTTTTTTTATTTCTAGAATTATTTCTAGAAAAAAAATGACATAGGGCTCCGCCATATTTTTGGTCCAGCCAGGTACAACTTGGCAGCTACGGACTGCCACCCACCCCCAGCTGCCTTGTCATACCTGGCTGGAACCAAAAATACAGCGAAGCCCATTTTTTTTTAATTTCTAGAACTAATTCTAGAAAAAAAAATTACGTGGGGCTCCGCCATATTTTTGGTCCAGCCAGGTACAACTAGGCAGCTGGGGGCTGGAATCCTCAGCATAGAGAGGCCCAAGCGTTCTGGGCCCCCCATGCTGCGAATTGCAGCCCGCAGCCGCCCCAGAAAATGGCGCATTCATTGAAGCGCCATTTTCTGGCGCTGTACCCACGCTCTTCCAGTTGCCCTGGTGCCGGTGGCTAACTGGGTAATAAAGGGGTTAATGCCAGCTTTTTATTGGCAGCTGGCACTAAGCCCGAGATTCATAATATAGGGCCAATGTTAGACCCGCCATTAGGAATCTCTAGTACGGTAAATAGTCAATAAATACACACAGAGAAAAATCTTTTTATTTGAAAAAAAAACACAGACACAATTCGGACTCCATCTTTATTATAAAAAGATCCGACGTAGTCCACAACGAAGGTCCCACGACGCTCGATCGCTCCGACGTAGTCCATAACGAAGGTCCCACGACATTTGATTGTCTCCGACGTAGTCCACAACGAAGGTCCCACGACGCTCGATCACCTTTGCTTTCAGATCGCTACTCTGGAGCCCGATCCGCCAGCATGGTGATCGAGCTGCAGAAAGTGATCTGACACCCCGGGCGCAGTGACCCATTATGTGCATCACTGCGCCTGGGCTGCCAGATCACTTTCTGCAGTTCGATGCCCATGCAGGGAGATTGGGCTGCAGAGCAGCGATCTAAGAGCCTGGGCGCAGTGACCCACTATATGCATCACTGCGCCTGTGCTGCCAGATCGCTTTCCGCAGCTCGATCCCCATGCATGGGGATCGAGCTGCGGAAAGCGATCTGGCAGCACAGGCGCATTGACCCACTATGTGCATCACTGCGTCCGGGCTGTCAGATTGCTTTCTGCAGCTCGATGCCCATGCAGGGAGATCGGGCTGCAGAGCAGCGATCTAAGAGCCTGGGCGCATTGACCCACTATATGCATCACTGCGCCTGTGCTGCCAGATCACTTTCCGCAGCTCGATCCCCATGCATGGGGATCGAGCTGCGGAAAGCGATCTGGCAGCACAGGCGCATTGACCCACTATGTGCATCACTGCGCCCGGGCTGTTAGATAGCTTTCTGCAGCTCGATCCCCATGCATAGGGATCGAGCTGCGGAAAGCGATCTGGCAGCCCAGGCGCAGTGATGCACATAGTGGGTCACTGCGCCCGGGGTGTCAGATCACTTTCTGCAGCTAGATCCTCAGGATCCAGCTGTAGAAAGTGATCTGACAGATCCAGCACAGTGATCCACAGTGACCATTATGTGATCACTGTCGATCACTGTGCTGGATCTGTCAGATCACTTCCTGCAGCTAGATCCTCAGGATCCAGCTGTAGAAGTGATCTGGCAGCTCCAGCACAGTGATCGACAGTGATCACATAATGGTCACTGTGGATCACTGTGCTGGATCTGTCAGATCACTTCCTGCAGCTAGATCCTCAGGATCCAGCTGTAGAAGTGATCTGGCAGCTCCAGCACAGTGATCGACAGTGATCACATAATGGTCACTGTGGATCACTGTGCTGGATCTGTCAGATCACTTCCTGCAGCTAGATCCTCAGGATCCAGCTGTAGAAGTGATCTGGCAGCTCCAGCACAGAGCTCAGATCGGAGGCGGCGATACTCACAGCAGAAGAGGAGGAGGAGCGGGACGCAGCGCTGACAGCCGGGCCGCCGGAGAGGTGAGTGGGAGAAGCCGATCGCCGCTCCGGTGATCGGGGGGCAGGAGGGGGCAGTGGGGGGGCTGGCAGTAGATGTGGCAGGGGGCACTTAGGACTAGGAGGAAGCGGGGGCAGTCAGGAGGAGGCGGGCGGCAGGAAGAGGAAGCGGGAGGCAGGGACAGGAAGCGGGCGGCAGGGACAGGAAGGGGGGGTAGAAAGATGAAGGGGGGGCAGGAAAGAGAGGTGGGGGACAGGGGGGCAGTTAGAGGATGACAGGGAGCAGATCAGAGGGTAGGGAGAGCAGCGGCAGGCAGGGAAACATTACAGGCGCGGTGATTTTCACTTTCACTTTTGAGCGCCAATCACCGCGCCTGTAGCCGGGGGGGTGGGGGTGGGGGCAAATCGACCCCCCCCTGGGGTGTAGTACAACTCCCCATGTACCTGCAGGCCGAGTGACAGGTCAGTGAGACCCTCACTCGGCCTGCAGGAGCCCGATCATTCCATGGCCCACCCCTAGGGCCAAGGGTCGGGAATGACTTTGTTTTCATGGCCCAAACGTAGGGCCAAGGGTCGGGAAGGGGTTAAAGCAGTTAGAACTCTCTTGCTGTGAGCCTGTTTGTCATATGTCGTCTCGGCAGCACAGTGTTTTTCGCTTACGTGCACACTTGGCTGGTGGTAAAGGATGTTCAGTATGCGGCAAATCAACGGCTGTTGAGCTGGAAGCGGTGAGATCGGGAGAAGGTATGACTTGCTGCATTAACTTGGTCTTTCTGCGATGCTCCCGGGCTGCCAGAGCATTTGTTTTCAATCTCTGGCTTCTCTCTTCAGGAGATTCCTTGCACATGCGTTTGTAATATGCAGCCTTCCCTTTCTCCAATCGAATGCGTCTGTCTTCAGCAATCTCGGTGGTGCGCTTCTTACGCTTCGGTGTAGCCAATGCCGCTTTCTTGGCCACGTCATCATATTTCATACAGTCAGAACTTATGTTTCTGCGACGCTCCCGGGCTACCAGAGCTTTATTTATTAATCTCAAGCTTCTCTCTTCAGGAGACTCCTTGGCAATGCGTTTGTAATATGCAGCCTTCTTTTTGTCCAATCGAATGCGCCTGTCTTCAGCACTTTCCGTGCTGCGCTTCTTAGCCTTCGGTGCAGGCACAGGCGCTTTCTTGGCCACGTGAGCAGATTTCTGAGAGCTCATGTTAGCAAGTGTAATCACAATACAATGCAATGTGAAGTAGAATATGTTTATTAAGGAAGATATGAATAGTGAGAGTATATACATGTACAATAGCATGATTTTATTTGTTTAATTTTTGTAGGAAGAGTAAATGGAAATTTCTGTATATTTTTAAGTGGCAAAGAGTTACTTATAGTGAGTGTATGTACTTGTAATTAGAAATCAATCTGTATTACAACCAATTAAAAATAGACTTTAACGTCAGATGTATGACTAAGTAGCCGATGTAGTCCAAACTGTCAGGGTACCAATATAGTGCAGGTTTAGAAGGGGTTAATGTCCGACTGGCAGGACTCTATTAAAGTAGGAACTTATAATGATATCAAAAAGGTGATTGAAGGAGTTAATGTCCCACCGTCACTCCCACAACAGACTAAGCAGTGTAAATTATATCCAAAATGGTGTGCAAGGGGTTAATGTAGCACTGCCAATAATAATAGACACTACAAAGGAAGCACTTAATGCAGAAATGGTATATAAGGGGTTAACTTGGCAGTGGCATTACAACTACACACTGTGTTATAGAAATAACACCAAAAAGGGAATATAAGGGGTTAATGTACCACTGCCAGTACTAATAGACACTAAAAAGTATGGAATTAATGCTGAACTGGTATATAAGGGGTTAAGTTCGCAGTGGCAGTACATCTGGAGGACTTTGAGTTTCAAAATTTACCGCTGTAAGTAAGGCGCTATGCTCATTGGTCACTATGTGCTGGCGCTAACCAATGAGCATAGCGCCTCACTTCGTATTGAGATACACAGCGGTCTTTAGAGCTATGCATGGGCGGGCCCTTGGTTCTATTTTCGGCCACAGCGCTCGGCTCTCGTCGGTCGTCGCCGGGGCGGGAGGCCCTGCAACGGCTCGCAATGGCCGCTTCGCCATAGATAGATATAGATAGATAGATATAGAGATAGATATGAAAAAGATCCTTGCAGCACACAGCTACTACCAATGATGTACATAAGCTACTAGCTATATATATTTGAGGAAAAAGTTTAAAAACTTACGTTTTTTTCAAAAAATTCAAAAATCTCCAATTTTTTTTATTTAATTCTGAAGTTCTTGGTACATACATTGGCCAATGTCTGTTTGCTCATCAACTGCGACAAAGTGACTTCAGGGTCTGATGAGTCCTACGCTGATATCCCTATCCTCCTTGTCCGCTTCCCCACTTCTAAGTGGGCAGACACCATCTTGACCCTAGATCACCTGTGGTCAATGAGGGTGCAATTGCAGCATGGAGCCAGCATCTCCATATGATACAAAAAAGAGAAAAAAAACTGCACTAAATGTGAACTGGTGCCAGCAGGGACGCTGGATCAAATAACTAGAAAAAGTTCTCTGCAGCACTCAGTTACTACCAATGACGTACAAATGCTAACAAGCTATATGTATATGAGAAAAAAGTTTAAAAACTTACGTTTTTTCAAAAAACTCAAAAATCTTATCTTTTTATTTCTGAAGTTCTTGGTACATACATTGGCCAATGTCTGCTTGCTCATCAACTGCGACAAAGTGACTTCAGGTCTGATGAGTCCTATCGCTGACATCCCTGTCCTCCTTGTCCACCCCCCACCTCTCAGTGGGCAGACTCCATCTTGACCCTAGATCAATTGCACCCTCATTGACCACAGGTGATCTAGGGTCAAGATGGAGTCTGCCCACTGAGAGTGTGGGGGTGGACAAGGAGGACAGGGATGTCAGCGATAGGACTCATCAGACCTGAAGTCACTTTGTCGCAGTTGATGAGCAAGCAGACATTGGCCAATGTATGTACCAAGAACTTCAGAAATAAAAAGATAAGATTTTTGAGTTTTTTGAAAAAAACGTAAGTTTTTAAACTTTTTTCTCATATACATATAGCTTGTTAGCATTTGTACGTCATTGGTAGTAACTGAGTGCTGCAGAGAACATTTTCTAGTTATTTGACCCAGCGTCCCGGCTGGCACCAGTTCACATTTAGTCTGTGAGTGCTGTGCAGTTTTTTTTCTCTTTTTTGTATCATATGGAGATGCTGGCTCCATGCTGCAATTGCACCCTCATTGACCACAGGTGATCTAGGGTCAAGATGGAGTCTGCCCACTGAGAGGTGGGGGGTGGACAAGGAGGACAGGGATGTCAGCGATAGGACTCATCAGACCTGAAGTCACTTTGTCGCAGTTGATGAGCAAGCAGACATTGGCCAATGTATGTACCAAGAACTTCAGAAATAAAAAGATAAGATTTTTGAGTTTTTTGAAAAAAACGTAAGTTTTTAAACTTTTTTCTCATATACATATAGCTTGTTAGCATTTCTACGTCATTGGTAGTAACTGAGTGCTGCAGAGAACTTTTTCTAGTTAGATAGATAGATAGATAAATAGAGATAGATAGATAAATAGATAGAGATAGATAAAAAGATATAGATAGATAGATAGAGATAGATAGATAAATAGATATAGATAGATAGATAGATAGATAGATAGATAGAGATAGATAGATAGATAAATAGATAGAGATAGATAGATAGATAAATAGATAGAGATAGATAAATAGATAGATAAATAGATAGAGATAGATAGATAGATAAATAGATAGAGATAGATAAATAGATAGATAAATAGATAGAGATAGATAGATAGATAGATAGATAGATAGATAGATAGATAGATAGATAACTTGATAAAAATCCTTGCAGCACACAGCTACTAGCAATGATGTACAAGTGCTATAAGCCATATGTGTTTGAGGAAAAAATTCAAAAACTTACGTTTTTTCAAAAAACTCAAAAATCTTTCTTTTAATTCTGAATTTCTTGGTACATACATTGGCCAATGTCTGCTTGCTCATCAACTGCGACAAAGTGACTTCAGGCATGATGAGTCCTATCTGACATCCCTGCCCTCATTGTCCACCCCCCCACTTTTTCAGTGGACAGACACCATCTATACCCTCGATCACCTGTAGGTTAATGAGGGTGCACATTGCAGCTAAGGAGCCTGCAACTCCACATAATATATAACAAGAAAAGCTGCACAGCACTCGCAGACCAGTGTGAACTGGTGCAAGCAAAGATGCTGTGTGCTGCAAGGATTTTTATCAAGTTGTTTGACTCTGCATCTTTGCTTGCACCAGTTCACACTGGTCTGCGAGTGCTGTGCAGCTTTTCTTGTTATATATTATGTGGAGTTGCAGGATAGATAGATAAATAGATAGATAGATAAATAGAGATAGATAGATATATAGAGATAGATAAATAGATATAGATAAATAGATAGATAGATAGAGAGATAGATAGATAAAGAGAGATAGATAGATAGAGATAGATATATAGATAGATAAATAGAGATAGATATATAGATAGATAAATAGATAGAGATAGATACATAGATAGATAGATAGATAGATAGATAGATAGATAGATAGATAAATAGATAGAGATAGATAGATAAATAGATAGATAGATAAATAGATAGAGATACATAGATAAATAGAGATAGATAGATAAATAGATAGAGATAGTTAGACTGTTTTTGATAAGTAGCAAAGGTAATAGAAATAATAACCAAAAGGGACTATAAAGGTTTAATATTCGTACTGTAAGTAGTACAATATATACATTAATAATAATTTTCTGCCAAAAAAGATATCTTATCTGAATTTCTGTCGATAATGTACAGGATCTTGCTTCCTGATGTCACTGTGACAGGAATCGTCAAAGCAGGAATGACGTCTGAGGTACAAATTCAAATTTCGCGGTCTAAAATGGCGGCCGCGAAATTTTAAATCATAACATGGCGGCTTTTGCGAGGCGGTGTTCTGATTGTTGCCTGACTTCCCATAGAGATACATGGAGGAATGAGGTGCGAATCTCATTGGTTGCGAAGTATTTTTAAACATGGCGCCGTGAATCTGATTGGTCGGCGCTCAGCGGGGAGACCGGCGAGTTGGATGCCCAGCGCCTGATCTGTTTTCGGCCAGGGCACTGGGCTCAGGTCGGTGGCAGTGCGGAAGTCTTTAGCTGGGCGAAGACCTTCGGTGTTCGCCCAGCTACTGACGGGGAGCAACGCCGGAGGCCGGGCTTTGCGAGTCACCGGCCTAGTGGAACGACCAAGGAGAGCCGAGCCCCGTGGCCGAAAATAGAACCAAGGGCCCGGCCATGCTTCGCTCGAAACACCGCTATGTATCTCTATGGGAAGGGAGGCGCTATGCTGATTGGTCGCTGTGTGCTGCGCCGACCAATCAGAATAGCGCCTCACTTCCCATAGAGATATAATGGACGACTTTTCGTCCATTATATCTCTATGGGAAGTGAGGCGCTATTCTGATTGGTCGCTGTGTGCTGCCGGCGACCAATCAGAATAGCGCCTCACTTTCAGCGGTAAATTTGAAACTCAAAGTCGTCCATTATATGTCTATGGGAAGTGAGGCGCAATTCTAATTGGTCGCCGGCAGCACACAGCGACCAATCAGAATAGCGCCTCACTTCCCATAGAGATATAATGGACAGAAAGTCGTCCATTATATCTCTATGGGAAGTGAGGCGCTATTCTGATTGGTCGCTGTGTGCTGCCGCGACCAATCAGAATAGCTCCTCACTTCCCATAGAGATACATAGCGGTGTTTCGAACAATGCATGGCCGGCCCCTTGGTTCGATTTTCGGCCATGGCGCTTTGAGTTTCAAATTTACCGCTCAAAGTGAGGCGCTATTCTCATTGGTCGCCGCCAGCACACAGCGACCAATGAGAATAGCGCCTCACTTCCCATAGAGATACATAGCGGTGTTTCGAACAACGCATGGCCGGGCCCTTGGTTCGATTTTCGGCCACGGCGCTCGGCTGTCGCCGGCCCAAGAAAATCGCAATGGACCTACGTGCCGGACTTACCGTGGCTGCAAAGACTCACCTATCTATATCTATCTATCTATATCTATCTATATCTATTTATCTATATCTATCTATCTATTTATATGTATCTATATCTATCTATCTATTTATCTATCAATTATTTATCTATCTATATCTATCTATCTATATCTATCTATCTATGTATCTATATCTATCTATCTCTATCTATCTATATCTATGTATCTATTTATATGTATCTATATTTATCCATCTATCTATATCTATCTATATCTATCTATCTATTTATCTATCAATTATTTATCTATCTATATCTATCTATCTATATCTATCTAGCTATGTATCTATATCTATCTATCTATCTATATCTATCTATCAATCTATCAGATAGATATAGATAGATGGATATAGATAGATAGATAGAGATAGATAGAGAGATAGAGATAGATAGAGAGATAGAGATAGATAGATGGATATAGATAGATAGATAGATGGATATAGATAGATAGATAGATGGATATAGATAGATAGATGGATATAGATAGATAGATATAGATAAAGATGGATATAGATAGATGGATATAGATAGATGGATATAGATAGATGGATATAGATAGATGGATATAGATAGATGGATATAGATAGATCGATAGATGGATATAGATAGATAGATGGATATAGATAGATAGCTAGATAGATGGATAGATGGATATAGATAGATAGATAGCTAGATAGATGGATAGATGGATATAGATAGATAGATATAGATAAAGATAGAGATAGATAGATAGATAGATAGAGATAGATATAGATAGAGATATACATAGATAGATACATAGATAGATATAGATAAAGATAGATATAGATAGATAGATAAAGATAGATATAGATAGAGATATAGATAGATAGATAGATAGATAGATAGATAGATAGATAGATAGATAGATAGATAGATAGAGATAGATAGGTGAGTCTTTGCAGCCGCGGTAAGTCCGGCACGACAGCCGAGCGCCGTGGCCGAAAATCGAACCAAGGGCCCGGTCATGCATTGTTCGAAACACCGCTATGTATCTCTATGGGAAGTGAGGCGCTATCTCATTGTCTCATTGGTCGCTGTGTGCTGGCGGCGATCAATGAGAATAGCGCCTCACTTTAAGCGGTAAATTTGAAACTCAAAGCGCCGTGGCCGAAAATCGAACCAAGGGGCCGGCCATGCATTGTTCGAAACACCGCTATGTATCTCTATGGGAAGTGAGGCGCTATTCTGATTGGTCGCCGGCAGCACACAGCAACCAATCAGAATAGCGCCTCACTTCCCATAGAGATATAATGGACGACTTTTCGTCCATTATATCTCTATGGGAAGTGAGGCGCTATTCTGATTGGTCGCCGGCAGCACACAGCGACCAATCAGAATAGCGCCTCACTTCCCATAGAGATATAATGGACGACTTTTCGTCCATTATATCTCTATGGGAAGTGAGGCGCTATTCTGATTGGTCGCTGTGTGCTGCCGGCGACCAATCAGAATAGCGCCTCACTTTCAGCGGTAAATTTGAAACTTAAAGTCGTCCATTATATGTCTATGGGAAGTGAGGCGCTATTCTGATTTGGGCGCTGTGTGCTGCCGGCGACCAATCATAATAGCGCCTCACTTCCCATAGAGATATAATGGACAGAAAGTCGTCCATTATATCTCTATGGGAAGTGAGGCGCTATTCTGATTGGTCGCTGTGTGCTGCCGGCGACCAATCAGAATAGCTCCTCACTTCCCATAGAGATACATAGCGGTGTTTCGAACAATGCATGGCCGGCCCCTTGGTTCGATTTTCGGCCATGGCGCTTTGAGTTTCAAATTTACCGCTCAAAGTGAGGCGCTATTCTCATTGGTCGCCGCCAGCACACAGCGACCAATGAGAATAGCGCCTCACTTCCCATAGAGATACATAGCGGTGTTTCGAACAACGCATGGCCGGGCCCTTGGTTCGATTTTCGGCCACGGCGCTCGGCTGTCGCCGGCCCAAGAAAATCGCAATGGACCTACGTGCCGGACTTACCGTGGCTGCAAAGACTCACCTATCTATATCTATCTATCTATATCTATCTATATCTATTTATCTATATCTATCTATCTATTTATATGTATCTATATCTATCTATCTCTATCTATCTATATCTATGTATCTATTTATATGTATCTATATTTATCCATCTATCTATATCTATCTATATCTATCTAGCTATGTATCTATATCTATCTATCTATCTATATCTATCTATCAATCTATCAGATAGATATAGATAGATGGATATAGATAGATAGATAGATAGAGATAGAGAGATAGAGATAGATAGAGAGATAGAGATAGATAGATGGATAGAGATAGATAGATAGATGGATATAGATAGATAGATAGATGGATATAGATAGATAGATGGATATAGATAGATAGATATAGATAAAGATGGATATAGATAGATGGATATAAATAGATGGATATAGATAGATGGATATAGATAGATGGATATAGATAGATGGATATAGATAGATAGATGGATATAGATAGATAGCTAGATAGATGGATAGATGGATATAGATAGATAGATAGCTAGATAGATGGATAGATGGATATAGATAGATAGATATAGATAAAGATAGAGATAGATAGATAGATAGAGATAGATATAGATAGAGATATACATAGATAGATACATAGATAGATATAGATAAAGATAGATATAGATAGATAGATATAGATAAAGATAGATATAGATATAGATATAGATAGATAGATAGATAGATAGATAGATAGATAGATAGATAGATAGATAGATAGAGATAGATAGGTGAGTCTTTGCAGCCGCGGTAAGTCCGGCACGACAGCCGAGCGCCGTGGCCGAAAATCGAACCAAGGGCCCGGTCATGCATTGTTCGAAACACCGCTATGTATCTCTATGGGAAGTGAGGCGTATTCTCATTGGTCGCTGTGTGCTGGCGGCGATCAATGAGAATAGCGCCTCACTTTAAGCGGTAAATTTGAAACTCAAAGCGCCGTGGCCGAAAATCGAACCAAGGGGCCGGCCATGCATTGTTCGAAACACCGCTATGTATCTCTATGGGAAGTGAGGCGCTATTCTGATTGGTCGCCGGCAGCACACAGCAACCAATCAGAATAGCGCCTCACTTCCCATAGAGATATAATGGACGAAAAGTCGTCCATTATATCTCTATGGGAAGTGAGGCGCTATTCTGATTGGTCGCTGTGTGCTGCCGGCGACCAATCAGAATAGCGCCTCACTTTCAGCGGTAAATTTGAAACTTAAAGTCGTCCATTATATGTCTATGGGAAGTGAGGCGCTATTCTGATTGGTCGCCGGCAGCACACAGCGACCAATCATAATAGCGCCTCACTTCCCATAGAGATATAATGGACGACTTTTCGTTCATTATATCTCTATGGGAAGTGAGGCGCTATTCTGATTGGTCGCTGTGTGCTGCCGGCGACCAATCAGAATAGCGCCTCACTTTCAGCTGTAAATTTGAAACTCAAGGTCGTCCATTATATGTCTATGGGAAGTGAGGCGCTATTCTGATTGGTCGCCGGCAGCACACAGCGACCAATCAGAATAGCGCCTCACTTCCCATAGAGATACATAGCGGTGGTTCGGCGAATTTATGGCCGGGCCCCTGGTTCTATTTTCGGCCACGGGGCTCGGCTCTGGTTGGTTGTTCCACGGGGCCGGAGACCAATCAGAATAGCGCCTCACTTTCAGCGGTAAATTTGAAACTCAAGGTCGTCCATTATATGTCTATGGGAAGTGAGGCGCTATTCTGATTGGTCGCCGGCAGCACACAGCGACCAATCAGAATAGCGCCTCACTTCCCATAGAGATACATAGCGGTGTTTCGGCGAATTTATGGCCGGGCCCCTGGTTCTGTTTTCGGCCACGGGGCTTGGCTCTGGTCGGTCGTTCCACGGGGCCGGAGACTCGCAATGGCCGCTTCGCGGTCATTGCTCGCGCCCGGCAACGGCTCGCAATGCCCGCTACGCAGGCAATGCATCGTGGGTCGCGTGGCTGCGAGGCAGCCACGTCCACAACGACGGAAGTAGCGTCGAAAATGACGGAAGTGCGCTATGGCAATTATATATTAGATGTCCAACTCAGAAGGAACTCTTACATTAATGTCGTCCTTAAGATTATACAGAGTTTCATAAAATTTACTGAATTGAGCAGAAATATCCTTAGGATTACTATAAACAATATTATTCTTAGATTTTATTTGAACAAATCTAATTCTAGGTCTTTGAATTTTGACTTTGTCAGCAAAAAATGTAGTAGGCCTATTCATACAATAATAAAATTTAGACAGTGAATTCTGTACCATATTATCATTTTCATGATACAATAAAGACTTTAATTCTACTTTAAGTTTAAGAATTTTATTATGAGTGTCCTTCAAAGGCGATGCAAAATAGTTAAATTTTAAGACCCTAATTTGACTATTAAGTTTTTCAATATTTAATTGCTTCTCTTTTTTTAGATCTTGAAAACAACTGTATAAAGCACCTCTGACCACCACCTTGTGTGCCACCCATAAAGTAGAAGTAATTACATCATCAGGGTAATTTTCCTTAAAATATGCAGCTAGTATATTTTCCAATTCCATCTCATATTTGTGATGTAAAAAAAGAAAAGATTTAGCTTTCCATGGGGAAGAAGGAATGCCATTTCCATTAAATAAGTAAAATAAGACTGGAGAATGATTAGTCCACATACTACGGACAATTTCTACTTTCTTTATCTTCTGTAACGTAAAGATATCCAACAGAACCAAATCAATCCTGGCCAAAGAAAAATGAGTGTGAGAATAATGAGTATACTCCCTAGACCAATGATGGCGAACCTATGGCACGCGTGCCAGGAAAAGCACGCAGAGCCGTCTCCACTTGCACATGGCCTCGCCACTACACTGCCGCTTTGATCTGCCGGCGCCACGGCGCCGACAGTTCAAAGCTGTATCAGATCAGAAGAGACATTTCTCCTCTCTGCAACACTCCTAGCCCTGCCCTCCCGGCGAGTGTCATGTGACAGCGGTCATGTGACGCACCCGGCGTAACGTGACCGTGCTCAGCGCGGGTCGGGAGAAGACAGGATGCCAGGAGAGGAAAGCTGCAGCAGCGGTGAAAGCAGGAAGGCGAGTATGACTTTTTTTTTTTTTTTTTTAAACATACTAACAGGGGGCAGAGTGGGGCAATACTAACAGGGGGCTGGATGGGGCAATACTAACAGGGGGTAGGATGGGGCAATACTAACAGGGAGCAGGATGGGGCAATACTAACAGGGGGCAGGATGGGGCAATACTAACAGGGGCTGGATGGGGCAATACTAAGAAGAGGCAGGATGGGGAAATACTAACAGGGGACATAATGGGGCAATACTAACAGGGGCAGGATGGGGCAATACTAACAGGGGGCAGGATGGGGCAATACTAACAGGAGCAGGATGGGGCAATTCTAACAGGGGGCTGGATGAGGCAATACTAACAGGGGGCAGGATGGGGCCACACTAATAGTAGGCAAGATGGGGCTATACTAACAGGGGGCAGGATGGGGCAATACTAACAGGGAGCAGGATGGGGCAATACTAACAGGGGGCAGGATGGGCAATACTAACAGGGGGCTGGATGGGGCAATACTAAGAAGAGGCAGGATGGGGAAATACTAACAGGGGGCAGGATGGAGCAATACTAATAGGGAGCAGGATGGGGCAATACTAACAGGGGGCAGGATGGGGCAATACTAACAGGAGCAGGATGGGGCAATTCTAACAGGGGCTGGATGAGGCAATACTAACAGGGGGCAGGATGGGGCCACACTAATAGTAGGCAAGATGGGGCTATACTAACAGGGGGCAGGATGGGGCAATACTAACAGGGGGCAGGATGGGGCAATTCTAACAGGGGGCAGGATGGGGCCACACTAATAGTAGGCAAGATGGGGCTATACTAACAGGGGGCAGGATGGGGCAATACTAACAGGGGCAGGATGGGCAATTCTAACAGGGGGCAGGATGGGGCAATTCTAACAGGGGGCTGGATGGGGCATTACTAACAGGGGGCTGGATGGGGCAATACTAACAGGGGGCAGGATGGAGCAATACTAACAGGGGGCAGGATGGGGCAATACTAACAGGGGCAGGATGGGGCAATACTAACAGGAGCAGGATGGGGCAATTCTAACAGGGGGCTGGATGAGGCAATACTAACAGGGGCAGGATGGGGCCACACTAATAGTAGGCAAGATGGGGCTATACTAACAGGGGGCAGGATGGGGCAATACTAACAGGGGGCAGGATGGGGCAATTCTAACAGGGGGCAGGATGGGGCAATTCTAACAGGGGGCTGGATGGGGCATTACTAACAGGGGCTGGATGGGGCAATACTAACAGGGGGCAGGATGGAGCAATACTAATAGGGAGCAGGATGGGGCAATACTAACAGGGGCAGGATGGGGCAATACTAACAGGGGGCAGGATGGGGCAATACTAACAGGAGCAGGATGGGGCAATTCTAACAGGGGGCTGGATGAGGCAATACTAACAGGGGGCAGGATGGGGCCACACTAATAGTAGGCAAGATGGGGCTATACTAACAGGGGGCAGGATGGGGCAATACTAACAGGGGGCAGGATGGGGCAATTCTAACAGGGGGCAGGATGGGGCAATTCTAACAGGGGCTGGATGGGGCATTACTAACAGGGGGCTGGATGGGGCAATACTAACAGGGGGCAGGATGGAGCAATACTAATAGGGAGCAGGATGGGGCAATACTAACAGGGGGCAGGATGGGGCAATACTAACGGGACATGATGGGGCAATACTAACAGGGGGCAGGATGGGGCATATTATTATGTGATGGGGCAGGATGGGTCAATACTAATATGGGTCAGGATGGGGCACAATATTACATGATGGGGCTGGATGGGGCATATTATTATGTGATAGGCAGGATGCACCATATTATTATGTGATGGGGTATGATGGGGCATATTATTATGTGATGGGGCATATTATTACGTGATGGGGATGATGGGGCATATTATGTGAAGGGGGCAGGATGGGGGCAGATTACTATGTGATGCGGGTAGGATGGGGAAGATTACTATGTGATGGGAACAAGGATGAGGCATATTAATATTTGATGGGGCATATTACTATGTGATAAAGGCAGGATGGGGCAGATTACTATGTGATGGGGACAAGGATGGGGCAGATTACTATGTGATGGGGACAAGGATGGGGCAGATTATTGTGATGGGGGCAGGATGCGGCAGATTACTATGTAATACGTACAGTGGTGGGGCAAATTAATATGTGATAGGGAAGATTACTATGTGATAAAAGCAGGATGGGGCAGATTACTATGTGATTGGGACAAGGATGGGGCAGATTACTATGTGATGGGGGCAGGATGGGGCAGATTACTATGTGATGGGACAAGGATAGGGCATATTACTATGTGATGGGGACAAGGATGGGGCAGATTACTATGTGATGGGGACAAGGATGGGGCAGATTATTGTGATGGGGGCAGGATGCGGCAGATTACTATGTAATACGTACAGTGGTGGGGCAAATTAATATGTGATAGGGAAGATTACTATGTGATAAAAGCAGGATGGGGCAGATTACTATGTCATGGGGACAAGGATCGGGCAGATTATTATGTGATGGAGGCAGGATGGGGCAGATTAATATGTGATGGGGATGAGGATGGGGCAGATTAATATGTGATGGGGACAAGGATAGGGCAGATTAATATGTGATGGGGACAAGGATGGGGCAGATTACTATGTGATGGAGGCAAGAATAGGGCAATACTACCAGTGGGCAAGATTGGGTATATTACTATGTGATGGGGACAAGGGTGGTGCAATAATACCAGGGGATAAGGATGGGGCACATTACTGCTGAATGGGCCATATTACTGTATGGGGACAAGGATGAGGCACATTAGTGCAGGCTAGGGCATATTACTGCAAAGGAATAAGGGTGGGGCATATTAATGGCAAGTGGACAAGGATGAGACACATTACTGCAGGATGGGGCATATTACTTCAAGGGGACATGGATGGGGCATATTACTGCAAGGGGAGAAGGATAGGGCATTACTGCAGGATGTGGCATATTACTGCAAGGTGACAAGAGTGTGGCATATTACTGCAGGATGGGGCATATTGCTGCAAGGGGACAAGGATAGGGCATTACAGCCAGATGGGGCATTACTACATAATGGGGGCAGGATGGGGACATTACCACAAGGGGACAAGGATGGGACATTACTGAAGGGGAGAAAGATGGGGCATGCTACAAGGGGATAAGGATGAAGACATTACTACAAAAAGAGGGTCAGGATGGAGCACAACTGCAAGGAGAGGGTCAGGATGGGGCCATAAATGCATGTGAGATGGTCAGCATGGATCATATAGCTAGGAGAGGATCAGAATGGAGCACATAGCTAGGAGAGGATCAGAATGGAGAACATAGAAGGAGAGGGTTAGGATGGAGCACATAAGTACAAGGAGAGGGTCAGCACATAGCAGCAAGGAGAGGGTCAGAATGGAGCACATTACTAGAAGGAGAAAGTCAGGATGGGACACATTACTAGAAGGAGGGGGTTCAGAATGGGACACATTACTAGGAGGAGGGGGTCAGGATGGACCACATAGCTAGAAGGGGAAGGACAAGATGGAGCACATTACTACAAGGAGAGCACATTACTACAATGATGGAGCACATTACTACAAGGAGAGGGTCATGATGAAGCACACTACTACAAGGAGAGGGTCAGGATGGAACACATTACTACAAAGAGAAGATAAGGATGGGACACATTACTACAAGGAGAAGGTCAGGATGGTGCACCAAACTGCAAGCAGAGGGTCAGGATGGAGCACATAACTGCAAGGAGAGGGTCAGGACACAGCACACTACTAGAAGTAGAGGGTCAGGATAGAGCACATTACTACAAGGAGAGGGTCAGGATGGAGCACATAACTAGAAAATAAATTTTCTTACCACAGCAGATTTAGGTCAGGAGACCATTACACTCAGTGCTGTGTGCAGCTTTGCCCAGGTTATATATAATGAAGGCATCATGAATGCAGGATACCAGCCCCAATCACTAGCGACCTCCTTTCTCACAGAGGGAGTGACCACTGGTTGTCCTGCAAACAGAATGGGACTCATATAGGGCGCTGCTCACATAGGTTTGCACAGTGTATGCCCAGCCTCTTACATTAACCCCTATGTCAGAAGGTGGGCTGTTATGGCATTCAACACTGCTACCTGCTGGAACGAACGCACCCATATGGCCCAGCTACACACAGCAATAAAAAGAGTGCAAGAAAAAAAAAACACAATGACAGGTGCTGAAATTGTGGAAAATTAGTTAGTTCTTAACAAATAGCAAATTGATAGGTATTGGTTTGCCTTTTGGTCCAGCAAGCACTCTTTTTGTTGCTGTGTGTAGCTGGGCCATATGTGTGCGTTTGTTCCAGCAGGTAGCAGTGTTGAATGTCATAACAGCCCACCTTCTGAGATAGGGGTTAATGTAAGAGGCTGGGCATACACTGTGCAAACCTATGTGAGCAGCGCCCTATATGAGTCCCATACTGTTTGCAGAACAACCAGTGGTCACTCCCTCTGTGAGAAAGGAGGTCGCTAGTGATTGGGGCTGGTGTCCTGCATTCATGATGCCTTCATTTATAGCCTGGGCAAAGCTGCACACAGCACTGAGTGTAATGGTCTCCTGACCTAAATCTGCTGTGGTAAGAAAATTTATTTTCTATTTGTGTCCTTTGCTCACTTTAGATAAGAATTTATTGGATAGGACTTGTGATATGTGGGGAGCCGTGTAGTGGCTCACAAGCTTAAGTGTTTTGGACCAAAAGACAAACCAATACCACACAATTTGCTATTTGTTAAGACATAAGTAGAAGTAGAGGGTCAGGATAGAACACATAGCTACAAGGAGAGGGTCAGGACAGAGCACACAGCTAGAAGGGGAAGGTCAGGATGGGACACATTACTACAAGGAGAACGTCAGGATGGAGATATTACTACAAGATGAGGACCAGGATTTCAGTATGAAATCTGCTTGCATTCCATGATAAAAATCTATCTCCTGTCTAATATTCAGCATTTTTTCCATACAGATCAATCCACCTGCTGTTTCTAGAAAAAGCAGTGGCAGCAGCTCAGCTTCAATGTGCAGTACACATGAGCTGTCTGACCACTGCTGAAGAGAAGAGAAGACAGCAAAGGTAAGTTTAAAATCAATTAATTGGTAAAATAATTGAATGATCATCAGGGTTTCAGGACTACAACCACTGCACAGGGAAGAGAGTTGGCATCTGCTTGCTCTCCCCCCTGTGCAGCGCTTATGATTACCACTGCTATAATTTAGATTCCATTACAATATTGGCACTTCGCCATAAATAATTTGGTTTTGGGTTGCGGTTTGGGCACTATGTCAAATATATCCTCCCTATCAATCCATGGATTTAAAGAGATATTAGCTTTTCTTGCTAGATTAGCAGTGTCTAAATTTGGATCCGGAACAGCATTAAAATCCCCCATAAGTAAAAGGGCACCCTGTCTATATTCTCTATGTCCTATGTTCCCAGATTCATAAGGTTTTTCAAAAAAGATATTTGTCCTTTATTTGGAGCATAAAGATTAACTAAAGTATAGAGTGTACCTTTAATCTTGCAAACCAAAATTATATATCTACCACCCTGATCAGAAATACTGGAAATTTCTTCAATTGTACCGTGTTTTTAATAAGGAAAGCCACTCCTGCCCTCTTCTTTAAATTCGAAGCCAAATACTGATTTGAATATTGTTTACTCTCAAATTTAGGGACTTTAACTCTAGAAAACGTAGTCTCCTGTATTGCAGCAATATCAACAGTTTGTCTATTTAAATCCCTCCATAACAAAAAACACTTTTGTGGCAAGTTCAATCCATTCACATTAAACGATATAAATCTACTCGTCATTCAATGTTTCTGCTAGTGAATCCAAATCAGAGAAGAACCATAACATTAACAAGTCTAGATTAGCCAATAGCCACATTGGAGTTAAAGTATGAAGTTTAGTAATAATGAAGAATAAACCAAAAGTATCCATGTCTTAAAAACAAAATAAGAAAAAATAAAATAAATTAAACAAAGAAAAAAAAACACCTTATTGAGCAGTTCAATGAACTGATCTTAAAACAAAAACTTCTAACGGCAAAATGGCCTCCTACCTAAAGAAATAAAATACAAGATACCTAGATCATAAGAAAATTATCAAATACCTTCGTAATGACTACAACAATCCTCACAACTGAATTCTCAATTCATGTCTTTGAAGCATCCTGAATATTCAACTGTTTCAAAATCCGTAATCCCTCCTCCAACCTATCAACAACATGAATTTTCTGATTATACCGAAAACTTATTTCTAACTTTGCATACCAACGATAAGATACCTGTCTTGCTTGTAAGAATTTTGAGATTGGATTTAAAATTTTCCTTTTTTAAGGGTATCTGGAGACAAGTCTGCAAAAATTTTGACAACATGGTAAGGTTTAAGGTAAGACCGTATTCTGTCGCATATATTCCGTAAGCATATTTTTCATTCTCCGAATATTGAATGCAACCAGGACATCCCTCGGAATGTTTTTCAGTACAGTTCTTGGTTTGGGAATTCTGTAAATTTTGTCCAAGGAACATTCAACACCGGACAGAGAAGGCAAGGTTTTCTACAATAAAGTAATAACATAAGAATACAAATCTGCCCTGACTACCGTCTCCGGAATGCCCCTCAGCTTCAAATTAGACTGCCTATTTATATTGTCTGTGTAATTAACCTTGTCTGTCAAAGCCTTTAAATCATTTTGAATTTTAGTTTGCTCTTTCTGAAGTGATGTGTTAGTTTTAGACAATTTCTTAACTTCTACTCCCGTACTGTGAATCCTTGTGGTCAAGGTAGATAAAGTACTATTTTTCTCATTAAATTCTGTTTCATTTTTTCACTAAAACTATCAACCAAATCAAATAAAAATTCCACAGGCCTATTATCATGAGGATCCAAACTGTAGGAGGCATCAGTGGAAGAGACTCTAGTTCTCTGATTGCCGGGGTCAAGTGAGTGGAACGTTCATTCTCATTGTCAAGTTCTTCCATATCTAAAGAATAATTATCTGGAGAACTCATCTCCTTTCTTTTAAGCAACGTCTTGTAATTTACTTTTATTATGAATTGTATTGGAGCTAAACTTTCATCCTGAGTTCGCAGACTTGACATGTCTACTTTCTTTTTTTGTTTACTCTCACTCATAACGGACCCCCTTACTTGAGATACAATATTTTTTTAAAGAGGTTTTGCAAATTTATTTATTGAGTTTGATTTCAAATTTGGAAAAATTTACATGACATAAGCAATATAAAAAATCCAAATAAAATATATTTATTGCCACAAACCCTATGCAATAACTTCTGCATGCTCTAAGTTTGAGAATTATAAAGACTCAATATGAATGAGATTGAAATACAATAATTTGGCTAAACTAAATATTTATTATTTTTATAAATATTATTACATTTAATTAATATTAAGTTTCTGCAAAATCACTAAACTTATTTACTGAATGAATTTTTCCTTTTGTATTTTTTTTTAATATACAATAAGAGGTTGAAAAACAACCTCCACTTAACTGTAGATGTGTTATATATAATTCCTATAATAATTATTTATTTTATTACCCAAAGGTGATATAAATGTCCCAAACATATAATAAATATATGTCTAGACCCAAAATGAATAAACTAAATATAATATATAATTATTTTAAATATAGCATCAATTTAAATAAATAATTAAAAACAATATATAATTATGAATAATAATACTGTGCATATGCAGACAGAAAAGAGTTAAAACAACCAATAAAATAATATGCTACCACAAAGAAATCATGAGAGAAAAGAACACCATCGGAATTTGAAGACACCCGGCTGCAGTAGCAAAAATTGGCCACCAGAGTCCGCCACAGAGGTGAAAAATTCAAGAGAAAGAAATATAGCCTCCACACAACCAGCAAACTAGTTATATATGAAATAGAGATATTTCTAACAAAGAATTGTATATTATTAATAAGCAAATAAATTGAAATTGTATTAATACCATTAAACCCTAGGTATTACAGTAAAAAAAAATAAACAATACCATCTATCTTCAGATATTAGTTAATCAAATCTGCTCCTTATCTAATGTCAATCATAGCACACAGCAGGAAGTGAAGGCAACACCTCTCCTATACTGAGAACCACAGCATCGACATATACAAGATAAAGAAAACTTTGCAGCAGTGTCAGCAATGACAGAGGACAAAAGCACCACACACACAGATAAAATAAACATTTGTTTCCCTCCTCAGGTCTGCGCAGCTCGTGTTTGCTGGAAACCCATTGGTTTCACTTGTTCACGGAGAGTCCTCTATTCACTATTCCCAATCGTAAGTGCAGGAGATTATATGCCAGCAGCGTAAAAGCAGCATAAACATAATTTACACAAATTGCACAAGCACTTCTAAGCAATGCGGCTAAGGCTGGTTTCACATCATCGGTAAACACTGATTGTGGCAGTTGCGGTGAAAAAACCGCAACTGCCGTGATTACCGCATAACAGCCGCACTTGCGGTTCACCTGCGGCAAGTCCCATGCAATGTCTATGGGGCTTGCGGCAGGTGCGGCAAGTGCGGTACAGTTGCGGTTTCGGCACTTGCGGCAGATGCGGCCGCGAAAAAAACGCACGTTTTTTTCCGCAGCCGCATCTGCCGCAGGTGCCGAAACCGCACATTGCATGGGGCTTGCTGCAAGTGAACCGCAAGTGCGGCCGTTATGCAGTAATCGCGGCAGTTGCGTTTTTTCACCGCAACTGCCGTGATCAGCGATTACAACTGATGTGAAAGGGGCCCAACATCAATAGTGTACTCCAATAGTGTAAATACCGAAAATGTTGTTCATGATGAAATTCTACCACCACAGCCGATGATATTAATAAACTAGATGGCGGCCCGTTTCTAAAGAATCGGGTATTCTAGCCTATGGTTAGCAGGTATACGGGGGCTCAGTGCTTAGCAGAATATACAGCGGCTCAGTGGTTAGCAGAGTATATGGAGGCTCAGAGGCTCGTAGTCTGCCTCAGGGCAGAGTGGAGTGGTCAGACGTAGAGTGCAGTGGTCAGGGGCAGAGTGCAGTGGTCAGAGGCAGAGTGCAGTGGTCAGGGGCAGAGTGCAGTGGTCAGGGGCCCGATGCAATAGCATCGGGAGCGCGGTGAAATCAATTGTGTGTATACAGGCGGCTCTGTGGGTAGCAGAGTATACAGGCGGGTCTGTGGGTAGCAGAGTATAGAGGCGGCCATGTGGGTAGCAGAGTATAGAGGCGGCTCTGTGGGTAGCAGAGTATAGAGGCGGATCTGTGGATGGCAGAGTATACAGGCAACTCTGTGGGTGGCAGAGTATACAGGCGGCTCTGTGGGTGGCAGAGCATACAGGCGGCTCTGTGGGTAGCAGAGTATACAGGCGGCTCTGTGGGTAGCAAAGTATACAGGCGGCTCTGGGGGATAGCAGAGTATACAGGCGGCTGTGTGGGTAGCAGAGTATACAGGCGGGTATGTGCGTAGCAGAGTATACAGGCGGCTCTGTGGGTAGCAGAGTATACGGAGGCTCAGTGGTTAGCAGACTATACAGCGGCTCAGTGGTTAGCAGAGTATATGGAGGCTCAGAGGCTCGTAGTCTGCCTCAGGGCAGAGTGCAGTGGTCAGGGGCAGAGTGCAGTGGTCAGGGGCCCAATGCAATAGCATCGGGAGCGCGGTGAAATCAATTGTGTGTATACAGGCGGCTCTGTGGGTAGCAGAGTATACAGGCGGGTCTGTGGGTAGCAGAGTATAGAGGCGGCTATGTGGGTAGCAGAGTATAGAGGCGGCTCTGTGGGTAGCAGAGTATAGAGGCGGCTCTGTGGGTGGCAGAGTATACAGGCGGCTCTGTGGGTGGCAGAGCATACAGGCGGCTCTGTGGGTGGCAGAGCATACAGGCGGCTCTGTGGTGGCAGAGTATACAGGCGGCTCTGTGGGTAGCAGATTATACAGGCGGCTCTGTGGGTAGCAGAGTATACAGGCGGCTCTGTGGGTAGCAAAGTATACAGGCGGCACTGTTGGTAGCAGAGTATAGAGGCGGCTCTGTGGGTAGCAGAGTATAGAGGCGGCTCTGTGGGTGGCAGAGTATACAGGCGGCTCTGTGGGTGGCAGAGCATACAGGCGGCTCTGTGGGTGGCAGAGCATACAGGCGGCTCTGTGGGTGGCAGAGTATACAGGCGGCTCTGTGGGTAGCAGATTATACAGGCGGCTCTGTGGGTAGCAGAGTATACAGGCGGCTCTGTGGGTAGCAAAGTATACAGGCGGCACTGTTGGTAGCAGAGTATAGAGGCGGCTCTGTGGGTAGCAGAGTATAGAGGCGGCTCTGTGGGTAGCAGAGTATACAGGCGGCTCTGTGGGTAGCAGAGTATACAAGCGGCTCTGTGGGTAGCAGATTATAAAGGCGGCTCTGTGGGTAGCAGAGTATAAAGGCGGCTCTGTGGGTTGCAGAGTATACAGGTGGCTCTGAGGGTAGCAGAGTATAGAGGCGGCTCTGTGGGTAGCAGAGTATAGAGGCGGCTCTGTGGGTAACAGCGTATAGAGGCGGCACTATGGATAGCAGAGTATGATGTGGCGGGAGGCTGGAGGGGTGAGGAGAGGTGGCGCTGGAGGGGTGAGGAGAGGTGGCGCTGGAGGGGTGAGATGTCCTGTTGGAGGGGTGAGGAGAGGTGGCGCTGGCGGGGTGAGGAGAGGTGGCGCTGGAGGGGTGAGGAGAGGTGCGGCTGGAGGGGTGAGAAAAGATGGTGCTGGAGGGGTGAGGAGAGGTGGTGCTGGAGGGGTGGGGAGAGGTGGCGTTGGAGGGGTGAGGAGAGGTGGCGCTGGGGGGTTGAGGAGAGGTGGCGCTGGAGGGGTGAGGAGAGAGGAGGCTGGAGCGGCAACATCACCACTCGGCACACCTCTCCTCCACGTTGCACACCTCTCTCCCTCCCTCCAGGCTGCACACCAGCTGGTTCCGTATCCCCGGGGCCACTTGGCCTCCTGCTCGGCGTCCGGCACAGGGCTGACCCCCGGAGGCTCGGCCCAGTCCAGCAGCAGAGGCCGCTCCTTGCGGCCGCCATACCGCTGAGAGGCGTCAGCAGCCCCGGGCGCCGGAAGTTAGAGGGAGGAGCCTGCACCAGTGAAAGTGGCCGGAGCGAGCTCGAGGCACTCGGGAGACGAGTTCATTGGTCTTCTTTCTTTTCTCCATGCTCAATGTGGTACACACATGGACACAGGACAGAGGTTGAGTCAACTTTAATCCATGTCAACTGGCTGCAAGTGTGATTTAGTTATTGCCAACACCTGTTAGATGCCACAGGTAAGTTACAGGTGCTGTTAGTTACACAAATTAGAGGAGCATCACATGATTTTTCTAACAGTGCCAATACTTTTGTCCACCCCTTTTTTATGTTTGGTGTGGAATTATATCCAATTTGGCTTTAGGACAATTCTTTTTGTGTTTTTCTCATTGAAGACAAATTAAATGAAGATAATAATACCAAAGAATTTGTGATTGCAATCATTTTCAGGAAGATACTGAGTATTATCAAACAGAATTGCAGGGGTGTCAATACTTTTGGCCAACACTGTATAATAACAATAATAACAATAACATACAGTCTCTTCAGTTAGAGCACCTCAGTTTTACACAAAATGGTGGAATTAAGCACTATAAACCACAAAATGGCGGCACCAGAACGCTGTGAAGTTCCCTCAATCATATAATAACTAGTGCATATGTGTAACAGAGTTAAATCAGTCCACTTATATCCTCTTAGTTCATAACACCTCTGTTAACACACAAGATGGCAGATTTGAATATGATGAAGTACAAAATGGCATCACTGGAATGCTTGTGACAGCATAAAATGGTGATTGCCTGTTCAAGAGCGATGTGTCTTCAAAGCTTTCATTGAGTATGAGATATATCTCAAGGTCAAATTAAAAACCAGGTGCTGAAATAATGAGGTAATAAAGATCTCAAAATGGCTCAAATCTTCAATGGCTCAAATTACTCAGCAAAACTGTGAGGTAAAATTTCTTCACATATTGTCATAAAATGTCTCAAAATGTTCCTGGTGTATCCTGAATTAGTTTAGTAGCTTTTTTATTAGGGTTCAATGCCTTTAAAAGTCATTTCACAACAGTTGCTTATTCTGAGGCAGGAGCACAGGAAAATACGTATCTACTCCATGGCTAGCAGGCCACGCCCCTCTCTATCTTCATTATAGCCAGAGATATCTGTGTTCTTATGTTAACACTTCTGCTGTGACTGTGAGAAGCTAAATCTACATTCATCTGAAACCATTAAATTTTTCTAGGGAATATTTTGAAAATTGATACCATTCTGCTAAGAATGTTGCTTGGCTTCATGAATTTAGCAGAATGACACAAAAAGTTTGATTCTATTGATTCTAGCCACAGATACCTCTGTTGTTATGTTAACACTTCTTCTGTCACTGTAAGAAGCTAAATCCACATTCATTTTTTTTTTTTTTAATATCATTTTTATTAATGAATTATCACCGTAAAATATACACTACTCAGATACATTGTAAAGAAACAGTACAAGAACATTTGAAGTTCATCTTATATAATGCATATAGTACAATTATTTTCCTCCAAAACTTACATCCTTATAATGATAAAATATATAAAAACAAATATCAAAACATTGAAGTGGGCTTCAAAATTTGTTTCCTTTAAGTATAAGCTGAAAGAGGATGAGCAGTCGACCTCGCAATTTAATCCCGAAGATCTGACCCGTCAATTCCCTGGTTGTATACTCTCTAATTTCCCAGTTTTCCCAATGAATGATTAATATCTTCTAAAAGGTACCAAGTAGTACCCCTAAATGGGTTCATGGTTTGTTGGATCTCTTCGTCCTTGTCTCGTGTCTCTATATATCGTCTCCATTTTTTCATAAAGGTACCTGTTAATAGTTCCTTATCTCTTAATGCTTCCCTCCTGTCAATGTCCATCGCTTTGGACAAACCTAGCAAAACATCCGATTCCCTGGGTAGATCTGCGCGTAACCAGAAAGAAAGTAGCAATCTTTTAGCCAGCAAAATCACAACATGTGCCAGATGGTGTCCTGAATCTTGTCTCTGTGGTGATTCAAAGCTCTGGAATATGTAATTCATGGGTACCATCTCGACCGTGTGATTACATAGTGTAGTGGTGATATTTCTGATCATAAGCCAAAACTCTTGCACTTTAACACAACTCCAGATCCCGTGAATCATGTCCGTGTCAGTCCTGTCCTGTTGACATCTAGGGCAGCTAGTCAGTCTGTTTGGATTAGTTGTGGACTGTGGAAAATTAAAACCATAAACAAGCCCGTGGATAATTCGGAAGTGGGAATCTCTCCACTGCTCGTTCAATATGTGTCACCTCACTTTTTCCCATCCCGCCTGTCACATCGCCATTGGACTCGGTGGCTGGTGTTCCTGCCTCGGCCACTGTGAGGAGCCGGTTTCCTTCGGCTGATGGCGCCAGTGATAGGAGGGCCTTGTCCTCATATGGACCTGCTCCTGCGACGTCTCCCTCTGTCGCTGAGCGCCGCCGTGTTTCTCCTTTGGGTGGTGTTGGTAGCAGAGGAGCGTGCCCTGCAGAGCTGTCTGTTAGGCGCAGCCTTCGTTCTGCTGTCAGAAGTGGGGTGGGCGGAGCCAGTCGTGCATCACCATCTGGCCTGGTTCTAGGGGCGGTCCGGATGAGATCATCAGGCTGTGGGCTCCAGCCTATGGGAGGTAGCCGAGCCCTTCAAGTACATTGGAGCCTGGCTTGCAGGCCGCCAGATACAGTTTTGGTTCCCCAGTGATAGTGTGTGTTTAGTTTCGTGTCTGACCTTGCCTGGATTTCTGACTCAGCCTCTGCCTATTGATTTTGTACCTCAGCTGCCCTCTTGGTTTTGCCCTTGACCTTTGCCTGGATTTTTTACTCTGCTACTGCCTGACGATTTTGTACCTTCGCTGCCCTCTCGGTTTTGACTCGGACTTCTGACTTCGTTTTTCGGGTCTTGATTTTTCCCTGGCGACCTCCCCGACTTTGTTGCTCATATAGGCAGCTACCCCCTGGGCTCCACTGTAATTCCAGATCCCTGTATAGGGGTTAAGGGTCTCGGGGCTTCTCGGGGTGCTGCCCTACCAGCAGCTCGGCCTCACAGCGGATGTTCGTCACATTATATCTGGCCTTACCATTCTTTATATATATAGATAGCTATATATAAAGCATTCCTTTCACCTTTTTTTTCCTCTCCTTTTCCCAATGTTTTTTTTTCTTTTCTCTGAGCTGTGTCTGCTGATTGCTCCCTCAAACACCTGGTTCCAGCTTCTTAGTCCTGTGGAGGACCACTCCCATCATCTTAGACCAACATGCTGTACAAGCCACAAGCTGGAGTCCTCTGCATGAACACTGGAGATCAGCAGGCCTCGTTCCCTGGATGTCAGCACCTGGGGGGCTCTGGCTCTGCCTGCCTGGGTGCTAAGGTATTGCCCGCAGAGGCGGCCAAAGTTTTGTTAACTATTTCTTTATCTTACCTTAAGAAATCAGTGTGTTTAGAGGCTTATGTAGACAGTGGCTCAGAGGGGAATTTCATAGATCTCCAGGTAGCAAGAAATCTAGGTGTACCACTACTAAGGCTTAATGCCCCCATTAGAACCACTGCAGTTAATGGCATCCCCTCATCCAGGGTGGAGGGAATTTGTCACTGAGGAAGTGTCAATGCTGGTGGGGTCTTTACATGCTGAAAATGTGTCATTTTTTTGCTATCAATAATTTATCATCTGCAGTAATCCTGGGCATGCCATGGTTACGTAAACATAACCCAGTCATAGACTGGCACTTGGGTGACATCGTGTGCTGGAGCCCAAAGTGTCAGGAAAACTGTATCTCGCTATCTGTAAACCAAGTGAAGGTCAAGACTCTCCTTTTGTACCATATGCCTTTAGAGATTTTGAGGATGTATTTTCTATTCAGGAATCAGAGAAATTACCCCCTCACAGAAAGTATGATTGCGCCATAGATTTGATACCTGCTTCTCGTCTCCCAAAGGGGAGAATATTTAACCTCTCTGGTCCTGAACGTCAGGCCATGAATGATTACATAGCAGACAGTCTGAGAAAGGGGTATATTAGACCGTCCACCTCACCAGTAGGAGCTGGTTTCTTTTTTGTGGGAAAGAAAGACGGCGGCCTCAGACCTTGCATTGATTACGCGAATTAAACGCGATCACTGTGAAAAACCAGTATCCTCTTCCACTCATCCCTGATCTTTATAATCAGCTGTTGGGAGCCAAATATTTCACCAAACTGGACCTCAGGGGAGCATATAACCTGGTCCGTATAAAGGAAGGCGATGAGTGGAAGACCGCGTTTAACACACCTCTCGGCCATTTTGAGTATCTTGTAATGCTGTTCGGGTTAAGTAACGCACCAGCAGTGTTTCAGAATTTTGTCAATGATATTTTCAGAGATATCAGTGGTGTTTATGTGGTCGTGTATTTGGACGACTTCTGTTTTTTTCTCCCGGTCTTTGGTCGCACGTCCGACATGTCCGTACTGTACTCCAGAGACTCAGAGAGCATTCTCTATTCGCCAAATTAGAGAAATGTGTCTTCATGGAGGAGGAGATAAATTTTTTGGGTATATCATATCGGCTAAAGGTTTTCGCATGGATCCTTCCAAAATTAAACCCATTAAGGAATGGGTACAACCCAAGTCTCTGCAGGCACTGCAGCGATTCCTGGGTTTCGCTAACTATTATCGTAATTTATTTAGGGGGAGGTGAGAACTTCCATGTGGTGTGCTGCAGGGGGTGCATCGTGCCCTGTGAGTGCAGCCGGTCTGTGCATCCCTCTGTCATGCAGGGGGATGCAGTTTTGGCCCGTGGCTGTTGCTGCCTCTGGGCTGGGAGAGGGGGTCTTTTCTGAGGCTCCGTCGTCCCTGTGTGATGCGCTGCCCTCCATCCTTTGTGCTCTCATGGAGAGTCGTAGTAAAAAATATTGTAAATAAAAATTAAAAGATGGTAGATGTGGTCTGAACTACAGACTACATGTGCCTCCAGCGACACAAAGCTAAAACTGAATAGCTACGCCCACGCTCGGGTGTATACTGCAGGAAGGAGGGCTCTATTTTAAGCTTTGCTTAGTGTCGCCTCCTAGTGGCAGAAAAGCATACACCCACGGTGCTGTGTCCCCCAATGATGCGAAGGAGAAATCTTTATTCTCACCTGTCCACAAGTTTCCAAGGCTCCAGCTATCTTCTGATCCTTACAGGACCTGTGGTTACGTCACAGTCACATGACCGGTTACCGCGGTAACCGGTCATGTGACTGGGTTGCGACATCACGCAAGGTCCTGTAAGGATCAGAAGATAGCTGGAGCCACCGGGAAACTCGTGGCCAGGTGAGAATAAAGATTTTTTATTTTTAACCCTTGCATTTACTTACCGTATATACTCGCGTATAAGCCGAGTTTTTCAGCCCAAAAATTGGGCTGAAAAGTTACCCCCTCGGCTTATACACGAGTCAATACACGGGCGCTCCCCCCCCCCCCAGAGGTATACAGGCCCCCCATCAGTATACAGGCCCCCCCATGCTCCGGAAACCTGTAAAGGAAGATGATTATACTTATCACTGTTCCGCTGCCGTCCCCGCTCTGCATCGCGCTCCTCCATCTTTATTCACCGTCTTCCGGCGTCATTGTTGGCGCAGAACACAGGAAGTCGGAAGACGGTGAATGAAGATGGAGGAGCGCGATGCAGAGCGGGGACGGCAGCGGGACAGTGATAAGTATAATCATCTTCCTTTACAGGTTTCCGGAGCATGGGGGGGGCCTGTATACCTCGGGCTGCTGCTGTATAACCCTGGGCTGCTGCTGTGTAACCCTGGGGCTGCGCTGTGTAACCCTGGGCTGTCTGTATAACCCTGGGGCTGCTGCTGTATAACCCTGGGGCTGCTGCTGTATATAACCCTGGGGCTGCTGCTGTATATACCCCTGGGGCTGCTGCCTGTATATAACCCTGGGAGGCTGCTGTACACTGCTGGGGCTGTATATACCACTGGGGAGGCTGCTGTATACACACTGCTGGGGCTGTATACTACCACTGGGGAGGCCTGTATACCATCGGGGGGCCTGTATATCCACACTGCTGGGGCTGTATACCTGGCTGGGGTCCACCACGGCTTATTACAACGAGTCAATAGTTTTTCCCAGATTTTGGGGGGCAAAAGTAGGGGGGTCGGCTTATACACGGGTCGGCTTATACACGAGTATATACGTAATTTCACTTCTAAGTGAAGTTAGACGGTTAGGAACAGTTTTAGTGTACTGAGCATGCTCAGTACCATAAAATCGGGTTCGAGAAACCATCAGCTGTCTTCTCGGACCCGTGCTCCATAGGCCCCCATGTTAAAGGCCTTGGATCATGTTGGATCCGATCCTGTCAGATTCTGTCCGATGCTCCCAAAGTCGCAGCAGTCTGATTTTGGATGCAGGAAAAAATCTGACAGAATCGGATCTGACAGAAATCGGATGCCATTAAGGACAAATCCGATGTGATCCGTGGCCCATAGGGATGCATGGGGGTCAAATCGGATCCGTAGCTGTCTATTTTACAACGGATAGCTACGGATTGCACACAAACACAATGTGAAAGCAGCCTAAGAATGTTGCTTGGCTTCATGAATGGAGCAGAGAGACACAAACATTTTAATTCTATCTTAACACTTCTGCTATCACTGTGAGAAGCTAAATCCACATTTATCTGAAACCATTGATATTTTTTCTGGAACTGTTTGACAAATGAAAACATTCTGCAAAGATTTTGCTTGGCTTCATGAATGGAGCAGAATGAACAAAAGTTTGATTCTATCTTCATTCTAGGCAGAGCTATTTCTGTCCTTATGTCAACACTTCTGCCTTCACGGTGAGAAGCTAAATGTCACGCTTCCGGGAAAAGGCGCCCTAGAGTGGACCCACTGGGCCATGGTACCGAACTCCCCTGGGTAAACTGGTCCTAGTTAAACCAACCCCTATGCAAGGATTGTTAGGGGAAAGCCCAGGGGGTCTAAATACCACAACTGCTAAAACCAGGGGGGTGGCTCACAGGGTTAGCCTATACTATGGTATAGTTATGGAGGATTCGAGAATCCGAGCCTGGAATGGGTCTACCGCAGGAGAGCACAAGGAGGGACTAACAGCCAGAGAAGCAGAAGCTTACTAACTCAATAATCAGGCACCTCACATCAGTGGAGGTGGCCTGATATACCAGAGGACGGACACCTATTGATCAAGTGGAGTGTCAGATTGAGCTGTGCCTGCCCCTACATTCACAGGGAGGAGTGCGACTGCGCCTAGTGCACCGCTGATTAGGTTCATGACTCTGACCATTGTAGTGTGCTGATGTGTGAGTCCGGTCGTCAGCAGACAGAAAGGGGACCCGGCGATGGCTCCGAGACACAGCATGCCTGGACGCCGGATGCTCAATCGGTAGAGGAGCAGAGGATGCAGACCCAGGAGAGGTGAGCTGAGGAGCGGTGCCAGGGGACCTAACACTAAATACACATACATCTGAAACCATTGAATTTTTCTCTGGAACTGTTTGACAAATGAAACCATTATTATAAGAATGTTGCTTGGCTTCATGAATGGAGCAGAATGACACAAAAATTTTGATTCTATCTTGATTCTAGCCAGAGCTAAGAATGTTATGTTAAGAGTGTTAACACTTCTGCTGTCACTATGAGAAGCTAAATCCACATTCATGTGAAACCATTGACTTTATTCTAGAACTGTTTGACAAATTATTACACCATTCTGCTAAGAATGTTGCTTGGCTTCATGAATTTAGAATGACACAAAACGATTGATTCTATTTTGATTCTAGCCAAGTGATATCTCTGGTCTTATGTTAACACTTCTGCTGTCACTGTAAGAAGCTAAATCCACATTTATCTGAAACCATTTAATTTTTCTCTGGAATAGTTTGCAAATGAAACCATTCTGCTAAGAATGCTGCTTGGCTTCATGAATGGAGCAAAATGACACACAAATTTTGATTCTATCTTGACTCTAGCCAGAGATATGTGTTCTTATGATAACACTTCTGCTGTCACTGTAAGAAGCTAAATTCACATTTATCTAAACCATTAAATTTTTCTCTGGAACAGTTTTACAAATGAAATCATTCTGCTAAGAATGTTGCTTGGCTTCATGAATGGAGCAGAATGACATAAAATTTTTGATTCTATCTTAATTCTAGTCAGAGCTTTGTGTGTTAAATAAATATTTGTATGTGCCCTGCTGGCCAGTAGAAAGAAAGAAAAAAAATTAAATATTAAAGTCTGAGCGTCCTCAGTGCTCATATTCCCCCTGGATTTTACTCTTGATGCTTTGGAAAAAGTTGTTCTGTGCCATAAACCCTCCAGACAAATTTAGTACTGTTTCCACAATATCAAATTTAGTAATGAATTTGGATTTCCAGACCCTACAGTGGTTTTTATGATTTGAAATTGTCTTTTAATATGACAACCTTCATATTGTCTATTTTGTGTTCTGGATCACAGAAATGTTTGGCTACAGGCAAGTCCATTTTTTTTGTCTACATCTTCATCACACATCTCATGCAGCTCATCCTATACGCTGTTATAATTCCCCCTCCTTTGCTATCCTAGGTATGTTCATTCCTTCATATGACCTATGCATTCCACAGGGACTTCGACATTCCACCAGACCAATCCCACTATGCGCTTTGCTGCCAACCTCTGACACAGTGATGTTTGCGCTCCACAGAGCACTTCCGTGTTCCACTGCGGAGGCATCCGGTCAGGTCACCTCCGCCTGGTGAGCGGATGTGATGTCTTCTACCTGCGCCTTTTTGTCCTTGGCTGTTTACACAACATGGCGATCGCACTACATAGAGGAAGGTGACATTTCACATAGCGCGACTGCCTCATACTTTTAAGTGCACATACCAGATGCAGGTGTATCGACTTCTCTCGCTCTCTGTATAATACATATGCATAAGCAAAAACTAGTTATTTTGGGGGCACCAGCATATCAAAATAGGGATCTACCCCTGCAAGTTGGAAACAGAGATATTTTTTAGAGAAGTCAAGCAACTTGCAGATAAAGGGTGATCACCAAGATAGTTCAGTTTTAAATCACTTTATTCTTTTGGCAAAACACATGTAAGGACAGACATATTGGATTAAAACAATTAAAATGGGCTTTCTGCAAAAAGCCTACAAACAAGAATCCCCTTCAAGGATCAAAGAATAAATGTGTGTATATAAACACTTTTTGAAGAATTCACAGTCCTAAATATGTAAATAACACTCTTGTCCTGCCAGGACAAGGTTTAGGCAGTTCTTAAGTGTAATATAGACAATTATAGAAACCAGGAATGGTGGTTTGAATCCCACTGGAGGTACCAAAAAATGTATTTTATTTCTCCAAGATGAATCCCAGAGCACAGTCAGAACCCTTACAGAAGTTCTCAAAGAGTTAAATATATAAATTATGTAAACTTGTTCAATGCATTGTTTGATTGACAGAGATAACAACCTGCATAAAGTCTGATGTAAAGCAAATCCACTAAAGATTTAGTATAATCTCAATACTGAGAAAAGAGGACCACCTGCCATGTGATAATAATTGGATTATTTTAAACACCTGTATTGGCAGATTATCTAGTAAACATGAAAACCTGTGTCAGATCTAATTTGGTTAGAAAAGGTCAAATGCTGTCCAGGAATTAGATCATATATTCAATCTATATCTGTAAGGGAAACCAAAGTATACAGTAACTGTTTACCATTCACAATGCACCAATTACAATGCACCAATTACAATAAAACCAGGTGGAAATTACCTATAGATAGCATACAATAAATGAATAACTCAAAGGAGTAAAGTAGAGTAGATAAACAACTCTAAAGAGTAAGGCGAATAAGATAAGGCTCTGTGAACTGGCACTCTTTATAACAATACCAACTAGTGAGAAACCTGGCAAGATGAAGGGGACCCCCTCTGGATCACGGTATACCCTTACATGTGTTTTGACAAAAGAATAAAGTGATTTAAAACTGAACTATCTTGGCGATCACCCTTTATCTGCAAGTAGCTTTACTTCTCTAAAAAATAACATATGCACAAGCGTTATATACAGCTCTGGCAAAAAAATAAGAGACCACTGCAAAGTTTTAAAAAAATTACCATCTCTCATGTCTGACAGACATTCCATTCCAGTATCAGTTGAATTCCAACTGAAGCACACCTCATTCTACTTAATATGCTTCTGATTAGGTGATCACCTGAACCAAATATTATTTAACGAGGGAAAGTATAAAAAACAAGCTGTGGTCTTCACAATCCTCTTGCAATAGACAAGCTGGATGGCAAAACAAGTGCTAAGAATAGTCCAAAAGTAATTTGAATGAAAATATAACTTTTAACCATTCCAAAGGAGTTGAAAAAGTAGATTTTTGTGTACTCACTGTAAAATCTCTTTCTCTGAGCCATCATTGGGTGACACAGGAAACCATGGGTGTATGCTTGCTGCCACTAGGAGGCGACACTAAGCCAATTAATGAAACAAAAGAGTTAGCTCCTCCTCAGCAGTATACACCCCCAGTCCAGAGGGACAGCCAACCAGTTAGTGCAAAACCAGTAGGAGAAGCCATTGAGATAAACACAGAATGGTGCAACAGACAGATATATACACATAAGGGCGGGTGCTGTGTCCCCCAATAATGGCTCAGAGAAAGAGATTTTACGGTGAGTACATAAAAATCTACTTTTCTCTATGGCCTCATTGGGGGACACAGGAAATCGTGGGATGTCCTAAAGCAGTCCCCGAGAATGGCGAAAGAACAGGACTATAAGAGGAAAGAGAACAGAGGCTGAAACCTCAAGAGAGGAAGACTGGGACAACCGGAGTAAAAAAGGCGTCAACCCAAAAAAAAAAGTCAAGAGTACTATAATCGGGACAAGGAATTGGAGAGAACCCTAAGTATCACTATACTCGTAGTGAAAACGTGTATATGTAACCCTTCTGTTCGTGAATCTTGAGCCTAGGGGATTTAATGTCTGAGAAGAAACTTGTCCATTCAGAGTAGATGAAGGAAGGTGACTAGAATGAACGTCTTGTTCCGAAAATAAGATTCGTGAAAAGGGATTCCCAAAAGAGAAAGGGTAATCTGGAGACGTCCAGTTTAGGAAGTCACCGCTTTACCATGACCCGGTATGACTAGCCAGTCTATCCTGATTAGAACTGACTTGATGAAGGAATTAAGGTGCTGAAGGCTTGCTTCAGACTGATGTAGGAAGGGGAACACCCTGCCTTAGAGGGGGCATAGAGCCTGTTGGACAGGAAGGCACTTTACCAGAACTCGAGAAAAAACTAAAAATGAAGATGATTCATGAATAGCTATAATGAAGATGACTCATGAACAGCTATAAACGCATAGGGGGGCAAGGAGAAAAAAAAAAAGGGGTGAGGGAACCTGAGAAATTCCTTGGTCCCCCCCCCCCCGCTGAGCAGTTAACCCACTTAAGATGATATGAAACAGGTGGAACTGAGCTTTCAAAGCTTTTTAAGAGAAGGTGAAATGTAGGGAGTATCTGCAATCGTTGTCAAACCAAAGAGTAGGGCCTCGGCATAGTCCGACAGATGGTAGTGCCCTGTAGACAGAGAGAAAAAGATTCTAGTTCCCTGTAGAAAGAGGAGTAAGCAGTCTACTCGAAAGAAAAAGGGGAACGATAAGGGCTCAGGGGGTCCCTGAGGAGGTGGATAGCTAAGTCGGTCACCAGGCCTGATAGGTGAACAGGGCAAAAATGCGCTACCATGATGGGCTGAAGGCTGATTTATGTGGGCATAGGAAGCCTGAAAACGACATCCTCTCTGTCCCAGGGACACGCATTGCATCCAAAGATGTGGCTTGAGCAAGGGAGGGGGACCTGGAAAGGACCAGTAGTCTCTTGCCCGTGTGTAAGCAGAAAGTCGTAGAGGGAATGGCCCTGTCTGAAAAGAAAGGGTGAGAAAAAAACTCCAAAAGTTTCGGAAAACCCTGTTGATGACCTGAAAAAACATAGAAAGCGAAGAAAAGGTGATGAGCTCTGTACGAACTCTGATACAACCATGCACATGGTAGTCATCATTGCACGTCTCGGGAATGGTATGTGTGCCACCAAAGCATAAAGTGAAGCAGGGGTGCCTGCCTGGGGAGCAAGGCGGGACCGATGTAGAGGGGTTGACAAGTTCCAGAAAAAGGAACAGGTCCGTGTTCATAATCCTCAGCGAGACGGGCTAATCCAAGGAGGAATGGCCAGGAAATAGACGTTGGAAAAAGAACATCCAATGTACATACCGATCGAACAAAAACATTGTAGTAAGGTCCTCTGAGACCTAAGGTACTGGACAGACAGCCAAGTCTGCTGACATGCTGGCATAACAGCCTGATCCAATGAATTAAGGGAGAAGCCTCACTAGGAGGTCATGTGAGTTGACATGGGCCGTAAGACAGTGACCAATGGCGGTGTAGACTGTGAGTGGTAACACCTAGAATATTCAAGGAAGGAAGGAAAATTTTGCAGCTGTTTAATTTAATGCAAAAATTACAGCAGCAAGTGCATGATACAGGGAGGGAGGTGCTAGTACCGACGGTGACCGCTTCGCGGGATGTCCCGCTTCTACGGGTCCGGTGTACAGGAGCATTGCATCTGGGGCCGTCTTTTCATAGGTGGTGGCTCCAGAGCGGCACACCTGTTATAATTAAGTGACTGGTGCAGTGCAAATTAAAAACAAGCCCTAAGGGAATTCCTAAATGAGTAAAATTTATTGGTGTGAGACCATGCCCCTTCCTACCGTAATAGGTTCTTTATTTGAGGCATTAATATTTTGTCTAGAAAGATATATTTCTCGGTCACCTTGTTCCAGGGGTTAGAAAGGGGTTAATGGTTATTTGTACCAATTAAGACATAAGGAGCATATTTGTTCATATAAATGTAACCCCGCTCTCCCCATCGGGCTAAGGTGTCGGATCTTCCATGCCTCTATAAACCATAAACAACAAATAGATTCTTAACAACAAATGTAACACCACATTTATATCATAGGAAGGCGCAATACTCTGCACCACTTTCCTCTATTCATGGACGTTAATAGTGAGATGTCACGGGTGACACGGATGACAGGGTGGAGGCCACGCGCAGACGATCCCAGCGTGTGGCCCACCAGCCATAATGGTGGAGGATGGTCCGTCTCTTTCAGGGGCATTTACCTTCGGTGTAGATGGAGAAAGGGTGTGATGGGATCGCGCTGTTATGAGGGGACGGCTGTGGAGGTCTTGTGCTCGGTCTGGTTTTATCCACCAATATTGTAGGTCACTAGGACCCAGCAGATTCCTTCTACCTTTATAAGGAGGTTCATTACCCTTCCTCGGTGCAGGTGATAGTTCCTTGTGCACTCATTATCCTTGCTCCAGCAGAGGCTGAGGTTGTGGAGGTTGCTGAGTTCTGCTGTCAGATAAGTGTTTCTTTTTCCCAAATGTCTGTCTTCCCTGGTGTTTGTCTTTAGTTGATAGTGGAGGGGTCTAGTGAACCTCTCCATCTGATCCTTAGATAAGATAGTGCTAGGATCAGAGAGGGACGAGGTTCGTGGTCGGCGACAGTTGAGGAGACTGTATAGGGACGTCAGGGCAGACAGGGTCAGCTCTAGGAAGTCTAGGGGTCACCGTCTCCTTCTTGTGCCCTTAGCGTTAGGGACTCCTTATTCCCCCCCCGTCGTTATCCTACGCTGGGGGTCTTCCCCACTCCCAGCATGACATGAGAGCAATGCTCTGCAGCCCAGGGCTAGCCGTAAATGGATTAGTTTCCCCTGCTGTGATCCATCAGCTCTTGTATTGTTTAGCTAAGTCTGCTTTAGTTAATGCTCTGCATCATTTTCCTCTATTCATAGACATTGATAGTGAGAGCAACGCTCTGCAGCCCAGAGATAGTAGTAAAGGGATTAGTTTCCTTCACTGGTTTCTATCAGCTCTTGTATTGTTTAGTTAAGTCTACTTGCATAGTTAGGATTCAGTGAGATCGGCTTTCTATTTGTAAGTACAGTCTCTGTGGCTACAGAGACGCTTCCTCCTTATAAGTCTTGCCAATTTGCAGAAAAAAACTTCTTTAATTTGTATAACTGCATTATCCTGTGTCTATTATGGTATTTTATGTAGAAAGTTCCGTGTTTTGATAATTTGTTTTTAATTTGCACTGCACCAGTCACTTAATTATAACAGGTGTACCGCTCTGGAGCCACCGCCTATGAAAAGACGGCCCCAGATGCAATGCTCCTGTACACCGGACCCGTAGAAGCAGGACATCCCACGAAGCGGTCACCGTCGGTCCTAGCACCTCCCTCCCTGTATCATGCACCTGCTGCTGTAATTTTTGCATTAAATTAAACAGCTGCAAAATTGGAATGCTGAGTGCCGCCATCTTTCTTTTTGAATACGGGGATGCAACATGCCGCGTGCCCGTCCATTGATGGTGGTGGGAAATTGTTGCCTGGAGGAACTGTCATCCCAAAAAAAAATCTTTCTCAAGCAGGCACAGCTTTGATGGAGCCAATGTCGCAGGAAGGGGTACGAGGAGGCGACATTCCACGTTCCCGCCTGTTGGTGGTTGTGGGAAAGCGGCGCCCAAGGGAGCCGTCGACCGTCTAAATCTTCATCTGTATCCAAAAAAAATGAAAAAGGAAAATTAATTATAAAGAATAAGGTAAAAAGGCATGTGGGTCCTATGGACACTAAGGTAAAACTAGCTGGCTGTCTCTCTGGACTAGGTGTGTATACTGCTGAGGAGCTAGCTCTTGTTTTATTAATTGGCTTAGTGTCGCCTCCTAGTGGCAGCATGCATACACCCATGGTTTCCTGTGTCCCCCAATGAGGCGATAGAAAAAGAAAAGTCTTGAGTGACGAAAAGGGCTCAATTCTAACTTTACTAGTAGAGGGATACAGTGATACAGTGAGCGTCATGTTGCCTCCTTCCTTAAAATTTCGAAGACGGCAGTCCATTACAACAATGTCAAGCAGCAGACATTGGGGAGAACAAAGCTACAGACTGGCAGAGGGTGAAAGCGACTCTACACTGACCGGGATGACTGTCATCTTATGTGAATGTCACTCAGCAACCAACATCAAGTGATCTACAAAATGAATGGCAAATGGCAGCTGAGGTGAAGTGCACGGCAAGAACAGTTTGTATCAGGCTCCTAGAGGCAGGGCTCCAATCATGTAAAGCTAGAAAAAAAACTTTTATCAATGAGAAACAAAGGAGAGCCAAAGACCATAAGGATTGGACCATAGAGGACTGGAGTAAGGTAATCTTCTCTGATGAGTCTAATTTCAGCTTTGCTCAACACCTGGTCGTCTAATGGTTAGACAAAGACCTGGAAAGACGCACATGCCACAGTGTCTTGCACCCATTGTGAAATTTGGTGGAGGATCAGTGATGATCTGGGGATGTTTCAGCAAGGCTGGAATTGGGCAGGTTAATTTTTGCAAAGATCTAATAAAAAGAGACAAATGCGCAATAGGGTCTTATCTCTATTATATAGAGTATATGTATGGCGACAAAGGGCCTGCTCACCTGATCTGGTTGTGTAAACCCACAACCAGTATGAACGCTTAGTAGGTAGCTACTGCTGGATCCACACATCCACGGGTCAACCGCGGTCAGAAATCAGCATACAAGAATGAAGTCTCGTATGATCCACGCTGCTACCAAAGGAAGACCAGGACAATGGATCGTCTGGTTGAAGTTAACTCTTTAATCCTACGCGTTTCGGAGCCCCTCCTGGCTCCTTCCTCAGGGAAATATCCTTGAGGAGCCAGGAGGGGCTCTAAAACGCATAGACTTAAAGAGTTAACTTCAACCAGACGATCCATTGTCCTGGTCTTCCTTTGGTAGCAGCGCGGATCATACGACACTTCGTCCTTGTATGCTAATTTTTTTAAAGGACATATGAATACAAGGTTAAAGGGAACCTGTCAGATGGTTTCTGCCCTCCCAGCTATCACTGTCTGTACCTGCAGCATCATAGTACTATTCTAACCATCCCTGTCTGAGCTCATATTGTAATGTGAAAGGTGAAAAAAAAACATTTAAACACTTTATATTTCAGTCTACACCTTGGAGGAGGTAGACTGTCTGGCAGGATAGTTAACTCACTATTAACTTGCATGGCTAAAGGACCTGTGTGATGAAATGATCATGTGACTATAGTGGGTGGAGCTAAATGAGCAAACTTATTATGTCCTATTGGGACTTATCTCCACCTACTGTAGTCACATGGTTATAACATCACATCAGGTCTCCCAACATGTTCTAACATAAGGTTGAAATGTTAACTATTAACCTGCCAGTCTCCATCCTCCAAGCTGGAGACTGACTGCCTCATTACATAAGGAAATATAAGTGTATAAATGCTTTTCTTTCACCTTTCACATTACACTATGAGCTCAGACAGGGATGATTAGACTAGTATTCTAAAGCTGCAGCTACAGACAGTGATAGCTGGGGTAAAATAAACCACCTGACAGGTTCCATTTAACCTTAAAAAACACTTGCTTCATCTGCTCAGGCAATGTTCTCCAACTCAGAGGACTGTTTTTTTTTCCAGCAGGACAATGCCGCTTGCCACAGAGCTTAGGTCAATCAATGTGTGAGTGAAGGAGCACCACATCAAGACTTATCATGGCCAGCCCAATCTCCAGACCTGAACCCCATTGAAAACCTCTGGAATGTAATCTAGAAGAAAATGGATAGTCACAAGCCATCAAACAAAGAACTGCTTATATTTTTGTGCAGGAGTGGCATAAGGTCACCCAAAAGCAGTGTGAAAGACTGGTGGAAAGCATGCCAAGACATGAAAGCTGTAATTAAAAATCATGGTTGTTCCACCAAATATTGATTTCTTAACTCTTCCTAAGCTAAAACATTAGTATTGATGTTCCTTAATGAATATTAACTTGTTTTATTTGCATTATTTGAGGTCTGAAAGCACTGTTTCTTTCTTATTATTTTGACGATTTCTCATTTGCTGCAAATAAATACAACATTTTTAGCTTTGAATTTCGGAGACATGTTGTCAGTAGTTTATAGAACAGAAGAACAATGTACATTTTACTCAAAAATATACCTATAACGGGAAAAATCAGGGAAACTGAAAATTTTGCACTGGTCTCTTAATTTTTCCCAAAGCTGCATATATATTACATTACACTTTCCTCACAGCTTGAACTATAGGCAAGAATAGCGGGTAGGTTTTTGAATTGTTTCTTTTTTACACATTTTTACCGTGTATGCTTATATTCTCTACTGTATGCTATATTGTATTTTTGGATGTTTCATATTACACCAAGTACTCATTTTTATTTGATCCCTAAAGGTACCGTGAGACGTTTCAACATCGCCGGCAACTAATGGGAGCGCGCTCGTTTTTGGCTGATGGCAAAGATCGCTGTGCTCCTGTCAGAAGGAGAGACATAGCCAGCAACGCAGCGGCGATGTTGAAAACAAATATCGCTGACAGAGTTAAATTCAACCCTGGCAGCGATCCTTACCATTCCAGTCAATGGGGGAAGTTGCTTGCAACATCGCTGTTGCAATGTCAGACAGGGCGAATCAGGCACATCGCCTGAGCAATATCGCCAGGTTTCAGGACATTGTCCTGAAACCTGGCGATGTTGCTGAAGCAACTATCGCCATTGAAATCACCCTGTTACACAGGGCAACTCACCAGCGATGTTTCCGCAACTTGGCCATGCCCTTGAGTTGCCGGCGATGTAGTCGGAGATGTTGCCCCATGTAATTGGGCCTTTAGTCTGCTCCTGTCTTTTGAGGACACCGGAGATATTTCTTTTGATCTTTTTCACCCACAGTGTTACCACTAATTATGTGTCTTTGACTTACTTTCTATATGATTATAAGCAACTCGTCACTTCATTTTTTGTTTTATTTGTTACTATTTATTTTTTACAATTTTTTTATGTATTATTATTTATTTTGTACTTTTCAAGTTGGAATTAATATTTTATATTATATCACTGTTTTTTATCTTCTATTGTAGTGTACGTTTGTGAAAGGTCTGATGACTGAAACGTCACATTATCGCTATACCGACATCCTTATTTTGCTTTGCATAATAATAAAAAAAAATTTTGGTTTACATTTCTAAAAGTGACGGATTCAGTTATTTTTCTAATCTATTGATAGTCTGACAACACCTTTTAATAATTACAATCAAATACTTTGTAAACATAACATCTACTTTAATGTTGTATTGCAGGAAATTATTTTATTTTAACAAGGCAAAGCACATCAACTAATCATAAAAACACTTTGGATTAACTAATAATGAAACAATATTGAAATATTTAGTAACGATGTGTAAACCGGTGGTCAGTGGGTCTGTTTTGACCTCCAAAGTTTCCGACTTGAAGTCCCGTGGATGTCGACACATTCTGAGAGTTTTCGCTTTGATGAAAATTGCTGCATGAGAAGAAAACTGGCATGAAATACTATATAATACATATTTTTAAAACATTCACAACTTTAATACCAAAGATAGTACACCAGCAAGCTGCAATATTCACATAAATAATCCTTTGACCAGAACCTTTGCCTTTCAAGAGCCAAAGAGAAGGTATTGCTTTAATACAATCTACTATATAATCATCTAAATCTGTTTTTCTGTAACGGAAATCCCGCTTCGCTGATTGGTCGCCGCCACCTGCGGCGACCAATCAGCCAAGCGGGATTTAAATCTCGTGCTAAGAGCGTGCCGCTTCGCTGATTGGTCGCGGCTGGTGGAGACCAATCAGCAAAGCGGCGCGCAGGTTGGCGGGGGTATTGAATCATTGTATGGTGGCTCAGTGGTTAGCACTGTATGGTGGCTCAGTGGTGAGCACTGTATACAGTGGATCAGTGGTTATCACTGCATATGATGCTCAGTGGTTAGCACTGTTTGGTGTCTCAGTGCTTGCATTGTATATGGTGGCTCAGTGGTTAGCACTATATATGGTGGATCAGTGGTTAGCATTGTATATGGTGGCTTAGTGGTTAGCAGTGTATATGGTGGCTCAGTGGTTAGCACTGTATGGTGGCTCAGTGGTTAGGACTGTATGGTGGCTCAGTGGTTAGCACTGTATGGTGGCTCAGTGGTTAGCACTGTAAATGGTGGCTCAGCATTAGCACTGTATATAGTGGCTCGGTGGTTAGCACTGTAAATGGTGGGTCAGTGGTTAGCACCATTTATAGTGGCTCAGTGGTTAGCACTGCATATGGTGGCTCAGTGGTTAGCACGGAATGGTGGCCCAGTGGTTAGCACTGTAATGGTGGCTCAATGGTTAGCATTGTATGGTGGCTCAGTGGTTAGCACTGTATATGGTGGCTCAGTGGTTAGCACTGTATATGGTGGCTCAGTGATTAGCATGAATGGTGGCCAGTGGTTAGCACTGTATGGTGGCTCAGTGGTTAGCACTGTATTGGTGGCTCAGTGATTAGCACTGTATGGTGGCTCAGTGGTTAGCACTGTATATGGTGGCTCAGTGGTTAGCAATTATGGTGGCTCAGTGGTTAGCACTGTATATGGTGGCTGAGTGGTTAGCATTGTATGCGGTGGCTCAGTGGTTAGCACTATATGGTGGTTCAGTGGTTAGCACGTATATGTGGCGCAGTGGTAGGACGTATGGTGTCAGTGGTTAGCACTGTATGGTGGCTCAGTGATTAGCACTTTATGGTGCTCAGTGGTTAAGACTGTATGGTGGTGAGTAGTTAGCACTGTATGGTGACTCAGTGGTTAGCACTGTATGGTGGCTCAGTGATGGGAGGCAGGCACATGGGAGGCAGAAGGCACAGGGGGAGGCAGAGTCATAGAGAGAGACAGCGCACACAGGTAGAGACTGCGCACACAGGGGCTAAGAGCACACAGAGCAGAGAGAAAGGCACAAGTAAGACAGAGCGCACAGGGGAAGAGACAGCACAGAGAGGAGCAAGCGCACAAGGGGACACAGGCACAGAGACTGCCCTTCAGTTGGAATAGCATCGGGCCTATTTGTATATTCTAGAATACCCGATGCGTTAGAATAGCGCCACCATCTAGTAGTTTATAAGCTTTTCAGCAATTTCTTCTTTAACTCCTTCAGCCCCGGGCAATTTTCTGTTTCTTCCTCCCTTTCTTCTTCCAAGAGCCTTAACTTTTTTATTTTCCATCAACATAGCCATATGAGGGCTTGTTATTTTTGTGAAGTGAGTTGTGCTTCTGAATGACAACATTCATTTTATCATATTGTGTACCAGAAAACAGGAAAATAATTCCAAGTATGGTGAAATTGCAAATAAAAGTGAAATCATCCACAATTTTTTGTTCACTTGATGGTAAGACTGACCTGACAGTATGATATCTTCGGTCGGTATGATTTCGTAGATACCAAATATGTATACTTTTATATAAGTGGTAAAAAAAATTCATAAGTTTGTTTTAATAAAAAAAAATTGCCCTTTTCTCGCCATTCTTTGAGACACATAGCGTTTTCATTTTTCAGGATCTGGGGCTGTGTGACTGCTTATTTTTTCCGTCTTGCGCTGTCATTTTTATACTATTTATGGGTAGATTCCACATTTTGGTTGCCTGTGATTGCATTTTATTTCAATATTGCGGCTACCAAAAACACATAATTTTGGCACTTTTACTTTTTCCTGCTACACAGTCTACAGATTTGATTAAATGGTTTTATATTTTGATAGATCGGGTATTTCTGAATACAGAGATACCAAATATGTGTATTTTTTTATTGCTTTTTTCTCAATGTGATAAAAGGGGGTGGATTTGAACTTGACAGGGGTCATCATCTCACCCGCACTTGTCATAGCTGCACATCAATGCCCCGTTATCGCATCACAAGGTTGCCGATGGTGGCAGGGATCAGATCAATCGGCATGTGTAGGAAATTATGTGAGCTCAGCGTATGAATAACATCAAAGATAGGTCAGGAAGGGTTTAAAGAGCTAACTGCTATTTTTCACGTGTGAGCCATATTTTCACAAAATGCAGATATTACAGGAAGACAGGTTTTACATACAGTTTAATGGTGTGGTTGTTTTTAATTTGTATATAGAACTCCTTTCACATCATATTTTTGTATCATGTTTAACCCTTTACCAATATCTGTCGTACATGTATAGCACAGGTTAGTTGCAGGTGCATGGAGCAGGCTTCATGGGGTGAGAGGTAATGGCTGTGTGTTAGAATCAAGACCTGCCTCTAAGAACAGTTAACCTGTTAAATTTTGGTTACAAATGGTATTTGGGCAAATCATTCTATGCAATCATTGGCATGCCCATGACGTGATCTCAGTGTGCCGATGGATTGCTATGACAATCAAAAATCTGTTGAAGACCTCTGTGATTGTCAGTACAGGGTTCCTTGAAACCCATTCTGTGGCTGAGTTTCAAAGGAGACTATGATGTTCGTTATACACTGTAATACCATGGAATTGATTTATATAGCGGACCCATGGATATTCTGGTTCACAGAGTTTGACAGAATTGTAGTTAAAAGTCTGGTTCGGTAGCCCAACTTGACCCTCAATCCTACAGAAGTCAAATGGGAACTCAAATTTATGTGTAAAATGGTTGTAGAAAGGGCTAAGAGGCTGCAAATAGAAGCACAATGGGGGCAAGAGCAGGACAATTGCCCTGCAAGCAAATGTGGATTAGGAAATGACAAAGGTGTTCTGTCACCAAAGCAATCATGATTAAATAGGAAGTACCGTATATACTCGTGTATAAGCCGACCCGTGTATAAGCCGACCCCCCTACTTTTGCCCCAAAAATCTGGAAAAACCTATTGACTCGTGTATAAGCCGAGGGTGGACCCCAGCACAGGTATACAGCGCTCAATAGTGTGGTATACAGCAGCCCCAGAGGTATATACAGCAGCCCCAGTGGTAGTATACAGCAGCCCCAGAAGTATATACAGCCCCAGTGGTAGTATACAGCAGCCCCAGAGGTATATAGAGCCCCAGTGGTAGTATACAGCAGCCCCACAGGTATATAGAGCCCCAGTGGTAGTATACAGCAGCCCCACAGGTATATACAGCCCCAGTGGTAGTATACAGCAGCCCCACATATATATGCCCCAGAGGTATATACAGGCCCCCCCATCTATATACAGGCCCCCCGCCGCAATCCTGTAAAGGAATAGATTAGTATACTTATCCATCCGCTGCAGCTGTCCCGCCGCCATCGCGATCCAGCATCTTCCGTCTTCCAGCGTCTCGCGTCTTCTTCCGGTCTCCTCCTCGGTCGCACAGGCAATGACGTCATTGCCTGCGACCATCGGAAGAAGACGCGAGACGCTGGAAGACGGAAGATGCTGGATCGCGATGGCAGCGGGACAGCTGCAGCGGATGGATAAGTATACTAATCTATTCCTTTACAGGATTGCGGCGGGGGGCCTGTATATAGATGGGGGCACTGTATACTGTATACATTGTATACAGTATACAGTGACTCGCGTATAAGCCGAGGGGGGGACTTTTCAGCCCAATTTTTGGGCTGAAAAACTCGGCTTATACGCGAGTATATACGGTACATGAAAAACAACTGCAACCTCACTTACACGTGGGTTGTTATAACGTCGGGGATCTTGTGTACATTCATGTTTAATTGCTATGACAATAGAAGGCATTTAAGTCCCATTTCGTATAGCCCTCTGTTGCTCCTCAGCTTCAACGTCTTTTAGCATACGATATGCGGCAGCAAATGGGCTGATTTATAGTAAATGTTCAGCAATGAGATTCATCAGTTCAGCATTACACTTTTCGTTTTCTTTCAGACTCATCCTTTGTTCTGTAGCCTCATTTGCATCAAGGATGTATAATTGTGGAAATTTTGGTGGTTGTCCTATTTCTAGGTAAAGTATTCCAGTACGGTGGTAGATATGGCCATGAATTTTAAAACAATACGGTCCGAATCCAGGGGCGGTGCAATGTTGACACTAAATGAAGCAAATGCATGAGAACTGTTGATGCTTCTGATATTGTCCATAAAATTTCTACTGTGTTGATGCGTTCCTTTCATCAATTGCTCAAACAGATCTGAGTAGTGAATTCTCGGTACCATAACTTTCCCTTTTTGACAGCATTGAGTAAACGTATTGCTTTTTGAGAAAAATGAGGAGAACAGAGGGTAGAGAGGAAGGGGGGCTTTGTTTTATTTATCAACTAACCATAGATACCCAAAAAAATCCAGTTCAGCTGGGGGTGTCTTCTCTAGCTACTAATTGTGGGTAGGACAGTATGGACCACCATGTTGGTAGTTAATATTTTCAACCTTATTATATTGGGTAAACGTATCTCGGATATGGAATTTTCTCCATCCCTTGATGTTTGCCCTTGTTAAATGGCTTCCTATACCCCTGAACTTGACCTGAACTGGATTTTTTTGGGTGTCTATGGTTAGTTGATTAATAAAACAAAGCCCTCCTTCCTCTCTACCCTCTGTTCTCCTCATTTTCCACTCTCTTACTTTCTACTTTCATCTTGGGAGGTAGGAGGGAAATACTTTCCCTGTCAAAATGATTGTATGGTATCCTTGGGGACTTATCTCTCCTTTATATTGCTCTAAGATCTATCTCTAAAGACCAATTGCGTTGGTTTTAATAGGCTTTTCTAACTAATTGCAACATTGATAAATCCACCTCTGTGGTATTAAACGCGCTTTGGAACCTTTAATTCATTTACATCACTCTTTGTATAATCCCTTTAAGATCTATAATACTCTGGGCATACTTGCGGTCTATACTTTGCTTATACTCTCCATCTATTGCATAAACTGCACTGATCTGTAACATGGGTGGAAGAGCCCCATTATGGCAACTTTCCCCCAGTATATTGAAATAGATCGCCTTTTTCTTGATGTAAAAACTCTAGTCAGAGAGGAGAATAACCGGGCACTATCCGTGGTAGACATATACTAATAAATCCTTTATGAATGATGGCAACAGTTTAATGGTGGTGCTCGCTATAAGTAAGTGCAAACAGGACGCAAACAAGAATAAAGACCAGCAGCACTCACCAAAGTGGAGTCTTCTCTTTTAATTACGATTCCAACAAAGTTACATTGAGGAAGCGTCTGACGTCAGGTCCGGTCATAAATAGCCGGAAACCGACATTCTCAGAGCCAAGGTGCAATAAAAAGTCATTAACAATACTAGATTGAAACATGCAACAAGCGCTATATACAGAAATAAGATAGACTTAATACTTGAAGAACGAATATGAGACAAGCAGTCAACTATAATCAAGATCACAACGTATTCACTGATCTCAGGGAGACCAGTCCAAGAAAACACTGCGGGCAGCTGGCTAAAGCGCTCAACACAGTGAATTCCTAGGCGCATTGCCTCCTGGGAATTATGAATATGCAAATAAGTCTGTGGAGCCTCGGTTAGGAGTCTCAAACACAGGACTAGCCAGATATCCTTCCAGGGAAGGACCCAGTCAAGGGGTGGCTCCTTGCGGAGAACACCATAACCACCATGTTAAGTGGCCCTTTTAGTCAATATCCAGCTCTTTTACAAGCTTAGAGATATGACAAGGGAATACCAAGACCAGGTATCCATCCACAGACAGCTGTTTTGGGGTGTTGCCCCTCATCAGTGTGGAGTAGGATTCTGGCTAGGTGGAAGCAAGGCCTAGTAGACCAACATCACAAAGTATTCACTGATCTCAGGGAGACCAGTCCAAGAAAACACTGCGGGCAGCTGGCTAAAGCGCTCAACACAGTGAATTCCTAGGCGCATTGCCTCCTGGGAATTATGAATATGCAAATAAGTCTGTGGAGCCTCGGTTAGGAGTCTCAAACACAGGACTAGCCAGATATCCTTCCAGGGAAGGACCCAGTCAAGGGGTAGCTCCTTGCGGAGAACACCATGGAAGGATATCTGGCTAGTCCTGTGTTTGAGACTCCTAACCGAGGCTCCACACACTTATTTGCATATTCATAATTCCCAGGAGGCAATGCGCCTAGGAATTCACTGTGTTGAGCGCTTTAGCCAGCTGCCCGCAGTGTTTTCTTGGACTGGTCTCCCTGACATCAGTGAATACTTTGTGATGTTGGTCTACTAGGCCTTGCTTCCACCTAGCCAGAATCCTACTCCACACTGATGAGGGGCAACACTCCGAAACAGCTGTCTGTGGATGGATACCTGGTCTTGGTATTCCCTTGTCATATCTCTAAGCTTGTAAAAGAGCTGGATATTGACTAAAAGGGCCACTTAACATGGTGGTTATGGTGTTCTCCGCAAGGAGCCACCCCTTGACTGGGTCCTTCCCTGGAAGGATATCTGGCTAGTCCTGTGTTTGAGACTCCTAACCGAGGCTCCACAGACTTATTTGCATAACTATAATCAAGAGACATATGCTGATACCGTAAACCAACTAGGATCTGCAGCTCAGCCTGTAACAATCATATATATCCTAAAAGTTGGGTAATGTGCAGCCTAAGTTACCCAACTTGCACCTTGGCTCTGAGAATGTCGGTTTCCGGCTATTTATGACCGGACCTGACGTCAGACGCCAGTCAGGACCAGTCAAAGTGGCGTCCAGCTGCGAAACGGTCACCGTCGTCTCTTCACCTCCCTCCCCCTCAGCACAACCTCCTCAATGTAACTTTGTTGGAATCGTCATTAAAACAGAAGACTCCACTTTGGTGAGTGCCGCTGGTCTTTATTCTTATTTGCGTCCTAAAATATATATATTTTATGCTCTAAACATGCCCACTTTGTGTGCTGAGGTAAGCCTGTGCGACTCCTCTCTCCCAATGCAAGACATATTGCCTTGTCTGATTACTATTGTATAAGAGACTCCTAAGACATGCGCGCTATGATTCCGGCGCATGCGCATTTGAGCATGTCGCCGCCCTGTAAGCTGCCATGTTCTGGGAGTTTGTCATGCGCAAAATTTGCCAAATTTTGCTAGCTTCGCGGGGGGAGTAATACCATCGAAGATGGATCTTCTTCAGCAGTTCTGTGTAATTAATGCATCTAGAGGCCGCCAGTACACAATGTACAGCGTCTTCCCAGTCCTCCGCCTCCGCCCGGAAACCTAGTTCCTTCTCCCATTTTCTTGCATGTGGCAATTGCCCAGGGGCATCACTCTCCAGCAGCTCTAAGTACAGTAGTGAGTAGTGACAAAGACCTTAGGGGGCGCGGAGAGGCAAGCAGGCTGTGTCTAAGAGCCGAAGGGGAGCCCGGGGAGTGCAGGTCGTGGCCAAATGTGTTCGAGCGAATGAAGTATGATACTTGGTAGAATTGAAGAAATGTTGTCTTCAGGTCAGGGTATTTGGCTATAAATTCCTCTAGAGTAAAGAATCGGTGGCCGTGGAGGAGCTCGCTCAGTCTCTTGGGACCTTTATCCCTCCAAAGGGAAAGGTTTAGGGAGTGGATGAACCAAAGTAATGCCTCAAGGGGAAAATCCTCCGGAGGGAGTTTGGCCCGGTCCTCCCCAGCGGACTCCACACCGCCAACAGCTCTCTGATCGTGCCAAGTAGATGTGAGCTTTGAACACGACCCACAGAGCTCGCTGCTAAGAGAGAACGGAGCGAGCTCCCCCGTAGTGTGTCCTCCTCAATCTGTTTCCACCCCTGAGTTTCTTTCTCACGCCACCACTTCCCCGCCACCTCTAGAACAGTCGTTCTGCGATACTTCTCGACATCCAGGACTCCCATGTCTCCCCTCCTAATATGTCCGTAAAGTACCCCTAATTCTTGCCGGTTTGTGAGCCCAGACACATTTAGTAAACATAGATTGTAATCGAGAGATTAATTTAGCAGGGTAGTGGATCGGGACACACCGAAACATGTACAGAACCCTGGGGAGCTACATCATACTTACCATCTCGATCCTCGCCATCCATGACATAGAGCTCAATGGGAGTTCGCCAAGAGCCCCACTAATGTCTGACAATAGGCGCTCGATATTTTTTTCCGCCACCCTAGAAGGAGGGCAGAGAAAGATCCCCAGGTAGGGGATCCCCACAGGGGACCACCTAAAGGGGAAGGATCCAGCTAGTCGTTCTGAATCACTCCCCGAAATTCCTATTGGGAAAAGCATAGATTTGCCCACTTTAAGTTTGTAGAAGGAAATTCGTGCAAAGAGGTCAAGCTTGTCCATAACTCCCGGGAGGGAGGAGTGGGGGTTCTCCGTTACTATAATGACATCATCGGCATAGAGGCCCACCACATGTTTTCTACTCCCCACCGTAATCCCCGATATAGTTGGGTCAGCCCTCAAGGAAGCCGCAAGGGGTTACACGACAAGGGAGAACACCAGTGGGGAGAGGGGGCAACCCTGCCGAGTGCCATTCGAAATACGGAAGGTTCGGGAGGCATACCCCGATGTCAGGACTTTCGCACAAGGGTGCGAGTAAAGGCTGAGGATTGCATAACAAGAGAAATAGTGGAGCCATAAATTGCTTGAAAACATATAAATATTTTTATTGAGGGACAAGATATATGAATGGTGATCAGTAAAAAGGACAGCACATATACTGGTACAGTATATATATATATATATATATATATATATATATATATATATATATATATATATATGCTCACAGAGCTCAGCAAAATACATAACAATGGATACATCAAAACTGTATGAAAACAGTGTGAGAAAGTGGCTGGTAATAACAGAATGTAAATTAACACCAATATGGTCATCTATTTCTGCCCAGATTCACTATCAAACACACAGGGTAAAAAACCTCCCATGCACCCAAACATATCATTATTGCTGATCTAATACATAGTAAACAGCATACCAAGTAAAGTGCTCAAGTGCAAAGAGATGGGGGAACCCCTTCCGTGTCGGCGATGACGTGGCGGTTTGAGCGCCGGAAGTGACGTATCGGGTCCGGCACTATGCATACATGCGCCGCTGAAAAGAGCTTCTAATGAGATAAGCACCACAGGTGTGCTACTAATATATATAGGCGCCACACAGAGGGTCCGGTACTCCCATGAAGAAGCACTGATACCATCAACACGCGAAACGTGCGTTGGAGTTCGGCACGGAAGGGGTTCCCCATCTCTTAGCACTTGAGCACTTTACTTGGTGTTCGGTTTACTGTATGCTGTTTATAGTGAATCTGGGCAGAAATAGATGACCATATTGGTGTTAATTTACATTCTGTTATTATCAGCCACTTTCTCACACTGTTTTCATACAATTTTGATGTATCCATTGTTATGTATTTTGCTGAGCTCTGTGAGCATCTATATGTTGGAAGCCAACATGGACAGTTTCAATTTCTGAATCACTGGATTTACTGGATAAAACCAAATCTCACCCAAGGCCTACATCAAAGACAGATCAAGTGTTATGAGGGGGCTGTGTATCTAAGGCTACGTTCACACATCGCGTATTATTTGCGCTTTTTTGCGCGCGTATTTCCCCCCAAAGCGGACCTGCGTCTGCGTGTCACAGCAAAGTGAATGCACTTTCACTTTTGCTGTTCACACGCAGCGCAATTTTCGGCAGCGCTTTTATGGGAGAAAGCGCGCGTGTAAAAAGAATGAACATGTCAATTCTTTCCGTCTTTTTACGTGCGCGTTCTCCCATAGGCCCCATTTTAACCCCTGGAATTACGCATCGCCGTTCAGACGATGCGCATTCCAGAGCGGGGCAAGGGGTATGTGCAGGAAATGATGTCACACGGGAACAGCCCCAGGGAAAACAGGAAATCCCATCATTTTGGGATTCCTGCCTTCCCGTGGCTGTCCCTGTGTGACCGAGTGTCTGGGCATGATGGCCGCGCCGGCGTTCAATATGTGTATATGTGGACCGCCTCATTGACAAGGTAAGTATCTGTGTGTAATGTATGTGTGGTGTGTATGTACTATGTGTATGTGTGTCCTGTCTGTGTCGTGTGTGTGTGTGTGTGAGTGACTCCCCCAGGATACTCACCGCTCCTCAGGATGCATGGGAGAGGCGTCCGGTCCTCCTCGCAGCTTCTAGCATCTGCCGGTGAAGCGATCAGCTGACTGTCAGCTGAGCCGGTCAGCTGACAGATCGCTTCACCGGCACACCGACAGACATGAAGGAAGCTGCAGAGGACATGGGGGCATTGCAGAGGACATGGGCCAGCCGAGAGGGAGGTAAGTATGTATGTGTGTTTGTATGTATGTATATGTATGTGTGTGTGTGTGTGTGGATGTGTGTGGTGTGTGTGTGTGTATGTATGTGTGTGGATGTATGTGTGTGTGTATGTGTGTGTGGATGTATGTATGTGTGTGTGTGTGTGTGTGTGTGTGTGGATGTATGTATGTGTGTGTGTGTGTGTGGATGTATGTGTGTGTGTGTGTGTGGATGTATGTGTGTGTGTGTGTGTGGATGTATGTGTGTGTGTGTGTGTGTGTGTGTGTGTGTGTGGATGTATGTGTGTGTGTGTGTGGATGTATGTGTGTGTGTGGATGTATGTGTGTGTGTGGATGTATGTGTGTGTGTGGATGTATGTATGTGTGTGTGTGTGGATGCATGTGTGTGTGGATGTATGTGTGTGTGTGTATGTATGTGTTTGTGTGTGTGTATGTGTGTGTGTGTATGCATGTATGTGTATGTATGTGTGTGTATGCATGTATGTGTGTGTGTGTGTATGCATGTATGTGTATGTATGTGTGTGTGTGTGTGGATGTATGTGTGTGTGTGGATGTATGTGTGTGGATGTATGTGTGTGTGTGGATGTATGTGTGTGTGTGGATGTATGTATGTGTGTGTGTGTGGATGTATGTGTGTGTGTGTGGATGTATGTGTGTGTGTGTGTGTATGTATGTGTGTGGATGTATGTGTGTGTGTATGTGTGTGTGGATGTATGTATGTGTGTGTGTGTGTGTGTGTGGATGTATGTATGTGTGTGTGTGTGGATGTATGTGTGTGTGTGTGTGTGGATGTATGTGTGTGTGTGTGTGTGGATGTATGTGTGTGTGTGTGTGTGGATGTATGTGTGTGTGTGTGTGTGTGTGTGTGGATGTATGTGTGTGTGTGTGTGGATGTATGTGTGTGTGTGTGTGGATGTATGTGTGTGTGTGGATGTATGTGTGTGTGTGGATGTATGTATGTGTGTGTGTGTGGATGCATGTGTGTGTGGGTGGATGCATGTGTGTGTGGATGTATGTGTGTGTGTGTATGTATGTGTTTTGTGTGTGTGTATGTGTGTGTATGCATGTATGTGTATGTATGTGTGTGTATGCATGTATGTGTGTGTGTGTATGCATGTATGTGTATGTATGGTGTGTGTGTGTGGATGTATGTGTGTGTGTGGATGTATGTGTGTGGATGTATGTGTGTGTGTGGATGTATGTGTGTGTGTGGATGTATGTATGTGTGTGTGTGTGGATGTATGTGTGTGTGTGTGGATGTATGTGTGTGTGTGTGTGTATGTATGTGTTTGTGTGCATGTATGTGTGTGTGTGTATGCATGTATGTGTATGTATGTGTGTGTGTATGTATGTATGTGTTTATGTGTGTGTGTGGATGTATGTATGTGTGTGTGTTGTGTATATGTGTGTGTGTGTGTGGATGCGTGCGTGTACATGAGCGTGCATGGATGTGTGCGTACATGAGCGTGTGTGGACGAGTGCGTGCATGGATGAGTGTGTGCATGGATGTGTGCATGCGTGGACATGTGCATGCGTGGACGTGAGCGTACGTGAGCATGCGTGTGTGTGCGTAGATGTGTGCATGGATGGATGTGTGCGTGGACGTGTGTGTGTGGATGTGCGTGCGTGGATGTGCGTGTGTGGATGCGTATGTGGATATGCGCGTGCGTGGATGTGTGTGTGTGGATGTCAGTGTGCGTGAATGTGTGCGTGTGTGGATGCATATGTGGAAGTGCGTATGTGGATGTGTGTGCGTGGATGTGCGTACGTGGATGTCAGCATGCGTGGATATGCGTGTGTGAATGTCACCATGCGCGGATGTCACTGTGCGCGGATGTATGTGGATGTCCGTGCGTGGATGCGTATGTGGATGTCAGCGTGCGTGAATGTGTGCGTGCGTGGATGCATATGTGGAAGTGCGTGCGTGGATGTCAGCGTGTGTGGATGTTAGCGTGCGTGGATGCATATGTGGCTGTATGTGCGTACGTGGATGTCAGCATGCGTGGATATGCGTACGTGAATGTCACTGTGCGTGGATGTACGTGCGTGGATGTACGTGCGTGGATGTGCGTGCGTGGATGTCAGCATGCGTGAATGTGTGCGTGCGTGGATGCATATGTGGATGTGCGTGCGTGGATGTCAGTGGATGTGCGTGCGTGGATGTCAGTGGATGTGCGTGCGTGGATGTCAGCGTGTGTGGATGTCAGAGGATGTGCATGCGTGGATGTGCGTGCGTGGATGTGCGTGCGTGGATGTGCGTGCGTGGATGTGTGCGTTCGTGGTTGAGTGTGTGGGTGTGTGCGTTCGTGGATGCATATGTGGATGTGCGTGCATGGATGTCAGTGGATGTGCGTGCGTGGATGTCAGCGTGTGTGGATGTCAGCGTGCGTGGATGTCAGCGTGCGTGTGTGGATGTGCGTGCGTGGATGCGTATGTGGATGTGCATGCGTGAATGTGTGCATGCGTGGATGATGGGTGCATGGGTGGATGGATGGGTGCAACAAGGGATCAAGTGTCCTCTTGTTGTAGTCTCTGGGATCATAGTCATGGTTCACTGTATGACAGATCATTGTCATACAGTGCACCATATCTGTGATCCCAGAGACTGTAGGAAGAGGACACTTGATCCCTTGCTGTAGTCTCTGGATTGAGCAGAGGCGATCAAGCGTCGTGGGACATTCGTTGTGGACTACGTCGGAGGCGATCGAGCGTCGTGGGACCTTCGTTGTGGACTATGTCGGAGGTGATCGAGCGTCGTGGGACCTTCGTTATGGACTACGTCGGATCTTTATAATAAAGATGGAGTCTGAATTTTGTTTGTGTTTTTTTTTCAAAATAAAAATATTTTTCTCTATGTGTATTTATTGACTACTTACCAGAGATTCCTAATGGCGGGTCTAACATTGGCCCAATATTATGAATCTCGGGCTTAGTGCCAGTTGCCAATAAAAAGCTGGCATTAACCCCTTTATTACCCAGTTTGCCACCGGCACCAGGGCAACTGGAAGAGCATGGGTACAGCGCCAGAAAATGGCGCTTCAATGAATGCGCCATTCTCTGGGGTGGCTGCGGGCTGCAATTCGCAGCATGGGGGGCCCAGAACGCTTGGGCATTTCCATGCTGAGGATTCCAGCCCCCAGCTGCCAAGTTGTACCTGGCTGGACCAAAAATATGGCGGAGCCCTACGTCATTTTTTTTTCTTGAATTTGTTCTAGAAATAAAAAAAAAAAAGGGGCTTCGCTGTATTTTTGGTTGCAGCCAGGTACAACGAGGCAGCTGGGGGTTGCTGGCAGTCTGTAGCTGCCAAGTTGTACCTGGCTGGACCAAAAATATGGCGGAGCCCTACGTCATTTTTTTTTTCTAGAATTAGTTCTAGAAATAAAAAAAAAAGTCCTTCGTTGTATTTTTGGTAGCCAGCCAGGTACAACTTGGCAGCTGGCTGACTGGAATCCTCAGCGTGGAGAGACCCAAATGTTGTGGGTCCCCCACGCTGCAAATTGCAACCCACAGCGACCCAAGAAAATAGCGCATTCATTAGAGGCGGCATTTTCTGGTGCTGCAACCCAACTCTTCCAGTTGCCCTTGTGCTGGTGGTACACAGGTTCTCCAAACGCGACATGGTGTCCGCTAACAATTTGAATGGAAAATGAGCTCAAATTGTTAGCGGACACCATGTTTCGAGGGTCCCTGTGTGTCTCCACATTGGAGCTCCCCCACAAAGGGAGGCTAAGGAGGAGAGGAGGATATGGAGGAGACGAGACCAGGGAGGCCAGGGACGACAGAAAAGGGAGGCCAGGGAGGAGAGGAGGCCACTGTACAGTGCTAACCACTGAGCCACTGTATACAGTGCTAACAACTGAGCCACCATATACAGTGCTAACCACTGAGCCACCATACAGAGCTAACCACTGAGCCACCGTATACAGTGCTAACCACTGAGCCACCGTATACAGTGCTAACCACTGAGCCACCGTGTACAGTGCTAACTACTGAGCCACCATATACAGTGCTAACCACTGAGCCACCATATACAGTGCTAACCACTGAGCCACCGTATACAGTGCTAACCACTGAGCCACCATATACAGTGCTAACCACTGAGCCACCGTATACAGTGCTAACCACTGAGCCACCATATACAGTGCTAACCACTGAGCCACCATATACAGTGCTAACCACTGAGCCACCATATACAGTGCTAACCACTGAGCCACCGTACAGTGCTAACCACTGAGCCACCATATACAGTGCTAACCACTGAGCCACCATACAGTGCTAACCACTGAGCCACTGTACAGTGATTACCACTGAGCCACCATATACTCCATATAAATCTTGCAACAACAGTGTAGTTTCTGGAGAGAGGACTGTGCTATTCAGCGGCTATTTATACGGCACCTGTTCATTTCACCGCACTCCCGATGCAATAGCATCGGGCCTATTTCTAGTTTTTTTTTAATAATAAAGATTATTTTTACAAAAGTGTTTTTTTTTTTTTTCCAATCTCAATTTCCCTATTGCTAATAGCTGGCTGTCACACTGACGGCTGACATTACCAATAGGGGCTTGGTGGCAGCTGTCAAAAAAGGTGTCACCAACCCCGTTATTACCCAGACTGCCACCGCCCAGGGCAGCTGGAAGAGCGAGGTACCTGCCAGGTTTGGCATCTCTCATTGAGGCGCCACTCCTGGGGCGGCTGTTGGCTGCGGTCCTTAGCGTGGGGGGCCCAGAACGGTTGGGCCTCACCACGCTGAGGATTCCAGCCCCCAGCTGCTTGGGTTACCCTTGCTGGACATAGAAAATGCAGCATGTAGATTGTCCATTCTCCAGTACACTTTTCAATGGAGAATGTAATAATGGAAAAGAAAGGAAATGACATCACAAGGTTTTTTTTTTTCGTTTTTTTTTTAACACACTTTATTTCTATGTGTTTGCAGTACACATGCAGAAAAAGACGCGTCCGTAAAAAAACGCATCAAAAAAACGCATGTGTGTGAACGCACAGGCGTTTTTTTACGCACGTAAAAAAACGCGCGTATTTCTTTAGAAAACTGCATGCGTAAAAATACGCGACAAAATACGCGATGTGTGAACGTAGCCTTAGGCAGGAAGGAGACATTGTATATGTCTTGTGTGGTGTGATGCTCTGTTCTATTATGGAGTAAAGAATGCACCTACAATTACAGATGGATATCTTGCCAGTGTCCTCAAGTAATCTACATATGTATACAGCCCCTGTGGGTTCGGAGTATAAACCATTGCTCCTCAGTTAGACATCCTGTCTGTAGACTATGGATATGTATATTGGTACACAATACTTGTGGTGATTGGATTACAAACTATTGTTCTTTAGGTGGACATGTTGGAGCAACTCCAAATGGAGTTGAACCTGTTCTACACCAGGGCTTTCTTCCCAAGTGCAAGGATGCCATCTGCAGGAAGGTGATTACCAATACAACTATGTTCAGAAAGACCTTTGACCCTTTGGAATTAAATGAGAGCCACCTTCAGGAGATCATCGACATCAGCAGCCATGTGCATGTTCCTGGATGACTCAAAAGACTGCGACCTGATTGGATGGTACCATTATGTGGAGGTGTTACAGGGATGGGCAATGTATGGGCCATGTTTGATTGTGTGACTGATATAAAGGGAGCTGAACACCAGACTAGTCAGTCAATCTTCCCATTCCCCATCCCCTTACCATCCCTGTCCCTGTTAGGTTTCCCTTATTTATGTCATTGTAAATACCCTATTTGTAATAAATTCCCTTTCCCAAAGATCCAGTAGATCTTGTTAATTCTTATTAACTGGCACCCCATAACTGCAGCGGATTCTACATTTGGCACCCCAGATGGGACTGTGATTAAATTCCACAGTGAATCCACAAAACATTAATCTGCTGAAGTCTACATTTGGAAAAGCGTGGAGATCAAAGAACCAAGGGATCTGGATCTTGGTGGAAACGGAAATATTGGTGAGTAAGCGAAAAAAAAAAAAAGAAAAAAAAACCTTGTAACCTATGTTGTATGTTACTCCAAATAATTCTGCTGTTGCTGTATATCAAATAGTGTATTAATAATGTTAACAGTGTATCGTTGGATGCATTTAGCAAAAGTAGAATAGCATTGGTAGTTGGAAGAATAGTACATGTCAGAGTCAGTTTGGATGTGTGTTTGGAAAGTGTAGATGTATTGGTATAATGAGTTTAGACCTTTTGGATGTCGGTGTTGTAAGGTCTAGTGTTAAACTCACTTTGGAATTTTTGTTCTGTAAATGTTTGCATTTTGTTGAAGAATATGGAGTTTGTGGGAAAGTATATGAAGAAGTACGCTTCTGCCGTTTACCATGTCAGTGCAGATAATTCTTTAGGAGTCCAATATGATGACTTGATAGCGCAATGTAAGATTTATAATAATAATTTAGATCATAAAGTGCTCGGTAAGAAACTGAAAAAGGAAAAATTAAGCAATGAAATTTCACTGTTGCTTAAGATGAAGGAATTGGCTGAGTTGAAAGAAGCAAATTGGTTGAAGCAAAGGCTACAATTGAAAGAGGATATAGACAAGATTAGTGATTCAGTTAAGGGCCTGTCACACGCGTCAATGTCGTCAGTGAGATGATCGCTGACGACATTGACGGCTGATCGCTGGTGAGCTGTCGCACAGGCAGACTCACCAGCGATCAATTGGCCAGAAACATCGTGGAAACGATTTAAATATCGTTTCCACGATGTCTTGCTCCCGCTGCCAGGCTGCTGGAAGCGGGAGCAGGCTGGTCTCCAAGGTAAACTGCGGGTATCTAGGCAGCGCGCGCTGCCTAGATACCCGACGTGTACCTTAGTTACCAGCCTCCTCCGCTCACCGGCTGGTATCTAAGGTACACAGCGGGTAACTAGGGACCCTAGTTACCCGCTGTGTACCTTAGATACCAGCCGGTGAGCCAGGGGCGGACCTTGCTGCCCGGGGGCCCTGGTGCAGCGGCAGAGAGAGGAGGGGCGGGCTCAGCAGGAAGCTTCCCTGGTTAACCCCCTCTCCTCTGCCACACTGGCACAGGGACATGGGGGGCGGCTGGGGACCCCCCTGCAGGGCTAACCTGCGTCCAGCGGGGCCCCTGTGAGCCGGAGCAGCAGCAGAGAGAGGAGGGGCGGGCTCAGCCGGGGGAAGCAGGAAGCTTCCCTGGTTAACCCCCTCTCCTCTGCCACACTGGCACAGGGACAGCGGAGCGGAGGAGGCTGGTAACTAAGGTACACGTCGGGTATCTAGGCAGCGTGCGCTGCCTAGATACCCGCAGTTTACCTTAGTTACCAGCTCCCAGCGCTTGTGAGAGGCGCTGGGAGCTGGAATATCGCTAGTCCCGGTGTCACATGCAGCGATGCTGCGTGTCCACCGGGCGACAATCGCCAGGTTTTAGAGCAGGTTCTAAAACCTGGCAATCATCAACCAGCGATTTATCGCTGGTTGATTCAGTATGTCACACGCGTCAATATCGCTGCAACGTCACGTGCAGCCGATATCGTGCAGGCGATATTGACGCATGTGACAGGCCCTTTAGTGAAATTTCTGATAATACAACTGGTGAAATACATGGTTTACAATCAGATGTACATGAATTAGCTGTGAGAAATAGGAATTTGGAGGAACAATTAAAGGAATGTAAATTGAGAGCAACTTCACAAACAACTCAAGTTTGCTCTTTAGAACTGAAAATTAGTCAACTGGAGAAGTTAGTTGCAACTTTAGAGAGACAATTGCAACATGTACAGTCTCTTACATCAAAGAAATGCAGTCTTGAGACAGTCAATGTATGTACCCTTTCTAATGAGGATACAAGTGATGTCAGAGTTAGATCTCTGTTGGTGGATTGTAACTCATTGCTAACTATTTCTGAAAAGATTCATCATTGTCAACTTCTTGGTAAATTTGACTCACATATTTCTCCAGTCATTTTGTCGAATAGATTTGAGGCTGTGGTCCAGCAATATAATCTGAATAATAGAAATGCTTGGTCTTTGCTCCAAGCTTGGCTTCCAGGGCCACTTGCAGCACAACTGAAACCTGAACAAAGTGTTGATAACTGTAAAGGTGCAGAGTTAAGAAGGAAGGAATTGCAACGTATCGTAGATGGAAGAGATATTAGGGGTGAAAATGCCCTAGCAATGTTAAGATTCAGGAAATATGATGATCCTATGCTTTTCTGTAATAATTATCTTGCACTGTATAGAACGGTATATAATTGTCTGGATATGTCTCAGGATGATGCTAATTTTCTGTATTCAATGGCAATTCATTGTAATGTAGATTACACCACAGGGGTCAGTCTAAGAAATACCAGCACATTTGAAAATTTTGTAAATATACTAAGAGACTGGTGTAATGAGTCAACAGAGAAGGATGAAACATCAAAATATATATCTGCGGTATACAGGCCAAGAAAAAGATATGTTCGGTATTGTTATAACTGCGGCAGAGCAGGACATATTAAACGTTATTGTAATACAGAACCAAAGAGACATTCACTGCACAAAAAGGTTGATAGTCTTGATTCTGTGGAGGAAATTGACACCACCAACACAGAGTTCACAGAAACATGTGAAAGGATAGGTGATTTAAAATTACAAACAATGCAGAGCCCAAATGTTCACAAAGTAGAGACAGAAAGACAGCAGGATACCAGACATTGTAGTCCACAAAGAGAAGGAGCTAACAACCCAGCATTCAGTCTATTAGAAAGTCAATTATTCTACTTATTTTTGAGTTGGTCACAAATTGCTTTACCTCTATTGCTAAGTAACGGCACAATGTACCAAATTGTTGGGTAAACATTGGGTTTTGGTTGTCCAGTTAGTTATGAATTAGCATAAGGATAATGCATAGGATAAAGTGTTTTGTATATGATTTGTACAGGTGATCTAATTATGTTTGTGTTTCCTTTTAGACTGGAGACCAATTTTGACGTGACATCAAAACAATCAGAATAACTAATATTTTGTTTAACAGATCAGATACAGTACTGCATCCATGGATAATTAGTTCTCTCTACAATTAGTATCTTGATGTACATTCATGGCTAATATGTTATTGAAATCCACGTGGTTTAGACAATGAGCTCAAAGTACATGTTTAAATAATTGTTTGCAAACAATTGAATTAGTAATCATCCCATTGTGATGAATAGATATTTACCTGATGGTTGTTTGTTGGTTTGTATGTGTGTTCTATATCTTGTTTCACAGGTAACTATTTTCTGTCAGGACCTGAAGTTGGATATACATAACTTGTATGACAGTGCCAACCAATACAAAGCTATGGTTTTTTGGTGAAATATGCTGAACCAGCTTGACTACTTTACTCATCTGTATTCATCTTGAGACAGATAAAGTTGAGTTAACTCTAATTGTTCTATGTTTGTCAGTTTTGTGTCAGTCCTGTGCAATGCATTGTTTGAGTCACAATACTATCTTGCTCCTAATATTCATGCTGCTCAGGAGCATTATTTTTTTAAAACATATATACACAGTTATTTTTTTTTTTTTTTTTTTAAACAGCTGTATTTTTATTTTAATATTTTTCTTACATAATTTTTTTTCTCACATTTTATTTTTTTTTTTTCCCTTCCTTTTATTTTGTTTGGTACCACTTTTTGGTACCAAAGGGGCGTAGAATTACCAAGTGATGGCATATGTCTAAGGAGTTTAAAATTATTTTTGCAATAAAATTTTTGTTTTTAATTATTATTATTTTTTTTAAAGTAATATTTTTACTGATTGCACATAATTGCATGTAAAATCAAGTGCTCAGTTTAAATTTTGTTGTAGAAGAAGCATTATGCAGGTTATGACTGCTAAGAATCTGATACTGCCCTTGTTCTTTATTTCCAGGATCTGTGATGGAGCAAAGGTTAACTTCAAAATTTGTATCCTGGATGAGCTATGATTTGATAGCAATTGGATTGATAAAACTACCTTTGTGGAATATTTCTTGGGATTTTGCAAGATAAATTAACATGTATCTCAACTCATAAAAATATAAGTGTACTTAAATATAAAAAAAATATATACAAGATGGAAGGACTGATAAAAGAGTGCCATTAAAGGAAAACATATGCATTTCCTAATATGCCATACTACGAAATTGTCTAGTTCTATCAGCAAGTGTGATATGTATTTTAGTAAATAACAAGAAGATACCTTTAATGGAATACTAGACACCCTTATCTATATCACATGTGAATTGTGCACTGTGTATTAGTACAATATTTACATATAATATGCAATGTGCTATATGTAATCAGAGGAGAAGGAGATTGTTTTAAAGTTTGACAAGTAAACACCAAGATTATCATTCATTGTATACATTACTAATTTAGAGGGATTGAGAATACCCCTAATTGCACATTTTGGGACAGTTTACATTGAGAAATGTTGCTATATTACTTTATGCAATATACTGTATTATTGTTTTATAGAAGCTATTGTATAATTGAAGCTTGTACATGGTGTTCACGTAATTCAGGTGCAATTTATAATAATTGTGATATAAATGCATCTCAATAGGTATGAATGAGAATGAATGTTGTGGGTCCAGCAATTTCTATGCCTTGTCCCTGTTAGTTACCTTGCATTGATGGTGCCCTGATGCTGCTACATATATGGACTAAATGGACAATGATTCTGAAGCAGAACTATATTTGTCATGCCCTGTTCATAAGTGTGTGTGTGTCATTCAGACACAAAGGGGCGTATGTTGGAAGCCAACATGGACAGTTTCAATTTCTGAATCACTGGATTTACTGGATAAAACCAAATCTCACCCAAGGCCTACATCAAAGACAGATCAAGTGTTATGAGGGGGCTGTGTATCTAAGGCAGGAAGGAGACATTGTGTATGTCTTGTGTGGTGTGATGCTCTGTTCTATTATGGAGTAAGGCTGCCTTCACACTTGCAGATGGATCTGCAGCGTTTTGCAGATGCATCTGCAAGTGTGAGCATGCTGACCGCGGCCCCTATGTTTATAATAGGGCGCACGCGGTGTGAAAGCTCTCATTCACTCTATATGTGTACTGTCAGCAGGCGTATGCCTGCTTACAGATCACACTCTCCCGCCCGCAGCATGGACGCTACATCTCGCGTCCACAGTGCGGACGGGAGTGTGTGATCTGTCAGCAGGCATACGCCTGCTGACAGTACACATATAGGAGTGAATGAGAGCTTTCACACCGCGTGCGCCTATTATAAACATAGGGGCCGCGGTCAGCATGCTCACACTTGCAGATGCATCTGCAAAACGCTGCAGATCCATCTGCAAGTGTGAAGCCAGCCTAAAGAATGCACCTACAATTACAGATGGATATCTTGCCAGTGTCCTCAAGTAATCTACATATGTATACAGCCCCTGTGGGTTCGGAGTATAAACCATTGCTCCTCAGTTAGACATCCTGTCTGTAGACTATGGATATGTATATGGTACACAATACTTGTGGTGATTGGATTACAAACTATTGTTCTTTAGGTGGACATGTTGGAGCAACTCCAAATGGAGTTGAACCTGTTCTACACCAGGGCTTTCTTCCCAAGTGCAAGGATGCCATCTGCAGGAAGGTGATTACCAATACAACTATGTTCAGAAAGACCTTTGACCTTTGGAATTAAAGGAGAGCCACCTTCAGGAGATCATCGACATCAGCAGCCATGTGCATGTTCCTGGATGATTCAAAAGACTGCGACCTGATTGGATGGTACCATTATGTGGAGGTGTTACAGGGATGGGCAATGTATGGGCCATGTTTGATTGTGTGACTGATATAAAGGAAGCTGAACACCAGACTAGTCAGTCAATCTTCCATTCCCCATCCCCTTACATTGTATCCCTGTCCCTTTGTTAGGTTTCCCTTATTTATGTCATTGTAAATACCCTATGTGTAATAAATTCCCTTTCCCAAAGATCCAGTAGATCTTGTTAATTCTTATTAACTGGCACCCCATAACTGCAGCGGATTCTACAATATATATATATATATATATGTATATATATATATATATATATATTTACTGTACCAGTATATGTGCTGTGCTTTTTACTGATCACCATTCATATATCTTGTTGTCCCTCAATAAAAATATTTTTATGTTTTCAAGCAATTTATGGCTCCACCATTTCTCTTGTTATACTATGTATTTGTGTTGAGCCGCTGAACTGGACACCAGTGAAAACACTGGTACAGTTTTTTCATATAGCCATATGGAATTTCTTTGTTTAAAGGCTGAGGATTGTTGACAAGATAGGGCCTGAAAAACCAAAGGCGGAGAGGACCTCCCGGAGGTAACCCCAATGCACATTATCAAACGCCTTCCCGGAATCCAAGGAGAGGAACACACAAGGGCACCCCCTCCTCTCCGCCACCTCTATCAGGTTCAGCATCCTTCTCGTCAAGTCGTTAGCTTGCCTACCCTGCACGAAGACCACTTGGTCCCGATCTACTAGGAGGGGGATCACACAAACGGTTGGCTAGTAATTTGGCATAAAGTTTCAGATCCGTGTTTAGAAGAGATATCGGGGGAAAACTCTCCGGCCGGTCCTGGTCCTTTCCCGGTTTGGGAATAGTGGAAATCAAGGCTTCCAGTGCAACTTCCGGGATAGACCCGGCTGTTTGCCATCCGTTGAAGAGTCTCAAAAGGTACGGAGACAGGATCTGACCGTAGAGCTTGTAATATTCGTAGACAAACCCGTGAGGGCCATGGGCTGAGTTGCTTTTTACTCCCTTAATCACCGTATCTATCTCAGCTCGTGTAAAAGCGGTGTTAAGTTTGTCCAGGACATCCGAGGGAACTTTCGGGAGAGCAAGGCTCCCCAGGAAGTTTACTATAGTTTCTGTGGTGGGTTGGGGTGTCGAAAGGTCGTCCTTCAAATTATAAAGCTTCTCATAATACGCAGCGAATACTTCTGCAATCTTATTAGGATCTCTAACCAAGCCACCTGCCGCAGCCTTCATGGCTGTGACCATGCCCTTCGCAGCTTTTTTTTTTATCCTGCGAGCTAAGATTTTTCCCGCCCTATCCCCCGACTCGTAAAATTTAGTTTGCAATTTACGGAGCCCCACTTCGTGTTGTCTGAGTAGGAGGGATCGTAATTTATTCCGAGTATTGCGGATTTGAGACTGGAGAAGAGGCGAAGGCGCCTGTTTATTCGCTGCCTCCAGTTGTTGAATTTCAGTTGTCCAGTCACATAGAAGTTTTTCTCTGTGTTTTTTTAGCTCTGGCGGCTTTCTGAATCAGGAGACCACAGAGGATCGCCTTATGTTCATACCAAAGCGTGTCGTCCGCGATCTCCCCAGTGTCATTTAGTTTGAAATAGTCCGCAATCGACTCACCAATGCTCTCGACGACCTCCCAGTCCGTCAGGAGGCCCGCATTTAGCCTCCAAAGCCGGGGAGCACCACCTTCTATTCTAGTGATCACACCCAGCCCCGATGACCGGCAGCTTCTAAGGCGAGGTCGTTTACCAGAAAGAGTTCAATTCTAGAAGTAGGACCCATGCACAGGAGTAATCACTCTCCTCCGCGTGATGGTACCTCCAGACATCATGGAGGTGGTACTCATGACAGAGGCAGCCCAACGATCCTCCCCTCCGAAGTGTAGAAGAGGAGGAGTCGATGTGGGGCTCCATGATCGCTTTAAAGTCGCCACAACTATCAATTTACCCTTCACCTCTTTTTTTAAGCGTGCAAATAAGGCTCTCGCAAATTCCAGTTGACCCACATTCGGGCCGTACACACTAACCAACGTAAAACTGGATCCTCCAATGTCGCAAAAAATCAACATGTACCTCCCCGCAGGGTCTGAATAAGTGGAGTGGAGTGAAAATTGAACCGTGTGCTTGATAAAATGCAAACCCCTGCCTTTTTTATCGCCACATTGGCAAAAAAGCCATGGAGGAAATCTTTATGGTGAAGTCTGGCATTATCTGTCTCCAACAGGTGGGTCTCCTGAAAGCAGAGAACATCAGCTCTCGATGATTTGGCCTCCCGCCACAGGAAGGACCTCTTGGCGGGAGAATTAAGGCCATTAACATTCAGAGAGAGCACTCGTAGTGTCATGGCGAGACCCAGAAGAATCAGCGGGGAGGAGAAGAGAACAAGAACAAAAGGAAACAGGGAGATGAACTAGCGGGGGAGGGGGGTCGAGAGAGAGCATTCAAAATAGGGAAAGGAGCATCAGGAGGTGGTCAGGAAAGGAAACGGAAAGATACACCAGGGTAGGGGGGGAGGGAAGGGTACGGTAAGGAAGAAGGGGTCATCAACAGACAATACAATTATGTAAACTTCAGTAAGGATCCCCAACTAAAGGAATCAGGTCTATGAGGGGGTACTGGATGCAGACCCAAAACCTCAACCGTGCAACAGGCAACGGGAGGAAATGGATTACCCAGAATCCAGAACTAACTGGAAAGTACCTTACGAGATAATACCCTGAAGAGTCCCTCCAGAGAGACCCAGAAATGGTGGTATCTTCAAGCCCAGTTTGCAAAAGCGAAAATCAGGCGACGCCATCATCCTCCTGTGCTACCACGTTGTCAAGGTTAGGGCTTCTCTGCGGCGGCTCCCGCCGTTGCGGCAAGGAAGAAGTGGCTAATCGCCAAGCCCTCAGAGCCTTTCGTAGGAGGGTAGGTGATGCAAAAGAGTGACGTTTACCATCGTACTTGAAGTGTAGAGCTACTGGTGACCCCCAGGTGTACGGAACGCCCCGGTCTCTAAGTATTTTGCAGCTTGAGGCGAATTCTCGGCGGCATGCAAGAGTTCCCGGTGAGAGGTCCTGGAAGATCGAGATCTGTCCATAGGAATCAGGAAAGGGGGGGGGACCCCCGTCTCATTCGTTGTAGTAAACGCTCGGTTATGCCCGAACGTGTCATGTGCACTAAAATGTCTCTAGGAACCCCCTCCGGCAGATTTTGAGGTTTGGGGATACGGAAGGCTTTATCAATAGTTAGATCTGAGGAAGTACATTCAGGCAGGGCAGCTGCCAGAAAAGAGGACGCTATTTGCGAGGGTCTGCAGTTTATCCTTCCTCCCTCATACCTCTAATCTTAAGTTGTTGCGACGGAGTTGGTCCTCTAGGTGGTTCAACATGCCTGACAACGACCCCATCTCCCTGTCCAGCTCCGCATGCTATCCGCCCGGCTATTGTGCGCCTTGGCAAAGTACCATCTTCTCCTCCAGATGTAAGGTTCTTTCAGATAAAGCCCCCATGTCCTCTCTTAGTGTGTTGTTGAGAGATTTAAAGTCGGTGGATCTGGAGGAGAAGATGGGGGACTTTGCCAAGGCGCACAATAGCCTGGCGGATAGCCATGCGGAGCTGGACAGGGAGATGGGGTCGGTGTCAGGCATCAGGGAATCTCTCAGCGTCCCCAGACATGCTTTAAGCATGCCTTGTGTCACCAGGGCGTCATCCCCGCAGCATGAATCCCGAGTCTCAGAGGAGCGTTGCAGGCGGGAATCTAGAGAAAGCATAGGGGACTGAGCGCAATGCTCTGCAGCCGGCGCCATTTTAGGTGGAGGGGAGTGCGGCAACTCCGCTCCAAAATAATCAGTTAGCCTGCTCTCGGTTTGGCGCCATTTCGGAGCCGGTCTAGGCATTGTGACGGGGTCCAAAGGCACTTACAGATCCGGGGGAGCTGTTTGTGGACAGTGAAGAGCCGTAGGATGCCGTTAGCTGGGTTTCTCTACGGAACTCTCCTAAACTGCGACCGGCGCCATAAGCAGCTGGACACGCACCCTTCTGGAAGACCCATGACCTCTGAGGGAGACCCAGCTTTCTCACAATGGGCCCTACATTATGCTGCAAAATTTGTTGGTAGTCTTCAGACTTCATAATGCCATGCACACGGTCAAGCAGTCCAGTGCCAGAGGCAGCAAAGCAACCCCAAAACATCAGGGAACCTCCGCCATATTTGACTGTAGGGACTGTGTTCTTTTCTTTGGATGCCTCTTTTTCTCCTCTAAACTCTATGTTGATGCCTTTGCCCAAAAAGCTTTACTTTTGTCTCATCTGACCAGAGAACATTCTTCCAAAACGTTTTAGGTTTTCTCAGGTAAGTTTTGGCAAACTCCAGCCTGGCTTTTTTGTGTCTCGGGGTAAGAAGTGGGGTCTTCCTGGGTATCCTACCATACAGTCCCTTTTCATTCAGATGCCGATGGATAGTACGGGTTGACACTGTTGTACCCTCGGACTGCAGGGCAGCTTGAACTTGTTTGGATGTTAGTCGAGGTTCTTTATCCACCGTCCGCACAATCTTGCGTTGAAATCTCTTGTCAATTTTTCTTTTCCATCCACATCTAGGGAGGTTAGCCACAGTGCCATGGGCTTTAAACTTCTTGATGACACTGCGCACGGTACACACAGGAACATTCAATCTTTGGAGATGGACTTGTAGCCTTGAGATTGCTCATGCTTCCTCACAATTTGGTTTCTCAAGTCCTCAGACAGTTCTTTGGTTCTTTCTTTTCTCCATGCTCAATGTGGTACACACAAGGACACAGGACAGAGGTTGAGTCAACTTTAATCCATGTCAACTGGCTGCAAGTGTGATTTAGTTATTACCAACACCTGTTAGGTGCCACAGGTAAGTTACAGGTGCTGTTAATTACACAAATTAGAGAAGCATCACATGATTTTTCTAACAGTGCCAATACTGTTGTCCACTCCCTTTTTTATGTTTGGTGTGGAATTATATCCAATTTGGCTTTAGGACAATTCTTTTTGTGTTTTTTCATTGAAAACAAATTAAATGAATATAATAATACCATATAATTTGTGACTGCAATCATTTTCAGGAAGAAACTGAGTATTATCTGGCAGAATTGCAGGGGTGTCAATAATTTTGGCCAAAACTGTATATGTATATGTATTTATATTTTTATATATATATATAATATCTATCTATCTATTATATAATTGCAATGGGTTTTTTGCCCCCTGAGTCACTCGCAATGCGAGTCGGCGTGTCATGTGGATACGCCCGAAGCATTGGCCGCGCAGCGGCCATTGCGAGCAGTTCTAAGGCGACTCGCTATGCCCGCACAGCGGGCAGCGAGTCGCATTAGCAGCGCGAAGCATTGGCCGCGAAGCGCCATTGCGAGTCAAGACTCGCCCTTCTAGAATCCCTGATGCATGTGCATCGGCACCCAGCTAGTATATATATAAAGCTGAATGTGTGTAGTGTGTATATCCGGATGTGGCAACTACACCGTCGCAACTATAGCCACAAATTTGCACAGTCGCACGTCTCGACCCGGGAGCGTCATAGGCTATGTTATGAGGCGAAATTTTAACCCTGCGCTTCCAGTTCACCAAACAATTTTGGCCCTATCTACATAATAGGAAAAAGTGAATGGAAAATATTGCAGGAAAATCACAGCTGTCAGCTATAGAGATAAAATTTTGCACAGTCACATGTCTGGACCCTGAGAGCGTCATAGCTATGTTGTGAGGCGAAATTTTAACCCCCTGTTCCAGTTCACCAAACAATTTTGGCCCTACTACATAATGGAAAGGGAAAGAAACGTGTGGGAGGAAAATCGACAGCTGCCAGCTACAGCTACAAAATTTTGCCAGTCGCACGCCTTGACCCGGGAGCGTCACAGGCTATTTGTGAGCGAAATTTTAACCCTGCGCGTTCCAGTTCACCAAAAATGTTGCCCCTATCTACATAATGGGAAAAATGAATGAAAAGAGTTGAGGAAAATCGGCAGATGTCAGCTATAGAGACAAAATTTGCACAGTCTACGTCTGGACCCCGGGAGCGTCACAGGCTATGTTGTGAGGCGACATTTTAACCCCGCGCATTCCAATTCACCAAACAATTTTGCCCCTATCTACATAATGGCGAAAAAGTGACAGTTACCAGTTGATAGTTGTGAATGAGAGGGGCTTAATGATAGCGCCAAAGACTAACAGCACATACCAGCATATAGTCACTAAGGTGGGGCCCCAACATGAGATATTCACCACGCACGGGGACATGTATACACACCACACGCACACAAAGAGTAACAGCAAGTGTATAGTCGCTAAGGTGCAGCCCCAACATTGGATACTCACCACGCACCCGAACAAACACACACACCACAAAGAGACCACACAACACACCCCCAAGGGGACACACACACACTCTATAGCGACACATGCACTCACCCCACAGGGACACACACACACACACCACAATGAGACACACATTACACAGACACACACACCACACAGACCCCCCCCACAGGGACACACACACAATAGCCACCCTATAGGGACACATGCACTCACCCCACAGGGACACACACACCACAAAGAGACACACACACACCACACAGACCCCCCCACAGGGACACACACACATACACACCCTATAGGGACACATGCACTCACCCCTCAGGGACACACTCACACCACAAAGAGACACACACAACACAGAGACACACACAACACAGAGACACACACAACACAGAGACACACACAACACAGAGACACACACAACACAGAGACACACACACCCACACAGACACCCCCCACAGGGACACACACACATGCACACCCTATAGGGACACACACACACACACACACACCACAAAGAGACACCCCAACAGAAACACACACCACACATACCCCCCCCAGGGACACACACACACCCCAGGGACACACACACCACACAGACAGACACAGATGTGCACAAATCACCTCACACAACTCGCCTCATACGTGTGCTATCTTTATTTTCCAAACATAAACATCTGATTAAAAACAGCCAATGTGCAACACATGTGCCATATAGGGAATTAAGGCAGATGTCAGTCACATGAGCTGTCTATTATGTGTATGTGTAAGGTAACATATACTGCCTGGCCAGGGGGTGGGTTTACTGTTGGCTGGAGATTTATTAGGCTGCCTATAGCAATCAATTACAGCTCAGCTTCTATTTTCCTACAGGTCATTAATATGACATATTCAAATTCTATTTTGTTATAGCTAACAGCAGTTATTTATTAACCCGGGCGTAGCCGGGTACTACAGCTAGTATATATATATATCGACCATATAATTGTCTAAGGCGTCTGTCGGTCACAGAAATCACGCGCCAGACAGAGGCCACTCACCAATGAGCGCAGACTATGCAAATAAACGCAAATTCAAAATTCGTGCCACGTTGTAACCTGGCGACAGCGACGCATAGGCGTCGCTATCGCCAGGCTACATGCGTCCGGCAGCGGCGACCCCTGGCACTAGCCCTGACCTGGGAAGGGAGATGGAGGTGCACATTGGACTTGGGGGGGGGGGGGGGGGGGGGGGGTGTAAAATCAGCTGCCCACCAAGATGATATGGGGAGCCCAGGAGGCACTCCGAGGTGACAGGAAGCCTGTTGGTGCACCTGAAGAGTGCCCCCCGATGCCCGCCTGTGCCCGACATACACAGCCCGCCGCCTGGACTGAGCCCGCCGGAGACTGGACAAACGCCACGGGCACACAGGCGGTTCCCTGGAGAGAAGGTGCCCAGGCAGAGCCAGTGCCCGGGGATGGCGCACACTTCCCTGCCCTGAGCAGCTGCTCCACGGAGCTGAAGGAGATCCTGGGCGGCCAGGGAGAGATGCTGGAGCCTGAGGAGGGCAACCCGGAGCCTGCAGCGTCCATGGACAGGTACCCACTGACGCCAGAGGGCATCTCGGAGAGTGCCAAGGAGATCTGTAAAGCAGTGTCTGTGCCCCTGGGGCTCAGCATGGAGGCGCTGGTGCATCTGAGTACAGAGTCCACAGAAGAGACTCCATGTTTGCAGAGGTGAGTGCAGTGTCACTGCATCCATCCTGCCCCCCCCGGCTCCATCCTGCCCCATCCCACCCCCTTCCTGCCCCGGCTCCATCCTGCCCCCCCACCACCTCGACTCCATCCTGTCCCCCTGCCTCCATCCTGCCCCCTCGCCACCATCCTGCTCCCTCGGCTCCATCCTGCTCCCTCGGCTCCATCCTGCCCCCTCAACTCCTTGCTGCCCCGTCTGCTCCATCCTGCCCCCCTGCCACCATCCTCCCCACCCCCAAGCCACCATCCTGCCCCCCTGGCTCCATCCTGCCCCCCTCAGCTCTATCCTGCCCCCCCATCCATCCTGCCCTCCCCATCCATCCTGCCCCCCCGCCACCATCTCGTCCCCCCGACACCGTCCCACCACCCCGCCACCATCCTGCCCCCCTTGGCTCCATCCTACCCCCCGGCTCCATCCTGCCCCCCCGGCTCCATCCTGCCCCCCTGCCAACATTCTGCCTTCCCCGGGCTCCATCCTGTCCCGCTCACTCCATCCTGCCTCCCCAGCTCCATCCTGCCCCGCTTGCTCCATCCTGCACCTCCACCACCATCCTGCCCCACTAGCTCCATCCTGATCCCCCGCCAGCTCCATCCTGCCCCCTCGGCTCCATTCTGTCCCCCCCACATCCATCCTGCCCCCCCTCCCCGGCTCCATCCTGCTCCCCCGGCTCCATCCTGCCCCCCCGCCACCATCCTGCCCCGCTGGCTCCATCTTGCCCCCCCGCCCTGCCGACTCCATCCTGCCCCCACCCCCGGCTCCATCCTGTCCCCACCCCCTGGCTCCATCCTGCCCCCACCCCCTGGCTCCATCCTGTTCCCACCGACTCCATCCTGCCCCCACTGATTAGTCACGCCCGCCTCTGAACACCGACACCGCCGCACGCAGACACCGCCACACAATACTGACACCGATGCACTCCGACACTGCTGGCTCCATCCTGCCCCGCTGGCTCCATCCTGACCTGGTTGCTCCATCCTGTCCCGCTCTTTTCTGTCCCTGCTGATTAGTCTCGCCAGGCGACTGAACACCGACACTGCCTCACAACACCGACACCACCACACACCGCAGACACCGCTTCACACTGACACCGCCGCACACTGGCACTGCTGGCTCCATCCTGCCCTGCTCAATCCATCCTGCTCTGCTTGCTCCATCCTGCCCTGCTCGCTCCATCCTGTCCCGCTCCATTCTGCCCCTGCTGATTAGTCTTACCCGGCGACTGAACACCGACACCGCCACACAACACTGATAGTGCTGTACACCAACTCCACCGCACACCGGTGGCGGCGACCACTCAGTGAAACGGCACAGCTTGACGGGAAATCTGAAACCCGCTTCGTTGATTGGTCGCCACAGAGCGAGAGAGGCAACCAATCAGCGGCCCGGGATTGAAAACCCCTGCCAAGCCATGCTCCGCTTTGCTGATTGGTCGCCGCCTGTGGCGCCCAATCAGCAAAGCGTGTTTTAAAACAAGCACCAAGACTTCCGGTTCCGGCGCCGACGTGGCTAGGTCGGAGTGAGGGAGCTCCGGTGCCGACTTGCCCATAGACCTGCCAGATAGCACACCTGCTTCAACGGGAGGCCCCGGGAGTATCCCTACAGCTTGCGGCATCGGTGACCCCGCGAACGGAGGATAGTGGAAGTGTGCAAGGGAAGCCAGGAGATGAGGTCTGGCCGCGCCGCTACAGAAACAGGCGCGCGGATATAACCACCACCGCCGCCTATCGGATACGGAAGACCCGTCCGCCACAGACAGAGCGGGACTGGATGGTGAGTGCTAATAGACTCACAAGGACCTCGCGGACACCAGAGGGGGGAGACGCCTCACCTCTACGCGCCATATCAAAGGCATAGAGACGCCGCGAGGTGAGCCAGGACATACTACACCGACAATCACTGTCTGGAGCTGTATGGTCGGGACTGTGCCTCGTAGCTCGGTGGAGTGGTGGCTGAGAAGTAAAAGGACAGCACGTACGCCAAAAGAGGGCTCCCACCAGTCTGAAGGCGGGAAAAAGATGGCGGCGACAGGGCAAGCACAGAGGAGGAAGGAAAAAGGTGCACAGGAGCAGGCTCCACAACAACACAGGACATCAGTTTCTGACAGAGACAGAGGAAGAGACATTACGAGTTCAGGAGGGGGCAGCTCCGGGCCAAAACAGCCAAGGAAGGAGACAGGAGAGGGCAATATGTCCTCAGAAGAGAGAGCATCTCTGGCAAGGGAGGTGGCAGGCTATCTTAAGTTGGACATAGCGACAGCAGTGAGGGAGGCTGTGAGAGATGCACTGGAGGAGGTAAATGAGATATCGACACAGCATGCCAGTAGGTTGGAACAACTCGAACAAAGAGTCTCAGACCTGGAGGACAAACTGTACACCATGGAACAAGAGCTGTCAGACTCCCACAAATTGAACGTGCAAATGCAGGACAAGATGGAAGATCTGGAAAATCGCTCCAGACGCAACAACCTCCGCATAGTGGGCCCGCCTGAATCCGTGTCCTTTCAACAGCTTGATGAGGTGTTCGAAAAAGAACTACCCAAAGCACTGGGATTGACAGAACCCTACAGAGTAGAAAGAGCACATAGAATTGGCCCCCCGGGAGAAAGCAGGAGGGAGGTAACAAACAGAAGCAGTGGAGTGAATGGGTCCCAGGCTACCCAAAAAAGCAGGCAGGCTATAGCCAGATATCTGGATTTCAAAGATAAAGATAAAATCCTGCGCTCCTTTAGAGCCAGAAGACGTCCCCTAGAGCTTCAGGGACATAAAGTAATAATTTTCGAGGACTTTTCGGTGAAGGTAGCGAAGAGAAGAAGAGCCTTCAGCGAAGTCTGCAGTATGTTATTTAAGCGTGGGATTCAGTTCCAGATATTATACCCGGCTACGCTCAAGACAAAATATGACGATGGGACCTTCAGATACTGAAAGATGCCAGGGAGGCGCTGAGAGCTTTCACGTTGCCATCGCCTCGTCTTTCACCGAATCAACGGGACCCTGCCTCAGCACCGCGAAGAAGCGATGACTGAACTATCTATATGATGACCCTCCTGATCGGCCGGACTGCTTGGGACCCCCCCCCCCTCCCCTTTTTTTTTCTATCTTCTCTCTTCCTCGCTTGGGGGTGTAGGGAGTATGGCTGAAATACCTGAACGGTGAGGTGGCGTGGCTGGGGAGGGTAGGTGAGATGGGGGGAGCCCGGGCCTTGGACTTGGGTGGACATGGCAGGTTCAGATACACCTGCAGAAGGGTGGGGTCGACATGAGAGGAGGAGATGGTCATGTCGGAAAAAATGGAAGTATATTATGGCAGATACTGGGGGGAGGAAATGAGGGGGGAAGGGTTGATTGGATGTTTTCAGTCTTGAGTTATATACAAGAAGTTATTTGGTTTTGCAGCAGGAGCTCTGTAGCGGTCTGGAGCTATTGGTTATCTGACCCCACTACTCATTCTTTGGAGTGGCAAATGCAATGTAAAGATGATTTGAGTAACACATTAGCACAAGTTTATAGCTACGATGGTAAAACTCACCTCCTGGAATGTTAAAGGTCTAAGGACGCCACAGAAACGGATGATGATACTCAGACATCTCAGGAGGCTGAGAACTGATATAGCTCTTCTCCAGGAAACACACTTGTCAACTCAGGACCTGACAAGGATGCACAAGTTGTGGGTGGGAGAGGTATACGGATCGGGGGCACGGGGTAGACAGGCGGGAGTGATTATACTGCTAAGCAAAACATTGCAATATAAGGTGATCTCGTTCCAACATGACGATCAGGGTAGACACGCCAGATTGGTACTGGACACACCTAGTGGACGACTTGATATACATAACTTATATGCACCTAATACGGACAGATCCTCCTTTTTTCATGCATTTATTAGACACACCCTGGGGACCAACCCTGACGAACTAATAATTGGGGGAGACATGAATGAAACACTAAATGACCTTGAAGACAGAACAGGCTATCGACTGACGGAAAGACGAAGAGGGAGAGAGACTTACTCCCTTACAAGCAATGGTTAAAGATCTGGCACTCCGGGATGCATGGAGAATGCAACACCCGATGGAATGACAGTATACCCACTATTCTCACCCGCATGCCACATGGTCGCGGATTGACCTAATGCTCACAAGTAATGCCCTACTGTCCAGGGTGGACTCGACTGACATTGAGGACCTAGTAATATCAGACCATAGCCCAATCACTTTGTTGCTGCGTGAAACTTTTAAGAGAGGCACGGACATAATATGGCGATTCCCCTACTACTTACAGAAAGACAAAGACTTTGCGCTGGTTCTGCGAGAGTGGTGGACGGAATATCTGTCCTATAATAATCCGGACCAAATCGGTCATACTCTGTTCTGGGAGACAGCTAAGGCCGTGCTACGCCGCAAAATTATATCCCATGTGTCAACGCAAAAACGGAAGGCCAATGCGAAATATCTACAAACTAGCAGCAGGGTCAGAGATACTTACATGCAATACCAACGAGACCCGACGACGAATAACAAAAGAACATGGTTGGACGCAAAACTGGAATTTGATGTATGGGCGAGACAGAGAGAACTACTAGGGAAAACATCCAGGGATGCTGAATTGTATAGATTTGGGGATAAAGCTGGGAGACTCCTAGCTAATTTGGCCAGAGGGAAACACAAAGTTACCCAAATAACATCCATGAAAACTAGACAAGGAACCCTGACGTCGGACCCGAGGGAAATAAACAATATCCTGGGGAAATTTTATGCTGATCTCTATGGGCCACTTCATAGTGATCCAGAGATGAGATTAACCTGGTTGAGGCGCAACCCACTTCCCACAATATCGGGGGACTCTTTAGACATGTTGAACAGAGACATTTCAGAGGAAGAGATACGGGAGGCTATAAAATACACAAGTGTCCATAAGGCACCGGGACCAGATGGCTTCAAAGCCAGTTTTTATAAGGCATTGGTGGATCAGGTGGTGCCGCCTCTGAAGTCTCTCTTCAACGACTACTTGCATGGGGGTTCCGTCTCGGATCACATGAACGTCGCGTACATAAAACTTTTACCAAAAGGCGACAAACCGACAGATGACCCGTCCAACTTCCGACCAATATCATTAATAAACCAAGATCTAAAGTTGATATCAAAGATAATGGCAAACAGGCTAGCGGTGGTCTTACCGGACTTGTTGGGTAAAGAACAAGCAGGATTTGTAAGGAACCGGTCCGCGGTAGGCAATGTGAGACGGGCAATGATGGTCTTAGAGTCAGTCAGGCTAGGGGATGAGGCAAGAAGGGTGGTTCCAGCCATGGTCACGCTCGATGCTGAGAAAGCTTTTGATAGTGTGGGATGGCCATGGCTGGAACAAGTCTTGGACAACATTGGACTAACGGGGAGCTTCAGGCACTTTCTCACTGTGTTGTACGCGAACGCCAAAGCGCGTGTACACACACCAGGATTTCTGTCAGACATGATTCATTTGGGAAGGGGAAAGCGTCAGGGGTGCCCGCTGTCGCCACTCTTGTTTGACCTCGCACTGGAGCCCCTATCCCGATACATCAACGGACCGGATAGTTTCAAGGGAATAAAGGTAGGAAGTGAGGAGATAAAATCTAACCTATTCGCTGACGACATAATCCTGTACATGGCGGAAGCATGCAAAGACCTACCGGGCATATTGACTGAGATACAGAAGTTTGGGGACGCGTCGGGATTCAGGTTAAATGTTACCAAGTGCGAGATCTTGCCATTGACAAAAGAAGCTAAGGAACGTTTGAACGTGACCACACAAGGAGACAATGGGTCCTTTCAGGGGATACCCATAGCGAAAGGATCTATTAAGTATTTGGGCATACACCTAGCACATAATACGGCTGACATGTACAGACTCAATTTCCACCCGATCATTCTCAAAATAGAGGGCGAGCTTACTAGATGGCGAGACCTACCATTGTCACTACTGGGAAGGGCACATTTGATCAAAATGGTAAGCTTTTCCCGACTCCTGTACCAGATGCAAACCATGCCGCTTTTGCTCAGACACGTGGATGTTAATAAGATTAATAGAGCCTTTACCACGTTTTTGTGGAGGGGGAAGAGGTCAAGGATTAGGCTACACACCTTGATGTTCCCCAAGGAGGCAGGGGGCTTATCATTCCCAAATGTAAGAGGATACAATCTAGCCTGTATAATGAGACACATATTGGATTGGATAAGGGGCACGAGTATCTATTCTGACTACACACTCGAATCCGAATGGTGTGCTCCCTGGGATCTAGCGGCAGTCTTACATGCCTCGGGAGCAGCATTAGACCGGAAAATAAAGAATTCCGTGCTGTTCAGAGACACAGAGAGCGACATGGAAAGCGATTAGATGTAGATTAGGAATGTCATGGAAAATCTCTAAATACTTGCCATTGTGGGGACATCGGACTTTAAACAAGGCAGGGAGAACGCTTTATTTACTGAATGGAAGTTGGCGGGAATTAAGACACTACAAGACGTATTACATAAGGGGGACGCGAGGTGGATGACGGCTATTGAGGTCTATGATAAGTGGAGCCTTCCCCCGACGCATGCTCTACAATATACTCAGGTGCATGGACACTTACTATCACATCTTCGTGATGTACAAAAGGAATGCCAACAGACGCTACTCGACAACCTGGTGACGGGCTCAACTACGGGGTCGACAATATCCTCCATACACTCTATGCTGAGATACTCACTGATCCCGACGGGCCCCATGCAGTTGTTAAAGGGTTGGGCAGTGAGGTTGCAAAATGATGAGGTGGAGGAAGTTATTTTATCGGGATGGAATGCCCTCCGTAAACATATCTGTAACGAACGTTGGAGGGATACTCAATTTAGAATAATTCACAGGGCTATAGTGGGTTTCAATATCCCCCCTACACAGGCCAACATTTCCAGAACGATGGCATGCCCCAATTGTGACAAGGTGAATACAGACATGTATCACGGACTGTGGGAGTGTGAGAAAGTTCAAAAACAATGGAAGAGAGTGCAAACATGGGTTAAGGAAGTGCTGAACATTCATTTGCCGCTTAGAGGGGACACTTGTGTCTTTCATAGGTTCAATGAGACCATAGAGGGGAAAGAAAGGATGAGCTTCTTGCATACGATACTGATCGTGTACAAGAGACTCCTGCTGAGATGTTGGCTGGAATCCACAGTACCTGGAATACATAGTCTAGAGCGGGAATTGAAAGATACATTGCTATTAGAAAAAACAGAGGCAGAAACAGATAAAGAGAGGAAGACACAACCCTTTTTCACGAAATGGAGGGATTTCATCCTTTATTACCTCACCAGGGAAGACATTGACCGACTGGTTGCACCCTTTCGTAATACCACCTGGTATTGCTTGTCTGACCTTCAGGGCTCGCTGGGAGACCTACGTACAGGAGGAGGGAGTGGTTGAAGGGGACAAATGCCATAATCGGGAATAACTAACGATTGATTATGGGATTGTTAAGGAGGGGTTACTGCTGCAAGGTTATGTTAGGGGAAGGGGGGGTGGAGGGAGGGTTATATGGGAGGGGGTGGAAGAGGTTGATGGTGAACTATATATTACAATGTTATTGTCCGTCTGTTATCAAAATGAAACTCAATAAAAATGTTTTTGAAAAAAAAAAAAAACAAGCACCAAGTGCGCTGATAGGTCACCACCAGCCACGAAGACCAATCAGCGAAGCGGAGCACGGCTTAGTATTTTGGCGCGCAATTTGAACTGCTGCTCATAGTGTGACACACTTCTCTGCTGTTTGCAAGGCTGTGATAGTGTCACACAGTTCACTCCTGTTTACAAGGCTGTCAGTCATAGTGTGGGCCACCATCTAGTTTATATATACAGTTAGGGCCAGAAATATTTGGACAGTGACACAATTTTCGCGAGTTGGGCTCTGCATGCCACCACATTGGATTTGAAATGAAACCTCTACAACAGAATTCAAGTGCAGATTGTAACGTTTAATTTGAAGGGTTGAATAAAAATATCTGATAGAAAATGTAGGAATTGTACACATTTCTTTACAAACACTCAACATTTTAGGAGGTCAAAAGTAATTGGACAAATCAACATAACCCAAACAAAATATTTTTATTTTCAATATTTTGTTGCGAATCCTTTGGAGGCAATCACTGCCTTAAGTCTGGAACCCATGGACATCACCAAACGCTGGGTTTCCTCCTTCTTAATGCTTTGCCAGGCCTTTACAGCCGCAGCCTTCAGGTCTTGCTTATTTGTGGGTCTTTCCGTCTTGAGTCTGGATTTGAGCAAGTGAAATGCATGCTCAATTGGGTTAAGATCTGGTGATTGACTTGGCCATTCCAGAATGTTCCACTTTTTTGCACTCATGAACTCCTCGGTAGCTTTGGCTGTATGCTTGGGGTCATTGTCCATCTGTACTATGAAGCGCCGTCCAATCAACTTTGCAACATTTGGCTGAATCTGGGCTGAAAGTATATCCCGGTACACTTCAGAATTCATCCGGCTACTCTTGTCTGCTGTTATGTCATCAATAAACACAAGTGACCCAGTGCCACTGAAAGCCATGCATGCCCATGCCATCACGTTGCCTCCACCATGTTTTACAGAGGATGTGGTGTGCCTTGGATCATGTGCCGTTCCCTTTCTTCTCCAAACTTTTTTCTTCCCATCATTCTGGTACAGGTTGATCTTTGTCTCATCTGTCCATAGAATACTTTTCCAGAACTGAGCTGGCTTCTTGAGGTGTTTTTCAGCAAATTTAACTCTGGCCTGTCTATTTTTGGAATTGATGAATGGTTTGCATCTAGATGTGAACCCTTTGTATTTACTGTCATGGAGTCTTCTCTTTACTGTTGACTTAGAGACAGATACACCTACTTCACTGAGTGTGTTCTGGACTTCAGTTGATGTTGTGAACGGGTTCTTCTTAACCAAATAAAGTATGCGGCGATCATCCACCACTGTTGTCATCCGTGGACGCCCAGGCCTTTTACAGTTCCCAAGCTCACCAGTCAATTCCTTTTTTCTCAGAATGTACCCAACTGTTGATTTTGCTACTCCAAGCATGTCTGCTATCTCTCTGATGGATTTTTTCTTTTTTTTTCAGCCTCAGGATGTTCTGCTTCATCTCAATTGAGAGTTCCTTTGACCGCATGTTGTCTGGTCACAGCAACAGCTTCCAAATGCAAAACCACACACCTGGAATCCACCCCTGACCTTTTAACTACTTCATTGATTACAGGTTAACGAGGGAGACGCCTTCAGAGTTAATTGTAGCCCTTAGAGTCCATTGTCCAATTACTTTTGGTCCATTGAAAAAGAGGAGGCTATGCATTACAGAGCTATGATTCCTAAACCCTTTCTCCGATTTGGATGTGGAAACTCTCATATTGCAGCTGGGAGTGTGCACTTTCAGCCCATATTATATATATAATTGTATTTCTGAACATGTTTTTGTAAACAGCTAAAATAACAAAACTTGTGTCACTGTCCAAATATTTCTGGCCCTAACTGTGTGTATATATAATATATAATTGCCGTAGCGCACTTCCGTCAGTTTCGGCGCTACTTCCGTTGTCGTGGACGTGGCTGCCTCGCAGCCACGCGACCCACGAAGCATTGGCCAGCGCGAGCAATGGCCGCGAGGCCATTGCGAGCTTTTGCCTGAGCGTGAGCAATGGCCGCTAAGCGGCCATTGCGAGTCTCCGGCCCCATCCAACGACCGACCACAGCCGAGCCCCGTGGCCGAAAATCGAACCAGGGGCCCGGCCAGAGCGCGAGCAATGGCCGCGAAGCGGCCATTGCGAGTCTCCGGCTCCGTCCAACCACCGACCACAGCCGAGCCCCGTGGCCGAAAATAGAACCAGGGGTCCGGCCATAAATTCAGCGAAACACCGCTATGTATCCCTATGGGAAGTGAGGCGCTATGCTGATTGGTCGGCGCAGCACACAGCGACCAATCAGCATAGCGCCTCACTTAAGCGGGAAATTTGAAACTCAAAGTCGTCCATTCTATCTCTATGGGAAGTGAGGCGCGATTCTGATTGGTCGCTGTCTGCTGCCGGCGACCAATCAGAATAGCGCCTCACTTCCCATAGAGATATAATGGACGAAAAATCGTCCATTATATCTCTATGGGAAGTGAGGCGCTATTCTGATTGGTCGCTGTGTGCTGGCGGCGACCAATCAGAATAGCGCCTCACTTTGAGCGGTAAATTTGAAACTCAAAGTCGTTCATTATATGTCTATGGGAAGTGAGGCGCTCTTCTGATTGGATCGCCGGCAGCACACAGCGACCAATCAGAATAGCGCCTCACTTCCCATAGAGATATAATGGACAATTTGAGTTTCAAATTTCCCGCTTAAGTGAGGCGCTATGCTGATTGGTCGCTGTGTGCTGCGCCGACCAATCAGCATAGCGCCTCACTTCCCATAGAGAATAATAGCGGTGTTTCAAGCGAAGTATAGCCGGGCCCTTGGTTCTATTTTCGGCCACTTGTCTCAGCTTTCCTCGGTCGACGCCGGGGCGGGAGACTCGCAATCTATCTATCTATGTATCTATCTATGTATCTATATCTATCTATCTATGTATCTATTTCTATCTATCTATGTATCTATTTCATTCTATCTATATATCTATGTATCTATCTATCTATGTAAAGTCAAAAAAAGAAAAAAAGAGCTCAAAAAGTAGAAATAAAAAAAATATAGGGATAAAACAATGGATAGAGTATCCTTAATAATGGAGTACAGAGAGGAATCAATTGAAATTGAAAAAAATTGTTAAAAAGCACTGGATAGGATTAAAAAATGCCCACCGAGAGGTGAAAGAGTTACAACTACCTCCCCTTATAGCGTATAGGAAAGGAAATACGTTAAAAAGCAATTAACAAGGGCTGATATAGGGAGTGCGAAAAAAACTATACAGTCCACTATAACTGGGAAAAAGAGGGTTGGTTGTTTCCCATGTATAGGCTGTTTAGCGTGCCAACAAATTTTGAAAGGAGACCATTTTATACACCATGCCACTGGAGTTAGATATGAAATAAAACAGTTTGTCACATGTTCATCCAGTTACGTAATATACTTACTCGAATGTCCCTGCAAGTTATACTATGTCGGCGAAACAACGTTAGAATTAAAAATACGACTTACACAACATAGATATAGCATCCGGCAGCAAATAAAAGGATTACGAGTCTCCAAACATTGGATGGATAAAGAGCATGAGGAAGGTGATTTAAAATGGAGAATAATAGATGCAGTTCCGAATATACGTAGAGGAGGTGATAGGGAAAAATTACTAAAGGAAAAGGAACTAAAATGGATTAAAGAGTTGAACACATTGAGACCATTCGGTTTAAACGTTGATTATAAAATGAAATTTTGTTGTAATAGAAGTGGATTATTTATAAGTTATGTCTATCCCTGTTTATGATTTTACTTTGTAATCCTATATGGTGTATATTTTTAATCACATCATATCACGTAATTCACTTGATTTGAAAACATAGTAAAAAGGCACAGTTTTTATAACTAGTAATTTTCTCTTTTTTCTCCAGTTTCTCTCATAGGAAACAGAGTTAAAATAATATATACAAAACCAAATATTGTGGTGCACTCCTAGCTTTACTGTTTAATTTTATTATTAATTTTTTTGTATTTTTCTTTAAAAAAATAAAGTTTTTTTGATTTGGCTAAACCATTCCCACTTAAGTGCAAAGCCATTTCCTCAAAATCAACAAATTGAAAATATTGCTGCCGCCGACCAATCAAAATAGCGCCTCACTTCCCATAGACATATAATGGACGACTTTGCGTCCATTATATCTCTATGGGAAGTGAGGCGCTATTCTGATTGGTCGCTGTGTGCTGGCACTGCGGCTGATTCCTAATCAAATGAGCATATGCGCCAGTAGCGCTCACTTCCCATAGACATATAATGGACGACTTTGAGTTTCAAATTTACCGCTCAAAGTGAGGCGCTATTCTGATTGGTCGCTGTGTGCTGGGCGCTGTGCGCTATCGCGACATCAGAATAGCGCATCACTTCCCATAGAGAATAATAGCGGTGTTTCAAGCGAACTATAGCCGGGCCCTTGGTTCTATTTTCGGCCAGGTCTCGGCTTTCGTCGGTCGTGCGGGCGGAACTCGCAATCTATCTATCTATGTATCTATTTCTATCTATGACTATTTCTATCTATCTATCTATCTTATGTATCTATTTCTATCTATCTATTTCTTTCTATCTATTTATGTATCTATTTTTATCTATTTTTTCTATCTATCTATGTATCTATTTCTATCTATCTATCTGATAGATAGATAGAAATAGATACATGATAGATAGAAATAGATAGATAGATATAGATACATAGATAGATAGAAATAGATACATAGATAGATAGATAGATAGATAGAAATAGATAATAGATAGATAGATAGATAATATATCAGAAATAAAAAGATAAGATTTTTGAGTTTTTAAACTTTTTTCTCAGGTATATATAGCTTGTTAGCACATGTACATCATTGGTAGTAGCTGTGTGCTGCAGAGTACTTTTTTCTAGTTTATATCCAGCGTCACTGCTGGCACCAGTTCACATTGTCTGAGTGTGCTGTGCAGTTTTTTTCTGTTTTGTTAGATAGATAATGATAGAAATAGATAGATCGATAGATAGATAGAAATAGATACATAGATAGATATAGATACATAGATAGATAGATAGATAGAAATAGATACATAGATAGATAGATAGAAATAGATAGATCGATAGATAGATAGAAATAGATACATAGATAGATATAGATACATAGAAGATAGAAATAGATACATAGATCGATAGAAGAATAGATACATAGATAGAATAGATAGAAATAGATACATAGATAGAAATAGATAGTTAGATAGATAGATAATAGATAGATAGATAGAAATAGATACATAGATAGATACTATAGAATAGATAATAGATACATAGATAGATAGATAAAAATAGATAGATAGAAATAGATACATAGATAGATAGATTGCGAGTCTCCCGCCCCGGCGACGACCGAGGAAAGCCGAGATCCGTGGCCAAAAATAGAACCAAGGGCCCGGCTATACTTCGCTTGAAACACCGCTATTATTCTCTATGGGAAGTGAGGCGCTATGCTGATTGGTCGGCGCAGCACACAGCGACCAATCAGCATAGCGCCTCACTTAAGCGGGAAATTTGAAACTCAAAGTTGTCCATTATATCTCTATGGGAAGTGAGGCGCTATTCTGATTGGTCGCTGTGTGCTGGCGGCGACCAATCAGAATAGCGCCTCACTTCCCATAGAGATATAATGGACGAAAAATCGTCCATTATATCTCTATGGGAAGTGAGGCGCTATTCTGATTGGTCGCTGTGCTGATCTGCTTCCCAAATTGACGTCGTCACATATCTAGAATAGGCGCTCTGACTGTCCACCATAGACATTAATAAATGGACGACTTTGAGTTTCAAATTTACTGCTCAAAGTGAGGCGCTATTCTGATTGGTCGCCGCCAGCACACGAGCGACCAATCAGAATAGCCTCATTCCATAGAGATATAAAGGATGAATTTTCGTCCATTATATCTCTATGGGAAGTGAGGCGCTATTCTGATTGGTCGCTGCGTGCTGCCGGCGACCAATCAGAATAGCGCCTCACTTCTCATAGAGATATAATGGACGACTTTGAGTTTCAAATTTCCCGCTTAAGTGAGGCGCTATACTGATTGGTCGCTGTGTGCTGCGCCGATCAATCAGCATAGCGCCTCACTTCCCATAGAGAATAGTGGTGTTTCAAGCGAAGTATAGACGGGCCCTTGGTTCTATTTTCGGCCACGGGTCTCGGCTTTCGTCGGTCGTCGCCGGGGCGGGAGACTCGCAATCTATCTATCTATTATCTATTCTATCTATCTATTTATCTATTTTTCTATCTATCTATGTATCTATTTCTTATCTATCTATGTATCTATTTTTATCTATCTATCTATCTATTTCTATTCTATTTTTCTATCTATCTCTATTATCTATCTATATCTATCTATTATCTCTATTTATCTATTATCTATTTATCTTCTATCTATCTATGTATCTCTATCTATTTATCTATCTATCTCTATATCTATCTATCTAGTTATCTCTATCTATTTATCTATCTATCTACTTATTTATCTATTTCTATCTATCTATGTATCTATTTCTTTCTATCTATCTATTTTTATCTATCTATCTATCTCTATATCTATATAATGAAAAAAGCTGCACTGCACTCACAGACCAGTGTGAACTGGTGCATGCAGAGACACAGAGACATATAAAGCAGAAAAAATTCCTTGCAGCACACAGCTACTCCCAATGTTGTATAATGCTATAAGCCATGTGATTGAGAAAAAAGTTTAAAAACTTACGTTTTTCTGAAAAAACTCAAGTGCAGTGCAGCTTTTTTCACTATATATTCTATAGAGTTGCAGATACTCTGCTGCAATTGCACCCTCATCGCCTACAGGTGATGGAGGGTATAGATGGAGTCTGCCCACTGAGAAGTGGGGGAGCGGAAAAGGAGGACTTGGGTGTCAGCGATAGGACTCATCGTGCCTGAAGTCACTTTGTCGCAGTCGATGAGCAAGCAGACCTTGGCCAATGTTTGTACTAAGAACTTCAGAATTAAAAGATAAGATTTTGAGTTTTTTCAGAAAAACGTAAGTTTTTAAACTTTTTTCTCAATCACATGGCTTATAGCATTATACAACATTGGGAGTAGCTGTGTGCTGAAAGGAATTTTTTCTGCTTTATATATCTCTATATCTATACATCTATCTATCTCTATATCTATCTATCTATCTCTATTTATCTATCTATCTCTACATCTCTATCTATCTATCTATCCCTATCTATTTATCTTTCTCTCTCTATCTATCACTATTTATCTATCTCTATCTATTTATCTATCTATCTCTATCTCTCTCCCTCCAGATTCTAGACTCCCGATTCTTTAGAATCGGGCTCACACAACTCCCCCTATACTTTCAATGGGGATCTATTGCGAGTCGCTGGGTAGTGCAAGCATTGCGAGTCGCCAATCAATCATCATCATCATCATCATCATCATCATCATCATCATCATCATCATCATCATCATCATCTCTACTACTACTACTACCCGCACAGACCCCCCCCCCTCAATGGCCGCACAGACCCCCCCCCCCCCGACTGGCCGCACAGACCCCCCCCCAATGGCCGCACAGACCCCACCCCACACAATGGCCGCACAGACCCCCCCCAATGGCCGCACAGACCCCCCCAATGGCCGCACAGACCACCCCCAATGGCCGCACAGACCCCCCCCCCAATGGCCGCACAGACCCCCCCCCCCAATGCCGCGCACAGACCCCCCCCTCCCCCCTCAATGGCCGCACAGCCCCCCCCCCCCTCAATGTCCCAAAGTCAGCTGTGACCGCCTGGCCCTTGGACACTGGCTGCCATGCACACATCAGCTGGTAGGCTCCCATCACTTACCCACTGAGGACGGATCACTTCCAGCACCTCTTCACATGGCAGTGCTCTGAACTTCTGAATCGTCCTCTCCTCACTCAGACACCTGGCAGGTTCCAGCCTACTCACTCCCAGCTGCAACCCAGTGAGTCAATCAGCACATCTTCACTCACACACAGACCTGACATGTGATTAACCCCCTGTGCACCATTCAGGTTTAGCCCAGCAAAGCACTCCAAAAAGTATTGAACACACCCCAATAAGTATTGAACGCGCCCCAAAAAGTATTGAACGCACCCCAAAAAGTATTGAACGCGCCCCAAAAAGTATTGAACGCACCCCAATAAGTATTGAACGCGCCCCAAAAAGTATTGAACGCACCCCAAAAAGTATTGAACGCGCCCCAAAAAGTATTGAACGCACCCCAATAAGTATTGAACGCGCCCCAAAAAGTATTGAACGCGCCCAAAAAGTATTGAACACACCCCAATAAGTATTGAACGCGTCACAATAAGTATTGAACGCGCCCCAAAAAGTATTGAACACACCACAATAAGTATTGAACGCGCCCCAAAAAGTATTGAACGCACCCCAATAAGTATTGAACGCGCCCCAAAAAGTATTGAACGCGCCCCAAAAAGTATTGAACACACCCCAATAAGTATTGAACGCGTCACAATAAGTATTGAACGCGCCCCAAAAAGTATTGAACGCGTCCCAATAAGTATTGAACACACCCCAATAAGTATTGAACACACCCCAATAAGTATTGAACACACCCCAATAAGTATTGAACCACCCCAATAAGTATTGAACGCGCCCCAAAAAGTATTGAACGCACCCCAATAAGTATTGAACACACCCCAATAAGTATTGAACGCGCCCCAAAAAGTATTGAACGCGTCCCAATAAGTATTGAAACACACCCAATAAGTATTGAACACACCCCAATAAGTATTGAACGCGCCCCAAAAAGTATTGAACGCACCCCAATAAGTATTGAACGCGCCCCAAAAAGTATTGAACGCGCCACAAAAAGTATTGAACGCGTCCCAATAAGTATTGAACACACCCCAATAAGTATTGAACACACCCCAATAAGTATTGAACGCGCCACAAAAAGTATTGAACGCACCCCAATAAGTATTGAACGCGCCCCAAAAAGTATTGAACGCGCCACAAAAAGTATTGAACGCGTCCCAATAATTATAGAACACACCCCAATAAGTATTGAACGCGCCCAAAAAAGTATTGAACGCACCCCAATAAGTATTGAACGCGCCCCAAAAAGTATTGAACGCGCCCCAAAAAGTATTGAACACACCCCAATAAGTATTGAACGCCCCCCAAAAAGTATTGAACACGCCCCAAAAAGCATTGAACGCGCCCCAAAAAGCATTGAACGCGCCCCAATAAGTATTGAACGCACCCCAAAAAGCATTGAACGCGCCCCAATAAGTATTGGACCCCCCCAAAAAGTATTGGACCCCCCAAAAAAAGTATTGGACTCCCCCAAAAAGTAGCTATCTACTATATAATTGCCGTAGGCATTTTTGTGTCGGACCCCGAAAACGCCGTGGCTATGTCACGCTGTGACGTCACCACGCGCGAGCAATGGCCGCGAAGCGGCCATTGCGAGTCGCTGGCCGAAAATAGAACCAGAGGCCCGGCTACAAAGTTAGCGATTTACCGCTGAGGTAGCACGAGCAATGGCCGCGAGGCCATTGCGAGTCGCTACCTCAGCTGCCGCATCTGCCGCAACTCCCCCTATACTTTCAATGGGGATCTATTGCGAGTCGCTGTGTAGCGCGAGCAATGGCCGCGAGGCCATTGCGAGTCGCTACACTTGCGGCGCGGTTGCGGTAATCCCCATAGAAAGTATAGGGGGACTTGCGGCAGGTGCGGCAGCGAGTCGCTGGCTGAGTACGAGCACTTGCGGCGCGGTTGCGGTAATCCCCATAAGGATTACCGCAACCGCGCCGCATTGCGAGTCGCTGGCTGAGTGCGAGCACTTGCGGCGCGGTTGCGGTAATCCCCATAAGGATTACCGCAACCGCGCCGCATTGCGAGTCGCTGGCTGAGTGCGAGCACTTGCGGCGCGGTTGCGGTAATCCCCTTAGAAAGTATAGGGGGACTTGCGGCAGGTGCGGCAAGTGCGGTTTTGCCGCACCTGCCGCAAGTCCCCCTATACTTTCTATGGGGATTACCGCAACAGCGCCGCAGATGCGGTTTTTAAATAAAATAAAATAATTTTAATACAAATAAATTTTCATAAAATAACAAATAATAAATACATTTAATAATAATAAAAATAGTAAAAAAAACAAAACAAAATAAATAATCAAATAAAAAATTCCTATCTACTATATTGGATTATTATTTGAAAATCTAAAAAAAAAAAAAAAATATTCTAGACACCCGATGCATTTGCATCGGGCTCACAGCTAGTATATATATATATATATATATATACACACACACACACACACACACACACATACACATACAGTGCCAGGGCCCACCAGAGACAATAATTCTTGGGGCCCACCATGATGTTATATCATTATTCTAGAAATAATACAAAAACTCCAACTGTATAGCAAAACGTGGTAATATTTTTCTGAAATATAATACAGAATGGGCCCAATTTATGAAAAATCAGTGTTTTTCATGCCAATTTTGATGAGGCGGCATGCTGGAGTCAGATGTCCCTGGGTCATGAAGAGATATATAACTCATGAATATGTAGCATCTGAAGCGTGTCACTGCTGAAAAGTCTTGCTGATTGACAGCCAGATACCCACAGTTAAGGTACCGTCACATGCGGCAATATTGCTAGGCAATTTCACAGGCAATTTGCTGGTTGCAGTGAAATCATGGACACATTGTTCTATTTTGTTGCTGTGTACAAATGGAACAATGTGTCCATGATTTCACTGCAACCAGCAAATTGCCAGTAAAATTGCCTAGCAATATTGCCGTGTGTGACGGTACCTTTAGGTATCTGGGAGCTGTCTGTCAATCTGGATGACATCAGCAGTTATGCTCCGCTAACAGAGCAGAGTGGAAAAGAAGGAGCTGCTTAGTCAATGTAACGTCACCGGCAGCAGGAGAATCGTCATCAGGCATATACTACACCACACAGTACAGCTGACATCTCCTCTATATACTGCACCACACAGGAGAGCTGACAGATCCTCTACAGTATATGCTACACCACACAAGAGAGCCAACAGATCCTCTATATACTACACCACACAGGAGAGCCTACAGGTGCTAGATACATAGATTAGAGATAGAGGAATAGAGATAGATAGATACAATAGATAGATACAATAGATAGATAGATAGATAGATAGATACCCACAGAGCTCTGCTATGCTCATATTATATATACTGATATTTTTTATCTGTTGGAAAATGAGGTGTACATGCTGTGTGCATAGCAACGAGGTGTTTGCAATGTGTAATAGAATTCTTCTCACTGTTAAGCTGCTCTGCACTCAGCAGGCATGATATTCCTCCTTCACATCCTTCCCCAGTACCTGTGCTCCAGGGAAGCAGTGTTAAGTCCCAGTTACACACACAGATAATTGTGCAGATATTGTTCACAGATCTCTGGTTGCAGTGAAATCATGGACACATTGTACCATTTGTACACAGCCACAAAATGGAGCAATGTGTCCATGATTTCACTGCAACCAGAGATCTGCGAACAATTTCTGCACAATTATCTGTGTGTGTACCTGGGCCTTTACTGATATCAAGCTCCCACTACGGCTGTGCTCCGGCAGCATATTCTGTGCGGTCACTTCTGTCTCTGGCCCTGTGGAGTAGCCAAAAGAATGCTGCTTTATTAATCAAACTTTGCATTGGTGGAGAGGGGGCCCTCACGCTCTCCTTTCTGAAGGCCCACTCCAATACAGTTTGCAAGAAAATGAATTAGCGGTCTTGTAGAAGCGCTCCACTCCACTCCACTGTGGAGCTGTGAGGGGAAAATAAAGGTTGCGATTTATAAACATCTTCATCCTGGTGCCTGAGTTTAGTAGCGCTTCTACAAGAACGCTAATTCATTTTCTTGCAAGCATCTATTCCCCCTGAGGGATCAGCGGCTGAAGCAGCACAGCGAGGGCACAGTGGTAAAGTACCTGGCATTCCCTAGATAACAAGCAGTGACGCACATCCGGGACCAGTGCCACATGACCGGAAAGGTCCTATATGGACAGCTGAAGACCAGCGAGGACGAAGGAACGGAGCGTGTACATTGCCGGGGGTCCCCCATATATCAGAGGCTATTACACCAAGTTGTGCAGGTCGTGCACAACCCAAACAGGTGAGTGGTCACCTGTAATAACGCCATATTAACTTAGCTATAGGGATCCTACACATGCGCCCCTTCTCTCCCTTTTTTTCTTACACTCCAATACATGTCACCACCACTAATCCAGCTGACACTGGGGGCCCTTATTTATTGAAGAGCAATAATAACACAGAAGTCAATGCAACTTACTTTTGCCCAAAGAGTGATGCAGAAGGGAGCAGAGTATTCCCTCTGTTCTTCATAGCGCGCCAGTGAGTGAAGAGAGGAGGAGACAGCCCCTGGTGCACCAGCAATCACAGCACAGCTCCCTGGATGAGCTGTTAATCCAAAGGACAATGAGTGCTGTCAAAACTAACACTGATTGACTGTAGTTTAACCAATCACTGCTAGTCTGAGCAGCAGCAACGCCCTCCTGGGATACTGAACACTGGAAAGAGCAGTGATAAGGTAACAGCTGAGTGGAACAACAGTGTTCGGTCAGCACGCAAAGTGAGCGGCAGGATGCTGCAGATGATTGTAATCAGTGCGCACTGCTCTACTGGGAGGAGCTGATAAAACCTGAAGCAACATTATTAGTGCAGGACCCTGCTGACGCCCCACTGAGGGTGGGGGCCATGGGCAAGTGCCCAGACTGCCCTCCCCAACCCCAGCCCTGCCTGAATATTGCCTTTTCCGACCCAATAACTAAACATAGCCAATGGTCACTGCTTCCCTTCTACAGGATCCTTCGATCCAACAGGAGATCATGGAGACAATAAAAGATTATTTCGAGCGTAACTCCAGAGGTGAAACCTCACCTAATATTACCTGGGAGGCACATAAAAGTGCAGTGAGAGGTTTGCTCATTAAACATGGGGCTTGTCTGGAGCGGGAGAAGGCCCAGGAGATCTTGGCCCTCGTGAAGGACATACATACATACATTGGAGACTTCCATAAAACCACTCTAGAGGAACCCAAAAGGATTACTCTCCTACAGAAAAGAGAGGAGCTCAGATTGCTGATGCTTTGCAAAGCTAGAGCCGACCTTGCTAAATGTAGAAGGCACTTCTCTGAGTTCGGCAACAAAAACAGGTTACTGGCAAGGGCACTGCGATCCCACCGGGCAAGGGGTTATATCCCGCAGGTTGCTAACTCTAGAGGGGAAAAGTATGAAACTTGCATATGAGTGGAGAGACCATGTGATGAAAGCTGGGATCGGCAAGAGCTGAATCCTGACAGTGAGTATATTACACACTTTTAGGATTGGGCTACATTGCTTAATGTTACAATTAGGCTGAAAACACACTTTGCGACTCACATGCGAGTCTTTCGGATGAGACTCGGATCAGTCACCCTGAACGGCCTCCCTGTGTCAGGACAGGTGTGTGATGCTGCACTAAAACACAAGCAGCTGACACTCTCGTCCAGAGTGGGGGAGGCTGTTCCAGGTGACTGATCCGATTCTCCTCTGAGAGACTCGCATGTGAGTCGGATAGTGTGATTCCAGCCTTAAAGGGCTCTTTCAGGTTTGAGATGCAGTCCTCTAGAATTTCTCACAGCACAGACAATGCACACTTTCAAGATTCTCCTGTGCCAATGGAGCTGGATGTTATGTGAACAAGAGTATGTGATTTATATATTTCTGATCACATTCTGACTAGACATGTCCAGCCTCATTCAATTAATTTTGATTGTTCGAGGCCTCATATGTCTTGTCAGCATGTGACTGCATGTATGTAAATCTAATACTTGTGGTTTTGTGACCTCCCACTCTCGCTGCCGCCACCAGAGAATTCTGACAACAGCAGTGTGCGCACTGTGAGGATTCACAGTCTGTAGTCACAAAGCAACACATAGAGTGACTGCAGACTATGTACAAATTTAGGACAACTCTTTTAATGCTCCAACATAAATAAAAACCTAGTAACCCTTATCTTGTCAGACATCACAATATTTTATTAACATACTATCACGTTACAAGTTCTGAAATGTTACATTTGTACATGATCAGAACCTGTAACAGCAGAGGAATACACCACCAGACCCACCAGAGGTACAGAAATACATCACTAGACCACCAGAGGTACAGAAATACATCACCAGAACCCTCATCAGTACAGAAACACAGCATCACAACCCTCATCCGCGCAGGAATACATCACACCAACCACCCAGAAATTCATCATTAGAAACACCATCAGTAAAGGAATACATAACAAAAACAACCCAAGGTACAGAAATATATAACTAGAACCTGAATCAGTACAGAAACACAGCATCACAACTCTCATCAGTACATAAATTCATCATCAGAAACAACATCTGTACAAAAAAACTCAATAGTAAATCAATTGTAAAGTCAGGGCAACCCCATATACATATTGTATCGCATGAACCTACTACTTCCAGTATGTCCTTAGTAATCTTAAGGGGTAGTGGGAGTTGGTTTCATCAGACCATACAGGAACCACAGTACTGATGAGAATTAATTTGATAAATAACCATTTACATCCAGGTACCTTATGGATGACTATTTCTGATCAGGTTTGTCTTTTTCATTTCTTCATCTTGTCCAAACACCATGATGACTTTTCACATCTTTGCAGACTTCCATCTTCTCCACTTTTCTGCAGCACATCCTGACATGGGACCCTTAAAAATAAGAGTGTTATTATAATGCTGCCTGAATAAAAATATCTGCCCTACACTGTGCTCCTGAACAAATAATTACTCTTCACTGTTTTCCCTGCACAAAATGACGAACACGCTGACCCTCCACATGATCTCTCCACTGTCCTCCCACACTGTGTCCCCCTATACTGTCCAACTTTAATCTGTACCTTTTCATCACACTCCCCCTCCTGGCCATACTATCCCATGCTTGCTTTGGCCTCACGCTGTCACCACATACAACCCCCTCTATATACCATCCCCCCACACACACTACCCGGTCAAGTCTGCAGCCATCCTGCGTCTACCCCCACACTACCCAGTCTCTATTAAGCTTCACCTTAAATGTTTTCTCATCCCATACTCCCTTCTCACTACCTTCACCCTTCACACTCATCACCACCTTGCTTCCATACTATGTCCACACACATCCCCCTCTCTCCTCATACTGTGTCTACACCCATACCTCTCACGCCAAATATTGGTCAGCACCCATCCCTCCTCGCTCCCCATACTGTGTCTGCACCCATCCCCCCTCACTTCTATACTTTGTCGGCACCCAGGCCCCCTAGTTCCTCATGCTGTTTCCACACCTATTCTCCCTAACTCTCATATTGTGTCTGCACACATCCCTATACTGTATACTCAAATTTACCCCATGGCTATCCATACTCTCTTCCCCCTGCTCCCTATATTGTGTCTGCACCTATCACCCCCTTGTTCTCCATTCTGTGTTCTCAAATCCTCTCCTTTTGCTGCACATGATACACTCTCCCCCTCCCCCACCTTTTACAGGATATCATACTCCTACCCCCCCTCTGTTTGCAGACATTCACACTCTCTCCCCCTCTGCTTGCAGACCATCACATTCTCCCACCTTCAGTTTGCAGACCATCACATTTTCCCCATTCGTTTGCAGGCCATCACACTCTCGCCCCTTCCATTTGCAGACCATCACACTCCCCTTCCTCCTTCCCCATTGCCAACAATCACTTTCCCAATTACTATCACACTCCCCCACTTTTCCCATTGCTGACCATCACACTCCCCTCCACTATCCCCATGACTGACCATCACACCCCACTTTCCCCATGACTGACCATCACACCTCCACTTTCCTCATTACTGATCATCACACTCCACCTCCACTTTCCCCATTAATGACCATCACACCCCTACTTTCCCCATTACTGGCCATCACACTCCCCTGCACTTTCCCCATCACTGGCCACCACACTCCCCTCCACTTTATCCATTACTGGCCACCACACTCCCCTCCACTTTCCCCATTACTGCCCATCACACTCCCCTCCACTTCCCCCATTACTGACCATCACACTCCCCTCTCACTTTCCCGATGACTGACCATCACACCTCTACTTTCCCATGACTGACTATCACACCCCCACTTTCCCCAATTACTGACCATGAAACTCCCCTCCACTTTCCCCATTACTGACCATCACACTCCCCTATCTTCGGTGTCTTCAGTTCCACTTGACCGGAGCACTTCCAACCTTCCTTAGCACCTCTGCGGTGCTGAGTGACATCAGCAGTGTCATCAGCTGACCTGATCACGCTGCTGACGTCACCCTGACCCGGATGTGCCCGCCGTCAGGGCTTCAACTGTATAAGCGTCTCTGACGCTTGTATAGCTGATCAGTGAGAGCTCAGCCATCGCAGCACTTTCTCTGAGCGCTGTCAGCTTGACAGCAGCTCAGAGCTAGAATGTCCGACTCCCACCGCAGGCGCTGTGGAGACACCGCACAATGCAGATTGTGCCCACCCACTTGATGCGCCTGGAGCATACTCCCCCACCAGCCCCTCTCCTGGTATGTTGCAGTGCCCCGCCCCTTGCAACTTTCAGAGGCTCCGGGCCCCCTCCTGGCCCTTCTGCCGCCCAGGCCCCTCACAGGAGGCAGGCCTGTTAGGCCCTGATGGCGGCCCTGGGTCTTTAACACAGTGAAAAGCTCTGAGAGCCAATATAGTGGTCATTCACAAGAAGGTAAGGACCCTCTTCTTTGTGGTAATTATCATCCTATTTCTCTTCTTAATGTAGATTTGGAGATATTCACAAGGATACTGGCCAGTAGATGTCCTCCTTGTTGGGTAAGGTAGTCTATCCAGATCAGGCGGGCTTCCTGCTGGGCATGGAGGCAAGGGATAATACCATAAAAGTGATAAACCTTATACACAAGGCAAAAAACGATCAGACCCTGATATTAATGCTTTATACGGATGATGAGAAGGCTTTGTCATCATGTGGGCTGGCTGTTTATGCAGGAGGTTCTGTCATCAGTGGGGCTGAGGAGTAAATGCTGACTTGGATAGGAGGTCCTATATAGTAACTCTATGGCTTCTGTAAGGATTAACAGAGTGTTTTCAGAGACTTTCCTGATATTTAATGGGACGAGAAAGGGTTGTCCACTCTCTCCCTTAATTTTTACATTAACATTGGAACCCCTGCTTCTCCACACTAGGAGGACCTGGATATATCGGCTCCATGCACATTTAATGTACCCCCAAAATAGCTACCCATGCTGCTGATCTACTTTTTTTAATCTCTAACCCTGTAGTCTCACTTCCCTGTTTACTATCTGAAATGAAGAGGTACTCGTTCCTTTTGAACTTTAAAATAAACTGGTCAAAATCAGAAGCTTGAATTAATATTTCTATAAAAACAGAGGGGCTGAAGAAAAATTTTGAATTCCAATGGGCATCCCACTCTTTGAAATATTTGGTTTTTTTTTCTTTCCTCAAACACTGAGGAACTTTTCATATTAAACTTTACACCCCTTTTGGAAAAGTTGAGAGAAGAGTGTGGGAAGTGGGTCAGGGGATCCTTTACGTGATTTCGGAGGGTTAAGATCCTTAAAATGAACATGCTCCTTAGGATCCTCTACCTGCTCCTGGCGGTCCCCTTTAAGGTCCCGGCTTCCTTTTTTAAAGACATGGCCTCCTTACCAAAAAAATTTGTGTGGGCGGATAGACCAGGTAGGCTCGCCAGATCCTTGCATTGTAGACCCAAGAGGAGGGATGGGTTGGGACTACCAGACCTGAGGACATATTATATTGCTGCCCATGTCCACAGTGATAAATTCGTGTAGGCACAAACACACCAAAATGTGGGTCTAAATTGAACAGGGCTTTGAGGTCCCTCTGTTGTCTGGTTTACCCTGGGTGGTTGAACACATAGCCCCCTCGATGAAGTAGCAACCCACTATCGGCGCCTGTCTTGTTGCTCTTGTGCAGCGTCCCATAAATACCTACTTCTCACCTCCTCCCCCATGTCTCTGATTATTGGTTCCCCAATTATTCCCTTCTAGCTTGTCGGATCTGTACTTTCGCAAGTGGGTAGCAAGGCAAAAATTCGAGCGGTGCACATTTTGGAGGGGAGTGATTGGCCACCCAGAGGACATTAATAGATGGAATGACCTGAGAACTTTGGGGCCCTGGTGCTCAATTCAGCTCAAACATTATCTAGGCTCCATCCCAGTTTGGACCCAGTTCATGAGACCCCTGACAGATTTAGAAAAGCTCTGTACAGAGGAGAGCCCTCTATGACATGTTGTGCCAGTAGTACAATCCATACTGATGGACCCCTCTGACTTGCCCCCTCTGAAATATATTTCCTTATGGGAAAGAGAATTGGGCATTACCTTAAGTCGTGAACAGACTGAAAATATATTGGAGCTTACACACAAGACTACATTCAGCTCTACAGTAAATTGCAAGAAGCCAACTTTAAGATTCTGACGCATTGGTATAGAGTCCCTATTGGACTTCACAGAATGTACCCTGCCGCTGATCCTTTGTACTGGAGATGTGGTCTGGAAGAGGGAAGCTTTCTACACATTTTCTGGTCATGCCATAAGCTGAAATCTTTCTGGAGGAAGGTGAGGGCGATTATCAGGAGGATGACCGAGATGAGGCAGGCTTCGGAGCAGGAGTTGTTTCTGTTGCATTTATAAGTCCTCCCATTGGCCTCCTATAAACATTCCCTTCTGAGATTCCTGGTCATGGCCGCTAGGGCCTGTATCCCTAGATGCTGGAATTCCACCTCTCCTCCAAGTGTCTTAATATGGATTAACAAGGTTAATGACATATTATACATGGAGGACCTGACAGTGTCTCTACATGACAAATATGACTCCTTCTATAAAACCTGGTTTGCCTGGATTGACTTTAAATCTTCTCCCAACTATGAGGTTTTATTGTCTTGCAGGTAGGGGATATTTTTTTTTTTAATCGGTTTTGGTGGATGGTTAGGGTCTGGAGTTCATCCTGAGTGATGTGTCCTTCTAGGACATTTGTTCCCAGCTGTAAACAAATGATTAGTCCTCTGGTATACCCCTAACCTTATCTCCTTGTGGCTTTCCTTAGCCCCACCATTCCCTTTTGTCTATCTTTCTTCTTTCACTCTATCTTCTCTCTATGATGCCCCTTTCTAAGCACGTATCTACTATGTAAAATTTTGCTAGAAACCTCACACAAGTCGTGGTCTATAAATGTAGTTATGCAGTCTTATTATGCGATTCTGCTGTTTTCCTTTTTGTTTGTTGAGTCGATAATTGTTTTGTCATGACATATTATGGGCGGCACGGTGGCTCAAGTGGTTAGCACTGCAGCCTTTGCAGCGCTGGGGTCCTGAGGTCCTGGGTTCAATTCCCACCAAGGACAACATCTGCAAGGAGTTTGTATGATTTCCTCCCACATTGTAAAGACATACTGATAGGATATTTAGATTGTGAGCTCCAAGAGAGACAGCATTACTGATGTATGTAAAGTGCTATGGAATTAATAGCGCTATATTAAATATTGTTATTCTATATTAAAAAACTACAAAAAATATATTTCTCTAAAAAGTTACTGATATAAGATTAATACAGCTCTACAAGTTCCTATCTGAAAAAAAAAAAAAAAGATAATTGGCTGTAGTAATCTAATATCAGTAACGTTTTAGAGAAAGACAACTATTCTAAAACTTTATATATTGCATATTATATCTGATGAAGGCCATTTTCGGCTGAAACATGTTGTTTATATTTGCATGTATTAACAAATTTGTGTGTGGATAATACCTACACTCTCAGAAGATCTATCAATATTTTGAATCTCCAGAAGCATCATATAGATGAAAATCCTGGTATTGCATTCCTTCATGACAGCCCCACATGAGGCTAGCATAGTCCCTCAACTTGAGCCACATACCGGTGAACAAGAAAAGGAGATCCATAACTTTGGATCAATAGTACAATACAGTAAGACATCAAAGGGTGAGTGAATAAACCTCTTTTATACCATACCAGCTGTAGAGCCCGGCATTGCCCAAGTGTAATGCTCATATATGGCCGTAGCTCTGCCCTGTAGCCCCACCCCTTCATAGTTCCATTGATTCGATAACCCTCCCCTCGACATAACCTTGTGACTACAGGGGGTGCTGTTTGTAGAGGGGTGGGGTTACTAGAGGGGCAGAGCTATGATACATGCACACACATACACTCAGCTTTAAATATATATATATATATATATATATATATATATATATATATATATATATATATATATTTTCATGACTATGAAAATTGTAGATTCATACTGAAGGCATCAAAACTATGAATTAACACATGTGGAATTATATACTTAACAAAAAAGTGTGAAACAACTGAAAATATGTCTTATATTCTAGGTTCTTCAAAGTAGCCACCTTTTGCTCTGATTACTGCTTTGCACACTCTTGGCATTCTCTTGATGAGCTTCAAGAGGTATGGCCCTTTTGCCTTCACTCTGTGGTCCAGCTCACCCCAAACCATCTCGATTGGGTTCAGGTCTGGTGACTGGGGAGGCCAGGTCATCAGGCGTAGCACCCCATCACTCTCCTTCTTGGTCAAATAGGCCTTGCACAGCCTAAAGGTGTGTTTGGGTTATTGTCCTGTTGAAAAATAAATGATGGATCCAACTAAACGCAAACCTGATGGAATAGCATGTTGCTGCAAGATGCTGTGGTAGGTATGCTGGTTCAGTATGACTTCAATTTTGAATAAATCCCCAACAGTGTCACCAGCAAAGTACCCCCACACCATCACACCTCCTCCTCCATGCTTCACAGTGGGAACCAGGCACGTAGAGTCCATCCGTTCACCTTTTCTGCGTCGCACAAAGACACGGTGGTTGGAACCAAAGATCTCAAATTTGGACTCATCAGACCAAAGCACAGATTTCCACTGATCTAATGTTCATTCCTTGTGTTCTTTAGCCCAAACAAGTCTCTTCTGCTTGTTGCCTGTCCTTAGCAGTAGTTTCCTAGCAGCTATTTTACCATGACGGCCTGCTGCACTAAGTCTCCTCTTAACAGTTGTTGTAGAGATGTGTCTGCTGCTTAAACTCTGTGTGGCATTGACCTGGTCTCGAATCTGAGCTGCTGTTAACCTGCAATTTTTGAGGCTTGTGACTCGGATTAATTCTCCTCAGCAGAGGTGACTCTTGCTATTCCTTTCCTGGGGCGGTCCTCATGTGAGCCAGTATCTTTGTAGAGCTTAATGGTTTTTGCAACTGCACTTGGGGACACTTTCAAAGTTTTCCCAATTTTTCGGACTGACTGACCTTCATTTCTTAAAGTAATGATGGCCACTCATTTTTCTTTACTTAGCTGCTTTCTTCTTGCCATAATACAAATTCTAACAGTCTAGTCAGTAGGACTATTAGCTGTGTATCCATCAGACTTCTGCACAACACAACTGATGGTCCAACCCAATTTATAAGGCAAGAAATCCCACTTATGAAACCTGACAGGGCACACCTGTGAAGTGAAAACCATTTCCGGTGACTACCCCTTGAAGCTCATCAAGAGAATGCCAAACATGGCTAAACTGGAAAATGACTTTTTAGCCTCTGCCCCATCAAACCCTTGGCGTACTTCCGTTTCATTGATGATATCTTAATAATCTGGACTGGAACTGAACATGAACTTCTAAAATTCCATGACAAGTTCAATCAATTTCATCCCAGCATAAACCTGACACTGGACCACTCAAAAACAGAAATCAACTTTCTGGATACCACCTTAAAAATTCTAAATAGTTCATTCCAGACATCAGTGTATCGGAAACCAATTGACCGTCCCACATACCTCAGATGTGACAGTTTCCACCCGAAACACATAAAAAAATCCATTGTCTACAGCCAGGCCCTCAGATATAACCATATTTGCTCCAACCCAGTGGAAAGGGATGAACACTTAAACCAGCTAAAAAAGAAATTTTTAAACCAGGGCTACCACCCCACCTCCATTGAGGGCCAGATCATTAAAGCCACAAGGATCCCTAGAAGTCAAGCACTCCAATACAGAGAAAAAGAAGAGAATCATCGTGTTCCTCTGGTGGTGACCTATAACCCACAGCTTGAGGTACTAAGAAAACTGCCAGGAAACTTCATCACATCTTACACAAGGATGACCGACTTAAAATAATATTCAAAGATCCTCCCTTGCTGGGCTACAGGCAGCCTCCCAACTTAAGAAACATCATGGTCCGAAGTTTGATGCCCTAGGATACACCAAAAGGAACTTATCCATGCAATGTGAAGAGCTGCAAGACCTGTGCTCACATAGAGACCAGAGACAGGATACAGATCCCCAACACACAGCAGGATTATAAGATTCCTGGGACTTTCACATGCTCCTCTTCCAATGTGGTATATTTAATTATGTGCACCATTTGCCCAGTAGGGTCTTTCTATGTTGGTGAGACTGGGCAGCGTCTAAGAGCAAGGATGAGGTCTCATCGTCACACAATTACACACGAAAAAATCAATTTTCCAGTAGCGGAGAATTTTTCTGGCCAGAGACATAACATTGATAATATGAAGGTCTTGATATCGAAGAGTCTGTGAATCCAAGCTAATTAGAAGTTTCAATTGTATACAGAAAGGACTGAACATCGCTGATGGTTTTATGGCTCATTACCACGTCTAAACAATGTTGTTCAAAGACATGGAAACCTTAGACACCAAGTTTTCTTATAATTTAGTGTCCTAAAGACTTTATTACCACTGGGCCTGCCTGATTGAAGATCCTCTCCAAGGCTGCTTTGTTTATTTTGCCAAATGTCCAGTCTTTGTAATGTTTATTTAGTCAAATGTTCAATCATTTTAGTTGTACATGCATATATTTTGAGTTTCATTCAATATCTTGTCATACCATGCCTGATGTAGAGACCTGAGCTCGCCTTATAACATCATTTATTTTATTTTTGTTAGCCATTAAAAGGTATCACAACTACAAGATTTGTATCTTGTTTCACACACGAGAGCAATCAACATTTTCTGGACCTCTCAAGCATGACGTTACACATCCATAATATTTATGCCCCGAATTCAGACCGGAGGCCCTTCTTTTCAGCTGTACATGAGAAGCTACTCGCCCATGACCATCGTTTCCTTGTTCTGGGAGGCGACTTCAATACCACCATGACCAGGGGGGAGGATAGGAGATCAGAGCAGGGCAGGAGTCTTTCAGAGGTGATAAGGGGACGGGGGAGGCCGGATGACTGTACCCTACAAACCTTTTCAAAGAATGCTGGGTTGAGGGACATTTGGAGACTGAGAAACCCACTGGGGAGGGATTATACACATTATTCCCACCCTCACGGGGCCTGGTCAGGAATTGATCTATTCCTGGTGGGAGATGAGATCATCCATAGAACGAAATATGTTAGTATTGAAGACCTGGTGATCTCAGATCATAGCCCTGTGAGACTGGAGCTGTTAGACAGATACCCTAGAGGCACGGACTATTTGTGGGGGTTCCCCACCTTTCTACAGAAAGACACAGATTTCAATAGGCTTCTGGGGGAGTGGTGGTCAGTTTACGCCTCAGACAACGCAGCCCACAGAGAAGACCCAATACTGTTCTGGGAGACAGCCAAGGCGGTATTAAGGGGGAAAATATTGGCCTACACCACCACCATGAAAAAAAGAATATTCACTATGTACATGAAATACAGTGATGAGGTCAGAGCAGCTTATGTAGCGTTCAAAGACCACCCGAACCGGAATAATAAGGCACAATGGATCAAACATAAATGTAATTTTGACAAATGGACAAAGATGACGTATACAGAGCAGAGTGGGAATCCAAATTTTATCGACATAGTGATAAGGCTGGGAGACTGCTAGCGAATCTGGCTCGCGACCAGCGCCCTAAGGCGACCATAGCCGCCTTGACAGATGCGGATGGGCGTTGACTTCAGACCCCAAAAAAATAACAGGTATCCTCCGAAAATTCTACGCAAACCTATACAAGACCCCGGGGGAGGAGGGAGGCAGCGGGCAGAAATGGTTGAGTGAGGCAAACATGACTAAGATCTCGGACGAGGACTTGGGAATGCTGTATGCTAAATTTGAACTTAACGAAGTGATAGAGACCATCAAGGCATTAAACCCCAATAAAGCACCAGGCCCAGATGGTTTCAATGGAGGCTTTTACAGGGCCTTAAAAGACCAGGTGGCACCATGTCTAACTGGAGTCTTCAATGGGGTGAGAGAGGGGACACCCCTGCCAGACAAGATGAATTTAGCCCACATAACACTACTGCCGAAGGGAAACCGACATATGGAGAATCCAGCAAATTATAGACCGATAGCTCTCATAAATGTCGACCTAAAAATTGCCTCTAAGATTCTGGCGAATCGCCTAGCCAAGATCTTGCCCAATATAATAGTCAGGCTTTATCAAGGGACGCTCGGCGACTAGTAACGTTAGGAAGGCGTTGTTGGCGGTGGACGTAGCTGTGGAGGACAAGAAGGGACTGGGTCCGGCCATGGTCACCTTAGACGCCGAAAAAGCTTTTGATAATGTCAGGTGGCCGTGGTTGCACCTGGTTCTAAATAACATAGGCCATGATTGGACCAGCTCTGACATTCTTAAGATGCCTTTATACCAACCCCAAGGCAAGGATCAGCACTCCGGGCTTTCTATCTGATGTCTTTCCCTTGGGTAAGGGCACTCGCCAGGGATGCCCACTGTCTCCACTTCTTTTTAACCTGGCATTGGGACCACTGGCGAGGAGGTTGGCCTCGGATGCGCTTTTTGAGGGCATCAAGATGGGACGTAGGATGTTGCGAGTGAGCTTATTTGCAGATGACATAACTCTGTATTTTGTAAACATTCAGAGAGATTTACCAGGGGTCCTGGGGTGCCTGGAGTTCGGGAGATTCTCGGGATTCAAATTAAACAAGACCAAATCTGAGATCCTATTTTTACGGGAAGGGGACGGCATCCCTCACATTGGAGGATCGGACTCTCCCCGTTTGCTCCATGGCGTCCCAATAGCTAAGACACACGTGAAGTATTTGGGAATCAATATAGCTAGATTGGGAGGAGTCAGTATCACCTAAACTATAGCCCTCTGATAAATAAAATTGAGAACGAACTAAAAAGATGGGAGTGTCTCCCGTTGACTCTGCTTGGGCGATGCCACCTGGTCAAAATGATCCCATTCGCCAGACTGCTATATCCACTCCAAACCCTACCTCTATTACTGAGATGTCTGGAGACTTAACACTCTCTTCACCACATTCATTTGGATGGGCAGGAAACCTAGGATCCGACTGAACACACTTATGCTACCCACAAGGGGAGGGGGTCTTAATTTCCCCAACATCCACGGTTACAACTTAACATGCTTGACCAGACATATTTTAGACTGGATAAGGGGGACTAGTAGATTTTCTGACTTCCCATTGGAGAGTGAACTGTGTCACCCGTGGAGTTTAGTCTCGTCTTTTCACGCCCCTAGCTCGTCACTGCCGACCCCTACTGAAAACAGCCTCTGTCTTCAGGGATACCATAGCCTCGTGGAAGGCGGTCGGTAAAAAATTTAATTTATCATGGAAAATCTCCAAATACATAGAACTGTGGAGACATCAGGCCTTTCCCTTGGGAAGGGAAAATAAATTGTTCATGGTATGGAAGGAGAGGGGAATTGAGAGAGTCCAAGATCTGTTTCACACCACGGAACCAAGGTGGGTAACCTGGGCGGAATTACAGAACAGATTTGGGCTACCAGAATCCCACACACTACAATATCACCAGATCCGCAACCACATCATGACTGCTTTGAAGTCCATTGAAGCAGAATACATCAATAATGGGTGGGATACACCACTAGCGATAGAACCCTCCATGACCAGCGTCTCCTCTGTCTAAGCCTCCATAAGAGATCAACTGCTCCCTGAAAGTAGCAACAAATTATTTCACAGATGGACTGAACATTTCCATGACCCTGACATAAAGTCCAAAATACTATCGGGCTGGAAACAACTACGGGAACACATTGTGGGCGAGAGGTGGAGGGACTCGTACTCCGGCCTCGTCCACAGGGCCATACTAGGCTTCAATCTACGGCTCACAAGTGACAAACCACCAGGCTGACACACTGTCCCAAATGTGGGACACAAAATAGGACTTGATTCACGGACTTTGGTACTGCCCTGACACCTCAAGACTATGGGAGACGGTCAAACAATTGACAAAAGATATAACAAACATAGATGTCCCACTAGACCTGGTGAAATGGATCTTCCACCATGCGAGGGGCACTGGTATGGGACAAGAGGAAATATATGTCTTTCATATGTGGCAATGGCGACAAACGATTGATCCTGGGGAGGTGGATAACGGACTCTTTGCCCGGGGTACAAGACATAGTGTCTACACTGAAAACGATACTGTCATGCGAGAGAATGGAGGCCGAGAAAGATGTAGACAGATTGTCTCCCAGATTCTTTGGGAAATATAGGGGGTTTGTATCCACCCAGTTGTCCCCGGAGGAGATCAGACAGACTGTGTCCCCTTTCTTGCGCTCCTACTGGTACAATATGGAAGATTTGAAAGGGACCTTGGGTAACCTAAAAAGATGAGACTAGGTGGTGGACCCGACGTGGAGACATTGGGAGGAGATAATGCAATACCTCAATACCCTTCAAGAGGCATTCATAACAATAGACTTTCATTTATTGATCATTTGTACGTTTTGCTTTGAACTTCAGCTGAACTATTGTCCTATATCGGACGGACACGCATGGTCAAATGGCAGAGGGGAGAAGGGAGGAGGGTGGACAGTGGGATTTGGTTACCTTTATACCTGTTTTATCGTATGATTAATGTTTGGGAGCTGCTTGACTGCCATTGTAAGGCAGAAAACCTAGTTATCTTGTCTTGATTTATAATGGATTTAAAAGTTAATAAAAAAGTATATATAAAAAAGAAAAAAAAACTGTGATGCCATATTCCACGAGACATTAAAGGGTGAATAGATTATTGACTACTCAACATAATTCAGGGATACTTTGTGATTTAATCTGTTTTTCACGTGTGTAGTGCAAGTCCCTTGGACTCACTTTGTTTTTAAGTGGATAACAATTTTTTGCCATGGTTTCCTGTCCTTTGTATTTTCAATAAACATTCTTTTTTGCACCTATACAATTGTGCACTTCATCTACAGAAGTTCTGTTTCTTCGCTTGTCTACGGAACCTTGAAACATGACTAATAAATCAATATTATATTCACCCTTTAATGTCTCGTGGAATATGGCAGCAGTTTTTAACCCTTCATCCTCCCTACTGTCACGCGCTGACATTGCTGGATGCTGCTGTGTATGTGTTTGTCTTTAAGAGCTGCATGGTTGATAGTTGTGAAGTTCTTGGCCTCCTGTGTTGGGCTCCAGAATTGCATTCACTATGAGGTTCAACTGCTGGTTGAAGGGTTAATGTGTGACTCACCTGAACTCCCCTCCCCCTAGCCTTTAAGTAGCCCCTCCTGCCATACGTGGTGCTGCTGATAGAGTTTCACTCTATGCCTGGAAGCCGTGCTGTGCTGACCTGTGTGTTTGTGTGGCTGATGTCCTTTCTGTTGGAGGGAGGTGAGGGGGGAATAGCACAGGGTTGGTGGAAGAGTTTTAGGGAGAGGCTGGAGGCCCGAACCCTCTCACCATCAGAGATACCTTTGGGATCAGGGCCATTGATGGTTTTCCAGACCAGGGTCATACTAGTCTTTCCCTGGTCAGCCTGCCCATAACTGCCATCCCTTTATCAGTAATCTCACTACACCGCGACACCTACTCTATATGCACCACATTGTGACTCTCACAACCACACAGGGTAAACCCTCTAATACCTTTTTAGGTTAATATTTTATCTCTCAGACCCTTCATCCTCCCTACTTTAATTTTCTGAGATAATGACCTTTGATTTTCATTGGCTGGAAGCCACAATCATCAACATTAACATAAATAAACACTTGAAATAGATCACTCTGTTATGGCTCTTATGCGTTTCACATTATATATTGAATTACTGCAATAAATTAACTTATATTAATTGATATTTTAATTAATTGAGATGCACCTGTAGCTGCTCTACAAATGAGCTACATAGTTTTGGTTATTGTTGTTCCCCTTGTACCTCTGTTTGTTTGTCTTCCTATCCTATACCTTGTTTATTATTTGTTAATATTTGCTTGATGACCTCATACTCTGTATGTTTAAATGATAAATGAATAGGTTGTGTTATTGGATTATTATTCTATTATTTGTGTTAATAAAGACATTTAAACACAAATGAGCTCCAGTGGCACGTCAGCCCTTTCTGCCCATGATGTGGCTATTACCCAAGTAGGATGACCATTGATCACCTCTGGGATTGGAGCTGCACTAAAAGAACAAGATAAGGCTATAGCGTCCCTGATCCATCTCCCTATGGTTCCCTCTTTGATACACTACCCTTGATGTCTCCTTGGAAAGACACAAACAGGGCATGAGCTTTTCTCCACTGCTTGGTGACCTCTATGTTGTGAAGCACAGTTGTCTAAGATCTAACGGGGCTTTCACATTTGCGTTTTTGCAGATTCGTCCAAATTCTGTTTTTCTCTAATGCATTTCTATGGGACTTCCGGACATGTGTGGACACTTGCGATTTCATCCGGATCCGGCAAATCATAACTGCCGCACAAGTCCGGAACTCTCATCTAGAATGCATTAGGCAGAACACAATTCTGCCACAAGTGAGTGAGATCTGGGCTTTAAAAAAAAAAAAAAAAAAGGCGTGATTCCTCCATATTTGAAAAAACTGCAAATCAGGCAAGCCTGAAGTTCAAAAGTTCAGGTTTGCCTGATATCAGTTACTTACACAAACCACAGATGTGAAAGCAGTTTTAGGTGTGTAAGAATTCCTCCTTCTGATTCCCAGGTCTATCACAGAAAGAAGGAAAGAATCTCCTGAGCCCTATGAAACGGTTTTGTCACCTTGAGTAAACAGGATGGGTCAGATTTAAGAATAACTCCAATATCCGAGTGTATGGAGCCGCTACTGACAAGGCTTGCAGGTCACTTATTCTCCCGGTAGATATTAAAGCTGCCGGTAAGGCTAATTTAAGAGTAAGAACATTCAGTGATGCTTCGGGCATTGGTTCAAAGGGAGATTTGGTCAAGGGATCCAGCACTAAATCAAGGTCCCAGGGAGGTATCTTAGTACAGTGCACAGGAATAGCTCTGAGACAAACCTAGAAAACCAGAAATTAGCAGCCAGGTTACAGTTGTAAAGTGTCCCTGGGGCAAAAACCTGAACTTTTGGAGTGCTAACTGCCAACCCCAGGACTTATCCCTTTTGGAGGAATTCCAAAGTAGTGTGACGCGGTCACTGGCCTTGTAGTTGAGGGGAGGTACGTGTCACACAGGTTACTAGCCTGTGTGACCTAAAACCTGTAAAAGTTACCCAGCATGTTATGTGTTGTGGGGTTTATTTCAAAAGGGTGTGTGGTTTTAGGGGAATGACTAAGAGGTCAGGAGGTCATTCCCCCTACCTCCCCTGAGGGCGTGGCTGAGCCACGTTGAAAGCACAAGGCTGTTTTTTTTTCTGTGGTTGGAGAGACTGGGTGTGCAGCCTCCAGACTGTGGAGTTCAGCTGTGGAGTAGCTGGAGTTTGCTACCAGTCAGTACAGGCGGACATGTACACATCCGAGCTATGTATACTCGTTTTGCTCATTTTGCCTTGTTTAACTTTCCAGCCATTGAGGCTCCGTTGTTTTTGTGCCAAAGTCTGTTGGGTTTATGCGGCATCAATAAACCTGCAGCCGAACACCATTCCTGTGTCTACTTCTGACTGTAGCCGAGCTCGAATTCGGGACTTGACTTTAAAGGGGGCGTTTGACCAGGTTACTGTATGTAATAGGGTTGCCCAAGAGCTGGGGCCAATACCAGATTCCCCCATTTCGCAGTAAAGGGGAGTTGCTATACTGGCTGGCTAAACTAAGGGGCGGTGAGACAGTAGAATAGCTGTTAGTGCCGAGGCCATACAGAAGGAGAGTGTTAGACATGGCTCACTCACATGTTCTGAGGGGACACCTAGGGGGTCGAGAAAATGCAGGAGAGGATTTTCAGGAGATTTTTACTGGCCAGGGTGTTACCGGGAAATTCTCAATTATTGCAGTCCTGCCCCACCTGCTCCCTCACCCCACTTCCAAAGCCCCTTAGTTCTACTACCGGTGATAGAGGTTCCGTTTGAGAGGATTGCCATGGACCTGGTGGGTCCCTTAGTGAAGTCCACTCGGGGGCACGAATACATCCTGGTGATCATGGACTATGCGACCCGGTACCCCGAAGCAGTACCCTTCATGAGCAAAGTAATGAAGGAGCTTTGTAGAGTCCTCCAGATAGCTCAGCTTCGGACCTCCGTTCATCACCCGCAGACGGATGGTCTGGTGGAACGGTTCAATAAGACCTTAAAAGTGATGCTCAGGAATGTAGTGCAAAAAGACGGGCGAGACCGGGACTACCTGCTCCCATTCCTACTCTTTTCCATCAGAGAAGTTCCGCAAGCCTCCACGGGCTTTTCGCCGTTTGAGCTTCTATATGGGCGACATCCAAGAGGTCTCCTCGACATCGCCAAGGATACCTGGAGGCTGAAGACACGCCGCATCGGAGTATCATTGAACATGTTGCCCAGCTGCAGGAAAGAATGTCACAGGTGATGCCCATTGTGAAAGAACATCTCCTCCGGGCACAAGAAGCCCAGGCTAGGGTGTATAACTGATTGGTGAGACTAAGACAGTTCCAGCCCGGGACCGTGTGTTGCTGCTAATCCCCACTGTCGAAAGCAAGTTCCTGGCCAAATGGCAAGGGCCATACGAGCTGGTGGAAAAAAATCTGTGACATTAATTATGAGGTCCAACAGCCAGGCCGTAGAAAGGCGTATCAAGTATACCACGTGAACTTGCTCAAGTCGTACCAGGACCGGGAAACTGCAGGAACTTCTTGCTTGGAGGCAGTTTTAGAGTAAATCTAAAGCCATATTGGATTCCGGAAGCACACCGGGAGGTGAACGCAGCCGAGGTGAAGAGGATGTTAGACCCCGGGGTCATAGAGGAATCGAAGAGCGGATGGTCAAGCCCTATCTTTCTCGTGCCAAAACCCAATGGGGAGTGGAGGTTCTGTAATGACTACCGTCAGCTGAATGAGGTGTCCAAGTGTGACGCATACCCGATGCCCCGCGTCGACAAACTAATCGAGAGGCTTGGACCAGCGAGATACATCACCACTCTTGACTTGAAAAAGGGTTATTGGCAGATCCCCATGTCCCAGACGGCTAAGGAGAAAACAGCTTTTCAACACCGAATAGATGTATCCAGTACACCCGGATGCCATTCGGACTCCAGGGGGCCCCAGCCACCTTCCAAAGGGCTATGGATCGGGTCCTAGCCCCCCACAAGAAGTATGTAGCTGCCTACCTCGATGACATCGTAGTCTTTAGCTCAGACTGGGCTAGTCATCTTCCGAAACTTCAGGCCGTTTTGGATTCTCTTGGGAAGGCAGGATTTATTATAAATCCCAGGAAATGTGCCATTGGGAAGGAGGAGGCCAAATACTTGGGCTATGTCGTCGGGAGAGGTGAGATAAAGCCACAAGTCAATAAAGTGGAGGAAATCCAGACCTGGCCGCGACCGCTCACCAAGAAGCAAGTGAGAGCATTCCTAGGTTTGGTGGGATACTACCGGCGGTTTATCCCGAATTTTGCCATAATGGCGACGCCACTGACAGATCTCCTAAAAGGTGCCAGATCTACCATGGTGAGATGGACGAAAGGAACAGAGGCCGCATTCCAACAGTTGAAGCTAGCATTGTGCAAACAGCCGGTCCTGGTCACACCAGACTTTACAAAGGAGTTTGTGGTCCAGACAGACGCTTTAGAGGTGGGGTTGAGATCTGTGCTCTCCCAAGAGATAAATGGGGAAGAGCATCCCATTCTCTATCTGAGCCGAAAGCTTTCATCCTGTGAGACAAACTTTGCAGTTGTGGAGAAGGAGTGTCTAGCCATAAAGTGGGCCGTACATACCCTGAGGGGCCGGAGGTTTAAATTGATGTCACACTATGCCCCATTGACATGGCTTATTGAAAAGCGGGGACACAATGCAGGTCACTAGGTGTTCCTGGCCCTTCAGGACTTCGACTTTCAGGTGGAGCATAGGCCGGGAAAGCTGCATGGAAATGCTGATGCCCTCTCTAGACTTCCCTGCCTGGTATCAGAAGGTGCCCAAAACCCTGGCTTTGGGCAGAGGGGGGGAATGTGTGACGCAGTCACTGGCCTTGTAGTTGAGGGGAGGTACGTGTCACGCAAGTTACTAGCCTGTGTGACTTAAAACCTGTAAAAAGTTACCCAGCATGTTATGTGTTGTGGGGTTACTTTCAAAAGGGTGTGTGGTTTTAGAGGAATGAATAAGAGGGCGGGAGGTCATTCCCCCTATCTCCCCTGAGGGCATGGCTGAGCCACCTTGAAAGCACAAGCCTGTTTTTTTTCTGTGGTTGGAGAGACTGGAGAGTGCAGCCTCCAGACTGTGGAGTTCAGCTGAGGAGTAGCTGGAGTTTGCTACCAGTCAGTACATGCGGACCTGTACGCATCCAAGCTGTGTATACTCGTTTTGTTTTGTTTTACCTTTCCAGCCAGTGAGGCTCTGTTGTTTTTGTGCCAAAGTCTGCCGGGTTTATGCGGTCTCAATAAACCTGCAGCCGAACACCATTTCTGTGTCTACTTCAGACTTCAGCCGAGCAAGTCGTTTTGCCACAGTAGCTACGACTGAAGCTTCCTTCCCCGGACTTTCCCCTGAGCGGGACAGAAATTTTCTCCAAACCATGTAGTCTGGTGGTAACTGGTTTCCTATTCTTCATGAGGGTATCTAACAGGTTTTCAGAGAACCCTCATCTCTTTAGGAGCCTCCTCTCAAATTCCAGGCCGTCAGCCAAAGATTCGAGACTTGAGGGTGGTAAATTGGGCCTTACGAGAGAAGTGTAGGGAAGTCTGTAAGTATCAATGTTTCTGTAATCGACATGTGATTGACCCAATAGAACCATGCCCTCTTGGGCCAGAAGGGTGCTCGGTCTTCTCGAGTCTTCTTCAGGACAGCCGGAATCATCATGAGAAGTAGAGAAGGGCAGAGGTCCAGGGTATCTGAAGCTCATCTACCTTATAAGGCCTGTCCCTGGGATTTAGAGAACAGAACCTTGGAACCTGTCTGTTCTTCATGTGGAGAACAGATCCATGACTGATACCCCCATTTCTCTGATATTTGTGAGAAAATTACAGGTCTAGAGTCCATTCCCCCTTCCTCAACTAAATATCACTCAGGAAGTCTGCCCTGTAGTTGAGATCTCCTCTTATGTGGAGAGCTGACAGGGATATGTGATGTGCCTGCATAATCTAAAAGCTATCCCAAGTGAGGGTCATTAGAGTAGGTGACCTTGTGCCCACTGATGGTTTATGTTGGAATAGATACTCCCCTAGACCTAGTCTTAGCCTCTCATACAGCCAGATCAGAATTCCCACACACTGCACTGATGAGGGGCAATCACCCAAAACACAGCATCTGCAGTTTGGCGTTCTGATCTGGCACAAACCCTAAATCATATTAAAAGGCTCGTTAAAGCGTCAATTATGACTTCTAGGATTGCTACCTTTATTGGTGGCATTAGAGTTTGTCTACTTAAGTAACAATTTGCATATGCAATTTCCCAGAGAAGCATTGCAGCTTAAAGTCTCCTCCATCTGCCAGCTGGCAGAATACTCTCCGCAAGGAGAATAGATACTCCCCCAGACCTCATCTTAGCCTCTCATACAGCCAGATCAGAATTCCCACACACTGCACTGATGAGGGTCAATCTTCCCAAAACTCAGCATCTGCAGTTTGGGGCTCTGATCTGGCAAAAATCCTAAGACATATTAAAAGGCTCGTTAAAGAGTCAATTATGACTGTTAGGATTGCTACCTTTATTGGTGGCATTAGAGTTTGTCTACTTAACTGCAAATTTGCATATGCAAATTCCCAGAGGAGCATCACGGCTTAAAGTCTCCTCATAGTGTTTCTGAAGAAAGACGGAGATTTTTCTATAAAAAGGACTTTAATTTACTCTGTCTTCGCAGCACTTCCACTGAAGCGTCTTCTATGAAGCTCAGCCCAGGTAACTGCTGGAATGTATGAGGTTAATGTGCCTAGTAGGGACATTGCCTTCCTTAGAGTCATGAGAGGGTTGTGTATTGCCGAGGCTACTAATGAGAAAATCTTCAGCTGTTTTTCATGTTGGAGCAGAGAAACTTGCGATCTTGAGTCTAATTTGAGATCCAAGAAGGTCTGGCTTGTTGAACGTATAAATCTAGATTTCTCCATATTGACTATCCATCCCAGGTCTGATAGGATGGATCGCCCTGGAACCTCCCTACAATCAAAAAATCGTCCAGGTATGGCATGATCAGGACCCCTTGTTGGTGTAAGTGTGCCAACACTTTCGCGACAATCTTGGTGAATATTCTTGGAGCCAGTGATGAACCAAAAGGTAGAGCCCGAAATCGGTAGTGCCTGAGGACTCTCTCTATGTAGAGTGCCACCCGTAAATACTTTGATGATCCTAGTGTATTGGGACATGTTAGTACTACTACGAAGCACCCTGCAAAGAGAAGTCTTATGGCTGAGTTTACAGTCTCCATTTAGAAGTATTCCTGAGTCAGAAAACCCTTTCAGTCGTCATAGGTTGATAATTGTCCTGTATAACCCATCCAGTTTGGTTATCATAAAAATAAGCGAGTAGAATACACTGCCCCTATCCTCCACCATTACCTCCATGAGCACATTCTTGTGAACCAAGGTTCTTAACTCCTCTATAAGGGCTTATTGCTTGGTCAGGTTGCTGACAGATATTATAAGGGACCCCATAGGGGTCAAAAACTCCAGACTCAAGCCTTCTCAAATTATGTTCAGAATCCAAGCACAGATGTTTACGTGAGACCAGGCTGGGAGAAAAGAGGAGAGTCTTCCTCCCACCTAGAGTGGCGCGTCATTTAGTCTAAAAAGGAGGAGCCCTTGATCATGAAGCCTGACTTCCTATTCCTTCTGTCTACAGGAGAAAAGGATTATTAGCAGTCTCCGGAGCGCTGGGAAGAGAAGGGACGTGGTATTAAATATGTGTGCAGGCACAAACCTTTATTAAAGATCTCTGAGCACCACAATGCATTTCGATAGCCAAGCGCTATCTTCCTCAGGTGAAAGAGAGACCCAAGGACTTAACATATTTAAAGGGCAATGCACCAAAGAGAGCAACAATTAGTGGGTTGATTCAGGCACCCTTTAGGTGCCAGCGCTATAGCTACCAATATATGGTTGCGACGTAAACATATAAAAGAAGGTTTATACAGTACAATATGCATACAAAACTAGAAATTGAAACAATTACCATAAAAATACAAAACCATAATTGGAATTATGGACTTATAGAATAGATAATAAGAATAAAATTAGATTAAAACAACATCGTACTACAAGTTTATGCTAAAAAATCTCTGTGTAAAAATAATAAAATCAGATCTTATGTACACATATTAATACAACAAAGCTGAAGCCGAAACAAAAAGCCAGATAGAGGAAAATCTCTTATTCAGAATCTTGGCGTCAGTAAGGAAGGAAGAGTTGTCTGCACAGTTTTTTGTATCCTCCCAACACCGGCCATAAGGTGTCCACTGTCAAAACGAAGACAGCTATTCACATCAACGTGTTTGAAGTGAAATGAAGTTGACAACCTTCCCTGATCATCCAAACACACCAAAAGGTTCAAGTATTGGAGGGATGTTTTGGACATAGAGGCAGAGAAAGAGAGGCCTCATGAATTCTTGTTAAGGTCCTCAATAAAATTATGGGCCTCAGTTTCTGATCCTGACCAGATGAAGAAGAGGTCATCTATGTAACGCCGATATAGGAGAATATGCTCGGAGGCAAGGGGGGACTGTATGATGTAGCTGGACTCGAAACGCCCCATGAAAAGGTTAGCATAACTTAGGGCGAATCTTGTCCTCATCGCACAGCCCCTCACCTGTCGGTACACATTACTCTCGAAAGTGAAAACATTATTGGTTAGTGTGAAAGAGATTGCTGATTTCAAAAAATCCCTTTGTTCCCTGTTCATCATGATAACATTAGAAAGGTAATAATCCACTGCATTAATACCAAGATCATGTGTGATGATACTATAAAGGGCATTAACATCAAGGGTTATGATCAAATAGTCTAGACAGGGGGGTAATTTTCTTAGATGAGACAAGTTCCTTAAATACGAGGCAAGTTTAAGGACATATTTTTGTAAGTACAAATCTATATAATGTGATAGATTGCTAGTAATTGACCCCACTCCCGAAATTATTGGACGACTGGGGGGATTGGTGATGTCCTTATGAATTTTAGGGAGAAAGTAGAAAAAAGGTAGTTGATATTTAAGAATAACTAAGTACTACTTCTCCCTCTTATTCAAAATTCCAAAGGCAAAGGCCTCCTTAATGAGTTGGTTAGATTAACTAAAATTTAAATAAATGGATCATTATTAAATTTTTCATAATTGACCCCAAAAATTCACAATGCCTCTATTTCTCTGCCTCCATGCCCAAAATATCCCTCCAATACTTGGACCTTTCAGTGCGTTTGGATGATCAGGGGAGGTTGTCGACTTCAAGTCACTTCAAACACGTTGATGTGAATAGCTATCTTCGTTTTGACAGTGGACACCTCCCCAAGTGGATCACCAACGTGCCTTATGGCCAGTATTGGAGGATACGTAAAAACTGTAGAAACAACTCTTCCTTCCTTACCGAAGCCAAGTTTCTGAGTAAGAGATTTAGACAGAAGGTGTATCCCAAAAAGTTACTACATGATGTCTTTTGTAAAGCAAGTACACTCTCACAACAATTCTGTAGTAAGAACCTAAAGGAGAAAAAAATGGTTGAAATTATCACCTCTGAAATGAATATAGAGAGTACCTCATCAAAACTGATGATTTAGCCAAATGGAGTTTGGTTACTACATATAACCAATCCCATTCCTTCATTCGAAAACTGCTTAATCAATACTGATTTATTCAAAAGGGAGATCTGATCCTGTCTGGGCACAATCCAAATAGACCAAAATTAGTGTTCAGACGGAATCGTAACTTGGGGAATTTGGTTGCCCTAAGTAATACATCACGAAAACCCTCATTTTTGAACAAAACTAAGATCAATGATGCGGGTTTTGCATGTAAAACTCCGTATATACTCGTGTATAAGTCGACCCGTGTATAAGCCGACCCCCCTACTTTTGCCCCCAAAACCTGGGAAAACCTATTGACTCGTGTATAAGCCGAGGGTGGACCCCAGCACAGGTATACAGCCCCCAGCAGTGTGGTATACAGGCCTCCCCAGTGGTAGTATACAGCAGCCTCCCCAGTGGTAGTATACAGCAGCCTCCCCAGTGGTAGTATACAGCATCCCCCCAGTGGTATATACAGCATCCCTAAAGGTATAAACAGCAGGCCCCAGAGGCATATACAGCAGGCCCCAGAGGCATATACAGCAGGCCCCAGAGGCATATACAGCAGGCCCCAGAGGCATATACAGCAGGCCCCAGAGTATATACAGCAGGCCCCAGAGTATATACAGCAGGCCCCAGAGTATATACAGCAGGCCCCAGAGGTATTACAGCAGGCCCCAGGGTATATACAGCAGGGCCCAGGTATATACAACAGGCCCCAGAGGTATACAGCAGGCTCCAGAGGTATACAGCAGGCCCCAGAGTATATACAGCAGGCCCCAGAGGTATACAGCAGGCCCCAGAGGTATGCAGCAGGCCCCAGGGTATATACAGCAGGCCCCAGGGTATATACAGCAGGCCCCAGAGGTATACAGCAGGCCCAGGGTATATACAGCAGGCCCCAGAGGTATACAGCAGGCCCCAGGGTATATACAGCAGGCCCCAGAGGTATATACAGCAGACCCCAGGGTATATACAGCAGGCCCCAGGGTATATACAGCAGGCCCCAGGGTATATACAGCAGGCCCCAGAGGTATACAGCAGGCCCCAGGGTATATACAGCAGGCCCCAGAGGTATACAGCATGCACCAGGGTATATACAGCAGGCCCCAGGGTATATACAGCAGGCCCCAGGGTATATACAGCAGGCCCCAGGGTATATACGCAGCCGGTACAGCAGCCCCAGGGTATATACAGCAGGCCCCAGGGTATATACAGCAGGCTCCAGGGTATATACAGCAGGCCCCAGGGTATATACAGCAGGCCCCAGGGTATACAGCAGGCCCCAGGGTATATAAAGCAGACAGCAGCCCCAGGGTATATACAGCAGGCCCCAGAGGTATATACAGCAGGCACCAGGGTATATACAGCAGGCCCCAGGGTATATACAGCAGCCCCAGGGGTATACAGCAGCCCCAGGGTATATACAGCAGGCCCCAGGGTATATACAGCAGGCCCCAGGGTATATACAGCAGGCCCCAGAGGTATACACAGGCCCAAGGTGTATACAGGCAGCCCCCCAGTGGCACTAGCCCCCCATCATGGAAAGAGCCCCCCACACTGTGCAGAGCCCCCCCGCTGCATTAACTTACCATCGAGCGTCTTAATCACCGCGGGCTGTCGCGTCCTTCCTCCCGCGCTGTCTTCCCGGTCTCATGTGACCCGGCGGTCGCTGTGGAATGACGTCATCGCGCCGGGTCACGTGAGACCGGGATGACAGCGCGCAGGACCCGCAGCGAACACACTGGATGGTAAAGCAGCGGGGGGGCTCTGCAAAGTGTGGAGGCTCTTTCCATGATGGGGGGGGGCTAGTGCTACTGGGGGGCTGCCTGTATACACTGGGGGGGCTGTATGCACGGCTCCCCCTGCCGCTGTGATGGGCGGGGGGAGCTGCGCATATCTAATGAGCGGCCCCACGTGACGGGCCGCTCACTCATCAGCCTCTCCCCGCCTCCTCCAGCCTCCCCAGCACCCGGACACCTAGGATTACCGTATTGACCCGTGTATAAGCCGAGGGGGTGACTTTTCAGCCCAATTTTTGGGCTGAAAAACTCGGCTTATACACGAGTATATACGGTATGTGTTGTCTTACAATCACTAATGGTGTGAAAACATTTACGTCCAATACCACAGGTAAGAAATTCACAATCAGCTATCGGGTTAACTGCCAGTCTAGTTACGTGGTCTATTTACTTGAATGCACATGTGGCTTACAATGAGTGGGCCGTACGATTCAACGTATGCATTTTCTGCTCAACAAACACAGGATAAATATCCAGAATGGGTATCAGGTTTATGGTGTTTCAAAACATTATAGCGTAGAGAAGCGCATCAGAAGCGGATCTGAAGGATCCAAACCTTATGAAACTTACAAACCAGGTTAGCGATAATGTTTCTGATCGGTTACGGTGCCTTATTAACAAAGAGAGCTATTGGATATTCAACCTCGGCACCCTAACCCCAGGAGGATTGAACTTAATGTTTAAGAATGTTGCAAGGCATAGATAAAACCCCATGCCCCTTCTTTTTCCTCTATCCAGCTTTCTTTTGTTTTGGCTTCAGCTTTGTTGTATTAATATGTGTACATAAGATCTGATTTTATTATTTTTTTTTTACACACAGATTTTTTAGCATAAACTTTTAGTATGCTGTTGTTTTAATCTAATTTGTATTATTGTATTTTTATGGTAATTGTTTCAATTTTTGGCTTTCTATGCGTATTGTACTGTATAAACCTCCTTTTGTATGTTTAACTCACAACCATATATTGGTAGCTATAGCACTGGCACCTAAAGGGTGCCTGAATCAACCCACTAATTGTTGCTCTCTTTCTATTGGTGCATTGCCCTTTAAATATGTTAAGTCCTTGGGTCTCTGTACCACCTGAGGAAGATAGCACTTGACTATCGAAACGTGTTGTGGCGCTCAGAGATCTTTTATAAAGGTTTGTGCCTGCACACATATTTAATACCCTGTCCCTTCTTAGCTCTCCGGAGACCGCTAATAATCCTTTTCTCCTGTGTACACACCTCCCCCTGGGAGAGCGGCAAGAGCAGCTCAGGACCTAACATTACTGCACCAGGCTGAAGGACCTGTGGTGACGCAATCAACTCTCCGCCCCTCACCAATCACGTGATTGGACCCCATTACCTGGAACCAGCAAGAGTCAGGAACCCGAGAGAGAGCGGCAGTCATCGTTTGTCTCCTGACCAGAAGCCAGCCCTCCTCAACTCAGGTGATCACTGGAGTTGTGCAGGGGTGCACAACCCCTAGAAGTGAGTGAAGACTTGGCACACTTTACAAGACACCCACTAGACCACCAGGTCCAACTCATGGGTGCATACTGTTTTGTTCTCTTTACATATTCCTTCTGTCTGACCAAGAGTCCTGTGAATTCCTAAGAGGTTTTCTAGCGAAGAATTTCTTCCTCCGAGAAGACCGACTCCAAAACGTGGAAGCAGAGAAAGCTGAAAAACCAGGAGTGGAGCAATCAGAGGAAAAGTCTAATAGAAACACCTGCACCACTTCTGTATTTAACCATCCATTCCTGGTTTTGGCTACAAATCCTGAGGTAAAAAACTCATCAAATACTCAACGTGTGCATGTGGCCTTAGGTTCATTAAGCTATTCTATAAGGGTATGTGCATCTGATTTCTGTTAAGACACAGACACACCTGATATTGGTATTTAAAGCTGCTTCGGGAAGAAGCCAGCTGTATTTTTCCTGAAGCACCTTTGTTTGCAGTTTTCCCATGATTTTTTCAGCAGCCTTCACATTGGCGTTTATTTCTATTATAGAAATTTTAACTAGCTAATAGCTCCCTATAGGAAACCGCATAAAAAAATGACCATGCAAAATTTTTTTTTAACAGCTTCACTGTTTCCAAACCATAACCTGATTAAAAGAAGAGGGGGGTGAATCGATACATCTGGGCCTCGGGTCATCACAGAGTCCAGAGCCGTGTGATGTACCGAAAGCTGAACAGGGGAGGTATGGGCGTGCCGGACGTAGCCTCGTACTATAGAGCTTCTCTTTTGGAGATCGCTGGGCTGTGGTGGGCGGAGGGGAGACTCTTGGGCTGGGCAAGAATAGAGGCCTCCGTGGTGAGAGGTGGGTCCCTGAAAGATTTGCTGGTGGCGGAGGCATTGGGCCCGGTGGACTCAAAGGGCCTTCTGGGTACGATGGAGGCGGTGGTGAGGGCTTGGAGACGTGCTCCGGAGAGATGGACCAAAGTGCAGGTGGCGGAGATCTCGCTGGGATCTCTCTGTCTGCATATTCCCTCATTGAGAGTGTCGAATTGGATAGCTCAGGGACTGCGAACCCTGGCTGACCTGGTTGGCCCTTCTGGCACGATAGCTGGAGAGGACATTGGGGCTCGATCTCCGTCTCTCCGGCGCACCTCCTTCCAGCTATACCAAGTTTCCCATTTTATGGCGGCCAGGCGTGACAGGGTGTGGTGGACGGCGCCAGTGCCTTCCCCGCTTCAGTCCCTCCTGACAGCGGGCCATAATGCTTCCGGGGGCCTCGCCAAGTTGTACGCGGGCCTCCTGGATGAGGGGACACCCATGGCTCCGTCATACAGGAAGAGGTGGGAAGAGGAATTAGGGTTTACGGCAGATGAGAAGGATTGGGACAATGCTGTGCAGGTTCTGTCCAGGGCGACTAAATGTATAAACCATCTCGAACAACTCAAGAAGTTACACTTACGATGGTACCTTCCCCCGGAGAGAGTCGCACGGCTTTTGGCGCCGGATCGTCCCCTCTGTGCTGGAGGCTGTGTGGTCAGAGGGGAACACTGGCTCATATATGGTGGAACTGCCCACGGGTGACACAATTTCGGGCCCTAGTGGAGGGGCTGTTGAGGTCCCTAATGGAGGTGTTTTTTCTCCTCACGCCACAAATGGCTCTCTTGCATTTAGGTCTGATGGGTCTTCCACCGGTACCCCGCCTGGTGGCCTCCTTCGTTCTGATTGCAGCGAGGTTTTGCGTTGCGTCTAACTGGCGCTCTGCTTCACCTCCGGGGATGGCTGATCTTACTGCCAGACTAAATCTCATGTTCACCCATGAATACTTCCTGGCTATGGAATCCGGACATAGGAGATATGTCCGGGAAGCATGGGAGTGTTGGGCTTCCCACCCCTTGGCGATTCCTGTCCCTGTAGACACGGGGACTGGACTGAGACGAGATTTATCCTAGACCCTTTTCTTCCTCTTCTTTTTTTTTTTTTTTTTTTTTTTTTTATCACTTTCTTACTTATCTTTATCTCATCTATCCCCTTACCTCTATGCCTCCCCCCCCCTTCCCCTCCCTCCCCCTTCCTGATACTTATGCCTATATGTTTTTAAGTTTAATTGTTAATGCTTCCCGATGTGCGTACTGGTGGTCGCTGGTGCGAAAAACTGAGGGATGTATTTGTTATTTTCTCTTTTATTTGTGTATTTGTGTATGTGAGAAACATAAAACTTTTCTTTTCTCAATAAAAACAATTATGACAAAAAAAAAGAAGTAGCAAAGGACTGAACATGTAAGGGCCACTTTACACACACCAACTTATCTGTCCAACTTCTGAACAGATCTCTGGTTGCAGTGAAATCATGGACACATTGTTCCATTTTGTGGCTGTGTACAAATGGAACAATGTGTCCATGATTTCACTGCAACCAGAGATCTGTTCAGAAGTTGGATAGATAAGTTGGTGTGTGTAAAGTGGCCATCAGAGCAATGTTGTTTTTTGCAGCAGATTTTAAGGTAGAATCTGCCCAAGCAAATAGACATTATGTGCACATGCCCTAAGGCTGCCGTTCACACGCTGCGCATTTGTCGCATCTTTTTACATGCATTTTTGCCGCAAGAACGCATGTGCGTCTGCGTTTCCCAACAAAGTGAATGTACATTCACTTTGTGCCATTCAAAAATGTGCGTGTAAAAAGAATGAACATGTCAATTCTTTCAGCTTTTTTTACGTGCGTTTCTTCCATAGGCCCCATTATAAGTTCTGGAAAAAAACACGCGTAAAAAAGCGCAATTCAAGTTGTTCTCTCTTGTTTATTTTTATTCACGTTTTTCCCCTTAAAAAAACACAAGTAAAAAGACACGACAAATATGCAGCGTATGAACGCAGCCTAAGGGCCGCTTTACACACACCAACTTCTGTGTCCAACTTCTGAACAGATCTATGTTGCAGTGAAATCATGGACATATTGCTTCATTTTGTGGCTGTGTACAAATGTAACAATGTGTCCATGATTTCACTGCAACATAGATCTGTTCAGGAGTTGAACACAGAAGTTGGTGTGTGTGTAAAGCGGCCCTCAATCTGGTTTCACAGAACCAATTTACACAATCTGAGAACTGATCTCGATGTCTAAAGGCCACTTCACACACACCGATATCTGAGTCCAATATCTGAACAGATCTCTGGTTGCAGTGAAATCATGGATACATTGCTCCATGTTGTACACAGCCACAAAATGGAACAATATATCCATGATTTCACTGCAACCAGAGATCTGTTCAGATATTGGACTCAGATATCTGTGTGTGTGAAGTGGCCTTAACCGTCCGTGGGTCTCCTGACCCAAACTCAACATCATCATATATAGTGCTGAGTAAAAATCAGTACACCCATGTTAATCAATATCTCACTGAACATCAGACCAGTTTTTATTATTTTAATAAGAACTGGTTTCATAGAACTTTTTTTTAATGCCTAACATGAAAGTAAGGTTAATAATATACATTTACAAAATTCAGTTTTACACAAATTAGTTCAAGCAAAAATTAATACATCCCACATCAAAAATTATTGTGTCTAGTATTTTAAAAGACTTCCATGATTTTTAAGGACATCACAGTCTTCTAGGCATATAATGATCAGGTTGGCATCAACTTCAAGAACGATATCAATTATGTCCTGGGTGGAGGAGTAATGAAAATTTGTCTCTTCTGAGCCCAAACATTTATAGGCAATTCGGATAAGGACACATACTTGGCTACTAAATAACCTCTACCCTCTTCTTCAAAAATGCAACAGTGGCCTTAGATGTGTGTTCTGGATCATTTTATATTCCACTAGCTGAAAAGCCCAGCATTGTGGTTAGTTATAACAAAAAAGAGAATTTTGTTTACGTACCGTAAATTCTTTTTTCTTTAATCATCAATGGGAGACCCAGACAATGGGGTTTAGGGCACTGCCCTCCGGAGGTCACACTAGGTACTACAAGTTTGTAGACACCGCCTCCTCCGCTTATAAACCCCTACCGCAGGGAACATCCTCAGTTTGGTCCATAAGCTGCGAGGAGGAAATAAACCACACCCGAAACATCGGGAAGAATGCCGTGCACAGACGGCTCAACAACCCGGCAAACACTGTCCCAACAGGGAACAGATCAACTGCAAAACATGCAACGGAACAACTGGGTGGGTGCTGGGTCTCCCATTGATGATTAAAGAAAAAAGAATTTACGGTACGTAAACAAAATTCTCTTTTTTCTGGTCATCATAATGGGAGACCCAGACAATGGGGATGTCCTAAAGCAATACCCCAGGGCGGGAAGAGTTCCTCAACAAGACGGATAACACATGGTTCCCCTTTAGAGGTGGGCAACTGTCGCCTGGAGAACCCGCCTGCCCAAACTTGCATCCGCAGAGGCATGGGCATGCACCATATAGTGCTTAGAGAAAGTGTGCAGGCTGGACCAAGTGGCCGCCTGACACACCTGTAGAGCAGACGCTCGATGTCGCAAGGCCCAGGAGGCACCTACGGCTCTGGTAGAGTGAGCCTTCAATCCCACCGGGAGAGGCAAACCAGAAGACCGGTAAGCCTCTTGAATGGAAGCCTTAATCCATCTGGCTAAGGTTGACTTCGAAGCCGCGGACCCCTTACAGCGACCTGTCGTAAGAACAAATAAGGAATCCGAACTCCTAAAGGAGGCGGTCCTGGACACATAAATGCGTACAGCTCTCACAAGATCCAGAGTATGGAGGTCGCGCTCAACCTGATGAACGGGAGCGGGGCAAAATGATGGGAGAACAATCTCCTGGTTCAGGTGAAAAGTTGAAACCACCTTCGGCAAGAATTCTGGCCGTGGGCGCAACACCACCTTGTCTTGGTGAACCACCAGAAAGGGTGACTTGCACGATAGTGCAGCCAATTCTGAGACCCTCCTCAGAGATGTAATCGCCACCAGAAAGGCCACTTTCTGTGACAGACGAGATAGAGAAACATCCCTCAGAGGCTCAAACGGCGGTTTCTGCAATGCCGCCAGGACCATGTTAAGGTCCCAAGGGTCCAGAGGTCTCTTGTAGGGCGGAACCATCCGCGACACCCCCTGCAGAAATTGACGGACCTTCGGGAGGAGCGCCAATCGCCTGTCAAACAGCACCGAAAGTGCTGATACTTGACCTTTCAAAGAGCCAAGGGATAATCCCAACTCCAAACCCGACTGTAGGAAGGCCAACAATGTCGGTATAGACAAGGGCCACGGGGACCGTCCAGCAGAGGCACACCAGGTAAAAAAGATTTTCCACGTCCTGTGGTACATCTTCCTGGAAACGGGCTTCCTAGCCCGATTCATAGTGGCCACCACTGTAGGGGAGAAACCCCTGGATGTCAGCAGCCAGGCCTCAAGAGCCATGCAGTCAATCTGAGGGCCTTGGAATTGAGGTGGAAGAATGGGCCTTGCGCGAGTAAATCTGCGCGTTCTGGAAGAGCCCACCTGTGTCCGCCTGACAGTTGCCACAGGTCCGGATACCAGGACCTCCTGGGCCAATCCGGAGCCACTAGAATGGCTACTCTGCACTCCGACCTGATTTTCCACAGAACCCTGGGAATCAGAGCCAGAGGCGGGAACACATATGGCAGCTGGAATCTGGACCAACTCAGGATCAGGGCATCTGCCCCCAGGGACTGAGGATCCCACGATCTCGCCACGTACTGGGGCACCTGATGATTCAGCCGTGAGGCCATCAGATCCACGTCCGGAGTGCCCCACCTGCCGCAGATGTCCCGGAAGACGTCTGGATGTAGAGACCACTCTCCGGCGTCCATCCCCTGCCGGCTCAGGTAGTCGGCCTCCCAGTTCTCGACCCCTGGGATGTGAACTGCGGAGATCAGGCAGTCGTTTTCCTCCACCCACGACAGAATGCGGTGGACTTCGGCGAGGGCCTGAACGCTTCTGGTCCCTCCCTGATGATTTATGTAGGCGACGGCCGTCGCATTGTCGGACTGTACCCGAATGGGCTGTCCTGTCAGGAATTTGTGAAACGCCAGGAGCGCCAGATAGACCGCCTTGATCTCCAGTACGTTGATCTGCAACGTCGACTCCGACTGAGTCCAGAGGCCTTGAGCCCTGTGGTGTAAGAACACCGCCCCCCAGCCCTTCAGACTGGCGTCGGTGGTCACCACTAACCATGACGGTTTGAGGAATGACCGGCCCCGTGACAAGTGACGTGGCTGGAGCCACCACTGCAGGGAGTCCCTGGTCGGTTGTGACAGTGCCACCAACCGATTCAGAGAGATCGCTCTCTTGTCCCATCGGCGAAGAATCTCCAGCTGGAGAGGACGGAGACGAAACTGTGCGAAGGGCACCGCCTCTATCGCCGCTACCATGCGTCCCACCAGTCTCATCAACGCCCGAAGGGATGAGTGAGGTGACAGGAGAACATTCTGTACTCCTGAGTGGATCGCCAGCTGCTTGGCTTGAGGTAGAGACACCAGGGCTGAGTCCGTGTGGAAGTCCATGCCCAGATATGTCAATGACTGGGTCGGAACCAGGGTCGACTTCTGAGTATTGAGAAGCCACCCGAACTGTTCCAGAGACCTCATGGTCACCTCCAGGCTCACCCGACAAAGGTCTTCCGATGGCGCCCTGACCAATAGGTCGTCCAGATAGGGTATGACGGCGTGACCCTGCACATGCAATAGAGCCATCATAGAGGCCATCACCTTCGTGAATACCCGTGGTGCTGAGGCCAACCCGAAGGGTAGGGCCACAAATTGGAAGTGTTCGTCCCCCACTGCGAATCGTAACCAGCGCTGATGAGCCGGTGCAATGGGCACGTGAAGGTAAGCGTCCTTGATATCGATTGACGCTAGGAAGTCTCCCTGCGACACAGCCGCGATCACGGAGCGCAGGGATTCCATGCGGAATTTCCGAACCAACACGTGACGGTTGAACAATTTGAGGTCCAGAACCGGGCGGAAGGATCCGTCCTTTTTCGGGACAATAAAGAGGTTGGAGTAGAAACCCCTGAACCTCTCTGCCGTGGGCACTGGGACCCACTACTCCGTCTCTGCGGAGTCCCTCCAACACCAGGTAAAAAGCCTGAGCCTTTTCTGGGGATGGAACAGACCGATGGAATCGGGATAACGGTCTTGATGTCAGCTCTATCCTGTAACCTCGCAAGACTACGTCTCGAACCCACTGATCTTGAACGTGACGTAGCCACCTGTCCTGGAATCGAGACAGGCGACCCCCCACCTGTGGGGAGGCAGGATGAGAGAGCGAGTCATGTCGAGGCGGGCTTGGGGGTGGCAGCTGCTGCCCCCGCCGGCTTCTTCTGACGACTCTTGGAGCGCCACTGAGTAGCTGGCTTGCCCCCTCGGTCCGCGCGAGCGGACGTCGTGGATGACTGTGAGCTGGAGCGAAAGGACCACTGTTTAGGGTTCCTTTTAACGGTATACCGTGGTTTAGGCTTATTCTGCGGTATCTTAGACTCAGCAGAATCCTTTATCAGCTTGTCCAGCTCGGTGCCAAAAAGCCTGTCACCAGCGAATGGAAGATTCTGCAAAATCTTCTTAGATGTGGCATCTGAGTCCCAAAGACGTAGCCACAACAACCTGCGGATCGCTATCGCATTGGCCGAAGCCACAGCTGAGCGAGTGGCAGTTTCCAAAGATGCCGTCCTGGCATAGTCCGCATAGGCCCTTGCCCTCTCAGTAAGCGCCAGGACCTCTGGACTGGATCTCGCCAGGTCCGTGATACCATCCAAGCAGGTAGTAATCGCTTGTAAGGTCCAGACCATGGCAAAGTTAGGGGCAACTGATGACCCCACAGCCTCATAGGAAGACTTGGCGAGTTGCTCAGTTGCATCCTTCAACGAGGAGCTATCAGAGGCAGAAAAACAGGGAGCGTGCAGCAATTCTAGTCATGGAAGCGTCCACCTTCGGGGACTGCGACCACTCCTGAAGCACCTCCTGGGAGAAGGGGAAGCGATTGTCCTTAGGTTTGCGGACATAGCGCCGCCCAGGATGTAACCTGGGTGCTCTAACCACCCTTCCAAAATTAGTGTGGTCCATGAAGGAGCCACTTGGTCTAGCCTCTGGCCGCAGCCATTGATAGACCTCCTTCGGGTGCACGATAACCTCTTCAGGGGGAGTCACGAGACGTAAGGTCTCATTGATGGAGGACACCAGATCCTCCACCCCATCTGGAGGTTCAGACACAGACCCGAGAGTGGACCCCCCATCATCTTCCTCACCATCAGAGGAACGCTCCTCCTCAGAGAGAGCCTGGAGCTCGGGTGACTCCTCACGACGAGCTCGCTTAAGGGGTCTCACAGCAGAAGAGGGAGACACCCGGGGTAACTGGAAGGAGTAGCTGGGTTTTCCAGTCTCCTATGAAGTGCCTCCAGTGACTGCGACATGGAGGACATCTGGGACAGCAGGGATTCATTAATCCTATTCTGCGTCTCCCATGGTCCTGGGATCACCTGAATCTCAGGATACAGCGCCGGAGCTGCTGCCTCAGCAGTGCCAGTTCGGGCTTCTGGGCGTCCGCAGTTATTGCAGGATCCCTCCACCAGTGTACCATTGCATGTGGAACAGGTAATGGTGGCATCCGCCGCCTTAGCAGCAAGCTTCCTAACTGAGGATATAGCCACAGTAGGGGAAGTATAAGCCAAGTCGTACAGACAAACAAACCGGGAATCCCGGTGGCTTACCGACCGCAGTAAAGCGGTGGGAGGAAGCGGTGAGTGTGTGTGACCTCCGCGAGTTCCGGTCTCCCTCTGAAGTGCAGACACGCGCTGCCGTAGATCCCAGCCGGGAAGTGAGGGAGAAGATGGCCGCCGCCAGTAAAGTCGTGGGCGGCGCCAAGAACACGCGGGAAGCACACACACACGCCCCCGGTGACGTCACCGCAAGGGCTGCCTCCTCTCCTCCAGGCAGCCTCATAATGGAGGTGCTGGAGCCCGCAGCGCGGGAAAACAGTGTAAAGAATACATTACACACACACAGACTGCAATTTCCTCCAAAGATCAGCAGTCTACGGCCTCAGCCCCTGTGACACACAGGGCGGTCAGCCAGGGTGACCCCAGCACAGGGTACACCGCCAGATCCGCGGACCCGAGGGTAACGCGCGGTCTGAGTGTCAGGGCACATAAAGTGACAGACACTACCCCCAGGCACACAGGAGACACACAAGGCGCCTCAGTGCCGGTCCGGTCTGTAAGCACCATTTAGGGAGGCCTCGGACGGGGGTTCAGCCCAGTCCGGAGTGTAAGCACCATTTAGGGAGGCCTTGGACTGGGCTGGCTCCAGTCCGGTCTGTAAGCACCATTTAGGGAGGCCTCGGACGGAGCGGAGCTGTGCAAGGCTCCCATCTCCCACTCTCCAGAGCCCCCCAGAGAGGGATGGAAAGGAGCGCGACAGCGTACCGGGAGAACACCAAGTGTCCAGGCTCTAGGCCCTCCGGTACCTCCACCAGCGTGTGCCACAAGGGTGAGCGGGGAGGCTGACGCAGGTCCCGACCAGGACCATATTACCTTGTCTTCAGACGCCATCACGTAAGTAGTGAGAATGCAGTGAAGTGCAAGCACAGCGTGATCCTCCGAGCACACTAAGTTTAAAACTGAGGATGTTCCCTGCGGTAGGGGTTTATAAGCGGAGGAGGCGGTGTCTACAAACTTGTAGTACCTAGTGTGACCTCCGGAGGGCAGTGCCCTAAACCCCATTGTCTGGGTCTCCCATTATGATGACCAGAAAATAGAATGATTATTTTGCACACAAAACTATTTCACATTATATTATTTCAACACAACAGATGTGCAACACAAATTAACTAAATGATTACCACAGTAATGATTGTAGAAAATGGCACACACAGGGACATGACTGTCAGTGAAGCTGCAGCCACACAAACCCCAAATCAACTAAGACATCTCTTTCCTATTCTTTAATTATTATTATTTATTTATTTATATAGCGCCATTAAATTCCATGGCGCTTTACATGCTAAAAGGGCAGACAAGTACAATAAATGTGGACAATTTGGTCGTACAGATACAAGAGGGGAGAAGATCCTGTCCGCGAGGGCTCATAATCTACGAGGTATCAGTTGTAAGGAATAGGTGTATCACGGTCAGCGCTGCTGTGCCACAAAATCACGAGGAAGACAATGCTTCAATCAAACAACTCCCTTTATTCGTCCTGTCCTACGCGTTTCGGAGCCACATCCGAGCTCCTTCCTCAGGGACACAGTCTACGAGGAGCGGGTGTGTATACAGTAGGAGGGGGAGGTGCCGGTCATGAGGCGGTGCGGTGGACTGGGTCTCATAGGAGGTTGTAGGCTTGGCGGAAGAGGTGGGTCATTAGGCTTCTTTTGAAAGTTCCCAAAAGTTCCCAGGGTGGGAGAATGTCTGATGTGTTGGGGCAGAGAGTTCCAGAGTATGGGGGATGCCCAGGAGAAATCCTGAATGCAACATGTATACAGCAGCCCCCTGTATACAGCAGGAGCATGTAATTATGTGTAACTAAATTAAAGAGAACCTGTCAGCTAGTTTATGGTCTGCAAATGTTACTATGTGTAGCTGCAGCTTCATAGTACTATTCTAAGCATCCCTGTGTGAGCTAAAAGATTTGTGATGTCACGATCATGTGGCCATAGTTGGCGAAGTAAAGCAAGCAAGATTATTATGGTCTATGGAGACTCAGCTCCGCCTATTATAGTCACATGAACGTGACATCACACAGGTCTTTGAGCATCTTGAGAAATTCAGCTGAAATGTTGATTATTAACCTGCCAGCGTGTGTATGTCCTCCAAGGTGTATACACATTGCCTCATTGCCAGCGTTGTCCGGGCATAGTAACTAACTGTTCTTAGTTATAACAAAATAGAATGCCTATTTTGCAGATAAGAGTCACAAAGTAATTAGGGGCGTGGCTATAAAGTGAGGTGGCAGTGACAGGGTTAAAAGACTTAAAGAAAGGGAAGCCTTTTGGATTTTTACCTTACGAACCTTGGAACCCAAAGGTATAAATAGGGAATACGAGATTATCCATTAATTTACTGATAATATCATATTCATAGTATTTTGGTCCTATGTATCGTAATTTCATTGATTGGATGTCTGGTTGATGCTTTGATCCCATAAGTATTTCCTTACAGCTTATTTGGATCACTTTGGTACCCCATACTATTTACCATGTCCTGTACCTTTAAGGAATCACTTTCCTTATTATTCACCAAATTGTATCGGTTTTAATTCTCATGTATCTTTTTTCCTCATAGATTCCTTGAGGGACTTGTTCCCATTTGAATTGAGTCTTTTTTTCAGCCTCCCATACACCTGGTATCCTTTTTATCGTTTCTCTCTATGTAATAACGCTGTTTGCAAGTGTGCACGCGCAGCTTGCGTTCCACAGCGCGACTTCCTGCGTTCCACATACAGGAACCAGGAAGTCGCAGCGCCGATACATCATTTCCGGTCTCCATATAAACTCAGCAAAGCACACGCCGCTCACAGCAGATCCAGGCTCCCCACAGCATACATGTAAGTGTCAATCTGTCGCTCTGCACATAAGGTTCAGGTGTTAGGGGACTGTTCTCTTGTTTATTCACTGCCATTGCCTTCTGCTTTATTCTCATAGGTCTGCATTTACTAATTGGGGAGTTTCTATGGGGGCATTATACATTTTCAACTTGCAACAAGCTCGTGTTAACATTATTCTCTATTTATTCATTATAGAGTGTTTTCTTAAAGCTGTGAGCCACCTCATGAAAGATTTGGGAAACTTTTGAGGTATAAGTTTTACATTTATTGTATCTTTGAGGCTTTTTGTCAGATACCATCTGTTTACTTTGCCTTATACAGATACCTGTAACTCCAATTTTTGTATGTGCTCACACCTGAGATTCACCAGGTTTTCTATAGACACTGAGGGTCTCAAGGTATTCACAGACTACCCTCTCATAACAAGGTATTGTCTAGTTGTTTGGCTGCTTGGTCCCTGATACTGGTACCTTTCATTTGACATGCTTTTGATCTCTATTTTGTCGTTTCTCATTCGTTTCTTGTTAATTTCCTTATAGTTTTTTTACAGCTTGATGTCACCACATGATTTGATTTTTTGATCAAGCCTTACCTTGATATACATGAGGTATATGATTGTTTTTGCTCATAATATATGTCTGATTTTTTTTATCTTGTCTGCACCGTTTATGAAATAAGTCCTGTGATTTGCTTTTATGCATATATTATGTTACGTTATTTTTGCCTGCCACTTGTTTTGTAATGCACACATGAATGTGCAATATATAAAAAAATATTTTCCATGTGTTTATCATCTTACACATTTCTCTTTCTGTATATTATTCAGATAATTTATCTGTGTCATAAGCACTTTATAAATTGAGAAAGGCTGGATAAGCCGAAAATGTTTTTTTTCTCTTGTGACAAAATGCAAAAAATTGTTCCTTGTGATTAATAAATTACTCATCCAGTTGAGCACAATTATTCTCAGTGTTTTTGTTGGTGTGCCAGAGTTTGCTCTATTAGTACTCTGCTAACAACATCATCTGCAGTAAAGACTTGGAAAACTTCAAAAACGTGAGTTTGTGTGATCCTTGTGCTCAAATCCTGCGTTCCCTCACAAGCAGCTATCATCTCCACTACTATCCCTATCCTGCAATATCCATAGCACCATCTATAGACGGTTACTATCTGTGCCCTGAGGAACCAAGCTCTACCTGCGGAGAGCCATTACCTCCCCAGCTGCCAAACATCATCCCCGGAGGTTCTGCAGCAGCGGTGGTTACCCTGACCACAACCTGTGGGTGGCGTCACAACAAACTCCCCTGTAAATATTCCTCCATTTACTTGCGGAACCCGGGACACGGTCTGGACCAAGACCGCCGTGATATACCCAGCAGTACCTCGGTCCGGTATCGAGTACCCCGTCCCAGTGGGCTCCACAGACATACGGTCAATAGGCCTTTTCTTGGTGACTGACTGTAAGGCTTGGAGTTAAAAATTCCCCCAAAACATAGTTATAGACATTCCCTGAGTCAAATGATGTGTGTACCAAATATTGGTGATTGTAGATGCATCGGTGCAGATTCCTTTAGTGGACATACATACACTCAGCTTTATATATTAGATTTCAATAATCATTCATTCAGCAAAAAGTACATACAACAAACACAGTGAAGAACATAGCTCCAAAATAGGATCTCCAAAATTACCATTATTCCATCCCCCCTGGAAGACACGCCCTTTTCCAAAATGAGAATGATCGAGAAGAGTAAAAAAAATGCACTTGACAAAGTTTTTATACACCCACAATTGTTGTAAAAGCAGCAAAAATATTTATCTGAACTTCAGTGCATTTTTTTTTTTGGTTCTTTTTGTGAACGTATGCAGCTTGCAGCCAAGGCTGGTTTTACGGCAATCATGGGTGTGGAAAACGCTTAAGCCAAGTGCATTTATTACGGTTTTGGATCATTGTCATGCTGGAAAAGGGCAGGTCTTCCAAAGGTACAGTGTGGTGGTAGCATCTTCTCTTTCAATATAGAGCAGTACATCTGTGAATTCAAGATGCCATCAATGAATTGTAGCTCCCTGACCGCAACAGAATTCATGCAGCCCTATATAAGGACACCACAACTATGTTTCACTGTAGGCATCATGATTTTTTCTTTACACTACTCTCCTTTATGATGCCATACAGTTTTGAACTATCAGTTCTAAACGCTTCAGTGTGATGAGGCCAAAATAGAGTATAGAGTCCCAGCCCTTTTCACATTTTTCAATATGGATCATGGCAAATTGTAGATGGGCTTTTTTGTGCATAGTGTTCAGGAGAGGCTACCTTCGTGGATGACACTCATGTATGCCATTCCTCTGCAGTGTACACTGTACTGTGCCAAAGGAAAAGCTCACCCAAGTTTGGCATCCAACTTCTTTAGCTAACTGCAGTAACTTGCATGTTGATTTTGTTTGAACCTTCTCATTAGATAATGCTCCTGTTTAGGTGTTAACTTCTGTGGTCAGCTTGGATTTTTTCCACGAGATGATTGCAGTTCCATCTTTGTTAAATGTTTGCATCACTTTTGCCACAGTCATCGAATTGATAATTAGAGCTTTGCTGACCTTATTATAGCAATTACCTTTCTTGCGTAAAGAAACTAATTTCTTACTCAGATCTTGTGACATTTCGGTTCCATATGTTGCCATTGCAGAGAGCATGAAAAGGGAAGGGGTTTTCCTTGTTAAGCAAACACCCTTTTTCATAGTCACCTGTTTGCTGGACACCTGTTTAATGAATAATTAGACTTACCTGTCATCCTTTGTGCAACATGGACTTGAATGAACTGGTTTTTAAAATTACTTATGTATGCAACATGACAAATCTTGTTTGAAATCACATTTCTGGGAGTATTTTGTTCTATGGTATCCCATTGGAAATGTTGACATTGAAGAAAACTAAATATGTGGGAGTGTACACATTTTATGCCGGTCATTCAGTGTCTATGAAATGCCCACAGTCAGAGGGCCACTGTATTCCTACAAGAGGCCCATAACCAATCCAAAAATCAGTCCATATTATGAGCATGAAGGTGGGATGTGCAAAGAAGAATAAGTTCTAACGCCAAATAAAATAAATCCCTGGATATGTGAAATTAACCAATGCACTATTCTGTTTAAGAGCTATCTTACCCATGAGTTTCTCCTTTATTCATTTGTCCTTGCCCAGATGGTTCTGGCATCCCGCGGTCACCTTTTGTAAAAGTAAAAGTTATAGTATGAGCAATCAAAATTGTAAACATTGTAACAAACAAGTACATCATGATCTTAGCCAGGAGTTTGAAGAGGCAGCTTTATGCGGCAAGCAAGCACCATGGACGCCTTGATGATTGCAGCCACCGTCTGCTCTAGATATATATATTATATTGCCAGCGCCACCAGGGATAAGTTCTGCTTAACTATATCAATAGCAGCCGCTTGCCAATCAAAGTCCAGCAGCTAACGTCGGCTGCTGACAACTGATTGGCTAGCGGTTGGCATTGGTATAGCTCAGACAGAGCATGTCTTTGCGTGGCAGTACACATCAATACAGCCACAGTGCCTGATAGCCACAGTGGTCCGATGGTGGCGCGGATGGCAGTAAAGTCGTCCACAGTGCCTGTGGGCTGCATGTGCACGAAAGAGGACGCCAAGGAAATGAAGAACAGGTGAGGTGTTTTTTAACCCCTTAGTGACGGAGCCAATTTCCACCTTAATGATCAGACTGTTTTTTGTAATTCTGACCAGTGTCCCTTTATGAGGTAATATCTCTAGAACACTCCAACGGATCCTAGCAATTCTGAGAATGTTTTTTCGTGACATATTGGGCTTCATGTTAGTGGTAAATTTAGGGCAATAATTTTTGCGTTTATTTGTGAAAATATAAAAAAATTTCACAATTTTCAAATGTGTTATTTTTATTCTGTTACACCAGAGAGTTATGTGACACAAAATAGTTAATTAATAACATTTCCCACATGTCTACTTTATATCAGCACACTTTTGGATGAAAAAAAAATTTGTTAGGAAGTTATAAGGGTTCAAAGTTCATCAGCAACTTTTCATTTTTCCAGCAAACTTTACAAAACCATTCTTTTAGTGACCACATCACATTTGAAGTCCCTTTGAGGGGTGTACATGACAGAAAACACCCAAAAGTGACACCATTCCAAAAACTGCACCACTCAAGCTACTCAAAACTACATTCAAGAAGATTAGTAACCCTTCAGATGCTTCACAGCAACTAAAGCAAAGTGGAAACAAAAAATGGACATTTTAATTTTTCCAACAAAAATGTTCTTTTAGCCTCAATTTTTTCATTTTCACATGGGCAACAGGATAAAATACATCCTAAAATTTGTTGGGTAATTTCTCCTGAGTACACCGATACCTCATATGTGGTCATAAACCACTGTTTGGGCGCACGGCAGGGCTCAGAAGGGAGGGAGCGCAATTTGACTTTTGGAGCTAATTTACCATTCAAAAAGTAAAATGGCGCTCCTTCCCTTTCGAGCCCTATCGTGCACCCAAACAGTGGTTTATGACTACATATGAGGTATCGGTGTACTCAGGAGAAATTGCCCAAAAAATTTTAGTTTGCATTTTATCCTGTTACTCATGTGTAAATGAAAAAATTCAGGACAAAAGAAAATTTTTGTGAAAAAAAAAGTACTTTTTTATTTTTACAGATCAATTTGTGAAGCACCAGAGGATTCAAAGTGCTCACTATGCATCTAGATAAGTTCCTTGGGGGGTCTAGTTTCCAAAATGGGGTCACTTGTGGGGGAGCTCCAATGTTTAGGCACACAGGGGCTCTCCATACGCGACATGGTGTCCGCTAACAATTTGAAAGGAAAATTAGCTCCAATTGTTAGCGGACACTATGTCACGTATGGAGAGCTCCTGTGTGCCTAAACATTGGAGCTCCCCCACAATTGACCCCATTTTGGAAACTAGACCCCCAAGGAACTTATCTAGATGGGTGGTGAGCACTTTGGACCCCCAGGTGCTTCACAAATGAATCCGTAAAAATGAAAAAAGAAAATGTCTGTGGCCAAGAAAGTACTTTTTCATTTTTACGGATCAATTTGTGAAGTACCTGGGGTTCAAAGTGTTCACTATGAATCTAAATAAATTCCTTGGGGTGTCTAGTTTCCAAAATGGGGTCACTTGCGGGGGAGCTACAATGTTTAGGCACTACAGAGGCTCTCCATACGCGACATTGTGTCCGCTAACTATTGGAGCGAATTTTCCATTCAAATTGTTAGCGGACACCATGTCGCATATGGAGAGCCCCTGTGTGCCTCAACATTGGAGCTCCCCCACAAGTGACCCCATTTTGGAAACTAGACGCCCCAAGGAATTTATCTAGATGCATAGTGAGCACTTTCAACCCCCAGGTGCTTCACAAATTAGTCCGTAAAAAGGAAAAAAATATTTTTGTGAAAAAAAAAGTACTTTTTCATTTTTACGGATCAATTTGTGAAGATCCTTGGGTTTTCAAAGTGCTCACTATGCATCTAAATAAGTTCCTTGGGGTGTCTAGATTCCAAAATGGGGTCACTTGTGGGGGAGCTCCAATGTTTAGGCACACAGGGGCTCGCCATACACGACATGGTATGCACTTACAATTCCAATTGTTAGTGGACACCATGTCACGTATGGAGAGCCCCTATGTGCCTAAACATTGGGGGTCCCCCACAAGTGACCCCATTTTGTAAACTAGACGCCCCCAGGAATTTATCTAGATGCATAGTGAGCACTTTGAACCTCCAGGTGCTTCACAAACTGATCCAAAAAATGAAAAAGTACTTTTTTCCCACAAAATCATCTTTTTTTTCCTTCTTACGGACTAATTTGTGAAGCACCTGGGGGTTAAAAGTGCTCACTATGCATCTAGATATGTTCCTTGGGGGGTCTAGTTTCCAAAATGGGGTCACTTGTGGGGGAGCTCCAATGTTTAGGCACACAGGGGGCTCTCCATATGCGACATGGTGTCCACTAACAATATGAATGGAAAATTAGCTCCAATAGTTAGCGGACACCATGTCGCATATGGGGAGCCCCTGAATGCCTAAACATTGGAGCTCCCGCACAAGTGACCCCATTTTGGAAACTGGACGCCTCAAGGATTATATCTAGGGGTATAGTGAGCATTTGGATCCTACAGCTACTTCACAAAATTTGATAAAGTCATATTGAACATTTTCTTTTTTTCACTCAATTACTCACTTTTAGAGCATGTGCACAAGATATGGAGAAACCGTGTCCTGGTCGTCTCCTCTCCTGCTTTTTTTTTTTTTTAGTATTTCTTCATTAAATTTAAAAAAAACAACAACGTGGGGCTTCGCCATATTTTTGGTCCAGCCAGGTACAGCAGGCAGCTACGGGCTGCCACAAACCCCTTCTGCCTAGTTCAACATGGCTGGAAACCAAAAATATATGGAAGCCCTTTTTTTTTTTTATTTCTTGAAATAATTTTTTTTTAAAAATGGCGTGGGCTTCGCCACATTTTTGGGCCAGCCAGGTACAACTAGGCAGCTGGGGGCTGGAATCCTCAGCGTAGGGAGGCCCAAGCTTTCTGGGCCCCCCACCTGCGAATTGAAGCCCGCAGCTGCCCCAGAAATGGCACATTCATAGAAGCGCCATTTTCTGCACTGTATCCAACTCTTCCAGCTGCCGTGTAGCGGTGGCAGACTGGGTAATAAGGGGTTAATGCCAGCTTTTTGACAGCTGGCACTAAGCCCGAGATTCATAACGTCTGGCCAATATTAGACCGGACCATTAGGAATCTCTAGTAAATTGTAAAGAAGACACAACACAGAGAAAAATATTTTTATTGGAAAAAAACCCACAAACACATATTTAGACCCCATCTTTATTACTGTGACATCCGACGTAGTCCAGTGGGAAGGTCCGACATAGTCCAGTGGGAGGTCCCGCAACGATTCTCATTCAGATGATGATCTGAAGTTAACACCCTGTGTGGTCACAAAGAGGTTAACTGCAGATCAGGTAACCCCTTGTGACCACACAGGGATGATGATCTGCAGTTAACCACAAGGGGTTAACTGCAGATCATCATCCCTGTGTGGTCACAAGGGGTTAACGGCAGATCAGGTAACCCCTTGTGACCACACAGGGATGATGAACTGCAGTTAACCCCTTGTGGTTAACTGCAGATCATCATCCCTGTGTGGTCACAAGGGGTTAACGACAGATTAGGTAACCCCTTGTGACCTCTCAGGGATGATGTTTTGCAGGTAACCCCTTGTGACCTCACAGGGATGATGTTTTGCAGGTAACCCCTTGTGACCACACAGGGGGTTATCTGCAGATCACCCCTGTGTGGTAATTCAGGGGATAACTCTGACTCTGTCCCGATGCACGCAGAGCAACGGCGTCGGGACAGTGGCAGAGATAAGACGGCATGCGACGCTGCAGGACGCGTAAGTATGAGAGCAGGGAAGGGGGGGTTGGGGGGAGCGGAGCAGAGCGGAAAAGGTGCGGGGGGTCGAGGGTAGGAGGGTGGATGCCCGAGGTGTGATGGGGGGCAAGGGATGGCCAGAGGGGTGAGGATCAGGGGGGACGGGGAGGCACCAGGAGCTGGGGAGCGGAGCAGGGAGGAGGGGAGGAGCGGAATACACGGGTGGGGGGGTGTAGAATGACATTGGGGGGCCACTAAGGGGACCCCCAGGAATGGCGGCATCTCTATGCGATCTGACCTATCAGATCGCATAGAGATGCAGCGGGAGCGGCGGGTTTTACAGCTGGCCGCCGCCATTTTTAGATGTTCTGGGGAGGGATGGGGATAGGGCGGATGATCCCCAGTACTGGGGGTCTTGGTGGGCAAAGGGGTTAATACTTTCACTTTGATCTTGTGTTTTCATGTCGGATCAAACTGAAAGCATTTTTACCGGCACTTTCACTTTTTGTAATGTGATTGGTAAACGGTGCTTACCGGTCATAACATTACTGGCGATGGTAAAAAAACACCCGATTCCCAATCTCTAGGGTCTCAGCTACCCCTGGTAGCTGAAACCCCGAAGATTTTCGGCCACTGGGGGGCACTACAGGGCCTTTTCTGTTATGACTTGTTTTCACGTCATAACAGAATAAGGACCCTGTTTTGAGGACGTATATATGCAGTGGGCCGTCACTAAGGTGTTAAAAACGGAGCAACAGGACAAATTGCTATGATAAAGGGGAGCAAGATTACTGTAAAAAAAGATGGCCATGTTACTAAAAGAGGGGGATCAGGAAGGGACACCAGAATGCGGACATTACTACAAGAAAAGGAGAAGGATGGGTACATTACTGCAAAAAGGGGATCAGGATTGCAGGCCTGTGGAGTCGGTGCCAAACCTCCGACTCTGACTCCTCAATTTCCCTTACTCTGACTCCAACTCCATAACTCCTGACTCCTTCATACATGGCTCATGTTTATAGGGGTTGTGCCACCATGGCATATAATGCTAATGCTGCACATATCATGTAAATAAGTGTTTTTGTAAATAACACCCATTAAAAATGATGCCCCATTCAAAAACTATCTGCCTTTAAAGTATAGTATGGCGCCCCCTGCTGTTAGCATACACAGCCGCTCTGTCCGACCTGTAAACCCTCTCTTCAGGTCGTGCATGCCTGCTTCCCTCTCTTTGAAGTGTTTGAAGATCCCTCAGCGTCTTCAGCCGGCCGGCCGGATCTCATACTGACAGCTGGTATGTGTCAGGAGCGTCTGCGGTACTGTATGGCTCCAGCTCCAGGCTTCTCACCCTCCACAGCTGTTCACACGGACACTGCCACCTCCGTGAAGCAGTGATAAGAGGAGATGTGAATAGTGATTAATACAAAGCGAGGGACTAACACCTCTCACTGTATAACACTGCTCTGCTATCTCCATCACTGGCTTTGTATTTCTCCCTATTCACATGACAAACTCCTCACACCTACAGCTACTGCCCAGCACTGCTATGCTGCAGCCCCTGCCTGCTTCACTGATTAACTTTCCCACACAGAAGGAGCAAGGCCAGCCCAGAGGGAGATAGGGGGGGACAGCAAAACCACTCTCTGCTCTGCGGCCCCATCTCCTCTGGAGGGGGGAGGGGTCCCTGCACCCACAGCCAGAGAGGAAGGAACACTGCTGTCCAGGAGCCACATGGGGAGGATAGTGTGTGTCTAAATGTATGTGTGTGTGTATGTATGTTTATGTGTGTATATATACTCCCCGTCCTCTGCCCCCGTGTCCCCCCGTCCTCTGCCCCCGTGTCCCCCCCTTCCTCTGACCCCGTGTCCCCCTGTCCTCTGCTCCTGTGCCCCCCTGTCCTCTGCCCCTGTGCCCCCCTGTCCTCTGCCCCTGTGCCCCCCTGTCCTCTGCCCCTGTGCCCCCCTGTCCTCTGCCCCTGTGCCCCCCTGTCCTCTGCCCCTGTGCCCCCCTGTCCTCTGCCCCTGTGCCCCCCTGTCCTCTGCCCCTGTGCCCCCCTGTACTCTGCCCCTGTGCCCCCCTGTACTCTGCTCCTGTGCCCCCCTGTACTCTGCTCCTGTGCCCCCCTGTACTCTGCTCCTGTGCCCCCCTGTACTCTGCTCCTGTGCCCCCCTGTACTCTGCTCCTGTGCCCCCCTGTACTCTGCTCCTGTGTACCCCTGTACTCTGCTCCTGTGTACCCCTGTACTCTGCTCCTGTGTACCCCTGTACTCTGCTCCTGTGTACCCCTGTACTCTGCCTCTGTTCTTCCCCTTCCAACCGGCATTACCATTGCAGGCTGACATCTGCAGGAAGAGAATCTGTGTGAAGCCGGTGATGTGACAGGACGGGCTGATGGGATGTGACACAGGGCCTGTCACATGACCGGCTCCAAATAGATTGTGTTCCTCCAGCTGTCAGCCTGCAATGGCAATGCTGGGGGAGGGGGAAACAGAGCGGGGAGGGGGAAGGAGGAGGGAGAGAGGGTGGCAGCACCGCTACTGGCCGCTATATGGGAATACCCATAACTTGGGTGTTCCAAGATGGCGGTTGGCGTCCTTCCGGTTGCGCGCAGCCGGGAGATGAGTTGCAGCTACCATTGGGAAATCAGTGGCTAGCACCACTGATCTCCTGACGGTAGCGGTGGAGTTTGTGTCACTTTGACTTTTGTCGCCTGTGTCGTTATCCCACAATGATGCCACAGTGCATTGTGGGATAGGGACATAAGCGCCGGAAGTCTGTGACACATATTATTGGTGATTATATAGATGTATATGTGTGGGTATGTATATGTGTCAGTGTGTGGCCTGCTGCTGTATACTCAGGGCTGTGTGCAGTCTTCTGCTGTATACTCAGGGCTGTGTGCAGGCTCCATAATGTATGCTGGGGGCTGTGTATGGGCTCCTGTTGTATACTGAAGGTTGTGTGCGGCCTCTTCCTCTATACTGGGTGCTGTGTGCAGCCTATTGCTGTATACTGGGGATGTGTGCGTCCTCTTGCTGTATACTGGGAACTATGTATGGCCTCCTGCTGTATGCTAGGGGCTGTGTGCCGGCTTCTGCTGTATACTCAGGGCTGTGTGCGGGCTCCTGTATACTGGGGGCTGTTTGTGGGCTCCTTTTGTATACTGAGGGCTGTGTGCGGCTTCCTGCTGTATACGGATGACTGTGTGCAGCCTCCTGCTGTATACTGGGGGCTGTGTGCGGCCTCCTGCTGTATACTGGGGGCTGTTTGCGGGCTCCTACTGTATACTGAGGGCTGTGTGTGGGCTCCTTCTTTATACTGGGGGAGCTTGCGCGGGCTCCTATTGTATACTGGGGGCTGTGTGTGGCCTGCTGCTGTATACTGAGGGCTGTGTGCGGCCTCCTGCTGTATACTGGGGGCTGTGTACAGGCTTTTGCTGTATACTCAGGGCTGTGTGTGGGCTTCTGTTGTGTACTGACGGCTGTGTGCGGCCTCCTGCTGTATATCGATAGCTGTGTGCAGCCTCCTGCTGTATACTGGGGGCTATGCGTGGCCCTCCTGCTGTATTCTTAGGGCTGTGTGTGGCCCTCCTGCTGTATATTGGTAGCTGTGTGTGGCCTCCTGCTGTATACTCAGGGCTATGGGCTGTCTCTCTCTCTCCCCCCTTGTGCATCCTGTTTCAGTCTCTTTCCCCCTTGTGTGTGTCTTTGTGCACCCTAGTGTTGTCCGTCCTCCACTCTCACTGCCCCGTCCTCCACTCTCACTGCCCCGTCCTCCACTCTCACTGCCCCGTCCTCCACTCTCACTGCCCCGTCCTCCACTGTCACTGCCCCGTCCTCCACTGTCACTGCTCCGTCCTCCACTGTCACTGCTCCGTCCTCCATTGTCACTGCCCCGTCCTCCACTCTCACTGCCCCGTACTCCACTGTCACTGCTCCGTCCTCCACCGTCACTGCTCCATCCTCCACCCCCATCTGCTGTCCTCCACCCCCATCTGCTCCGTCCTCCACCCCCACCTGCTCCGTCCCCCATCCCACCTGCTCTGTCCTCCACCCTCACCTGCTTTGTCCTCCACTCTCGCCTGCTCCGTTTTCCATTCCCACCTGCTCTGTCATCCACCCTCACTGCTCCGTCCTCCATCCCCACCTGCTCTGTCCTCCATCCCCACCTGCTCTGTCCTCACTGCTTGGTCCTCCGCCCTCACTGCTTTGTGCTCCGCCCTCACTGCTCCGCCCTCACTGCTCCGTCCTCACTGCTCCGTCCTCACTGCTCCGTCCTCACTGCTCCGTCCTCACTGCTCTGTCCTCACTGCTCTGTCCTCACTGCTCTGTCCTCACTGCTCTGTCCTCACTGCTCTGTCCTCACTGCTCTGTCCTCCATCCCCACCTGCAGAGCCCTCACTGCTCTGTCCTCCCCCATTGCCGCTCCATATTATTGTTGCTGCCTGAGCGCTGAATATCTCTGTGGAACATGTCATGTGACAGGGCGGGCTCACGTGAGCTTGCGCATCACATAGACCCTGTCACATGACCAGCTCAACGGAGATCCTCAGCGTTCAGGCAGCAACGGTAATACGTGGCTGGAGTAGGAACAGAGCAACAATGGGGGGGAAGGAGCAGTGAGGGAGATCGAGCAGCAAGGAGACTAGGTGATGGCAGCGCTAGTAGCGACCATATCGGAATACCCATCACTTGGGTGTTCCAATATGGCAGTCGGTGTACTTCTGGTGTACTTCTGATGACGGCCAATTTTGGGTAAGTATATATTACTAGATGGTGGCCCGATTTTAACGCATCAGGTATTCTAGAATACTTTGTAAACAGGAGTTTAGTGCGTCACACTGACTAACAGCCTTGTAGACAGGAGTGAACTGTGTCACACTGACTAACAGCCTTGTAGACAGGAGTGAAGTTCGTGACACTGACTGACAGCCTTGAAGACAGGAGTGAACTGTGTCACACTGACTGACAGCCTCGTATACAGGAGTGAAGTTCGTCACACTGACTGACAGCCTTGTAGACAGGAGTGAAGTTCGTGACACTGACTGACAGACCTTGTAGACAGGAGTAAACTGTGTCACACTGAATGACAGACCTAATAGACAGGAGTAAGGAGTGACAATGAGGAGGCTGTGAGGATGGAGGAGGCTGTGAAGATGGGAGGCTGAGGGTTGGAGGAGACTGTGAGGATGGAGGAGGCTGAGGGGATGGAGGAGGCTGAAAGGATGGGAAGGCTGTGAGAATGGGGAGGCTGTGAGGATGGAGGAGGCTGTGAGGATGGAGGAGGCTGTGAGGATGGAGGAGGCTGTGAGGATGGGGAGGCTGAGGGGATGGAGGAGGCAGTGAGGATGGAGGAGGCTGTGTGGATGGAGGAGGCTGTGTGGATGGAGGAGGCTGTGTGGATGGAGGAGGCTGTGTGGATGGAGGAGGCTGTGTGGATGGAGGAGGCTGTGAGGATGGAGGAGGCTGTGAGGATGGAGGAGGCTGTGAGGATGGGAAGGCTGAGGGAATGGAGGAGGCTGTGAGGATGGAGGAGGCTGTGAGGATGGAGGAGGCTGTGAGGATGGAGGAGGCTGAGGGGATGGAGGAGGCTGTGAGGATGGGGAGGCTGAGGGGATGGAGGAAGCTGTGAGGATGGAGGAGGCTCTGAGGATGGGGAAGGCTGAGGGGTTGGAGGAGGCTCTGAGGATGGGAAGGCTGAGGGGTTGGAGGAGGCTCTGAGGATGGAGGAGGCTGAGGGGATGGAGGAGGCTGTGAGGATGGGGAGGCTGAGGGGTTGGAGGAGGGTGTGAGGATGGAGGAGGCTGAGGGGATGGAGGAGGCTGAGGGGATGGAGGAGGCTGAGGGGATGGGGGAGGCTGAGGGGATGGGGGAGGCTGAGGGGATGGGGGAGGCTGAGGGGATGGGGGAGGCTGTGAGAATGGGGAGGCTGTGAGGATGGGGAGGCTGTGAGAATGGAGGAGGCTGTGAAAATGGGGAGGCTGTGAGGATGGGGAGGCTGAGGGGTTGGAGGAGGCTCTGAGGATGGAGGAGGCTGAGGGGATGGAGGAGGCTGAGGATGGGGAGGCTGAGGGGTTGGAGGATGCTGTGAGGATGGAGGAGGCTGAGGGGATGGAGGAGGCTGAGAGGATGGAGGAGGCTGAGAGGATGGAGGAGGCTGAGGGGATGGAGGAGGCTGAGGGGATGGAGGAGGCTGAGGGGATGGAGGAGGCTGAGGGATGGAGGAGGCTGAGGGGATGGAGGAGGCTGAGGGGATGGAGGAGGCTGAGGGATGGAGGAGGCTGAGGGGATGGGGAGACTGTGAGGATGGGGAGGCTGTGAGGATGGGGAGGCTGTGAGGATGGGAGGCTGTGAGGATGGAGGAGGCTGTGAGGATGGAGAAGGCTGTGAGGATGGAGGAGGCTGTGAGGATGGAGGAGGCTGTGAGGATGGAGGAGGCTGAGGGGATGGAGGAGGCTGTGAGGATGGGGAGCTGTAAGGATGGAAGAGGCTGTGAGGATGGGAAGGCTGTGAGGATGGGGAGGCTGAGGGGATGGAGGAGGCAGTGAGGATGGAGGAGGCTGTGTGGATGGAGGAGGCTGTGAGGATGGGAAAGCTGAGGGAATGGAGGAGGCTGTGAGGATGGAGGAGGCTGTGAGGATGGAGGAGGCTGTGAGGATGGAGGAGGCTGAGGGGATGGAGGAGGCTGTGAGGATGGGGAGGCTGAGGGGATGGAGGAAGCTGTGAGGATGGAGGAGGCTGTGAGGATGGGGAAGCTGAGGGGATGGAGGAGGCTGTGAGGACAGAAGAGGCTGAGTGGATGGACCGTGGCGACCAGAGACGCAGAATTCAAACCGCGCGCCAACCTGCGCTACTTCTCTGATTGGTCGCCATGGTTCAGAGATCAGCGGCTCGCCAGCCGGGAAATGACCGGCTGACGCCGATCATCTCCCGGCTGTCTCGCCGCGGACCTCCGTGCCGCAGTTAGCCGCGCTGAGCTCCGGTTAGCGGCTCGCCAGCCAAGAGACGACCGGCTGACACCGGTCGTCTCCCGGCTGGCTCGCGCGCGCTGGGTCCACCGTTTGCCGGACCGTACATACCTGCCGGGCTGCAAATTGGCGCGAAATTCGAATGTTCAGCACGTGCTATTTGCATAGTCTGAGCTCATTGGCCGCCGCCAAAGGCGGCGGCCATTGAGCTGCCTCTGTGTGGCATGCGAGTTTGGTTACAGACAGACTCAAAAAACCCTTAGACAATTATATAGTAGAATACGTCCTGTGTTGCCTATTGCAACCAATCAGAAGCTGAGCTATGATTGGTTGCTATAGGCCACCTGGTAAATATCCACACTGTCAAAACAGCCAGTGCAGTATCTATTACCTCACACACACAAACTGTAAATAAGCCTTTTTTTGGCAACTGACTGTAAGACAGTGTGGATTCCTTTAGTGGACATATATACACTCAGCTTTATATGTTATATTATATGTATGTATATATATATATATATATATATATATATATATATATATATATATATATATATATCTAATGTATGTGTGTATGGAATGCCCAGGTGCAGACTTCCATGATGGCATTATATAAATAGATCTTTATTATATACAAAATGTGTGCAGGACACTGGAATGTAGTACAGATATGTCAGACTAAACGGTAATATTTAAAAGTGTGAAGAGTGATCAGGTTGCTGTATGTGAGTGGACTATTTGAATCCAGCAGTGCGGAGGGATACAGTGAAGGCAGGAATGTGGCAGTTGTGGTCACATGATCCTTTTTTTAACCCCTCCCACAATCTCTCCTGTTCAGCTTGGCATAGAGAGGAACAAGCACTTAAAAAACATAGAAAAAGGGATTTTTTATTCATGATAACCACTGTAAACATTTTTTTGTGAATATTTACACCTCTTTTCAAATTTTTGACAGAAAACTGTGTGGTGGCACAACCCCTTTAAGTGATAAATTTATTGCAGTAGAATGTGAACATAAGGCTTTCAATCACTATTATGATACAACAATCAAGATATTTAGAACATAATAATATTCAGCACATTCTGCATTGAACAGCTGAAACCAATTTATTATATATTTTAGGAGTCGGAGTCTGTCCATTTTATACCAACTCCAATTCCAACAAGTACTCCACCAAAATGGGTACAGACTCAGACTCCACAGCCCTGCAGGATGGGGCACATTACTACAAGATACATTACTGCAAGATGAGCACCAGGAAGGGACATTACTACAAGAAGGGGATCAGGATGTGGCACATTACTGCAAAAAGTAAACCAGTATGGGGACATTACTACAAGGAAGATGATCAGGATGGGCACATTGCTACAAGAGGAGGATCAATATAGAATACTAAGAGGACATAAGGAGTTGAAAAAATGAACATATAATTTTTGTAGATACATAGACAAAACATCAAATTACAATATGCCGTAAAATAATATAGGACAGTGCAGACAGAAAAACTGACAGATTGTCAATTCATATATAGGGTATGATGAAATGTATGGGTTAAATAAATAAATAAATACAACTCCAGTTACATTTAACTGCCGACTACACATTAACATAGGCTAAAATTCATTGTGGGAGCTTACATGCTTCCCTACTAGACATGAACAGTGATGTAAAGAAAAAAGCCAGCAATAAAGTGCATTACTGTATACATAAGATCATATTGCACAACCCTATACAGCAGTAGGACAAAGTGCAGGCTGTATAGATATTAAATGATATCAAACATACCTATAGTAAAATGGCACAAAATGCAGGCAGGAGCTTTCAGACAAAAGATCAAAAAAGTAAGCCACAGCCAGGCACCACACCAGCTACTCACATCACTGATACCCCACCTTCACAGTGGCAAACCGCTCCCGCCGTCCCAGAGATAGCGCCTTCCACCGCGTTACACGCTCCAAATGAAGTTAACAGAATTAATCCAACAACTAAGAAGAAAAGTGGCACTCAGCGGAAACAGGGTGCACTGTATGTAATGTGCACCCTGCATTAAAGAAGACTTTAATCATCCTCCGCTGAGTGCCATTTTTCTTCTTATTCGTTGGTTCATGTCAGACAAAAGAACCGAGGTCCGGAATCCCCCAACGTATGTTTCACAAAATACTAATTTGCTTCATCAGTGGGGAAGTAGAAAATGGTGTTCTTAAGGTGCTCAACCATGTCCTCAAACATTGGGCATTTATATAGGTGTGTGAGGCAATTACAGCTACAACAGATTACTGTGTTATGAACACTGGGACATGTGCCCCTGAACTGCACTGTCTCACTGCAAACCCCTGGCCGTCAAAGGTAGTCTGCATATGCGAGGGAAGCATCACCATAGCTCAAGCATGCGCAGACGCCAACCAGAGGACCAGAGCAAGTGGGGCGGAGCGGACACCATGACTATTTATGCCAGCAGCGTCACATAACAGAAAAAGCCAAACCCTCCACATGTAATTATGGACATACGGTACATACACATTTTATCAAATTACATAGTGCATCAAGTTCATCTGTTAGTTCTAAGGTGACATAGTCTGCAGTCAGTCCATTATAAATCCACTAGATGGTGGCCCAATACTAATGCATCGGGCATTCTAGAGTATGTATGTATTTTATTTATGAAGATTTAACAATAATGCAAAGCGAAGCTGGGTTTAAATCCTGTGCCAATATCGCTGATTGCTGGCAACCGGCCGGGCGCAACCAATCAGCGAAGTGTGGTTGAAATCGCGCGCCAATTTGCGGGCGGACTGGCCCTGTTGCTGATTGGTCGTGGGCGGCTGGCCTGACCAATCAACAACGCAGGATTTGCGTTACAAAAAGACAGAAATGTGCCAGTGTGCAGCGGTGCCAGAGTCCAGGAGGGGGTCGGGGGACATCGGCCAGTTGTGGGCAGGGGAACAGTGGGCAGGAGGGGGCCGGGTAAGAGCGGCCCTGAGCGGACAGAAGGGTGGGTCGGGGGAAGTGCCGGGGGTGCGGCAGGAGGGAACCGGTGGAAGAGTACGGCGGTGCAGGAGGAGCCGGGACAGTCGGCCCGATGGCCGTGGCAGAGGCGGGTGGCACGTATTAAACAGTAATAGAACAGTCAGTTACAAAAAGAAAGCACAGTACTAGCCATTTGCATTGTGTATAATATTCCATTAACGTACTCATTCCCTCCCCTCTCTTATCATTAAAGATGATCTTTCCTCCCCTATTAGACAGCAGTTCAATTATATACATACAGTACATATTGCAATGTTAACGATAGTTTTGTTCTTTTTAGTACTAATATCGTCTATCACGTTATTCAATACCAATGATCCATCCAACTATTATCTTAAGATACATTCTTTCAGGCGTTCCAAGTACATCTTGATAATTGAGTACGTTCTTAATCCTTTTCAATAATAACCAATCATTTCATATTTCTTTTAATAAATTCCATGTTCTTCATTCTTACGCATAGTCAACTTGTCTAATAAACTCTTGTCTGGAGGGAGGCTCTTTTTTAATCCAATATTTAGCTATTAATTTTCTAGCTATATATAAAAGGCGGGCAACCGCTATCTTCCCGATACTGTCTACCCCAAGTTCTTCTACATACCCCAAAACACACACTACCGGGTCTCGTGGGATGTCACATTTATATTTCCCCTCTATCAGGGCAAGGACCACTATCCAAAAGGATGCAAGTCTCGGGCATCCCCAGATCATATGTAGGATTCCCGCTTCCTCTGATCTACATCTCGGACACTCCGAATCTGTACGTACCCCTATTTTATAGAGAAACTCCGGAGATCTATATGCCCTGTGAATGAGTAGGAGCTGGGACATTCTCCCTGGTTCACTAACCGACAATTTTGGGATGTATTCCAATACCGTTTCCCAATTATCATCCGATATGGGTCCCACATCTGCCTCCCACTTTCCCCTTGCCATCACAGGGTATTTCAACAGAAATGTATGAAGAAGGTCTGCATATACCGTAGAAATCACTCCTTTTGTTCTTCCCGACATGCAAATAAAATCAAGGACAATATCTCTCGATACACACAGATCTCCCACTCTCCTCTGCTTTGTGTAAGCGTGTTGAATTTGTACATATTGAAACCCATTTTTATCAGTCAGCTGGAATTCCGATTTTAGACGATCAAATGATTTGAGAGCATGACGGTCAACCAGCTGATGAAGGTACACTATCCCTTTTTGTATCCAATCCTTTAATTCCCCAAGTTTATGGAATTCACTTAAGTGTTCATTGCCCCAGACAGGTGTATATGACGTCATCCCAGTAATCCCTCTAATTTTCTTCACCCTCCCCCACAACTTGTGCAAAAGTCCAAAAGTCGGGCACATCTTCCCACCTTTTCCAAATAGGCCTATCTCTAATCCCTGCACCAAAGGTCTCCTATGAATATATATCTCAAGAATTGCTTGCAATGAGTCTTTACTTGCCCTCTCTGCCCATCCCCTTATATGTTGAGATTGTGCTGCTAGGAAATATAACAATGGGTTAGGTAGTGCAATCCCCCCTTCCTCCTTGGGTCTTTGTAGGGTCTCTAATTTTATTCTCGGCTGCCCACCTCCCCATACTAAATCCCTAAATATCGCGTTTAAGCGCTGAAATATTGATTGGGGAATCCATATTGGAGAATTATGTAGTACATAAAGCAGTTTTGGCATTAATACCATTTTAATTAAATTGGCGCGACCCACCGCCGAGAGGCGCAGCTTCCTCCATGTCATCGCCTTTTCTTTCAAAAGTCCTATCATGGGCTGTATGTTAAGAGTCAGATATTCTGTAACTGGTACCGCTATCTTAATACCTAGGTATTTTAACACTTCTACCGTCTTTAATTGCGTATGGGCTGTCTCGTCCCTCTCCAGACCCACCTCATTGTCCACCGCCATCAGGCATGATTTCTCCCAATTTATCCGCAGTCCAGATAGTCGTCCAAATCTGTCAATGATGTCTATGGCATTAGTCAATGACTCCCCGGAGTCCTGTAAAAACAGTAAAATGTCGTCGGCATAAAGGGCTATCCTCTCCTCCACCGATCCGTATCGAAATCCATGTACCGTGACCGTCTGCCGGAATGTTGCCGCAAGCGGTTCCATGGCGAGGGCGAACAACAACGGAGAGAGGGGGCAACCTTGTCTAGTGCCTCTTGATAGACTAAATGTATTAGACCTCTCTCCGTTTACCCTAATCCGAGCCATCGGGGAGGAGTACAGCAGCCGCACCCATGCTGTAAAAACCGGACCGAAGCCCATACGCTGTAAAACTCGCCAAAGATATTCCCACTCCACACTGTCAAAGGCTTTATGTGCGTCTAAAGACGCCACTACTCTATTTCCAGAATTATCTGCCTTCATTTGAACATTCAGGAATAACCGTCTCAAGTTAATGGCCGATGACCTGTCCGGCATAAACCCGGTCTGGTCAGGGTGAATAACTTTTGCGATCACCCCGGTCAGGCGGTTCGACAGTACTTTAGCCAGCAACTTGACGTCTGTCGACAGTAGGGATATAGGCCTGTATGACTCCGGTGATGTGGGATCTTTATTTTCTTTCGGTATCACCACTATGGTCGCTTCTCTCATAGATGTCGGTAACTGTCCTTGCTCCAATGCTGACAACAAGACATCTCTCAGTTTGGGCAACAACACCTCCCCAAAATGTTTGTAGATTTCTATTGGTAAGCCGTCCGCCCCAGGTGCTCTATTATTATTCATAGAAGCCATAGCCACTTCCAATTCCTCCAGTGTTAGTGGTCCCTCCAAAGTATCTCGATCTGATTCACTAAGTCTGGGTAACATGGTTTCCCCCAAAAATGTATCAATTATCTCTCCAGAAACCCCCAATTTAGAAGTGTAAAGTTCGTGGTAGTACTCCTCAAACACCCGTAGGATCCCGGTCGAGTCCGTCACCAGTCTCCCGTCGGAACAAGACAGCCCATATACATAGCTTGACTTCCTTTGCGCTGCCGCTATAGTGGATAATAGATGTCCCACTTTCTCTCCTTCTTCATAAAAAGCTGCTTTTTGAAATTCTACTCTCCTAACAGCATTGGCCATAAACATTTTGTCTACCTCTTCTTGTGCGATTTTCATTGACTGCTGCGTCTCGGCAGTGGGTTCCATCGCCAATCGTTCCTCCGCCCTCCTCAAAGCCTCCAATTTCTCAGCCTCCTTCTCTCTATTTTGGGTTTTACGTCTGGATATGTCCCTTATCAATAGCCCCCGTATAAACGCTTTTGCAGCATCCCATACCGTATCAGTCCCTGCGCTCCCCTCATTGTTCTGGAAAAATTCTTCCACTTCCTCCGCTATTGTCTGCATATCTAAATTCTCCAACCAAGCAGGGTGCACCTTCCACTCTTTACCCAGTCTGGTGTCATTCATTCCCATTTGTAGTTCCACTGTCAGGGGTTTATGATCAGATATTGGCAAGTACACTATCGTCGTCATCCTGGAGTCTAACAGTTTGTTTCCAAAGGCCATGTCTATCCGAGACATAGAGTTGTGAGAGGAGGAATAACAAGAGTATACTTTTATCCCAGTATTTCTCACTCTCCACAAGTCTATCAGGCCCATTTCTCCCATAAATTTAGCAAATTGTGTATCTTCATCCTTTTCAAATCTACCATGTGACCTGCCCGTCCTATCCCACTTCAGATTCATGACGTTGTTAAAATCCCCAATAAATAAGATGGGAACTCCGGGCCAGTGTCTGGTCAAATCAATGATCTCCAGTAATTTCCCTTCGTTGTATGGCGGTGGAAAATAGACCGCCGCCACACAAAGTAACTTCCCAAATATCTTACAAACAAGAAATACATATTGGCCATCCTTATCTATTTTAGCCTCTACTTCCTCAAATGGAACTGTAGCATGTATCAATATTGAGACCCCTCTTGAATATGCAGAGTAGGTGGCATGGTACCCTTTCTGAATCCACCTTCTAGCCAAAACACCAGTTTTCCCTTTTAATAGGTGAGTTTCCATAAGGCAAATTACAGACGGTTTAAAAGACATAACATTCTGTAAGATAGCTGCTCGTCTACCCCGGTCCGCCAAACCTCTCACATTCCAGCTAAAGACTTTAATTTTCTCAGCCATTTCGTAGCCAATTAGACATTCCCATGCAATTTCGTATTCTTAAAGTAGTAGCACGCTGTCTTTCCTGATCCCCCCCCACCCCTCCCACCCCCCAAACCAATTCCATGTAACCACCCTCCCCCACCGCAAACATATAACAATAATAATAAACTTCTCTCCTTCTCCTTTCCACTTCTCCACCCCTTCCGTTATCTACCTCTCTTTAGCAGAGAGTGGGTGAATATTAGCCTATACACCAGCAAAACAGTCGCTCTGCAACGTCTATCAAAAGAATAACAGTTGTCTCAACCAAAGGCCTCTCCCGCCTTAAGTAAATAAATGTATATAAAAAAAATAAAAAGGGAAAAAATAAAGAGAATTTTGTTTACGTACCGTAAATTCTTTTTTCTTTAATCATCAATGGGAGACCCAGACAATGGGGTTTAGGGCACTGCCCTCCGGAGGTCACACTAGGTACTACAAGTTTGTAGACACCACCCCCTCCGCTTATAAACCCCTACCGCAGGGAACATCCTCAGTTTGGTCCATAAGCTGCGAGGAGACAAATAAACCACACCCGAAACGTCGGGAAGAAACCGTGCACAAACGGTTCAACAACCCGGATAACACTGTCCCAACAGGGAACAGATCAACTGCAAAATATGCAACGGAACAACTGGGTGGGTGCTGGGTCTCCCATTGATGATTAAAGAAAAAAGAATTTACGGTACGTAAACAAAATTCTCTTTTTTCTGGTCATCATACTGGGAGACCCAGACAATGGGGATGTCCTAAAGCAATACCCCAGGGCGGGAAGAGTTCCTCAACGACGGATAACACATGGTCCCCCTCAAAGGTGGGCAACCGCCGCCTGGAGGACCCGCCTGCCCAAACTTGCATCCGCAGAGGCATGGGCATGCACCATATAGTGCTTAGAGAAAGTGTGCAGGCTGGACCAAGTGGCCGCCTGACACACCTGTAGAGCAGACGCTCGATGTCGCAAGGCCCAGGAGGCACCTACGGCTCTGGTAGAGTGAGCCTTCAATCCCACCGGGAGAGGCAAACCAGAAGACCGGTAGGCCTCCTGAATGGGAGCCTTGATCCATCTGGCCAAGGTTGACTTCGATGCCGCGGACCCCTTACAGCGACCTGTCGTAAGGATAAATAATGAATCCGAACTCCGGAAGGAGGCAGTCCTGGACACATAAATGCGTACAGCCCTCACGAGATCCAGAGTATGGAGATCGCGCTCGACCTGATGAACGGGAGCGGGGCAAAATGATGGGAGAACAATCTCCTGGTTCAGGTGAAAAGTGGAAACCACCTTTGGCAAGAATTCTGGCCGCGGGCGTAACACCACCTTGTCTTGGTGAACCACCAGAAAGGGCGACTTGCACGATAATGCAGCCAATTCTGAGACCCGTCTCAGAGACGTAATCGCCACCAGAAAGACCACCTTCTGGGACAGACGAGCCAGAGAAATGTCTCTCAGCGGCTCAAACGGCGGTTTCTGCAGTGCCGCCAGGACTATGTTAAGGTCCCAAGGGTCCAGTGGTCGCCTGTAGGGCGGAACCACCCGAGACACCCCCTGCAGAAACTGACGGACCTTGGGAAGGAGCGCCAAGCGCTTGTCAAACAGCACTGAAAGAGCTGACACTTGACCCTTCAAAGAGCCTAGGGATAACCCCAATTCCAACCCCGACTGAAGGAAAGCCAACAAAGTCGGAATGGACAAGGGCCACGGGGACCGACCCCCCGAGGCACACCAGGTGAAGAAAATCTTCCACGTTCTGTGGTACATCTTCCTGGAAACAGGCTTCCTAGCCCGAGTCATAGTGGCAACAACCGTAGGAGAGAAGCCCCTGGACGTCAGCAGCCAGGCCTCAAGAGCCATGCAGTCAACCTGAGGGCCCTGGAATTGAGGTGGAAGAATGGGCCTTGCGCGAGCAGATCTGCGCGTTCTGGAAGAGCCCACCGGAGTCCGCCTGACAGTCGCCACAGGTCCGGATACCAGGACCTCCTGGGCCGATCTGGAGCCACTAGAATGGCTACCCTGCACTCCGACCTGATCTTCCACAGAACCCTGGGAATCAGAGCCAGAGGCGGGAACACATACGGAAGATGGAAGCTGGACCAACTCAGGATCAGGGCGTCTGCCCCCAGAGACTGAGGATCCCATGATCTCGCCATGTATTGTGGCACCTGATGATTCAGCCGCGAGGCCATCAGATCCACGTCCGGAGTGCCCCATCTGCTGCAGATGTCCCGGAAGACGTCCGGATGAAGAGACCACTCTCCGGCGTCCATCCCCTGCCGGCTCAGGTAATCGGCCTCCCAGTTCTCGACCCCTGGGATGTGAACTGCGGAGATCAGGCAGTCGTTGTCCTCCACCCAGGATAGAATGCGGTGGACTTCGGCGAGGGCCTGAGCACTTCTGGTCCCTCCCTGATGATTTATATAGGCGACGGCAGTCGCATTGTCGGACTGAACCCGGATGGGCTGTCCTGACAGGAACGTCTGAAACGCCAGGAGCGCCAGATAGACCGCCTTGATCTCCAGTACGTTGATCTGCAACGCTGACTCCGCCTGAGTCCATAGGCCCTGAGCCCTGTGGTGTAAGAACACCGCACCCCAGCCCCTCAGACTGGCGTCGGTGGTCACCACTAACCATGACGGTTTGAGGAAGGACCGGCCCCGTGACAGGTGATATGGCTGGAGCCACCACTGCAGGGAATCCCTGGTCTGCTGTGAGATAAGCACCAGCCGATTCAGAGAGGACGTCCTCTTGTTGTCCCATCTGCGGAGAATCTCCAGCTGAAGAGGACGGAGGCGAAATTGTGCGAAAGGCACCGCCTCTATTGCTGCTACCATGCGCCCCACCAGCTTCATCAAAACCCGTAGGGATGAGTGAGGTGATAGGAGGACATCCTGCACTCCTGATTGGATGGCCAGCTGTTTGGCTCGAGGCAGAGACACTAGAGCAGAGTCTGTGTGGAAGTCCATGCCCAGATACGTCAGGGACTGGGTTGGAACCAGGGTCGACTTCTGGACGTTGAGTAGCCACCCAAACTGTTCCAGAGACTGTATGGTCACCTCCAGACTCTCCCGACACAGGTGTTCCGATGGCGCCCTGACCAGCAGGTCGTCTAGATAAGGTATGACGGCGTGTCCCTGCACATGCAGGAGAGCCATCATAGAGGCCATCACCTTTGTGAACACCCGCGGTGCCGAGGCCAACCCGAAGGGCAGCGCCACGAACTGGTAGTGTTCGTCCCCCACTGCGAAGCGTAACCATCGCTGATGAGCCGATGCAATGGGCACATGAAGGTAGGCGTCCCGGATATCTATGGACGCCAGGAAGTCTCCCTGTGACACAGCCGCGATCACGGAGCGCAGGGATTCCATGCGGAACTTCCGAACCAACACGTGACGGTTGAACAACTTGAGGTCCAGAACCGGACGGAAAGAGCCGTCCTTTTTTGGGACGATAAAGAGGTTGGAGTAAAAACCCCGGAACCTCTCCCCAGAAGGCACTGGAACCACTACTCCGTCTCTGCGGAGCCCCTCCAACACCAGGTGAAAAGCCTGAGCCTTTTCCGGAGAAGGGACCGACCGATGGAATCGGGGTACCGGCTGTGACGACAGCTCTATCCTGTAGCCTCGCGAGACTACGTCTCGAACCCACTGATCTTGGACGTGAAGAAGCCACCTGTCCTGAAATTGAGACAGGCGGCCCCCCACCTGTGGGGAGGCAGGACGAGAGATCGAGTCATGTAGAAGCGGGTTTGGGGGTGGCAACTGCTGCCCCCGCCGCGCTTCTTTTGACGACTCTTGGAGCGCCACTGAGTCGAGGGCTTGCCCCCTCGGTCCGTGCGAGCGGACGTCGCTGATGACTGCGAGCTGGAGCGAAAGGACCACTGCTTCGGGTTCCTTTTAACGGTGTACCGTGGCTTAGGTTTATTCTGCGGGATCTTAGACTCAGCAGAATCCTTAATCAGCTTGTCCAGCTCGGTGCCAAAAAGCCTGTCACCAGAGAACGGAAGATTTTGCAAAATCTTCTTGGACGTGGCATCTGAGTCCCAAAGACGCAGCCACAACAGCCTACGAATCGCTATAGCATTGGCCGAAGCCACAGCTGAGCGAGTGGCAATTTCCAAGGTTGCCGTCCTGGCGTAGTCCGCATAGGCCTTAGCCCTATCGGCAAGTGCCAGGACCTCCGAACTGGATCCAGCCAGTTCAGTTATCCCATCCAAGCAGGCGGTGATCGCCTGTAGGGTCCAGACCGTGGCAAAATTAGGGGCAAATGAAGACCCCACCGCCTCATAAGAAGACTTGGCGAGTTGTTCGACCTGTCTATCAGTCGCATCCTTCAACGAGGAGCTGTCAGAGGCAGAGAATAGGGAGCGTGCAGCAATCCTGGTCATGGAAGCGTCCACCTTCGGAGACTGCGACCACTCCTGAAGCACCTCCTGTGGAAAGGGAAAGCGATTGTCCTTAGATTTGCGGACATAACGCCGCCCAGGATGTAACCTGGGTGCTCTAACCACCCTTCCAAAGTTAGTGTGGTCCATAAAGGAGCCACTTGGTCTAACCTCTGGCCGCAGCCATTGATAGACCTCCTTCGGGTGCACGTTCACCTCCTCAGGGGGTGTCACGAGACGTAAGGTCTCGTTGATTGAGGACACCAGATCCTCTACCCCGTCTGGTGGTTCTGACACAGACCCGAGTATTGAACCCCCATCATCCTCGTCATCATCAGAAGGACGCTCCTCCTCAGAGAGAGCCTGGAGCTCGGGTGAATCCTCACGACGAGTCCTTTTAAGGGGTCTCACAGTAGAAGAAGGAGACACCCGGGGGTAACTGGAAGGAGTAGCTGGGCTGTCCAGTCTCCTATTAAGTGCCTCCAGGGACTGCGACATGGAGGACAGCTGGGACAACAGAGATTCATTGATCTTATTCTGAGTTTCCCATGGCCCTGGGATCACCTGAACCTCAGGGTACAGCACCGGAGCTGCTGATCCAGCAGTGTCAGTCCGGGCCTCCGGGTGTCCGCAGTTATTGCAGGACCCCTCCACCAGAGTCCCATTGCATGTAGCACAGGTAATGGTGGCATCTGCCGCCTTAGCAGCACGCTTCCTAACTGAGGACATCGCCACAGCAGGGAAAAATAAGCCAAATTGTGCAGACAAAACCGGGAATCCCGGTGGCTTACCGACCGCAGCGAAGCGGTAGGAGGAAGCGGTGTGTGTGTGTGACCTCCGCGAGAGCTTCCGGTCTCCCCTGGAGTGCAGACGCACGCTGCAGACAGATCCCAGCCGGGAAGTGAGGGGTAAAGATGGCCGCCGACAGTGAAACCGTGGGCGGCGCCGAAAACACGCGGGAAGCACACACACACGCCCATCGATGACGTCACCGCACGGGCTGCTTCCCATCCTCCAAGCAGCCTCAGTATGAAGGCGCCAGAGCCCGCAGCGCGGGAAGTAGTGTGATAATACACACACAGACTGTATGTACAAACAAACATCCGCAGCCTACAGCCTCAGCCCCTGCGACACACAGGGGCGGTCAGCCAGGGTAACCCCAGCACAGGGTATACCTCCAGATCCGCGGACCCGAGAGTAACGCGCGGTCTGAGTGTCAGGACACATAAAGTGACAGACACTACCCCCAGGCACACAGGAGACACAGAGCGCCTCAGTGCCGGTCCGGTCTGTAAGCACCATTTAGGGAGGCCTCGGACGGGGGTTCAGCACCAGTCCGGAGTGTAAGCACCATTTAGGGAGGCCTCGGACTGGGCTGGCTCCAGTCCGGTCTGTAAGCACCATTTAGGGAGGCCTCGGACGGAGCGGAGCTGTGCAAGGCTCCCATCTCCCACTCTCCAGAGCCCCCCAGAGAGGGATGGAAAGGAGCGCAACAGCGTACCGGGAGAACACAGTGTCCAGGCACTAGGCCCTCCGGTACCTCCACCTGCGTGTTCCACAAGGGTGAGCGGGGAGGCTGTCGCAGGTCCCGACCGGAACCATTTTACCTTGTCTTCAGACGCCATCACGTAAGTTGTGAGAATGCAGTGAAGTGCAAGCAAAGCGTGATCCTCCGAGCACACTAAGTTTAAAACTGAGGATGTTCCCTGCGGTAGGGGTTTATATGCGGAGGGGGCGGTGTCTACAAACTTGTAGTACCTAGTGTGACCTCCGGAGGGCAGTGCCCTAAACCCCATTGTCTGGGTCTCCCATTATGATGACCAGAAAATCACTTTTCAATATTGCAGTTACCGCCGTCAGTCCAGCTATATCTCCATTATCACACAGGACCTGCAATTAAAAAAGAAAAATACCAAAAAAGCATAAAGGGACTATTCCAGTCAGCGTTCAGCTGTCCTTAAATTCTCGGACTCTTCTTCCGTTCTTCTCGATCCAGTCCATAGCCTCCTCCGGGGATTGCAGAAAGTGAATCTTGCCCAGCGCCACTAGTCTAAGTTTGGCTGGGTACATCATGGAGTACTGCAGGCCCATGTCTCTCAATCTTCTCTTTACCTCCGAGAATTTCATGCGTAATTTCTGTACCGTCGGGGAATAATCCGAGTAAAAGGAAATATGCTGTCCATCTATTGTCAGATCTTTAATATTCCTGGCCGTACGGAGGATCGTGTCTCTGTCCCTGTAGTTAAGCAATTTGGCTAGCATGGCCCGGGGGGCAGCACCTGGAGGTTGGGGTCTGAGTGGAATCCTGTGAGCTCTCTCCACCACAAAGACTTTAGAGAGATTATTCGCTCCAAACTTAGTCAAAAGCCAATTTTCAATGAATTCTGTCGGGTTGGCTCCCTCCGCCTTTTCCGGAACTCCAACTATCTTGATATTGTTCCGGCGCGATCTGTTCTCAAGATCGTCATTTTTTGCCATAACTTCAATAATTTGCTTATCAAATTTTGACTGGGCTGCTTGTATGGTTACAATACTGTCCTCGGCTGTGCTTACACGCTCCTCCACCTCCCCCGTGCGCACCTCAGCCTTTTGCATTGCTGCTTTAATGTTGGTAATCTCAGCAGAAATTCCTGACACTTGGAGGGTCAAGGTGGTGAGGCTTTGTTTGCAATAAGACACCACTGCAAATATATCACGCAATGAAGGTTCTCCCTGCACAGTCTCCACATCCTGCTGCAGTGCCCCATGCTGTCCTCCCTGTAACGGATCCCCAGTCATTTGTACCTGCATAGCTGTGTCCTGCACCTCCACCTCCTCTTCACAGTCAGGGTCTCCCTCCATGCCTCCAGTGCTGCTCTCCCCTGCCTCTCTCCTCGCATATTTCTCCAGGCGAGCTGCAGCAGTTAATCTTCTGGCATATGCAGCATTCGCCCGCGCTGCCTCTTCCCGCGCCTCAGCGCCATCTTGGCTTTTGCCGGGCTTGCCGGCGCCGACTTCCCGCTGCCTTGTGCGGGTCTTCTCACCCTCCTGTGACGCCAGGCTGTCAGGCAGGAGACTCCGTGGACGTGTCGGTCCGTTCCCGGAGCAATTTTCAGCTCAGCGGCGGCTCCTGCAGTGTGTGTCGGCGGGAGAGCCCAGGCACACGCGTCCGCTTACATTGCAGGCTAGGCCACGCCCCCGGTTGGCACTGTATATAGTGGCTCAATAATTAGAACAGTAATGTGGCTCAATGGTTTGCACTGTATATGGTGACTCAGTGGTTAGCACTGTATACGGTGACTCAGTGATTAGCACTCTATGGTGGCTCAGTGGTTGGCACTGTAAATGGTGGCTCAGTGGTTAGCACAGTATATTAACTCAGTGGTTAGCGCTGTATATGGTGGCTCAGTGGTTAGCACTGTATATGGTGGCTCAGTGGTTAGCACAGTATGGTGGCTCAGTGGCTAGCACTGTACGGTGGATCTGTGGTTAGCACAGTATGGTGGCTAAGTGGTTGGCACTGTATATGGTGGCTCAGTGGTTAGCACAGTATGGTGGCTCAGTGGTTAGCACTGCACGGTGGCTCAGTGGTTAGCACAGTATGGTGGTTCAGTGGTTATCACTGGGCAGTGGCTCAGTGTTTAGCAGAGTATGGTGGCTCATTGGTTAGCACAGTATACACTAACTCAGTAGTTAGCACTGTATACGGTGACTCAGTGGTTAGCACTTTATGGTGGCTCAGTGGTTAGCACAGTATGATGGCTCAGTGGTTAGCAGTGTATATGGTAGCTCAGTGGTTAGCAGTGTAAATGGTGGCTCAGTGGTTAGCAGTGTAAATGGTGGCTCAGTGGTTTTCACAGTGCGGTGGCTCAGTGGTCAGCGCAGGATGGGGGCAGAGTGGTCAGCGCAGGATGCGGGCAGAGTGGTCAGCGCAGGATGCGGGCAGAGTGGTCAGCGCAGGATGCGGGCAGAGTGGTCAGCGCAGGATGCGGGCAGAGTGGTCAGCGCAGGATGCGGGCAGAGTGGTCAGCGCAGGATGCGGGCAGAGTGGTCAGCGCAGGATGCGGGCAGAGTGGTCAGCGCAGGATGCGGGCAGAGTGGTCAGCGCAGGATGCGGGCAGAGTGGTCAGCGCAGGATGCGGGCAGAGTGGTCAGCGCAGGATGCGGGCAGAGTGGTCAGCGCAGGATGCGGGCAGAGTGGTCAGCGCAGGATGCGGGCAGAGTGGTCAGCGCAGGATGCGGGCAGAGTGGTCAGCGCAGGATGCGGGCAGAGTGGTCAGCGCAGGATGCGGGCAGAGTGGTCAGCGCAGGATGCGGGCAGAGTGGCCAGCGCAGGATGCGGGCAGAGTGGCCAGCGCAGGATGCGGGCAGAGTGGCCAGCGCAGGATGCGGGCAGAGTGGCCAGCGCAGGATGCGGGCAGAGTGGCCAGCGCAGGATGCGGGCAGAGTGGTCAGCGCAGGATGCGGGCAGAGTGGTCAGCGCAGGATGCGGGCAGAGTGGTCAGCGCAGGATGCCGGCAGAGTGGTCAGCGCAGGATGCCGGCAGAGTGGTCAGCGCAGGATGCCGGCAGAGTGATCAGCGCAGGATGCCGGCAGAGTGGTCAGCGCAGGATGCCGGCAGAGTGGTCAGCGCAGGATGCCGGCAGAGTGGTCAGCGCAGGATGCCGGCAGAGTGGTCAACGCAGGATGCCGGCAGAGTGGTCAACGCAGGATTGAGGCAGCAGAGTGGTCAACGCAGGATTGAGGCAGCAGAGTGGTCAGTGCAGGATGGAAGCTCAGTGGTCAGCGCAGGGTGGAGGCGCAGTGGTCAGCCCAGGATGGAGGCTCAGTGGTCAGCCCAGGATGGAGGCTCAGTGGTCAGCGCAGGATGGAGGCTCAGTGGTCAGCGCAGGATGGAGGCTCAGTGGTCAGCGCAGGATGGAGGCTCAGTGGTCAGCGCAGGATGGAGCCAGTGTGTCAGCGCAGGATGGAGGCTCAGTGGTCAGCGCAGGATGGAGGCTCAGTGTCAGCGCAGGATGGAGGCTTAGTGGTCAGCGCAGGATGGAAGCAGAGTGTTCAGCGCAGATGAGCTCAGTGGTCAGCGCCAGATGGAGGCTCATAGTCAGCGCAGGATGGAGGCTCAGGGTCAGTGCAGGATGGAGGGCCAGTGGTCAGCGCAGGATGGAGGGCTAGTGGTCAGCGCAGGATGGAGGGCCAGTGGTCAGCGCACATCCATCTTCCCTCCCATCCGCTTCGGTCTCACCCACACCCGGTGTTTACATTGCCGCTACAGCAGGTAATGAGCGGTCATGTGATAGGCGGGCTGAAGTGACATGCAGAGCCTGTTAAATGACCGCTCATTACCTGCTGTAGCGACGATGTAAACCCCGGGTGTGGGTGAGACGGAGCTGCGGGGAGTGGAGCGGGGGGAGGGGGGTGGGGGGCTTAGAAATGGAGCGGGGGGGGAGGAATGGAGAGACCTGGGGAGGGAATGGAGCGAGGGGGGGGAATGGAGCGAGGGGGAGTGGGAATGGAGCAGCGGGTGGCGGGAATGGTGCATCAGGTGGCAGCGGCGGGCAAGAGGGGGCCGGAGGTGGGCGCACCGGCTCCCAGCGGGCGCGGTGTGGTGGCAGGAGGAGGCTGACAGCGCAGGTGTCTGTGAGGGAAATCCGCATCGCTGATTGCATCGCGGTTGCGGTGCGCAGCTGTTTTGCATACCCCTCGGTCAATGAGCGCCCTGGAGCTGGCGCGCGATTTCGGCGTCAGACAGACACGATTAGGAGATTATAAGTAGATATCTCGAAAAGCTTGATCACAAAATACCAGTTGAGAATGGGTCCATATATTTCACAGAATTTTTGAAGTGATAGTCTACTAAAAAGAAGGAGGAGGCACACCAATTAAGACATGAGCAATGACGAATGAAAACATTGTTAAATACATTTTTAATTGTATATACAGTTGAGCTCAAAAGTTTTCATACTCTGGCAGATTTTTTGGCTTTCTTATCATTCATATTCTCTGAAAAAAGGCTAACACAATTTTTCCACTCATGGTTAGCGGTTGGGTGAAACCATTTCTTAAAATACAGTGTTTTCTCTTTTTAACCCCTTCGCGACCCATGATGTAAGGGTACATCATAGGTCATGTTGATCCCTTTGCTGCGAGCGCCGACGCGGAGCTCACATCACTCACCTGATATCTCGGCTGATCTCATCTATGTTGGGCTTACAGCACCGATCGGATCCAAAAGCGCCGAGGTGGGGACCATGCCGGCCCCGCCGTGATCGGATATCCCATGATAAAATCGCAGGATCTCCAGGTGTCCCATGATAGCCTGGGATCCTGCAGTGACCCCAGAAGCTATCAGGCAAATGCTGTGATCATTTGTGCCCTGTCCTGATGTGATGCAGCTCATTGGGATATGGCACAAGCGATTGGCCACTGCAGCACTGTGGCACCCTATGGGGCTGTGTAATATAAAGAATTAATAAAAAATTAAGTATTTAACAATACGAAAATAAAAAAAAACAAGTTCAAATCACCCCCTTTTTGCCTTATTTCAAATATAAGTATTAATTTTTTTTTTTTTTAAATACACCTATTTGGTATCGCCGCGTTCAGAAATGATCGATCTATCAAGATATAAAATACCGTATATACTCGAGTATAAGCCAGTTTTTCAGCACAAAAATTGTGCTGAAAAATGCCCCCTCGGCTTATACTCGAGTCATAGGCCGGCCGCCCGCCCCCCCATCGGTATATGGAGGCCGCCCACCCCCCCCAGTGGTATACAGGGTTCCCCCTTGCTGCCGCACACCTGTAAAGTAATACACCATTATACTTTTTCCTGTCGCCGCTCTGACACCGCGCTCCTCCGGGTCTTTATGCTTCCTCCTCTCGGCGCACAGGCAATGACGTCATTGCCTGCGCCCGCCGGTCACAAGCAGGAAGAAGCATGAAGACCCGGAGGAGCGCGGTGTCAGAGCGGCGACAGCGACAGGGATAAGTATAATGATGTATTACTTTACAGGTGTGCGGCAGCAAGGGGGTGCCCTGTATACCATGATGGGGGGGGCGCCTGTATACCACTGCGGAGGGGGGGGCGTCTGTATACTACTGCGGTGGGGGGGGGCGCCTGTATACCACTTCTGAGGGGGCCTGTATACCGCTTCTGAGGGGGCCTGTATACCCAAGACTGTATCTAGAGGAGGCTGCCTCTGAGGGTTATACCACTTCTGAGGGGGCCTGTATACCACTTCTGAGGGGGCCTGTATACCACTTCTGAGGGGGCCTGTATACCACTTCTGAGGGGGCATGTATACCACTTCTAAGGGGGCATGTATACCACTTCTGAGGGGGCCTGTATACCACTGATAGGGGCTGTAACCACTGATGAGGGGCTGTATATACCACTGATGGGGGGCTGTAACCGCTGATGGGGGGCCTGTATATCACTGATGGGGAGCCTGTATATACCACTGATGGGGGCTGTATTCCACTGATGGAGGCTGTAACTTCTGATGGGGGGGGGATCTGTATACCAGTGATGGAGGTCCTATATACCAGTGATAGGGGATTATATACCAGTAATGGGGGTCAATTTATCATGATGAGAGGGGCTGTATACCGTGATGAGCTCTGCTTCATTTTCCCCCTAGGCTTATACTCGAGTCAATAAGTTTCCCAGCTTTTGGGGGCAAAAGTAGGGGGGTTGGCTTATACACGGGTCAGCTTATACACGAGTATATACGGTAAATTAAAGGGACACTGTCAGGTAATTTTTCAGTATGATATCAATATTACCCTTGAATAGTGCCTGGGCAGACCTTTTAAAAACATGTAAAATCATTATTGTACCTTTTGTAGTTTCCATGTTATCAGCATTGTCAGACCCTGCAGAGAGCTGCTGCATTAGTCCTGTCCCATTATAACCAGAGACGATTCACCTTCTCTGCAGCTCTCCTCCCTCCTCCAATTGCTAACAGTGCAGTGTCAGGTTTCACTTAGAGGTCTGTTCAGTTGATATCACCACGGAGGGAGAGAGCTACTGCAGGTCTACCTGATCTAGACTCCATTTGTTTCTGTAAAGCAGATACCCTGCTGTGCTGTGGCAGTTTCTGTGTTGTAGTTCACCTCTTGTGTTGCTGCACACAGAGAGCAGGGAGGAGAATACAATTCCCCCACTGATCTCCTGTGCTGTACTGTGACATTCATATACATGCATGGGGAGTGGATAGCATAGAACTAAGTGGATCATTCACTGTGATTGACAGATGGAATGATTCTCTTTATTTGAAGTTTACAGAAGATAGGAGGGGAATATACATAAAAAAATATATATAAATATAGAGAGTTTAGAGGGAGGAATTAGAAAATGATATCAATTACATGTGGATTTTTGACTTGACAGTTTTCCTTTAATCAGAGCTGTATAATAATGTGTAATGGAAAAAAAAGGTCCAAACGCCAAAATTATGTTATTTGGGTCACTGCAACATTGTAATAAAATGCAATAATGGACGATCAAAACAGTGCATCCACCCAAAAATTGTATATTAGAAACGTCATTTCAAGCCGCAAAAAATAAGCTGTCAAACAGCCCCAGATGCTGAAAGATAAGAACGCTACGAATCGCATAACAAGCCGCCAAAAAAAGCTATTTTTTTTTTAATTCTGATTTTTTTTTCACCACTTAGATAACGGTAAAAGTATACATGTTTGGTATCTATGAACTCGTACCAACCCGAGGTATTATGCCATCACATCAGTTTTACCATGTAGTCAACATGGTGAATAAAAAACCCAAAAAATAAATGTGTAATTGCACTTTTTTTGCAATTTCACCGCACTTGGAATTTTTTCCCATTTTCCTATACATTATATGGTAAAAAAATGATTTAATCGGAAAGTAAAACTCGTCCCGCAAAAAACAAGCCCTCATATGTCTATATTTATGGAAAAATAAAAAGGTTATGGCTCTTGGAAGCAAGGGAGCAAAAATGAAAATGAAAAAAATCATCAGGTAGTGAAGGGGTTAAACATAATGCCACCAAAAACATCCAAATGACCCTGATCAAAAGTTCACATACCCTGGTGATTTTAAGTGAGAACATGCACAGAAGTGGATATAAATGGGTTTGAATGGCTAATAAAGGTACATCCTCACCTGTGACCTGTTTTCTTGTTATCAGTGCGTGTGCATAAAAGCTGAGTGAGTTTCTGGGATCCAGACAGACTCTTGCATCTTTTATCCAGCCACTGACGTTTCTGGATTGTGTGTCATAGAGAAAGCAAAAGAATTGTCAACGGTCTATGGGAAAAGATATTTGAACTGTATAAAACAGGAAAAGTATACAAAAAGATATCCACGGAATTGATAATGCCTGTCAGCAGTGTTCAAACTATGATTAACAAATGGAAAATCAGGGGCTCTGTAAAAACCAACCACGATCAGGTAGACCAACAAAAATTTCAACCACAACTGCTAGGAAAATTCTTCAGGATGCAAAGAAAACCCCACAAATAGCATCAACTGAAAAATAGAAGTCAGTGAAAACTAGTGGTGTGGCTGTTTCAAGATGCACGATAATGAGGCACTTGAAGAAAAATGGACTGCATGGTCGAGTCGCCAGTAGAAAGCCATTACTGCACAAATGCCACATAGCATCTTGCCTACAATACGTCAAACAGAAAGAGACAAGCCTCCAAACTTCTCGAACAAGGTAATTTTGAGTGATAAGACCAGAATCAAACTTTTTGGCCACAACCATAAATGTTACATTTGGAGAGGTGTCAACAAGGTCTATGATGAAATTAACACTATTTCTACTGTTGCTGATGATGTGGGGATGTGTAAGCTACAAAGGGCAAAGTTGCACATTATCTGCAAAAACTGGAGGCAAATGTGCACTCATTAGCCCAGAAGATGCGCATGGGATGTACTTGGACATTCCACATGACAACGAACCAAAGCACAAAACCAAGTCGACCTGTCATTGGCTACAGCAGAACAAAGTTAAGGTTCTGGAGTTGCCATCTCAGTCTCCTGACCTCAATATCATTGAGCCACTCTGCGGAGAACTCAAGCTCGGTGTTCATGCCAGAAAACCCAGGAATTTAGAGAAAATGGAGACTTTTTGCCAAGAAGAATGGGCAGCTTTACCATTTCAGAAAATAAAGAGCCTCATCCACAACAACCACAAAAGACTTCAAGCTGTCATTGATATAAGAAGGGGTAATACATGTTAAGAACTGGGTATGTGAACTTTTGATCAGGATCATTTGGATGTTTTTGGTTGTCATTATGATTTAAAAAGAGAAAGCAGTAGTTACACAATAAATGGCTTCACCCAACCACTAACCATTAGTGGAAAAGTTTTTGTGCTATCATTCATATTCTCTGAAAAAAGGCCAATAAAGCAAAAAATCTAGTGGGGTATGTAAACTTTTGAGTACAACTGTAATTTTATGTATCTAAAAATATGTAAACTTACATATAAATAGGAAACTCTGGGACAAAGGGTCTGTGGTGATGAGGCTAAAAGAAGGGGACTCTAAGGACTCCAGGGTCTCCATAAAATTGCTGTATCTTCTTGCTCTAGTTCAAAATTGATTCTGGTGCCTCGCCGTGCCCTTGAACTTCCTGTGCAGTTCTGCTTAGAAATCCGATACCGGGCTTTATGCCTTTCCTAAGTATTTTGTGCTAGCTGGCTCCTGAATTACCTCTGACCTGCTTCCTGGACCCTTGACCTTGTCTTTACCCGGCTCTGCTCATCCTCCCCCTTGGATAACTCAACTCTACTCTCTGACCACAACATTCTTTTCTTCTCACTCACTAACCCTCGGCCAACACAGCCCAATCCTACCTATCACACATCCAGAAATCTACAGGCCATTAACCCTCAAGCACTCACAGACGTCCTCATCTCATCTCTGTCCCCAATCTCTTCAATCTCCTGTCCAGATCAGGCAGTAAATCACTACAATGACTCTCTCAGAAGCTCCCTGGACCAAGTAGCGCCCCTCACCCCGCAGAACCTCCAAACAGAGAACAAAACAGCCCTGGCTCACACCACAAACTCGATTCCTCCAGCGATGCTCTAGGAGTGCTGAACGTCTATGGAGGAAAACTCGCTCACCAGGAGACTTTATCCACTATAAATTCATGCTAAAAACCTACAACTCTGCCCTTCACCTTGCCAAACAGACCTACTTCACCATCCTGGTCTCCTCACTATCCAACAATCCAAAAAAACTCTGACACCTTTTACTCTCTCCTCAGTCCTAAAGTGCAGGCCCCCATCACTGACCTCTGTGCTGATGACCTGGCTTCCTACTTCATGGAGAAAATAGACAACATCCGCCAGGAAATCAGCTCTCAGCCTCCAAGCGCTGCCACCCCCATTCTTCCCCACATCTCCTCCGGTTCACTCTCCACATTTGACCCAGTCACAGAAGAAGAAGTCTCCAGGCTCCTTTCTTCCTCTCGTCCCACTACATGCACTACTGACCAAATTCCCTCACACCTGCTCCAGTCCCTCTCTCCAGTCGTCACCACTCATCTAACCAAAATCTTCAATCTCTCCCTCTCTTGTGGCATTTTCCCCTCCTCCTTCAAACACTCGATCATTACTCCATTATTAAAGAAAACCACTCTCGACCCAACCTGCACAAATAACTACAGACCAGTCTCCAATCTCCCCTTCATCTCTAAACTCCTGGAGCGCCTGGTCTACTCCCGCCTCACCCGTTACCTCTCCGCTCACTCTCTTCTAGATCCATTACAGTCTGGTTTCCGCCCCCTTCACTCTACAGAAAATGACCAATGACCTTCTGACAGCAAAACGTAATGGTGACACTCTCTGCTTATTCTCCTTGATCTCTCTGCAGCTTTTGACACTGTCGACCATCAGCTCCTACTCTTTATGCTGCACTCCATTGGCTTAAAGGACACTGCACTCTCCTGGCTCTCCTCCTATCTTTCTGACAGCTCTTTCAGTGTATCATTTGCTGGCTCAACTTCTTTCCCTCTTCCCCTCACTATTGGGGTCCCTCAGGGTTCAGTCCTTGGCCCTCTCCTCTTCTCTCTCTACACGGCCCCGATTGGACAGACCATCAGCAGATTTGGCTTTCAGTACCATCTTTATGCTGATGACACACAACTATACACTTCAGCCCCTGACCTTACCCCTGCGGTATTAAAGAACACCAATGACTGTCTAGCTGCAGTTTTCAATATCATGTCCACTCTCTATTTGAAACTAAACCTTTCCAAAACTGAACTTCTTCTGCTCCCCCCATCCACTAACCTCCCTAAATCGGACATCTCTCTCTCAGTTTGCGGCACCACGATAACGCCTAGACAGCAGGCTCGCTGTCTGGGTGTTATGTTTGACACCGATCTCTCCTTCTCCTCCCACACGCAATCTCTCGTCCGCTCCTGTCGCTTACACCTGAAGAATATCTCTAGAGTCCGCCCCTTTCTCACCCTGGAAACAAAAACCCTCACCGTGGCCCTAATCCATTCCCGCCTTGACTATTGCAACTCTCTATTAAGCGGCCTCCCCCTCACCAGACTTTCTCCTCTCCAGTCCATCCTTAATGCAGCAGCCAGGATCACCCATCTGGCCAATCGTTACTCAGATGCCTCTGCTCTGTGCCAGTCATTGCACTGGCTGCCCGTATATTACAGGATCAAATTCAAATTGCTTGTTCTCACCCACAAAGCTTTTCACAGAGCAGCACCCCCCTACCTCTCCTCCCTCATCTCTGTCTATCACCCCACCCGCTCTCTACGTTCCTCAAATGACCTTCGACTAACATCTGCACTAATCCGATCCTCCCACTCCCGGCTCCAAGACTTCTCTAGAGCTGCACCAAACCTCTGGAATGCTTTACCCCAAGAAATCAGGACTATCCACAACTTGCATGGCTTCAGACGATCCCTAAAAACACATCTTTTTAAGGCGGCCTATCATACTCCCTAATAGAGTCCTTTGCACTGTAGACAGTGAATGGGCTATCCCTCTGGACATTACTCTTCTACAAACACAATCTCCACCAAACCATAAAGGTCTACACAGACTGTATAATGACCATCCATGTAAGCTTATTTCTATGCCCCATTTCCTCAAGATGCCTGGACCATCAGTGCAATAAGCCCCTGCACCTTGTGCAACCCCTATCCGTTGTAGATTGTAAGCTCTTTTGAGCAGGGTCACCTTCATTTCTTGCTTTATTTATTGTATTTTTTTTTTCCACATTGATTCTATGCCTATTGTTTTGTATCCAATTATTGTACTTTATTTGTTCTCTACTGTAATTACTTACTGTATATTTTCTGTACTCTAACCCTACACATTGTAAAGCGCTGCGGAATATGTTGGCGCTATATAAATAAAGCTTTATTATTATTATTATTATATATATTAACGAACAACCACATGTGGCATAATAAATTACATTAGCTATAGCACATGATATATAGTGGCGTATATCAAAAGTGCGTTGTCCATCTGCGGAAGTAAAACTGGTGGAGTGTAGGGCATTTCTGTAAGCCAGGCAATGACCAAAGGGGTAGTAAACAAGCAATGGCACACTGCAGAAAGTAGTAATTGTCCACACAGGGATCAGGGGTGGAAACATGAGAAAATTGTTGGGACAACATGAAACAAGATGGATTGGCAATCTTGGCACTAGGGCACCCTCTGGTATAAATTAATCATTAAGTTTTGTCCCTTTCCTTTAGCCTCATGACCACAGACTCTTTTGTCCCAGGGTTTCCTATTTACAGTCATATGAAAAAGTTTGGGCACCCCTCTTAATCTTACTCCTTTTTTTGTTTAAAATTGTTTTTTTTGCAACAGCTATTTCAGTGTGATATATGTAATAACTGATGGATACAGTAATATTTCAGGTTTGAAATGGTTTATTGTACTAACAAAAAATGTGAAATATGCATTATTTCAAAATTTGACAGGTGCCAAAGTATAGGCACCTTTCTGATTTTCATGATTTGAATACTCCTAACTACTTTTTACTGACTTACTGAAGCACTAAATTTGTTTGGTAACCTCATTAAGCTTTGTACTTCATAGCCCGATGTATCCAATCATGAGAAAAGCTATTTCAGGTGTCCACTTGCAAGTTGTTCTCCTAGTTGCATCTTCTCTGAGGAGTGGCATCATGGGCTCCTCAAAACAGCTCTGAAATGATCTGAAAATAAAGATTGTTCAACATAGTTGTTCAGGGAAGGATACAAAAAGTTGTCTCAGAGATTAACCGTCGTTTCCACTGGAGGAACATAGTAAGGGAAAAGGAAGACCACAGGGACAGTTCTTGTAAAGGCCAGAAGTGGCAGGCCAACAAAAATATCAGAAAGGCAGAGAAGAAGAATGGTGAGAACAGTCAAGAACAATCCACAGACCACCTCCAAAGACCTGCAGCATCATCTTGCTGCACATGGTGTCACTATGCATTGGTCAACAATACAGCGCACACAGCACAAAGAGAAGCTGTACGGGAGAGTAATGCGAAAGAAGCCGTTTCTGCATGCATGCCACAAACAAAGTCGCCTGAGGTATGCAAAAGCACATTTGGACAAGCCAGTTTCATTTTGGAAGAAGGTCCTGTGGACTGATGAAACAAAGATTGAGTGTTTTGGTCATACAACAAGGCGTTATGCATGGCGCCACAAAGCAGTCCAAGAAAAATGGGGAAGGGTCCATCATGCTTTGGGGCTATGTGGCCAATGACGGGACCAAGAATCTTGTTAAAGTTGAGGGTCGCATGGATTCCACTCAGTACCAGCAGATTCTTGAAAATAATGTTCAAGAATCAGTGTCAAAGTTGAATTTACGCCGGGGATGAATCTTTCAGCAAGACAATGAGCCAAAACACCGCTCCAAATCTACTCAGGCATTCATGCAGAGGAACAATTACATAGTAACATAGTGTTTAAGGTTGAAGGAAGACTTTAAGTCCATCTAGTTGAACCCGTAGCCTAACCTGTTGATCCAGAGGAAGGCAATAAAAAAACATGTGGCAACACTAGCTTCACATTGGGGAAAAAAATTCCTTCCTGACTCCAGATATGGCAATCAGACTAGTTCCCTGGATCAATGCTCTATCAAACAATGTAGTATATATAACTGGTGATATTATAGTTTTCAAGAAAGGCATCCAGGCCCTTCTTAAATGTTAGTAGTGAGTCACTCATTACAACATCATGTGGCAAAGAGTTCCATAGTCTCACTGCTCTTACAGTAAAGAATCCACGTCTGTGATTAGGATTAAACCTTCTTTCCTCCAGACGTAGAGGATGCCCCCTTGTCCCCGTTTCAGGCCTAAGAGTAAAGAGATCATTAGAAAGGTCTCTGTACTGTCTCCTCATATATTTATACATTATTATAATATCACTCTAAGCCTTCATTTTTCCAAACTAAATAACCCCAAGTTTAATAACCTGTCTTGGTATTGCAGACCCCTCAGTTCTCTAATAAGTTGGTTGCTCTTCTCTGTACCAGCTCTAGTTCAGCTATGTCTCTTTTATACACCGGAGACGAGAATTGTATACAGTATTCTAAATGTGGTCACACTAGTGACTTGTACAGAGGTAAAATTATGTGGCACTGTATCAAAACCTTTTGAAAAGTCCATATACACCACATCCACTGCATTTCTTTGGTCCAGTCCAGTACTTACTTCTTCATAGAAGCTTATCAGATTAGTTTGATAGGAACGGTCCCTCGTAAAACCATGTTGATATTGGGTCATGAGGTTATTTTTCTTCTGATACTCCAGTATAGCATCTCTTAGAAAACCCTCTAGGATTTTACCCACAGTAGAGGTTAAGCTTACTGGCCTATAATTTCCAAGTTCAGTTTTTGTCCCCTTTTTGAATATTGGCACCACATTTGCTATACGCCAGTCCTGCGGTACAGACCCTGTTATTATGGAATCTTTAAATATTAAAAATAATGGTCTATCTATGACAGTACTTAATTCCTGCAGCACTCTGGGGTGTATCCCATCCGGGTCCCGGGATTTGTCAATTTTAGTGACTTTTAGACGATGCCGTACTTTCCTGCTGGGTTAAGCAGGTGACATTTAATTGAGAGTTTTTGTTATCACTGATCATATTGTCTGTCATGGGATTGTCTTGTGTAAATACTGTTGAAAAAAGTCATTTAGCATATTGGCTTTTTCCTCATCCTCATCCACCATTTCACCCCGACTATTTTTAAAGGGGCCAACACAATCATTTTTTAGTTTCTTACTATTTATGTAGTTAAAAAATATTTTGGGATTATTTTTACTTTCTCTGGCAAGGAGTCTCTCTGTCTCAATCTTTGCTTCCTTGATTTGCTTTTTACAAATGTTATTTAATTTTCTGTATTTATTTAATGCCTCATCACTACCTACTTGCTTTAATTCCCTAAATGCTTTCTTTTTGTCACTTATTGCGCCCCTTACAACCTTATTTAGCCATACTGGTATCCTCCTATTTCTAGCATGATTATTCCCATAGGGTATATATTGTGCACAGGCCCTATTCAGGATGCTAATAAACGTCTCCCATTTGCTTTGTGTACTTTTATGTCTCAGGATATCGTCCCAGTTTATTGCACTAAGATCATCTCTCAATCGTTGGAAATTTGCTTTCCTGAAGTTTAGTGTCCTTGTAGCCCCTCTACTACACATCTTAGTAAAGGATATTTGAAAACGTATTATTTTGTGATCACTATTACCCAAGTGACCTCCAACCCAAAATATTTGATATGCGGTCTGGCCTGTTGGTTAACAATAGGTCCAGCAGTGCCCTCCTTCTTGTTGGGTCCTGAACCAGTTGTGAAAGGTAATTGTCTCTCATAGTTGTCAAAAACCTATTACCTTTGCTAGAACTGCAGGTTTAGGTTCCACCAATGTATTTCAGGGTAGTTGAAGTCCCCCATAATAATGACTTCTCCCTGAGTCACTGCTTCATCTATTTGCTTTATGAGGATATTCTCCTCCACTTCCATTATTGTTGTTGACTTATAACAAACCCCTATCAGTAATTGATTATTTTTTCCCCCTCCCCTTATCTCCACCCACAGGGACTCTACATTTCCATTAGATTCACCTATATTATCACGCAGGATGGGTTTTAAGGATGATTTTACGTATAAACATACACCTCCCCCTCGCTTACTTGTACAATCATTTCTGAACAGACTATAGCCCTGTAAATTAACAGCCCAGTCCTGGCTCTCGTCCAGCCATGTCTCTGATATCCCCACCATGTCATTACAATGTTCTGGAATGGCCATCCCAGTCCCCAGACCTGAATATCATTGAATATCTGTGGGATGTTTTGAAGCGGGCTGTCCATGCTCAGCGACCATCAAAATTAAACTGTTGTTTTGCAAAGAGGAATGGCCAAAAATACCTTCATCCAGATCCAGGAACTCATTAACAGCTACGAAGGACTAGAGGCTGTTATTTTTGCAAAAGATGGATCTACTAAATATTAATGTCACTTTTCTGTTGAGGTGCCCATACTTTTGCACCTGTCAATTTTTGAAATAATGCATATTTCACATTTTCGGTTAGTACAATAATCCTCATTTCAATCCTGAAATATTACTGTGTCTATCAGTTATTACATATATCACACTGAAATAGCTGTTGCAAAAAAACAATTTTAAACAAAAAAAAAAAAGAGAAAGATTAAGAGGGTGCCCAAACTTTTTTCATATGACTGTATGTTTACACATTTTTAGATACGTAAAATTATATACAATTAAAAATGTATTTAACACTTTTTCATGTGGCTTTGGTCATGTCTTAACTGGTGTGCCTCCACCGCCTTTTTAGTGGACTGATCCTTTAACATTTTATGATCATATGGCCATATTATCAACTGGTAGGCTTCCTTCGGGGACGACAGCCAGCCATGTAGACCAATTTGATACAGTGTGATACATTTGGTCTGATCATGACAGGCTGACCTCCCACCAGGGGTGTAACTACAATAGGTGCAGGGGTTGCAGTTGCACCTCGTCCCTGGAGCCTACGGGGCCCAAAAGTTCCTCTGGCCTTAAAAAAAAAAAAAAAAGACTATTGCTATTAACGATTTGCAATAATTGAATGCCCTATTGGAGCTGTCACATTGGGGCCCATGAGATTCAAGTTATGCCACTGCCTCCCACTCATTTAAACCTCCGCAGGCATGCTGGCAGCACGCATATGTCCATTTTGAAAAGACGAGCTCTGGATATAACGTTGAGCATGTGCAATCAGCTTCTTTGGGAACCTGACTTGTTAAACTTCTGCATGGTCTTGGCCACCATGCACAGCAGCTCAGTTTTAGGGTGTTTGTCCATCCTTATGAAGAGCAACAATTTTTTTTTTTTGTTTAAACTCCTCAGAGTGTTATTTGCCATGAGGTGCCATGTTGAACTTCCAGTGAACAGTAAAGGTACCGTCACACGCGGCAATATTACAAGCAATTTCACTGGTTGCTGTGAAATCATGGACACATTGTTCTATTTTGTTGCCGTGTACAAATGGAACAATGTGTCCATGATTTCACTGCAACCAGCAAATTGCAAGCAATATTGCCGCGTGTGACGGTACCTTTAGAGTGTGGGAGCGATAACACCATGACAGTGAACCTGACAGCCCCGGATCAGATCAGCACACAGAACCGGAGGACTAATATGCCCTCCGGTCCGGTGTGGTACCGCACACAGCTGCCGCCACTGATGAATCAGGACCGCGGCTCGCAGGAAGCTAGCCACGGTCCTGAAACAGGAACGGCGTGCAGCCGCAGGTGTCCGGTTCCCTGATCGGAGAATCCGGGGCAATCCGGGAATAGGCAATTAGAGGAGATATTCTACTCTCGAACACAAAAACGCTGCAAGCAACATTTTTGTGTCTGTGAGAGAATTCTGAATTCTCACGGAATGTCCCGGACAGATAGAAACCGGATGGCAGAGAGCTGCCATCCGGCTTCTATCCGGCCCCATAATATACTATGGGCCCAAAATCCGGTCCGGGGCTGTCCGGTTTACACGGACAGCCTCGGATCGGATCTGTCCCGCAATGTGAAACCGGCCTAATGAGTCACATGAAACAGGGGAGGAAAAATGGCTAACTGGGCACATTTTACCATTTTCACTTAAAGAGGACTTGTCACCTCCCTGCTGCATGGCAATCTAAATGTAGCACTGCATGCAGCATGTCTGCTGCATTCAGGAAAGGGGTTCCCTATGTGTCTGTGTGCTGTGTACCCCAAGATATAGCCTTAGGAAAACTCACTGTTAGAAGCCATGAGGACAGTCCCTGTGGCTCGAGTCCGCTCTGTTCACGGGGGCCATTCCCTTCCCCTCTGCCTTTCTGTGCCGCCTCCTGCTGTGCTGTTTATGCACACCCACGTTCCCAGCTTCCCCCCCTACCCCCCGCCCGCCGACTCACACCAACCTTTGGTTCCCGGCTTCCCTGCCCTCCTGGCATCCCCCCGCTCCCACACACTCTCCCTCACTCTCAGCACCACCCGGTTCCCACCAGTGAACCCCCCTAGATTCCAGCACCCCCTCCGCTCCCAGTGTCTGATGGCTCTCAGCACCCCACCTTTCCGGCTTTCCCCCATTCCGTGTACCCCCATAATGCTCCCAGCAAAGCTCCCAACACCCCACCCCTCCCACCATCCATTGCCTTTCAGCACCCCTAGGTACATAGCTTCTCCCAGCACCTAGCCGCTCCCAGAACGCCCGCCCCAACTCCCAGCAAACACCCCCCCCCCCCGCTCTCAGCATCCACCAACTCTCAGCAACCCCGCTTCACGGACCCCCTTCTCCCAGTACCCCTCTCCTGTCTTACCACTTCTAGCTCCTAACACACCACAAGGACCAGTGTCACGCAGTGAGTCCCCTAATGCTCACTCCACATACACACACACCCTGCACGCTCCCTTTATCAACATACGCATGCATGCTTGATCCACATGTGCACGCTCGCATTGTCCACATACTCCACATGCATTCTACATGTGCACGCATTCTGCACTTGCATGCTCCATGTACACAAATTCTTACCTTAAACTCTTGCATTACCTGCATGCATGTAACCCACGCACACTCAACATACAAACACATGCACGCTATACGCACACACACCTCCACATACATACGCATGCACGCTCCACATTCATATGCACGCTCCTGTATGCACTTTCCACATGCACGCTCTACATACATCCCCATGCTCCACACACGCACACTTCACACAGGCATGTGTGAACCATGCATGCATGTGTGAACCATGCATGCATGTGTGAAGCGTCAGTGCATGTGTGGAGGGTACGTACATGTGTATGTAGACCGAGTGTATGTGAAGTGTGAATACATATGTAGAGCATGTGTGTGGAGCATTATAGAAAGTGTGTACCGGAGCGTGTGTGTGCATGTGGAGCGTGCGTATGTATGTCTGTGGAGCATGCCTGTCTTGTCTGAGTGCATATGTGATGCATACATGTGTGAAGCATAAATGCTCCACATACGCACGCATACTCCACATCTATGCTACATGTACATGCATTCTGCACATGCATGCTCCACTTACACGCATTATGCACTTGCACGCACCACGTACATGCATGCTTCACACACTCATCATACATACATACATACACGCATGCTATACGCATGCACGCTCCACATGCATACATACGCTCCACATTCATATGCACGCTCCGTCGCGGGTCCTATGGTGCAGGGAGCGGCGGCAGAGGGCGATTGCGTGCCACACAGAGAGGCTGACACACCCCGACCCCCCGGGGGAGCGTGCCGCCCACTGACACCGGGGGCTGCCGGGGTCGGGACTCCCAGGGTGCAGGGAGCAACGGGAGCGCGCATTGTGTGGCTCCTCCACACTCTCCTCCTTCCTATGGCCACACAGTCTGTCCCCACCCCTTGGAGCCTATGCACACACATTCCGTGCCTGCCAGTGAAAAGGTGGCAGAAGCACATGCCAGCCGGGCCCAGCTGCACTGAAAGTAGGAGGCTGACACCCGGGATCATCATTCCCCCTGGGGCCCCTGCGCCCACCTCCTCCACACCTACGCTCGGCTGACACCGCAGGACACCGCGCTCAGCACCAGGGACATGAGGGCCAGGTGAGAGCCCGTGTGTGTGTGTGTGACTGTGAATCTGTGTGTGTCTGGGTGTGTGTCTGGCTGTGGGTGTGTGTCTGGCTGTGGGTGTGAGTCTGTGTGTGTGGGTCTGAGTCTGTGTCTAGGTGTGACTGTATGTGGGTGTGAGTCTGCTCCTTCCTCCCCCTGCCTGTGTCGCTCCTTCCTCCCCCACCCAACCGCTTCCTCCACCCCCTTTGTCCTCCTCCCCTCCATCCTCCCCCACCTCGCCGCTCCGTCCTCCTTCCCCCCTGCCGCTCCGTCCTCCCCCTGGCTGTGCAGCTCCATCCTCCCTAACCCCACCGCTTCCTCCTCCTTCCTTTGTCCTCCTCCCCGCTGCCACTCCATCCTCCGTCCTCCCCCACCCCGCCACTTTGTCGTCCTCCCCCCGCCGCTCTCTCCTCCCCCTGCCTATGCCGCTCCATCCTCCCCCACCCCGCCGCTACCTTCTCCATCCTCTATCCTCCTCCCCCAGCCACTCCGTCCTCCCCCTACTTGTGCAGCTCCTTCCTCCATCCTCCTCCCCCCTGCCACGCCGTCCTCACCACACCGCTCCGTCCTCAAAGTCCCTCCCTATTCAGCCCTCACCGCCTTCCCCATGCAATCCGTACTTCTATATTCTACAATTCCCGATGAGTTAGAATCGGGCCACCATCTAGTCCAATTATAATAGGCCAATACTCTAAATTACTTCTTAAACTGTGAGAGATGGGGTAAGTGTTCGATTGTTTAAGAGCCAGCAGGGTTCTTAGGAAACACACTATAGTGGGAGGCTGAAAGGATTATGTAATAATGTGGAGTTATGATCTCCTAAGATTGTCAGTCCTAGCTAAGAGGTGACCAAAGAAAATGCTGGAATACATCAGTGCGGTTTTTAATCCTTCATCCTCCTTTCACTATATGCACGATGCTGGGGAAGGCAACAGTCGTGATATGCTTTTATAGTGGTTGTAACTCTCACCACCACACAAGTTGAGCCTCTGATATCTATTTAGTTAACAGTTTATCTTACAAAATTAAAGTAGGGAGGATGAAGGGTCTGAGAGATAATGACCTTTGGGCTTTCATTGGCTGTGAGACATAATAATCAACATTAATAGAAATAAACGCTTGAAATAGATCACTGACTATTAGAAGAAAAAGGTTTGGTACAGTGTTGACTCTATATAATATATAGGTTTCATTTTATGTATTGAATAAATAACATTTTGATGATATTCAAATTCTTTGAGATGCACCGGTAAAGTGTACTTTCTTCCAGGAGCTAATAAACTGGTAGTATTATCTGCCAGTGAAACCTCAAAGAAGATTCAAACTTTAGAAAAATGGACAAATAAAATGGCACCAACCTCGCCCAATAATGTGCAGCACTTTCACCAGTTATCCCGCGAAGCAAAGCTGAAGCTGTAACAGGTGCACAATCTGTGGTACCAGCATAAGGGCATGTTCACATCAGCAGATAACAGAAGAAATGGCAGCACTCACCAACAGTTGAATCTTCAACTTTATTTCATATGTGCTTCCTCAAAGACTGGCATGGGCTCCCCGCTGTCCTCTCCCTCCTCTCACTGTTTGGCTTGATGGCCCTTACCGGTTTTTGATGAAGCACATATGAAATAAACTTGAAGATTCAATTGATGGCAAGTGCTACCATTTCTTCTATGATCTGCTGAAATCTCAGAGAAGTGAGTCGCTATCCTAACTGAAATACACCTACGTTGAGTTCGCCAGACGCTTGAAGCATACTAAGAAGCTGTCTGCAGCGTTTCAGGAACTGGTTGGACTTAAACGATTAATTGGGCTTGCAGTACACGTACTGAAAAATAATATTCAGCAAGCCAGGAAGATTGCAGGTATCTCTGCAAATCGAAGTGGGTACAGGAAGATTTCTAATTTTTGGAGAGAGCAGAAGTGGTTAAGAGAGCTCACAGCTTGATGGAATTTGTGAAAGAGTTCATATTGGTGCCCAGAAATCTGCTAAAGAAAGTAATTAGAAGAAACGAAAGAGTAATCCAAGAAATTGTAGAGAAGTCCGGAGTAATGAGGATGAGAGTTGATGGTCGCAGTAAAGCCAAGATAGCCTGCAAAGTTGGTACGATTCCATTTGTTGGAACAAAGGATAGTGTTGAAAATGTAAGGTTTTTCTAGAATATCGCCTTGCCCATCTAAAAGAAGTGAATGTCATCAAATCAAGCAATATCTCTGTCATACTGGTGTGGGTCCCCCTCTATTGTTAAGTTGAGTCCCAGCGAAAGAGACCTGTAATGCACCTAATAAAGGTATTACTTTGTGTGTCCAGGGGAGCATGTCCTAGAGTGGAAAGAGCTGAGGTCATAGAAGCCTGTACTGCAAGCGATGATACAAATTCTAGACCAATTCAAGCCCTCAGAAACTGAATCTAAAGGAAATATTTGCTGACAGAGAAACAGCTGAAGACATCCTGGCAGAAGAGGAAAATGAAGCATATAGGGGATCTAGAGATGGCAAATCTTCTGACAGCTAGTGACTAAGGGACCCAGCCAGTAGTGCCTGTAGTGTTATAGATAACTCAAGTGTTAGACCAGACGGTAGATTCGACTGTAAGTGAATCCCGTTACCACACTAATCATTGAAGGCAGTCAAGGAGGGACAGGTCTGACAGAGATGTTTACCTAAGTCATGTGATAACTAAAAGGGGTCTGGTGACAGTGAGACTATGCCTCAATGGCTGAAGCCTAAAGGTGACAGAGAAGACTCTCCAGTATGGTTCCAAGCCCCATGGCTATAAGCAGAGGGGAGAATATGCGATATGGCTACCGGCTGCATTATAAATAGCCAGAATATATAACAGTGAAGTTTCTCTGAGGCTTGTAGTACCATAAACTGTAATGCATTCAGACTAATATTGTGGGCTGAGAGAGACCTGGGAGTGTCTGACTAAACATAACTCTCCAGCCATGGATGTATCTCAGAGGTTAAGATGGTGTCTGATTGACATGTGCTCTGTTCTAGAGGTTGGAATCCTCTAAAGTAAGGCTCTGAGCAAGCTGAGCTAAACTCTAAACCATCACCCTCCTCTTTATTCATCTCTGATTTTCCTTGACTTGTTTGTTGTACACTGTTTACTACAGCTTGTATCAAAACACAATCTGCTGTTTTACGGAGATTTTACTGCCACCTTGATCACTATTTTTCCCAATTCTTTAAACACTGAATATAACCTGTTGAGGATCGGTGAGGACTTGATGGAAGAAACACTGATGTACACCATAGCACCTTTCTAAGTATTAAAGAAGGAAGCTTCTAAAGCCTTTTTCATTTACCTGGTCTGGCACGTTCTTCTTCCATCTTTCGACTATGATCTCCCCAGTCACGTACCTCTCTAGGCAAATAAAAGATATGAGATTAGAAGCACAAGAAAAATAACCTCACAGAAATATTTTTTTTGTTTGTTAAACTCTATATAGTATATAGGACTTTATGATCTCAGGTGTTAAAGGAACATGCAAAATAAATCGTGGACAGAAAAACTCTTGTCAAAATCCAATAGAAGGGTTAATTTCCTGTAAATACTAACAAGTTCAATGGGCAAAATAAAGTAAAAAAAGAAAAGTACACTAAAAAAAACAATAAAGCAATGTGGAAGGCAGAAATTAAAATTTAACTTTTTCCCAAAAACATGTTACTATAGGAAGAAATTAAGCATTTTCACAAGGAAAACAGGACAAAATGTGCCATACAATTTGTTATGCAATTTCTCCTGAGCAGGGGCGGACACGGACTTAAGGAAGCCCCTGAGCAAGAAATCATTCTGCCCCCCCACATACTGCAACAAACGTATGTAAATATATATTGTACCATTTATTACTTGTTTAGGACACAACTACGGTATCACATCTAATATATAATTGCCGTAGCGCACTTCCGTAAGTTTCGGCGCTACTTCCGTCGTCGTGGACGTGGCTGCCTCGCAGCCATGCGACCCACGAAGCATTGGGCGCATAGCGGCCATTGCGAGCCGTTGGTCGGCGCTAGCAATGGCCGCGAGGCCATTGTGAGCCGTTGCCGGAGCGCAAGCAATGGCCGCGAAGCGACCATTATGAGTCTCTGGCCCCGTCCAACGACCGACCACAGCCGAGCCCCGTGGCCGAAAATAGAACCAGGGGCCCGGCCATAAATTCGGTGAAACACCGCTATGCATCTCTATGGGAAGTGAGGCGCTATGCTGATTGGTCGGCGCAGCACACAGCGACCAATCAGCATAGCGCCTCACTTAAGCGGGAAATTTGAAACTCAAAGTCGTCCATTCTATCTCTATGGGAAGTGAGGCGCTATTCTGATTGGTCGCCGCCAGCACACAGCGACCAATCAGAATAGCGCCTCACTTCCCATAGAGATATAATGGACGAAAATTCCATTCCATCTCTATGGGAAGTGAGGCGCTATTCTGATTGGTCGCTGTGTGCTGCCGGCGACCAATCAGAATAGCGCCTCACTTCCCATAGACATAGAATGGACGAATTTGAGTTTCAAATTTACCGCTCAAAGTGAGGCGCTATTCTGATTGGTCGCCGCCAGCACACAGCGACCAATCAGAATAGCGCCTCACTTCCCATAGAGATAGAATGGATGAAAAGTCGTCAATTATATCTCTATGGGAAGTGAGGCGCTATTCTGATTGGTCGCCGGCAGCACACAGCGACCAATCAGAATAGCGCCTCACTTCCCATAGACATAGAATGGACGAAAAGTTGTCCATTATATCTCTATGGGAAGTGAGGCGCTATTCTGATTGGTCGCTGTGTGCTGCCGGCGACCAATCAGAATAGCGCCTCACTTCCCATAGACATAGAATGGACGAATTTGAGTTTCAAATTTACCGCTCAAAGTGAGGCGCTATTCTGATTGGTCGCCGCCAGCACACAGCGACCAATCAGAATAGCGCCTCACTTCCCATAGAGATATAATGGACGAAAAGTTGTCCATTATATCTCTATGGGAAGTGAGGCGCTATTCTGATTGGTCGCTGTGTGCTGCCGGCGACCAATCAGAATAGCGCCTCACTTCCCATAGAGATATAATGGACGAAAAGTCGTCCATTGTATCTCTATGGGAAGTCAAGCGCCAATCAGAACACCGCCATTTTATGAATTCTAATTTCGCGGCCGCCATTTTAAACCGCGAAATTTGAATTTCTACCTCAGACGTCATTCCTGCTTTGACGATTCCTGTCACAGTGTCACAGTGACGTCAGGAAGCAAGCTCCTGTACATTATTGACATAAATTCAGATAAGATATCTTTTTTGGCTGAAAATTAGTATTAATGTATATATTGTACTACTTACAGTACCAATATTACCGTAACCCTTTATAGTCCTTTTTGGGTGTTATTTCTATTACCTTTGCTACTTATTAAAAACAGTCTATTTATCTATCTCTATCTATCTATCTCTCTATCTCTATTTATCTATCTCTATCTATTTATCTATCTATCTCTATCTATTTATCTATCTATCTATTTATCTATCTATTTATCTATATCTATCTATATCTATATATCTCTATTTTTCTATCTCTATTTATCTATCTATCTCTATTTATCTATCTATCTATCTCTATCTATTTATGTATCTATCTCTATATATCTATCTATCTCTATCTATCTATCTATCTATCTTTATCTATTTATCTATCTATCTCTATCTATTTATCTATCTATCTATTTATCTATCTATCTCTATCTATTTATCTATCTATCTCTATCTATTTATCTATCTATCTATCTAAATCTATTTATCTATCTATCTATCTCTATGTATTTATCTATCTCTATCTATTTATCTATCTCCATCTATTTATCTATCTCCATCTATTTATCTATCTATCTCTATTTATCTATCTATTTATCTATCTCTATCTATTTATCTATCTATCTCTATCTATTTATCTATCTATCTATCTCTATTTATCTATCTATCTATCTCTATTTATCTATCTCTATCTCTATTTATCTATCTATCTATATCCATCTATCTCTATTTATCTATCTATTTATCTATCTATCTATTGATCTCTATATCTATATCTATCTATTTATCTATCTATCTATATCTATCCATCTATATCTATCTATCTACATCTATCTATATCTATCTATCTATCTATGGTGAAGCGGCCATTGCGAGCCGTTGCAGGGCCTCCCGCCCCGGCGATGACCGACGAGAGCCGAGCGCCGTGGCCGAAAAAAAAACCAAGGGCCCGCCCATGCATAGGTCTAAAGACCGCTATGTATCTCAATGCGAAGTGAGGCGCTATGCTCATTGGTCGGCGCCAGCACATAGCGACCAATGAGCATAGCGCCTTACTTACAGCGGTAAATTTGAAACTCAAAGTCCTTCAGTTGTACTGCCACTGCGAACTTAACCCCTTATATACCAGTTCAGCATTAACTCCATACTTTTTACTGTCTATTAGTACTGGCAGTGGTACATTAACCCCTTATATTCCCTATTTGGTGTTATTTCTATAACAGTGTGTAGTTGTAATGCCACTGCCAAGTTAACCCCTTATATACCATTTCTGCATTAAGTGCTTCCTTTGTAGTGTCTATTACTATTGGCAGTGCTACATTAACCCCTTGCACACCATTTTGGATATAATTTACACTGCTTAGTCTGTTGTGGGAGTGACGGTGGGACATTAACTCCTTCAATCACCTTTTTGATATCATTATAAGTTCCTACTTTAATAGAGTCCTGCCAGTCGGACATTAACCCCTTCTAAACCTGCACTATATTGGTACCCTGACAGTTTGGACTACATCGGCTACTTAGTCATACATCTGACGTTAAAGTCTATTTTTAATTGGTTGTAATACAGATTGATTTCTAATTACAAGTACATACACTCACTATAAGTAACTCTTTGCCACTTAAAAATATACAGAAATTTCCATTTACTCTTCCTACAAAAATTAAACAAATAAAATCATGCTATTGTACATGTATATACTCTCACTATTCATATCGTCCTTAACAAACATGTTCTACTTCACATTGCATTGTATTGTGATTACACTTGCTAACATGATGAGCTCTGAGAAATCTGCTGACGTGGCCAAGAAAGCGCCTGTGCCTGCATCGAAGGCTAAGAAGCGCAGCACGGAGAGTGCTGAAGACAGGCGCATTCGATTGGACAAAAAGAAGGCTGCATATTACAAACGCATTGCCAAGGAGTCTCCTGAAGAGAGAAGCCTGAGATTAATAAATAAAGCTCTGGCAGCCCGGGAGCGTCGCAGAAACATAAGTTCTGACTGTATGAAATATGATGACGTGGCCAAGAAAGCGGCATTGGCTACACCGAAGCGTAAGAAGCGCACCACCGAGATTGCTGAAGACAGACGCATTCGATTGGAGAAAGGGAAGGCTGCGTATTACAAACGCATGTGCAAGGAGTCTCCTGAAGAGAGAAGCCAGAGATTGAAAAAAAATGCTCTGGCAGCCCGGGAGCGTCGCAGAAAGAGCAAGTTAATGCAGCAAGTCATACCTTTTCCCGATCTCACCGCTTCCAGCTCAACAGCCGTTGAATTGCCGCATACTGAACATCTTTTACCACGTGCACGTAAGCGAAAACACTGTGCTGCCGAGACAACATATCACAAACAGGCTCACAGCAAGAAAGTTCAATCTGCTTTCAAAGCACGTATCAGTGTGGAGTCTCCCAAGTCCAAACAACTCCGCTTACACAATTCTGTTGCGGAACAACACCGACGACGCGCACGCACTGCTTCCATCTCTACATTCAGACAGCCTCAGCTTCATATACCATCTACATCCTCATTCATCGAATGTGTGGAACCTGAAGCAGTGCAACGTCTAATATATGTTGGCCTACATAAAAAATATAATATTTTGTTACCTCCTACTGTTCTTATACATCCCATTGGTTTTACCGATGATGACACTTCCATTGTAGAGCACAGCTGTGGTCCAATGACATATACATGTCAATATTGTGAGGCACTACATTTTCATGCAGAGATTCCATGTGATCAAAATTATACACTCCGCTGTCACAAGGGCAAGGTCCAGATACCTATCCCTGAATACCCTGAGGTATTCAAGCGTTTACTTAAAGGAGAAAGTGAGTACAGTCGTAATCTCATGGACAACATCCGAGCCATCAACAGCTCTTTTGCTTTCGCCTCCATGGGTACCAATATTTCTCCACCACCTGGACATGGCCCTTACTGTTTCCGCATACATGGCCAAATCTACCATCGCACTGGCACACTACATCTGGCAGATGATCAAGTTCCAACGTATGCTCAACTTTACATCTTGGATACTGCTACCGCCAACGAACAACGTTTGCAATGTCAACCAAATTTACAATGCCATCCAACTTTAATGAGTATTATTGCTCTTCAATTAGAAAACATCAATCCTTTTGTAGCTGCATACAAAATGCTCCGTGATGTGGAACAGGAAGAACAACAAAAGGCTGAAACAAATGGCACTGTCATGCCAAATATTACGATGACACTTAAACAAGACCGCAGTCAAGACCCTCGACGCTATAACAATCCTACTGGCAACGAAGTAGCTGTTGTATTTAAAAATAACAATAGGGAGCCACCATTCAACCGAGATATATTAATCCATTCAAAAGCCGATCCACAAAATCCTTTGGCTCCAAAGACACAACAGGTCAGCATTCTTCACAGTAACTTGGATGCGTTACTCTATCCTTTATTTTTCCCTTACGGAGAACAAGGGTGGCATGATGGACTGAAGCATCAAGGAAAAAGTGAACGTAGGGTTACACAACTCCAATATTACTGTTATGTGCTGTCTTGTCCGCAATCAGTTTAATCCCGTTTTGAATGGTGGAAAATTGACACAGCAGTATTTAGTTGATGCTTATGTGAAAATTGAGGCCAATCGACTGAATTTTATCCGTCAACACCAGTCAGATTTAAAAGTCGAGGATTATTGCATACTTCAAGAGCATCTCATCAACAAATCCATTCAAAAAGGCATTCCCATTGGCAGAACTGTCATTCTACCATCATCGGATTCGAAGGCAGCCCCAGAAATATGCAGCAGCGTTATCAAGATGCCATGGCTATAGTCACTAAATTTGGTCGCCCAGATCTATTTGTCACCATGACATGTAATCCCAAATGGAATGAGATCACTAATTTGGAACCATGGCAACGTGTGGAACACAGACCAGATTTGGTGGCACGGGTCTTCAGAATTAAACTTGAAGCACTGTTAAAAGACATTAAAAATGGCTTATTTGGAAAAGTTTGCGCCATGGTTCATGTAATTGAGTTTCAGAAACGTGGGCTACCTCATGCTCACATTTTGATAATTTTGGATGCCACCTCAAAATTACGCACAATTGACAATACTGTTTGGGCTGAAATACCAGATCCTATCACCTACCCTCAGCTTCATAAGATCATCATGCAACACCATGATTCATGGTCCCTGTGGAGAACTGAGGCCAAATTCATCATGTATGCATCTTGGGAAGTGTAGCAAAGGTTTCCCCAAACATTTTCAGGATTCGACTGTCATCGCAAAGGATGCCTATCCGACTTATCGACGAAATACAGGACCATCATTTGAACACCATTCCGTCATGATTGACAATTCGTGAGTAGTTCCTTATAATCCTTTCTTACTACTCAAATATAAGTGTCATATCAATGTGGAAGTTTGTGGTTCCATACAAAGTGTCAAATAGTTATTTAAATATGTCTATAAAGGACATGATAAAGCAAATCTGGAAATTTGCCAAACAAGCATCCAACATGATGAAACACATCAATTTATGGATTCCCGTTATGTTAGTGCACCTGAGGCAGCTTGGCGGATATTTGCTTATCCCATGCACAAACAATCGCACAGTATTATTCGCCTGGCCGTACATCTGCCTCATTCTCAACAACTCTATTTTCATGAGGATGACTCCGTAGCCAACATCAGACACAAGCTACATAACAATTCCACTTTTATGGGCTATTTTGAGCTTAATAAGAAGGACCCAACTGCTCATACTTATTTATATCGTGAAATTACAGAACACTACGTTTGGATAGAAGGTTCTTGGCAACAGAGAAAGTGAGGAGGTGCTTCTGTAATTGGAAGAATGTATACCGTAAGTCTCAGAGACCAAGAACGCTACTATTTGCGGTTGTTGTTGCTGCATGTCAAAGGTGCCACCAGTTTTGACAGCATTAAAACGGTTCATGTAGTTACACATCTAACTTTCAAAGACACTGCCTTAGCTCTTGGTTTATTATTTGATGACAGTTTGTGGAGAAATACCTTACTTGATGCTTGCATTTTGAACATGCCTGCACAGCTACGTGATATGTTTGCCTACATTTGCATTTTTGGCCCTCCCGCTAATCCACTGGAGTTGTGGCTTGAATTTAAAGAACACTTCATTCAAGACTATTGCCATAAATATCACTCAAATACGGAGGAGTGTGTGAATTGTGAAGGATATGCGATGACAGATATCCAAGAAATTTTGAGAAGTCATGGCAAAAAATATACTGATTTTAATTTACCACGCCCTGTCAGAAAACAACAACTTCCACAACAATTTCATCAAGACGATGAGTTAAGAACAGCTGCAGAGATGAAAGCAACTCTCAATCCTCAACAACTTTTGGCTTATGAGGTTATTATTCAAGCATTAGAAGACACTACTGCAACACCAAAGTGCTTCTTCATTGACGGTCCTGGTGGCAGTGGAAAAACTTACCTTTACCATCTACTTCTACATCAACTAAGGGGAGAAGGAAAAATGGTGTCACCTGCTGCCACTACAGGAATTGCAGCCAATATGCTTGAAGGAGGAAGAACAATTCATTCTCTTTATGGAATACCAATACCTGTGAATGAAACATCGGTTTCCAGCATCAAAAATGACACGGATGCAGCTTATGATTTGCAGAACACTGAACTCTTTATTATAGATGAGTGCACAATGGTCTCAAAGTATGCATTGCATGTCATTGAAAGACTCTTACGAGATGTTATGACCAAAAAAGTTACCAACAAAGAAAAGACACCTTTTGGAGCCAAAGTAATCGTACTTGGAGGAGACTTTCGACAATGTCTTCCTGTCATTCCTCATGGCACAAGAACAGATATTGTAGAGAGCTGTTTAAAATATTCTACACATTGGCCACTTTTCAATCCACTCCCGCTTATTAACAACATGCGCTCTATTGATCCGGAATACAGCACTTGGTTGCTTAAACTTGGTAATGGTGAGCTGTCCAATGAACATAACCTTGGAGATGATGTCATCGAGATTCCTCCAGATATGCTGTGCACTGGGTCTTTAATACATGAGATCTTTGGAGACAACATTAACATTGATGTCAATAACAACGAATGTATCAATATCGCTGCTTCTCATGCTATCCTATGTCCTAAGAATGACGACGTCGATTTTGTTCATTCCAAAGTCATGGATTGCTTGATTGGTGAGTACACAGACTATATGAGTGAAGATTCTATTGATGCGGAGGACTGTGATGATTCAGAACAATACCCACCTGAATTTTTGCATTACACCTACTGGAATGCCTCTACATCATCTAAAAATTAAAGTTGGCACCATTGTCATGCTGTTACGCAACCTGAATACCAGGAAAGGTCTGTGTAATGGTACTCGGCTCATTGTAACTGCATTGTTTCCAAACATGATCCAGGCTAAAGTTATTACCGGCTCAGCAGCAGGACAGGTGGTATTCATTCCACGTATTGATTTATGTCCATCAGAGACTGCATTACCATTCAGATTAAGAAGACGACAATTTCCGATCAAGGCAGCGTTTACAATGACCATCAATAAATCGCAAGGGCAAACTCTCAATCGAGTTGGGATATATCTCCCGGGACCACCTTTTGCCCATGGTCAACTCTATGTGGCCTTTTCTAGAGTCAAGCAACGCTGCAATGTCAAGGTCAAAGTGCTCAATACACCACTCCAAGGACAATTACTGCCTGATTCTCCTAAGGTCTTTACACACAATATCGTGTACAAAAATGTTTTACGTTAAGCTTTTTCTTACTGTTCTGATACTTTTTTTTTGCAAAAACCACAAAATCTACAAAAAAATTAGTTTAGTCATAGTTGTAAAGATATTAATTACATGGTTATTATATAGCCATGTCATATATATAGTTATTTTTGGGGAGATTAAATCCCTTTTGTACAGAATTTATCATATATAAATATATATATATACTAGATTAAGAAGACGACAATTTCCGATCAAGGCAGCGTTTGCAATGACCATCAATAAATCGCAAGGGCAAACTCTCAATAGAGTTGGGATATATCTCCCAGAACCACTTTTTGCCCATGGTCAACTCTATGTGGCCTTTTCTAGAGTCAAGCAACGCTGCAATGTCAAGGTCAAAGTGCTCAATACACCACTCCAAGGACAATTACTGCCTGATTCTCCTAAGGTCTTTACACACAAAAATGTTTTACGTTAAGATTTTTCTTTTTTTTCATACTGTTCTAATACTTTTTTTTTACAAAAAACACAAAATCTACAAAAAAATTAGTTTAGTCATATTTCAAAAGATATTAATTACATGGTTATTATATAGCCATGTTATATATATATATATATATATATAGTTATTTTTGGGGAGATTAAATCCCTTTTGTACAGAATTTATCATATATATATATATATATATATATATATATATATATATATATATATATATATATATATATCAGGAAAAAAACTGCACAGCACTCAAAGACAAATGTGAACTGGTGCTAGCAAAGCTGCAGGGTTATATAATATGAAAAAGATCCTTGCAGCACACAGCTACTACCAATGATGTACATAAGCTACTAGCTATATATATTTGAAGAAAAAGTTTAAAAACATACGTTTTTTTCAAAAAACTCAAAAATCTCCAATTTTTTATTTAATTCTGAAGTTCTTGGTACATACATTGGCCAATGTCTGTTTGCAGCATGGAACCTGCAACTCCATATGATAAATAACAAGAAAAAAACTGCACAGCACTCAAAGACAATTGCTGCAATTTGCACCCTCATTACCTACAGGTGATAGAGGGTCTAGATGGTGTCTGCCCACTGAAAAGTGGGGGGGTGGACAAGGAGGGCAGGGATGTCAGATAGGACTCATCAGACCTGAAGTCACTTTGTCGCAGTTGATGAGCAAACAGACATTGGCTAATGTATGTACCAAGAACTTCAGAATTAAATAAAAAATTGGAGATTTTTGAGTTTTTTGAAAAAAACGTATGTTTTTAAACTTTTTCCTCAAATATATATAGCTAGTAGCTTATATACATCATTGGTAGTAGCTGTGTGCTGCAAGGATCTTTTTCATATTATATATATATATATATATATATATATTTCTCATATATATATTTTTTATATATATATATATATATATTATATATATATATATATATATATATATATATATATATATATATACAGAGGAACACACATTTAGTATGAGATCAAAGATGTGCATCATCCAAATTTTACAATTTGGTGATAGAAACCATCATATTATGTTTCAGCACTACAAGTGCTGAGAATTTTGCTATATTTTTTTTACAGGGAGAGGTTTTTGTGAACAGCTAAGAGACGGGTGGGATGGCTGTTCACACACCTCTCCATCTCAAGGTGTGTTCACTATATATAGAGAGGGACATATCTAAATTGAGATTTACCTTTGACTCCAGCATTTTTTAGCTATTTGTGGATGGTTTTTTTTTAACATTTAACATTTCTACATTTGCTGCCTTAGGGCTCACCTACAGCACACTTGCCGTAATTTTCATGCAATGTGTATGGAATTTGTAGTTCACTTGCAGTGGATGCAGACAACGTGGTTGCGGCTGTTTCAGCCACAATAACTACAGTGACCTGTGGTTTGTTAGTGGCTGTATTTCCTGCATCTGCCGTAGCCATGTTTGCTCCATTTACCGCAAGTTTACTGCAAATTCCTTAGTTGTGTTATGGAAATTGCTGCAAGTCTGTTGACGGTAACTCCTTAGGTGTCAGGTGTGGAAATTGTATTTTTTACATCCACATCCTTTTTAAATAGATGAAAAATTCTGCTGTTAAATAAATCAAAATATTCATAATTCGGAATTAGTTAGATTAGGACCCACCAGACGTAAGGGCATCTTGATGCCATTGGTGGGCTGACACAAACTGGCTAATACGCAGAATACCAATATTGATTTGTCAAATCAAGCTATTGACACATTAACAAGTATTGTTACTTTGTGTTCCAAGACCCTTACATCATAATAGTTCAATTTTCCAAAAATGATATCAACCATACAATTATATGTAGTTGATGGAAAGATATCATGGAATTATTGGATTATTAGTTAAAACTATTTTTAAATAAAGGAAATACAGATTCTAGACTCCCGATTCTTTAGAATCGGGCTCACAGCTAGTTTAAACAATAAATTCCATATGTAAGGCTGCCTTCACACTAGCATTTGTGTCTGCATGCATCTGGCATACAGACGCAAACGCAGTGCAAACACTGCCATACTGATGTGAACGCAGTGGAGATTCTCCGCATGTGTTCACACAGTATGGTGCCCAGCCAGCCAATCAGCTGTCTCGGAGGCCGGGAGGAGGAGATCAGCGGCGGCGATCTCCTGCTCCCGGCGGCCGCCGCTGATCTCCCGATGATGTCAGCGTGGGAGATTTGAAGTAACAGCTGATCTGACAGCTGTTTAAATCTCCAGCGCCGACATCACCTATTTAGCGTCGTCGCGGGAAATTTAAACAGCTGTCAGATCAGCTGTATCTTCAAATCTCCAGCGCCCACACCGTCGGGAGATCAGAGTCGGCCACAGGGAGAGATTTCAATGTGATCCACTGTGTTCTCCTGCGTTGTCATGCGGAGGACACTGCGGATTCATTGAGATCCATGCATTTTTTTGTGCGCTTGGCAGTCGCTTGCTGATAAAACAAGCGCCCGCGAAAGCACAAAAAAAGCAACTTGGTGCGTTCGGAGGGCACATAAATTATGCACATCCAAACGCAACCGAACGCAGCCAAACGACAGCTATTATGCGTTCCCATGTTAAACATAGGAATGCAGTGCGCATGCATTTGGCTGCGCTCTGTACGCTGCGTTCAAATACTCAAATGTAAAACCACCCTTACAAACTGAATATAACACAAAGTTGCAGTCATGCAATTGATATGTCATGTCTGGATCTGCTTATCGCAGCCTATGACTAATTGCAGTACAGACTGTCATTAGTTTACATATTGGAGGAAATAATACTGTAGTGAGGATAGGATTTTGTTTTTTTTAAACTTAAAGGTGCTGTCTAGGACTGTTTTATTTTTTTATTATGGGCCTAAAAACCAATAGTAGTTGGTTAACAGATACCTGGCTGGTCTACTCGATGCTGCATGGCGTAGTCCCCCTCCTGCAGGCGATTCTGCTGCTTTTCATCTTTTGGGCTTCTCTGTTGAAGGGAGTGATTGCCGACATAATATACCGTTTAACGGGTTAGTCCGAGTCCAAGCATTTTTCTCCTAACTTCCCATCTAATTTATCCCTATATTCTAAGCTATTTTCTAACATACTTCCTTTAATAATTGCCTACAGTTCCCTCTTTACACTATCTACAGTTGTGGCCAAAAGTATTGACACCCCTGCTATTCTGTCAGATAATACTCAGTTTCTTCCTGAAAATGATTGCCATCACAAATTCTTTGGTATTATTATCTTCATTTAATTTGTGTTCAATGAAAAACACAAAAAGAATTGTCCTAAAGCCAAATTGGATATAATTCCACACCAAACATAAAAAAGGGGGTGGACAAACGTATTGGCACTGTTAGAAAAATCATGTGATGCTTTCTCCAATTTGTGTAATTAACAGCACCTGTAACTTACCTGTGGCACCTAACAGGTGTTGGCAATAACTAAATCACACTTGCAGCCAGATGACATGGATTAAAGTTGACTCAACCTCTGTCCTGTGTCCTTGTGTGTACCACATTGAGCATGGAGAAAAGAAAGAAGACCAAAGAACTGTCTGAGGACTTGAGAAACCAAATTGTGAGGAAGCATGAGCAATCTCAAGGCTACAAGTCCATCTCCAAAGACCTGAATGTTCCTGTGTCTACCGTGCGCAGTGTCATCAAGAAGTTTAAAGCCCATGGCACTGTGGCTAACCTCCCTAGATGTGGACGGAAAAGAAAAATTGACGAGAGATTTCAACACAAGATTGTGCGGATGGTGGATAAAGAACCTTGACTAACATCCAAACAAGTTCAAGCTGCCCTGCAGTCCGAGGGTACAACAGTGTCAACCCGTACTATCAGTCGGCGTCTGAATGAAAAGGGACTGTATGGTAGGATACCCAGGAAGACCCACCTTCTTACACCGAGACATAAAAAAGTCAGGCTGGAGTTTGCCAAAACTTACCTGAGAAAGCCTACAACATTTTGGAAGAATGTTCTCTGGTCAGATGAGACAAAAGTAGAGCTTTTTGGGCAAAGGCATCAACATAGAGTTTACAGGAGAAAAAAAAAAAAGGCATTCAAAGAAAAGAACACGGTCCCTACAGTCAAACATGGAGGAGGTTCCCTGATGTTTTGGGGTTGCTTTGCTGCCTCTGGCACTGGACTGCTTGACCAACAAATTTTGCAGCATAATGTAGGGTCCAGTGTAAGAAAGTTGGGTCTCCCTCAGAGGTCATGGGTCTTCCAGCAGGACAATTACCCAAAACACACTTGAAAATGGTTTGAGACAAAGCACTGGAGACTTCTAAGGTGGCCAGCAATGAGTCCAGACCTGAATCCCATAGAACACCTGTGGAGAGATCTAAAAATGGCAGTTTGGAGAAGGCACCCTTCAAATATCAGGGTCCTGGAGCAGTTTGCCAAAGAAGAATGGTCTAAAATTCCAGCAGAGCTTTGTAAGAAACTCATTGATAGTTACCGGAAGCGATTGATCGCAGTTATTTTGGCTAAAGGTTGTGCAACCAAGTATTAGGCTGAGGGTGCCAATACTTTTGTCTGGCCCATTTTTGGAATTTTGTGTGAAATGATCAATGTTTTGCTTTTTGCTTCATTCTCTTTTGTGTTGTTTCATTGAAGACAAATTAAATGAAGATAATAATACCAAAGAATTTGTGATTGCAATCATTTTGAGGAAGAAACTGAGTATTATCTGACAGAATTGCAGGGTTGTCAATACTTTTGGCCACAACTGTAACTGATACTATTTTTTTTTTCTTTCTAATTTTTGCTATGATGACGATTCCTCTTACTGCCCTAGTGCATGCTGGGAAATTCACACCAAACATCATCACAGCAGGGGAAGGGGCTGCAGTCACTTCCTCAGCCTCTGCCTCTACCTGAAACAAACCATCATGTTAGGGACACTACTTTCCTACTTTCAGGGGTGGGGTTGTCACTGTTGTGCACACGAGGATCTCCAGCCCCCCCTTCCTCCTCCCCGCAATGTGGTGTCTCAGCCCTCTCCCAATGCAGTGTGTCATCCCCTGTGCGATGAGCACACTGTCCTGGACTGATGTTGGCTTATAAATAATGATAACTGTCAGTATACTGGCAGTGCGGGAGGTCAGCGGTGTAGGATATGTCACTGGTCTCTGCTGGGGCGGCTTATGAATAGCGATAAGCCAGCAGTGGTAAGGTTTCTCTGTACCCAGCAGAGACCAGTGAAATCATCTGCAGGGCAGCGCTGATCTCCTGCACCGCTGGTATACTGACACTTCTCTGATGTCAGCTTATCCCTTTTTAGAAATCAACATCAACTGAGCTTTTTTTTTTTTTCAGCGCTGGAGTGGTGCTTTAAATGTAAGCCCTCTGCCCTGGTCATATACTTCCTTTAATAATTCCCTACAGTTCCCGCTCTACATTATCTAACAGATACTGTTTTTTTTTCCTTTATATTTTTTGCTATGATGACGATTCCTCTTAGTGCCCTAGTGCATGCTGGGAATCTCACACCGATCATCACAGCAGGGGAAGAGGCTGCAGTCACTTCCTCAGCCTCTGCCCCTACCTGAAACAAACCGTCATGTTAGGGATACTATTTTCAAGGGTGGGTTTGTAACTTGTGTACATGAGGGTCTCCATCCCCCCGTCCTCATCCCCGCAATGTGGTGTCTCAGCCCCCTCCCAATGCAGTGTTTCGTCCCCTGTGCGATGAGCACACTGTCCTGGACTGATGTTGGCTTATAAATAGTGTGAGGTAGCATACGCATGGGGTTCGCTTGGCAGCATACACCGCTGGTATACGGACAACTTCTCTGATGTCAACTTATCACTATTTATAAGCCAACATCACGTGAAGTTTTTTTTTTTTTTTTTTTTAACGCTGGAGTGGTGCTTTAAATGTAAGCCATCTGCCCCGGTCATATACTCACCTTCCACCAGCTTAACCTTTTATCAACCCCGCACTGGTCCTGCAGTGCACCATCTTGTGACTAACTTCTGACAGGCCGGAAGTCAGAAGTTACGTTACAGGTGCTCAATGCATCTCTATGAGAGCCAGAACAAACACAGGATGAGATCAGAACGATGCTTTCATAGAGATGTATGTATTTGTGACCTCTGGTGCTTCCATGAAACACTTGCACTTTTCTTTTTGCAATTTCACTGCATTTGGACTTTTTTTCCCCCATTTTCCAGTACATTATACGGTTAAGTACCGTATTTTTCGCTTTATAAGACGCACCTGATTATAAGACGCACCCCCAAATTTGGTGCCGCAAAAGAGAAAAAAAATATTTTTAATGTTAAATGGGGTCCGTCTTATAATGTCAGTGTCCGTCTTACAAATCATATGGGGTATATGTCTCTTATAGCCCCCTCTTCCTGGTACATGGTCCTCATCCTGGGATATAGCTCCCCCATACTAGATATGGCCCCCTTATTCTGGTTATGGCTGGCACACATCCCCCAGGGCTGACATACGTCCCCCGGGGCTCTCACACATCCACTAGGGATGGCACATGCCCCCAAGGGCTGGCACATTCCCCCCAGGGCTCTCAAACATCCCCCAGGGCTGGCACATGCCCCCCAGGGCCGGTACACGCCCCCCAGGGCTGGTACACGTCCCTCAGGGCTGGCACCTCCACCCCAGAGCTGGCACATGCCCCCCAGGGCTGGCACCTCCACCCCAGAGCTGGCACATGCCCCCCAGGGCTGGCACCTCCGCCCCAGGGCTGGCACCTCCGCCCCAGAGCTGGCACCTCCGCCCCAGAGCAGGCACACATGTCCCCCAGGGCAGGCACACATGTCCCCCAGGGCTGGCACACTTGTCCCCCAGGGCTGGCACACTTGTCCCCCAGGGCTGGCACACTTGTCCCCCAGGGCTGGCACACTTGTCCCCCAGGGCTGGCACACTTGTCCCCCAGGGCTGGCACACTTGTCCCCCAGGGCTGGCACACTTGTCCCCCAGGGCTGGCACACTTGTCCCCCAGGGCTGGCACACTTGTCCCCCAGGGCTGGCACACTTGTCCCCCAGGGCTGGCACACTTGTCCCCCAGGGCTGGCACACTTGTCCCCCAGGGCTGGCACACTTGTCCCCCAGGGCTGGCACACTTGTCCCCCAGGGCTGGCACACTTGTCCCCCAGGGCTGGCACACTTGTCCCCCAGGGCTGGCACACTTGTCCCCCAGGGCTGGCACACTTGTCCCCCAGGGCTGGCACACTTGTCCCCCAGGGCTGGCACACTTGTCCCCCAGGGCTGGCACACTTGTCCCCCAGGGCTGGCACACTTGTCCCCCAGGGCTGGCACACTTGTCCCCCAGGGCTGGCACACTTGTCCCCCAGGGCTGGCACACTTGTCCCCCAGGGCTGGCACACTTGTCCCCCAGGGCTGGCACACTTGTCCCCCAGGGCTGGCACACTTGTCCCCCAGGGCTGGCACACTTGTCCCCCAGGGCTGGCACACTTGTCCCCCAGGGCTGGCACACTTGTCCCCCAGGGCTGGCACATGGCCCCCCTTGCTGCTGGGCAGAAAATAACAAACATTTTATACTTACCTCTCCAGCGCTTGCCTCAGTCTTCAGTGCCTTTCTCCCTGACTGCAGAAATCTCCCTCCGAGGTCCCAGAGAAGCCGGTCATGTGATCGGGTGCACACTGATGACATCACCGCACTGCAGTCATCAGTGTGCACCCGATCACATGACCGGCTTCTCCGGGACCTCGGAGGGAGATTTCTGCAGTCAGGGAGAAAGGCACTGAAGACTGAGGCAAGCGCTGGAGAGGTAAGTATAAAATGTTTGTTATTTTTTGCACAGCAGCAAGGGGGGCCATGTACCAGGATGGGGGGGACTGCAGGAACATTTAATATGCCCTGCACCCCTGTCCATACCTCGGTGCTAGCTTCAGCACCGAGGTGATGGACAGCGGCAGTGCAGTGAATATTAAATGAGTTAATGAGCGGGGGTCACGTGACCTCCCGCTGCCTCCTACAGCCCGCAGCCTGCCCGCCCCAGCCCCCGGACACACTCTAGAGCTGCCCCCACTCTCCCCTGCACCGTATGTTCGCTTTTTAAGACGCACCCCCCACTTTCCCCCAAAATTTGGGGGAACAAAAGTGCGTCTTAAAAAGCGAAAAATACGGTAAGTTATTTCATCTGAAAGTACAACTTGTCCTGCAAAAAACAAGCCCTCATCTGTCTATAATGATGGAAAAATAAAAAAGTTATGGCTCTTGGAAGAAGAAGAGGAAAAATGGAAAATCACCTGGGAGTGAAGGGGTTAATAAGTAAACTGTGGACCCAATAAGCTATTTTGCATATGGATTTATACAATATGTGAGAGGGATGCAGCCTAATACAGCCCAGGCTTGTGCTGTCACTAGCAGCCACTGTGCACACAATTTGTGGCTATGTCACAATGACCGCTACTCAAAACATGGTTCACATAGAAACTAGTTTTTTTATTTTATAAAACAATATTCTTACATTTCCAGAAGGCTGGAAGTGCTCATCTCCTATTAAACCCCCGGAGTCTCCTGCTGCAGACTCCTGCTCTGATCTGCCATCAGGGCACAGAAGACAAGATCATCCCTTGTCAGCTGATCATGGAGGTGCTTATAAAGTGGGGTCTGTGACTGGTTGACAGGCTGTAAAGCACCAATGTCACATACCACCCTATACAGGGGCAATAAATTATGCTATTTTCCCCTCTAGTATCCAGTCCCCCCCTTCACCTTATACCTTTCCAGTCCCATATCATTCAGACTAGTGCAGAGTGTGCAGGACCTGGGCAGCAGAGCACATTGAGCATGAGAGGGAATCAATCACAGAGGCTCAGTGTGAGTTGCTCCCTCTTTCCTCTCAGCGCTGCTCCAAACATAAGACCAGCGCAGTGTCACTAGATAGAGGGGCCCTGTGTCAGCTCAGAAACATCTTATGCCTGCAGTGGAGGGGCCCCCTGTTTATACTGATGCTGCCGCCAGCTATGTGAATAGCCATTACTTTAAATTCCTCGGGGGCCCCCTCCAGCTTGGGCCCTGGTTCAATGCACAGGCTGTCGATGTGGTATAGCTGCCCCTGCTCCCGAGTATGCAGATAACCCATTTTTGGTGTAAAACTACTGTTGGGCATATGATACGGCTAGGAAGGGAAGGATCACCATTTGACTTTCAGGATGCAAAGTTAGCTGGAATTTTTAACAGCAGATACAATGCTATGTTTGGAGAGCTCCTGATGTGCCTAAACAGTGGAAACTCCCTCACATGTGACCACATTTTGAAAACTAGACCCCTCAAAGAATTCATCTAGATGTGTGGTTTGTACCTTGAACCCCTAGGTAAATCACAGAATTTTGGAATGTTGAGCTGTGATTAAAGTAAAAACTATGAAAAATCCCCTTAAATTGCATTCTCACAAGGGCAACAGCAGAAAACACACCATATAATTTGTTGGGAAATTTCACCAGAATACACAGATATCCAATATGTGGTTGAAAATTACTTTTGAGGCACTGTGCAAAAAGGGGAAGGAGTGATATACTGGAGTTCAGATTTAGTTGCAGTGGTTTGAGGTGCCATGTCACATTTGTAAAGCTCCCTGACATGCCAAAAAAGCAGCCTCCCTCCAAACAAGTGACCATATTTTACAAACTACACCCTCAATGAATTCAGCTAGGGGTGCAGTGATAATATTGACACCACAAGCGTGTCAAAGAATTATATACCATTGGGCGGTGATTATGGCATAGTTAAATTTTTATAACAAAAAAATCAACTTTTTGCATTTAATTAGCTGCTGTATATAATCTCCTGAGTCTGATCAGGGCCATCCTTGAGAAAGGAAGATGTTCCTTCCAAAACTTACATCTGGCATGTGACCGAGATCAGAGACCAAGTGCTGTCAATGACCCACTGCAGGGGTTAATTCTTACAACTGAGTCCCCAAGTGCTCATATCGGTAACGGAGGCAAACATGTATAGGGAAATTCCACAAATGATTGCTACCAAGGGAAGGAGCCATAAGATCAGCCACCGAAGTGGGGAGAAATCACCTGACTCCTGGATCCTGTACCGGCTCATACAAGTACGCATCACGAGGGACCCCCAGGCGGTGACCAGCGGAGGAGATTTTAAAAACTTTGCACTGATATACAGGCACGGGTTAGAATTATACTCGACTTTAATCCTTTCAGGAGTATCAACAAAATCATCATTGTGTGCACAAAGGACTGTAATCTGATGCCCGATATCATTACAACATTGGACCTATATCTTAAGGAAAAATGGACAAGTAAAAGGATATAATTACATTGTAAACAACTATAAAACAAGAGAAGTGACTACTGAAAACTTAGCAATAAGGTCAGATAACTGAAACAAAAAAGTGAAATTACATGCATACTTTTTTATTTGCTTTGTATGTTGTGTGTAATTTTATGGGATTGTGAATCATTTTATATGTTTTATAGCACTACAAGCTCATGGCCTGGGCTGATTTATTTGTTATTGGAGGAGTTGTGTAAATAAAATTGTGTGTTGAAATTTGATAAATAATTGCTGCAATTATCCTCTGCCTACTCAATGATTGTTTAACATTAGTCGCACACCTAATTTAAAACTGTATAATTTCAATCTGCAAATGCGCCTCCACCAATACCATTTTACTGAAGTCCGCCTGGAGGTCAAATTTGAACAAGCACTGCATATGAGGAATGGTGCCAACGCAAACTTTAAAACAGGGGTAAGATACAGACCCTACCTACTGTCCCACCACAAAGTACTAAAAGCATAGGAAACCCAAAATTGAAATGTTAATTTAACAACCTGGATGCACATTTCTTCATTGAAGGTTATAGCCATACCTTTACTTCAACATACCAAATGGTGATGACAGCGTTTGTTTTAAAATTGACTATGTCACTAAGGGGTTAAGGTAATGAACATGCCAAACAACCTATTGTGACATAGCAACGAAAATGCGTAAATTACTGCCTACTGGGAATATTTTCCAACAAAATTTTCTCTTTGAAGATTTACTAATGCCAAAATGAAAGTAACTGTCAAGAAAAAATAAATTGCTTTGGTAAACAGCCAGCTTAACTTTAGCACTCTTACCTTCCGTGTGCTGGCATGCCTCTTCCCTCATTTCCACGCCTTTCATAATATCCCCAGTCATCCCGTCGTTCTCTCCCATGGCGATCTGGATAATTCTAGAGTAAAGAGAGGGAAATGCAATATTTACTATACAAGCCAAAAACATGTAGTTCCTGACACATTTACTTCCAAAGATTTTTAAAAAAATGTTTATAGCATCAAAAATTAGATTTAATTAATTGGCAGGAACTTTAATATTGATGGTTTATACTTAGGATAGATAGGCAATCAATATCCAAAATGGCAACATCTGACAATTCCACTGATCACAGTTCCCAATAACAATGGTTGCAAAAACGGCTTTGTCAACGAAATAATGGCTGCGGCTGGATACTGCACATCCGCTCACTATTGATTCGAATGAGAGCGCTTTTACATTACGATTTTGTTCCTGTCTGTGGGATCCTACATTTTGTAGGATCCCACGGACAGGAACGGACACTACAGGGGGTGACCTATTTCTGTGTCCAGGTCCGTGATTATCACCGGTCATGTTGTGGCGCCCCTGCGGCTAGGCGCCACAGAGTAGTATTGCCTTTAATATTTATATGTAGTATTATTGTAAGTTGCTAGTTTAGGATTTAAATCTTATGGAGTCTATTTTTACACTCACTTAGGACCGCACCACTTAGAGTAGGGGGAACTGGTAATATAGTAGGTTCCACAGGTGGGGGCGGAGCTTAGGATAGAGGTAGAGTGACAGTTGACAGTTTACCTCAGTCGGTGCTGGGAAGGCAGACAGAGTGGTCAGGCCTGGAAGCCCAGCTGAGTGGAGGGTACCCCATCTTTATGTGGGGACCCAGGACAGATGGCAACGGGCCAGGGCTGGTAGGAGCCAGCTGGTCATGTTGAGGGGACACCGGTGACACGGACAACCAGGCAGCCAGGAGTTCATCCCTGACTGAAAACCCGACGAGCTGTAGGCCCAACAGAAAGGGTTGCTGACAGCGCCACAAGGTACCTCTCCCCTCAGGACTGAAAACTGGTTCAGGACACTAGAAGAAACTAAAAGGGACAGACATTTACTGCGGTGCTAGAAGGGAGCCTCTTTACTTTTTGTCCGGGTTGCCTTATCAAGACCGAGTAGTGGACAGACCTTATCTTCTAGACACAGACCGTAGGACTGGCGGGGGAGCTCTTCAAAGGTGGTGAAAGACTGAAAGAACTAGAGTAAAAAAGAAAGTAGTAAACCCTGAAAGACAAAGAGAGAACATCTAGAGACTCCATAAGAGAAACCCTGAGTTGGTAACAACACCCTAAACCAAACTGTACCGTGTTTTGTTATGCCGTCAGTCGGTACCAAGTAAAGCAGAGTTAAACTGGAACTGTTTCTGTTATTCTTCCTGCCGCAGCCTGGAGGGCTTAACATCATCAAGCAGAGGGGTAAGAACTGCACCACCATTACCATCACTGTCCTCCCTCACCGTCTCACAACATCGCTGCCCTGAGGTAAAGTTCCACCTGTGGGGAGCTGTACCACACATAGCTGCCTTAACCATCACCTCAGTGGCCGGCTGGCAGCGCCGGTACCAACTTACCGGACTCTACAGGTGGCGTCACGTTCCCCTGTAAATAACTCCTTTAACCCCCACTGTTTACCATCAACATCTGGTATAATTGATCACCAGGGCACGGCACCGGGGTCCCAACCATCCGTGACTCCCACACAGTAGCCCCGGTGTCCGAGTACCTCATGCACCCCAGCTCTGGTTGAATCAATGTGACTGTGACGTCAGGCCAGGTCCTGTACATCCAGAGATGTCGACAGCGTGGATCGCTGGACAGGTGAGGATTGATTTTTTAAATTTTTAATACTTGATTTTAGTTAAATTTCAATTCCGCAATGTATATATACATTGCGAAAGTGAAATTAGTTGGAGAGGAGCAGCTTTAGTGTACTGAGCATGCTCAGTAAACTAAAATCGGGTCCGAGAAAGCATCCGATGTTTTCTCGGACCATGCTCCATAGGCCACGGATCATGTCAGATCCGATTCGGTCCGATTTGATCCACTGTGCCCAAAATCAGAGCAGTCTCCGATTTTGGGGACAGCAAAAAATCGTACCAAAACGGATCTGACAAAAATCAGATGCTACTAAGGGCAAATCTGATCTGATCCATGCCCATAGGCTAACATCGGGGCCAAATCGGATCTGTGGCTGTCCGTTTTACAATGGACAGCCACGGATCCCAAAAAATCGTAATGTGAAAGCACCCTTAGGGGTGAATATGCAGTACCCACCTATGGTCATTATACAGTTGAATGAACTTTTCTGGCCGTCACCAGCAATAGCTGATTGGCATGAGGGCCAGGTATCACACCCCCACCAATCAGTCATTGATATCCTATCCTAATGGTGGGTTTACACACACCAATCATTGTATCCAATATTTGAACCAATCTCTGGTTGCAGTGAAATCATGGACAGATTGCTCCATGTTGTACACAGCCACAAAATGGAACTATGTGTCCATGATTTCACTGCAACCAGAGATCTGTTCAGATATTGGATACAATGATGGTGTGTGTAAACCCACCATCAAGGTAGGTCATCATTGCTTAAGTCCCACACAACCATTTAAAGCTGGGTAGAGGAAAAGAGAGGATAGTGAAAAGGGAACAAAATGGTATGGAAAGGTTACAAGAAAAGGGAAAACAAAACAAAGGTATGTTCTAGCCAGTCTCTCTAGCAGAAATATAGTCTCTCTAGCAGAAACTTGATACAGAAGGGAAAATAATTTATATTAGCATTTATATTAGCATGGACAATATAATAATTTAATAGGGTTCCTATAATGGGATATATGACGATGAGACGCCCAACTGATCATGGCAGAACATATCACTTTTGTATATGAAGTACCAAAATCTTTCTCCCAACTTAAAATATTTGCAGATTTGTGGAAGTGGTAATCAGTCAGGTGTATTTTAAAAGTTGTCCAATTATGGACTTCCGGATTCGGCGCCTCCATGATCGGCTGTGCTTGAGGAAGCTCCGCGGCCTGCCGCACTTATCAGCTGCATCTCCTGAGCCCCAGCCGATCCTCCCACACCGCAATGACCGGGACCGGGACCAGAGCTGGAGGGAAGACAACCATGGATTGGTATGTCACGCGGGGCGGAGAGGGGGAGATGAGCGCCCCTGCACGCGACCCTGCACAGAATGGCGCGAAAATTGTAATGGCGGCCGCCTCGGGACAGGAGAGGCGGGAGATTCTCCCTGCAGGGAGTCAGGAGATGATGGAGGCTTTGGAGCAAAACGGAGGGAGAGATCAGGGGATGACAGCCACCCAAGATCATGTAGCCTCTCCAACACAGCAACAGCCTGGGGAAATAGGCAGTGGAGAGAGATACAGTGATCAGTATGCAAGAATCCATCCACAAGCTCATTTAGACTATAAGACTTTGGCTAAGGAACTAGCTCAATACTTAGCTGATGATTTCAAACAAGTTATCTCAGATCTGGTAGCTTCATCCAACCAAGAGATAAATGCTAAGCTAGCTAACCATGATCAGCAATTTCAGGAGGCGGAAGCCAGGATCTCATCAGCAGAAGTCAGAGTGTTAGATCTGGAAGATCAGCTACAGTCACTCCAGAAACAAGCTACGTACACCCTTAATAAACTTGATGACATGAGAATAGGGACCGCAGGAGTAACCTGAAAATAGTGGGTCTCCCTGAAACAATCCCTCTAAATCAGTTGGAAGAGATATTTGAGGTGGAATTGCCTAAAGCGCTAGGGTTATCGCACAGATGTAAAACGGAACGGGCACATAGAATTGGCCCTCCCAGGGATATGCGTGGAGATGGAGAGGGGAATAAAGCTATGCAAGGGAGAGAAGCGAACAAAGCACGACATGCCATTGCCAAGTACCTTATCCACAAGGATAAAGAGGAAATTTTACGAGCTTACAAAGCTAAAAGAAATCCCCTAATGGTTATGGGTAACAAAATAGTGTTCTTTGCGGACTACTCCATTGAAGTGACAAGACGCAGGAGGGCCTTCAGCGAAGTTTGTACAATTCTATATAAAAGAAATACCCGCTTCCAACTGAATTACCCTGCAACCCTTAAGTTTCGGTCAGCTGAGGGGGTGTTGCTGTCCTTCACTACCCCCGAGGAGGCGATGGCGGAGATCAAAAAAAACAACTCTTCTCCGAGATCGGGGATTCCACTAGCCCAAGACAGTTAGAAGTTCCAGCTGAGCAAAGTGCTACTATGGATAATGACCATACGAGAGATTGGGACTCTGTCAGATCTTACAGACTTCGCTCCAACGCTGCCCTGGATGAGGGACAAAAGAGATCTTCGTCGCCGAGGCAACAGCGACAATCAGGAGCAAGATGGAATAGGAAAAAGCCAGTGTGATCCTGATTCTGAACAAGATGAACATTAAGAAAAAGAGCTGTGGTCCCACTTTTGTTTGGTCCGAGACTATTTCAGCTTACAGCAGTAACAGGCGAAATGATGGATTTTCGTGAAATGTATTTTTTTTATTTTCTTTCTTCTTTAGATGACAAACCCGAATACGATGTTCTGTATAGGAGGCTGATGAGGCCATGGACAAGTGAAGGTTTTGACACTTAATACTATTGTTTTATGCCTCTCCTTTCTATAATCTTTTTTTTTTTTTCTTCTTTCAAGGTTCTATGGGTCCAACTAACTAGTAAGACTATTTTGTATATGTCCGGGTAGAAGGGGGAGGCGGTACTAATTGCTACTGTTCTGTTAAGAGAAGGGGCTCGGAGATGATTGGTTGTAATGATATTATTTTTATGTATATATGTTTCGTTCATGCGGCGGGTTAGGAAGGGCAGTGGCTGGTATCAGGGAGGAAAAAAGAGAAGTCGCTAGGCTATGCCATGGGGTGGAGGTGGGAAAATAAAAATGGAGGAAGAGTTACATTGTGTTTAGGGGGGTGGGTAGAGATGTCCTACTAACTACAGTACAATCGCCACTTATGTCAAAAACTAAGTGCCACACAGGGAGGTTCCCATCATAGAGGTCGGTCCTGGCCGGACCTAAACTGCCTTCTGACAAAACTGCCCCTGCTTAGTGACCATAGTTAGGTGAGTCTCGTAGAATGTGAAGGGGCTACGTTCCCCTGCGAAACGTATGATGGTTCTCCGTCACCTCAAGCGACTACGTGCTGATGTGGCCATGCTCCAGGAGACCCACCAGACAACCGAAGACTTTTTTAGATTAAAGAAGCTGTAGGTGGGAGAGGTGTATGGTTCTAGTGCGGTCAATAGAAAGGCTGGAGTCCTGATATTAATCAGCAAGTCTCTTGCCCACACAGTTCTGACCTCTGAAGTAGATCAGGAGGATAGAATTGTTCATTTAAGTCTCCAAATACAAAAAGGAACAATACAGAAATGGTGGTATTTAGAATATGAGCGCTACACAAGGACACTGCACTGATCAGTATTACCTTTAGATCTTTATTGGATATTAACAAATGCGAGTCCTCGCCACAACATGTTTCAACACTAATGCGTCTTCCTCAAGTGGATCCACTTGAGGAAGACGCATTAGTGTCGAAACATGTTGTGGCGAGGACTCACATTTGTTAATATCCAATAATGATCCAAAGGTAATACTGATCAGTGCAGTGTCCTTGTGTAGCGCTCATATTCTAAATACCACCATTTCTGTATTGTTCCTTAATTTATCCTCCCTATTGGGAGTGTGGTGGAAGAGAGCAGCTCTGCACACAAGGACCTGGCTGGTAAAACAGACACGTGATTGATCTCGGGACCCGGAGAAGCGAGTTGGAGCTGGACAATTAGTTTGGAACCAGGAACCGGCGAGTAAAGGTCTTGGATCCCTTCCTCACCACTGAGCCTACAATCTGGTTGTGCAGAGACGGCACAACCAGTTAAGGTGAGTGAGGAATCAGTGTAACGGAGAATTTAATCTGCCTTTAGTAAACAGTGTGGCGCAACCGAAAAATTTCTGCTCCAAATACAAAAAGACACGTTTAGCATATACAATATTTATGCCCCAATGTAGCCCAGAAACCCTTTCTACAAAAATTACAAGCCCGACTGTTGACTTGACCAGGAGTGTAATAGAGTTGTGGGAGGTGACTTTAACATGGTGGTTGATGAAGGTGAGGACAGACAGCATGGCACTCATTTGCGTACCATCACCCCCCAGGGTTCATTACAGGGAGGGGGGAAATTCTTGGAGGGTCTTTTCTCTCAGTGCAATATGAATGATGCTTGGCGCTCACTACATCCTTTAGATAGAGAGTTTACGCACTACTCCCATGCTCACCAATCATGGTCGAGACTAGACATGTTCTTCGTCTCACCCCTGACATTCCAGAGAGTGGCGGAGGTTACGATCGAGAACATGGTCATTTCTGATCACAGCCCAATAGTCATGGGAACAAGGGACACATATCAAAAGGGCACTGATTATTTATGGAGATTTCCTGATACTCTTGTAAGAGACGATAACTTTGTCAGGAGTCTCCGGGAATGGTGGTCAGAGTTTTCTAGGTATAACAATGAACATCGTTCAGATCCCTCCTTGTTCTGGGAAGCAGCAAAATCAGTATTGCGTGGACACGTCATGGCTTACAGTATGAGACTAAAGAAGAAGGTCAAAGAACAATACTTAAATGCCAGTGTCACTGTACGGGGGGCCTACACTCTTTACAAACAATCTATGTCTGAGTCGGACAGAGAAGCATGGCTGTTAGCCAAGAAAGAGTTTGACGTCTGGGCTGAAAAGAGAGTCACTGTATAAGAGCAGATTGGAGTTAGACCTTCATAGATTCGGGGACAAAGCTGGTCGCCTGTTGGCTAGGGGCAGACAAATTTCCACACCAATTAGGATGATCAAAGACAAGCATGGCAACACTTGGACTGACCCAAAAGATATTGCACGATATCTAGGGAAATATTACGCTTCACTTTACAAAGAGAATGACGGGTCCGGGTTGGAGAGGGGACCAGAGCCAACAATGCTGGAACTACCTAAGCTATCAGCTGACGATCTACTCTTCCTAAATAATCCCATATCAGCGGAAGAGATAGAGCTCACCATTAAGTCACTAAATCCTGGCAGAGCTCCTGGTCCGGACGGGTTTAACGGGGCCTTCTATAAAGCATTGAAGGAACAAATCTCTCCCGTTCTAAAAGATCTCTTTAATGATATACTACAAGGTACACCAATTCCCGATAGAATGAATATGGCCCACATAAAACTAATTCCTAAACCGGATAGGCCTCCGACTGACCCTGCGAGCTACAGACCCATCTCCCTCATAAACCAGGACCTTAAATTACTATGTAAAATATTAGCTGATAGATTAGACTGTGAGCCCTCGTGGACAAGGTCCCTGCCCCTCCTGTACCTGTAAGTCCTGATCGCCTAGATTTAGTGTACTTGTTCTTGTCTCCCTCATCCTCATGTAAAGCGCCATGGAACCTAATGGCGCTATATAAATAAATTAATAATAATAATAATAATAATAATAATTGATTAGCACAAATTATGCCAAAATTGATCCCACCTCATCAGGCAGGTTTTATAAAGGGGCGCTCGACGACTACTAATATTAGAAAGGCGATGTTCCTGCTGGATGAAGTGGGGAGGCGGACTGGAGATATTGGGGAGAACCTAGCCATGATCACCCTGGACGCCGAAAAGGCATTTGATAATGTCTGGTGGTCATGGCTTGGAAAGGTCCTGGATGCTATTGGACTGACGGGTCCCTTTCGTCAGTTTCTTAGGTCTCTGTATTCCAATCCGAAGGCTTGTGTCAACATACCGGGTTTCCTCTCGGACACTTTTAACTTGGAGAGGGGAACTCGCCAGGGATGCCCCTGCCCCCTCTACTTTTTAATCTAGCGATTGAGCCCCTTGCAGTCCTTCTTGAAACCCATAACCCATATGAGGGCATAAGAGTGGGGAGGAAAGAGGTAAAATTATCACTATTTGCCGACGACATCATCTTATTTGTACAACACCCAGAGAGAGACCTCCCATCCATACTTTCTGATATTGAGGGCCTGGGTAATTCATCAGGTCTCCGCCTGAATAGAGACAAGTGTGAGATTCTTTTTATCAAGCAGGTGAAGGGCACCCTGATTGGTGATAAATTTTGTGGGATGAAGGTGAAGAGAGATAGTATTAAATACCTAGGTATCCATCTAGCAAGGACAGCTGGGAAGATCTATAGATTAAATTTTATTCCGATCATAGCAAAGATTGAGAAAGAGCTGCTCGGGTGGAGGAATCTTCCCTTGACTTTACTGGGACGTGGTCACCTTGTTAGGATGATCAGCTTTGCAAGATTGCTCTACCTGCTTCAGATGATCCCTTTGCTGTTGAAACATGTGGATATTAAAAGGATCAACACAGCTTTTTCAAACTTCTTGTGGAGAGGTAGAAAACCCAGAGTAGCCTTCAATACGCTACTACAGCCAAAAATAGAGGGGGGACTCCATCTCCCTGATGTTAGAGGGTACAATTTGGCATGTTTATTAAGAAATGTATTAGACTGGGTTAAGAAGACTAGTAGATTTTCCGACGTGGAGTTGGAGGGGGAGCTGTCGAGGCCTTGGGACCTGGCTGCGCTTCTACATTCCCCATTACCTAGCTTGCCAGCCAGTATTAAATATACAACCATCTGTAGAGACACGATATTGACGTGGAAGGGGGTAAGGAAAAAACTGAAGCTCTCTTGGAAAATTTCTAAAGGCCTAAACCCATGGGCCTGCACTGCTTTTAAACTGGGATATGAGAATGCACTCTTTCGGGCTTGGGGGGCAAAAGGGATACTCAAGGTGGGCGACCTTATGCACAGAGAAGAAAAGAGATGGCTGACGGGTGCAGAGATTCTGTCAACATATGACCTCCCCAGCTCTCATCTCCTGCAATGTCAACAAATAATGGGTTTCCTCAGATCCAGTTTAAAGGATATTTCTAGAGAAATTAGTCACTCCCTTTGGGACGATCTGTTGATGATGATGAGACAGGAGGACACATCCATATCCCATCTTTATGGGAAACTACAGAGTACACTTAGGCCGTCATGTTCGGATAAACTGTTTTCTAGATGGAAAAAACACTTTGGAGATCATGATCTAACACAAAAGATGTTAGAGGGTTGGAGATTAGTTAGGAAATACATTACTAATGAGAAGTGGAGGGACTCGCAGTTTACGCCTCATGCATGGGACGATACAGGGTTTTAACTTGCCACCAACACCCAAATAACCCAGGGCGTTGGGTCCAGTGTCCCAAATGTAAAATGCATGGGACAGATTTGGAACATGGGATGTGGTCATGTACGGAGACACAGATATTTTGGTGTAGAGTAAGGGAGATGACCTCGGATCTGTAAATCCCTTGCTGTGGTTGTTCCACTATATAGAGGAGCGGGAAAACAGTCGGCAACCTCATATCCTATTCCACACAATCATTATGGTGGCAAAGAGACTGCTGCTTCAGAATTGGCTCAAAGATTATGTTCTGGGGTTAGATTTGGTTCGAGAGAACTTGAAAAAAAACTATGAATCTTGAATCCATGGAAACATTGAAAAATGTGAATAGATTGGCGGTTAAATTTTTTCTGAAATGGAGACCATTTATAGAAGGGACTCTCCTGCCCTCAGACATCAAAGTGTTTATGATGCCTTATAAGAATTCGGCGTGGTACGCACTGGAAGATCTTAATGGTACGTTAGGACGGTTAAAATTTGAATAGATACTGTAGAGGGTAGGGAGGGGGTGGGCGAGAGGGGAGAGGGTCGTTCAGGGGAGGATAAGGGAAGAAGAAAAGTGGTCAGACATTATATTTTGAATAATACTTTTTCAATTTCTAATATAATTATATTATATAGCAGATTAGTTACTTCTTTAGGGAGCTAATTAGTTTAGGAGCATTAATTAAAGCGGTAAGAAGTGCAATATGTGACAAAAAAAAGCATTTAAGGAATTAAAGCAAGTAGGTAGTGATGAGGCATTAAATAAATACAGAAAATTAAATAACATTTGTAAAAAGCAAATCAAGGCAGCAAAGATTGAGACAGAGAGACTCATTGCCAGAGAAAGTAAAAAGAATCCCAAAATATTTTGTAACTACATAAATAGTAAGAAACTAAAAAATGATGGTGTTGGCCCCTTTAAAAATAGTCTGGGTGAAATGGTGGATGAGGAAAAAGCCAATATGCTAAATGACTTTTTTTCAACAGTATTTACACAAGAAAATCCCATGACAGACAATATGATCAGTGATAAAAATTCTCAATTAAATGTCACCTGCTTAACCCAAGAGGAAGAACGGCATCGTCTAAAAATCACTAAAATTGACAAATCCCCGGGCCCGGATGGGATACACCCCAGAGTGCTGCAGGAATTAAGTACTGTCATAGATAGACCATTATTTTTAATATTTAAAGATTCCATAATAACAGGGTCTGTACCACAGGACTGGCGTATAGCAAATGTGGTGCCAATATTCAAAAAGGGGACAAAAACTGAACTTGGAAATTATAGGCCAGTAAGCTTAACCTCTACTGTGGGTAAAATCCTAGAGGGTTTTCTAAGAGATGCTATACTGGAGTATCTGAAGAAAAATAACCTCATGACCCAATATCAACATGGTTTTATGAGGGACCATTCCTGTCAAACTAATCTGATAAGCTTCTATGAAGAAGTAAGTTCTGGACTGGACCAAGGAAATGCAGTGGATGTGGTGTATATGGACTTTTCAAAAGCTTTTGATACGGTGCCACACAAAAGGTTGATACATAAAATGAGGGCAATGGGGATAGGGGAAAATATGTGTAAGTGGGTTAAGAACTGGCTTAGTGATAGGAAACAAAGGGTGGTTATTAATGGAACACACTCAGAATGGGTCACAGTTAACAGTGGGGTACCACAGGTGTCAGTGTTGGGCCCGCTTCTATTTAATATATTTATTAATGACCTTGTAGGGGGCATACAGAGTAGAATCTCAATATTTGCATTTGACACTAAACTCTGCAGGGTAATCAATACAGAGGAGGACAATTTTATATTACAGGAGGATTTATGTAAACTAGAAGCTTGGGCTGCTAAATGGCAAATGCGCTTTAATGGGGATAAATGTAAAGTCATGCACTTAGGCAGAGGAAACAAAAGGTATAATTATGTGCTTAATTGTAAAACACTGGGCAAAACTGTCACTGAAAAAGACCTGGGTGTATGGGTAGATGACAAACTCACATTTAGTGGCCAGTGTCAGGCAGCTGCTGCAAAGGCAAATAAAATAATGGGATGCATTAAAAGAGGCATAGATGCTCATGAGGAGAACATAATTTTACCTCTATACAAGTCACTAGTGCGACCACACTTAGAATACTGTGTACAATTCTGGTCTCCGGTGTATAAGAAAGACATAGCTGAACTAGAGCGGGTCCAGAGAAGAGCGACAAAAGTCATTAGAGGACTAAGGGGTCTGCAATACCAAGACAGGTTATTAAACTTGGGGTTATTTAGCTTGGAAAAACGAAGGCTTAGGGGTGATCTTATAATAATGTATAAATATATAAGGGGACAGTACAGAGACCTTTCTAATGATCTCTTTACTCTTAGGCCTGAGACTGGGACAAGGGGGCATCCTCTACGTCTGGAGGAAAGAAGGTTTAATCATAATCACAGACGCGGATTCTTTACTGTAAGAGCAGTGAGACTATGGAACTCTCTGCCACATGATGTTGTAATGAGTGAGCCACTACTAACATTTAAGAAGGGCCTGGATGCCTTTCTTGAAAACTATAATATTACCAGTTATACATACCAGATTCTTTGATAGGGCGTTGATCCAGGGAATTAGTCTGATTGCCGTATCTGGAGTCAGGAAGGAATTTTTTCCCCCAATGTGGAGCTTAGTGTTGCCACATGGTTTTTTTTGCCATCCTCTGGATCAACATGTTAGGCTATGGGTTGAACTAGATGGACTTAAAGTCTTCCTTCAACCTTAAAAACTATGTTACTATGTTACTAATTGTACGGATAATCAGACTTTTCGGTTTGGGGGCTAGTGCTGCACTACACGCTTCCTGACTCTTGTTTTGCATTTTTATCATATAATACGCTATGATCAAGGTTGATGGAGCAGCTCCCCTGTTTAAAATGGCAACAATGAGACTGTATCTATTTGTTTGATATTTGTTTACCTTTTATTCATGTAAGTATTATTACCTTTCTTTACACTCTTGTCATTGTGATAAAGCTGTAAATCTTCATGCTCTTTAAAAAGCAATAAAAAATGATGGTTCAAAAAAAAAAAAAGTTGTCCAATTATTAAAATGTGACAATTTTAAGTAATTTAACTGTAAAGAATTGCGGCGGGGAAGCGCGTCCCTATGTTTAACATGGGGACGCAAGTGCCTGCGCTCGGGTGCAGATGGCCGTGCGCACCTATTCACTGCAATATGTGATTTGTGCGTATGCGGATGCTTGCGCACAAATCACACAGTCTCGTCCGCACCAGAAACGCGACATGTCGCATTCAGGGTGCAGAATAGAGTGTGTGATTTGTGCACAGGCATCCGCCTGCGTACAAATCATACATCGCAGTGAATGGGTGCACATAGGCTGCGCACACCAATCTGCATCAGAGCGCAAGCACCTGCGTTCCCATGTTAAACATAGGGACTTGCGGTGCCTGCACTCAGCTTGCGGATCCCTCCGCAGGACGCTGCGGAGGGGTCTGCAAGTCTGAAACCAGCCAAACGCTCTTTACTTGCAGATTAATCCTATATCTGCAGAAAATAGTGTTTCTTGAGGTAAAATGTTACTTCTAAATAGGTGTCCACAATATTTGTAGGATTTCACTCCGACTGCTAAAATTATGTAGTGTACTATTAGGATTAAAAAAAATTCACACTCTCTGAGCTGGTCATAACCCCACACTATGCGCAATTTACAAAGAAACAATCATGTGCCACCTACTTTCTTTTCTCCTTCTCACATTTTTTCAATTGGGAAATGCAGAGGAATAAAAAGTCTGGCATGTGATTGTAAGGGTATGTGCTGACGTTGCTTTTTTGGTACAGAAATTTTCTGCAGCAAAAACATAGCAAAACTGCACCCTGTGGCAGAATTAGGCAACATAAAACACACACAAAGCATGTACTTTTTTTTGGTTAAGATCGTGGTCATGTGATTTTGTTAGTATAGTCAATGGATAGGAGGGCTACAAAACGCAGCAAACAGTTTACATGCTCATTTTTTTTTGTCTTGACCACAATCTGCATTCACACTTCAAGGAAAAAATAAGCATCGTGGGCACAACACTTCAGAATTCTGGTAGACTTTACTGGGCTAAGGATAGGCATGCAGTTTTGTGACAAAAGGGGACACAAATGCTACAAAAACACAGTGTTGGAACACAGCCTAAAGCAAACTGCATATGGAGCTGTAAAATGGCAAATGCAGAGAACGTGAAAACAGACAAATCCTAACAATATCCTAAAGCTAAATAAGAATATATTTGTTGAAGTAAAAAAAAAAAAAAAAAAAAAAAAAGATTACAAAACTCTTATATTTTACAGTTGATGTGCAAAAGGGCATCACTATATAGCATTTGTATACATTTGTATTCAGCGTTTGACAACACAACTTGCTGTTTGCATGTTATGGCCACTTTACACACACCAACTTATATGTCCAACTTCTGAACAACTTACTGGTTGCAGTGAAATCATGGACACATAGTTCCATTGTACACAGCCACAAAATGGAGCAATGTGTCCATGATTTCACTGCAACCAGTAAGTTGGTCAGAAGTTGGACATATAAGTTGGTGCGTGTAAAGTGGCCCTTAGGCTGGGTTCACACTTGCGTTTTTTTCATGAGTTTTTGGAGAACTGTATTTAAAAAAAAAAACATGTAAAACGCACCCATATGCCCCCACGCATGCCCTAATAGCAAAAACGCATGTCTTAAAAGCAAAAACGCATGTGTGACAGTACCATGGGTTTTTGTGTGCGTTTTTTGCAATTATGTGTTTAGCTGACATCAAAGACGCATGCAAAAACGCATGGTACATTAGTACCATTTAGTACCATCCAAAAACGCATGCATTTCCATAGGAGCCCATGTTAAAAAAAAATGCATGCGTTTTTAAAACAGCACCAACATGGACGAGAGGGAATGTGATACAAGATCACTTGGACGTGCGAATATTGGGACGGTTTCAATGCAGTAAGGAAGGAAGTCAGAAGACTTTTAGACAAGAACCAGATGCTGCTGAGGCAGCCCTGATACAGCATGTGATGTTACACTTGGAATGACAAGTAACGGACAAATTTACCTCATTAATAAGTTTAGGGGCTATTAGATGTATTTAATGTAAGCTTGGTTACGCAATGTTAAAGGCTACTGTTTTAAAGTTTGTTGAATGGGGAAGGGGAAACATGGGAGGAGGGGAGGAAGAGAGCACTTAAAGGGGTTTAGAAATAACTGATACACGGCCAAAACTGGATGTTGCCCTTGAATCCCTTATAATCTTTCCGCTGACAATAGAGGGGTGGGGTAGGCTCGGGGCTTGGGACTCATTAGCAGGTGGGAAGTCACTTGCCGAAGCACAGCATTAAATATGGGCGGGTAGGGGGAGCAGGTAGACGAGGGAAAAAAGCGAAGTCCAGAAGACCTTAGTAGGAGAGGGGAACAAGGGAGGGGGGAGGGAGAATATTTGGTCACCATTGTATATACTCACTCAAACTCGATGACACACGAAGACAGCATCCTTTCTCGGTATTACTCAGGAATTAGAACTCAGCGTAGATATTACATTTATACCAATATGATCCCACAATGGTTAGATGGGTGACATGGAATATTAAAGGGTTGCGCTCGCCAAACAAACAAATGCTGATATTACGTCATTTAAAGCGATTGAAAGTTGATATTGCCTTGCTTCAAGAAACACACCTTTTGGCAGACGATTATTTTAGACTGAAAAAATTATGGGTAGGAGAAGTGTATGGCTCTAGTTCTGCAGACAGAAAAGCCGGGGTTATCATACTCATTAATAGAAACTTCGCTCACAGACTAATCTCTCAGGAGTCAGATCATGAAGGCAGGATGATACACCTTGAGCTACAGGTTCAAAATGAAGTGTTCAGCGTGTATAACATATATGCACCCAACACGGCACAGAGGGCCTTCTTTACCAATTTGCAAACTAAACTTATCACTGATACACATAATAACATGACCGTGGGAGGTGATTTTAATGAGGTGATGAATGGTGCAGAAGATAGGAGGGCAGCATTAGAACATTCCATGGGAGGAAGACGGAGATCAGCAAAAGATAAGGGCAGTTATTTGGAGGAGATGGCATCTAACTGGCATCTGAAAGATGCGTGGAGGACTACATACCCAATGGATAGGGAATATACCCATTATTCGCACGTCCACGGAACATGGTCCCGCTTGGACATGTTTCTAATATCTAATAATGTTTTGCAGAAGTTATCAACAGTGCAAATAGAAAATATGGTTATATCGGATCATAGTCCGATGACTTTAGAAACTATGGACAGCTATAAAAAGGGTACTGACTATTTGTGGAGATTTCCTTCTATACTAACTAAAGAAGAGAACTTTAACACAGTATTCAAAGAATGGTGGACAAATTTTATGTTGGATAATGCCGCTCATGCAGATAATCCAGCCCTATATTGGGAAACAGCGAAGGTGGTGCTAAGGGAACACATATTAGCATACACGACGAAATGGAAGAGACATGTTAAAGATCAATACTTGGCCACTAGTACCAAGGTCAGGGAAACATATAATATTTACAAGAACTCACTGTTGAATGCTGATAAGGAGATTTGGGTCCAAGCAAAACAGCACCAAAACATAGTGCATGCACCATTTTTGGGTGTTGATTTAAAAACGCATGTAAAAACACAGGGTGCCATCAGACACCTTAAAAAACGCATGCAGAAACGCATGCTTTTTTTAAGGCACTAAAAAAACACATGTTAAGTGTGACCCCAGCCTTATTCTCATAGTTTTGCCAAATTCACCAATTTCCAATCCACAGCCTTTTTATTTTGACATTGCATTATATTTACATATCTCTAGTAAACTTGGTTTTGCTCTTGAATCTATTCAGTAAGCTCAGTTCTAGTACAGTATCCATGTAGTAAGCTTGGCTGGTATTGTATCTACCGTGTTTTCCCGAAAGTAAGTTCCCCCCGATTGTAAGGCCGCCTAGGGGTAAAGGGGGGCCTGCTAATGTAAGGCCTCCCCCGAATATAAGGCCTTACAACCGGGGGGGCTAATGTAAGGCCCCTAGCGGGGGGGAGAGCGGGAGCTCATTAGATATGCACTGCATCCCCCTGTCAATCAGCGGCAGGGGGAGCAGTGTATTATGTATATAGGCCCCCTCCTGCTGGCACACTACCCCCCAGCCGGTGTTCTGAGGCCCCCCCTGCTGCTGCTGCTCACATCTTACCCTCCAGAGTCTTCTTGCAGCAGCCAGCGCGTCGGTTCTCCGTCCTCAGCTGTCTCCCGGATCATGTGACCGGCCGGTCGCAATAGCGATGACGTCATGCGCTGCGACGGGTCACATGATCTGGGAGACAGCTGAGGACGGGATCGGAGGACCGACGCACTGGCTGCTGACAGAAGACGCTGGAGGGTAAGATGTGAGCAGCAGCAGCAGCAGGGGGGAGCCTCAGAACACCGGCTGGGAGGTAGTGTCCCAGCAGGAGGTGGCCTCAGAACACCGGCTGGGGGGTAGTGTGCCAGCAGGAGGGGGCCTGTATGCCACACTGGCTGGGGGCTGTATGCCACACTGGCTGGGGGCTGTATACCTGCTGGGGGCTGCCAATATAAGATCTCCCCCCGAAAGTAAGACAGGGGGCCACTTTTGGCCCCCCAAAAAATGTAAGACAGGGTCTTACTTTCGGGAAAACACGGTATGCCGTACGCTCCTTTCTGGTATTGCATCAATGTAGTAGGCTTGGTTATATTGACGTATCTATACAGTAGACCTCAGTTCTGGTACCATATTTATGCAGTAAACTTTGTTCTGTTCCCATATCTATGAAGTACCGTATATACTCGTGTATAAGCCGAGTTTTTCAGCCCAAAATTTGGGCTGAAAAGTCCCCCCCTCGGCTTATACACGGGTCTATACGGTAGACCCGTGTGGTGGGGGCTGTGTCCCGGGGGCTGTGGAGGCTGGGGGACGCGGGGGGAGAGGCTGCTGTATGAGCGGCCCCATCACGTGGGGCCGCTCTTTAAATATGCACTGCATCCCCCTGTCAATCAGCGGCAGGGGGATGCAGTTCATATAGCCCCCCAAAAGCTGGCACTGTCCCCCCTTGTAAGGGCCCCCCCCCGGTGCTTATACATTACCAGCCCGGTGTTCTGATCGGCGCCGCTCCTCGGTGCTTCTTCATCCTCCCGTCCTCGCTGGCTCCATCCGTGATCTCCGGCTGTCGCAGCGATGTGACGTCATCGCGCGACCGCTGGAGAACCCGGATGCAGCCAGCGCGGGAGGATGAAGACGCAGCACGGAGGAGCCGCGATGATCAGAAAACCGGAATGGTAATGTATAAGTAGCGGGGGGGGGGGGCACTTACAAGGGGGGACAGTGCCAGCTTGTGGGGGCTGTTGGTACCCCCTGGGGGCTGTTGGTACCCCCAGGGGGCTGCTGGGTACCCTCTGGGGGCTGTGGGTACCCCCAGGGGGCTGTTGGTACCCCCAGGGGGCTGCTGGGTACCCCCTGGGGGCTGCTGGGCACCCCCTGGGGGCTGCTGGGCACCCCCTGGGGGCTGTTGGTACCCCCTGGGGGCTGTTGGTACCCCCTGGGGGCTGCTGGGTACCCCCTGGAGGCTGTTGGTACCCCCAGGGGGCTGTTGGTACCCCCAGGGGGCTGTTGGTACCCCCAGGGGGCTGCTGGGTACCCCCTGGGGGCTGTTGGTACCCCCAGGTGGGATGTTGGTACCCCCTGGGGGCTGTTGGTACCCCCAGGGGGCTGTTGGTACCCCCAGGGGGCTGCTGGGTACCCTCTGGGGGCTGCTGGGGACCCCCAGGGGGCCGCTGTATAACCCCTGGGGGGTGCTGTATAACCCCTGGGGGCTGCTGTATATACTGCTGAGGCCTGTATACCACTGGGGCTGCTGTATATACCACTGGGGCTGCTGGGGCTCCTGTATACTACCACTGGGGCTGCTGGGGCTCCTGTATACTACCACTGGGGCTGCTGTATACTACCACTGGGGCTGCTATATACTACCACTGGGGCTGCTATATACTACCACTGGGGCTGCTGGGGCTGCTATATACTACCACTGGGGCTGCTATATACTACCACTGGGGCTGCTGTATACTACCACTGGGGCTGCTGGGGCTGCTATATACTACCACTGGGGCTGCTGTATACTACCACTGGAGCTGCTGGGGCTGCTATATACTACCACTGGGGCTGCTGTATACTACTGCTGGGGCTGCTATATACTACCACTGGGGCTGCTATATACTACCACTGCGGCTGCTGTATACTACCACTGGGGCTGCTGGGGATGCTATATACTACCATTGGGGCTGCTGTATACTACCACTAGGGCTGCTGTATACTACCACTGGGGAGGCCTGTATACCACTGGGGGGGGCCTGTATACCACACTGCTGGGGGCTGTATACCTGTGCTGGGGTCCACCCTCGGCTTATACACGAGTCAATAGGTTTTTCCAGATTTTTGGGGCAAAAGTAGGGGGGTCGGCTTATACACGGGTCGGCTTATGCACGAGTATATACGGGTAAGTTTGGTTCTGTTGCTGTATATACAGCTCTGGCAAAAATTAAGAGACCACTGCACAGTTTTCTAAAAATCACATCTCTACATGTCTGATAGCTATACCATTCCAGACTCAGTTGAATTCCAAACACAGTACACCTCATTCTGCTTAATGTGCTTCTAATTAGGTGGTCACCTGAACCAAATTTTAGTCAGTTTTCCACCATGACTGTGTACATGATGTACCTCTGTAACTATTAGCTGCACTTATGCCCTTATGTAGATATTAGCCGCACTTACACGCTCCTCACCTGCTTGACCAACAGGGAAACATGTACATCTATTAATTTTTTCCTCTTTTCTTTGGTTGAACCAAATCTTATTTAATGAGGGAAAGTATAAATAACACTGCTATGGTTTTCACAATCCTCTTGCAACAGACAAAACAAGTGCTAGGAATAGCTCAAAAGTAATTTGAATGAAAAAAAATAACTTTTAACCATGCCAAAGGAGTTGAAAAGAAAAGTCTTGAGTGAGGAAAAGAAGGGCTCAATCATGGCTTTACTAGCAGAGGGATACAGTGAGCGTTGAAGTTTTGATCTATTATAAGTTTATGCTGAAAACATACAACACTGTCCTTCATCTCTCCAAACAAGCTTACTACAACACCATTATCACATCACTAGCCAACAATCCTAAATAACTCTTTGACACTTTCCACTACCAGTTTGTGTCTCAGGTTTCCTCCCTCTCCTAAGCTTCCGAAACCTAATATTCCCATTTCTGTATGTGGTTCTACCATTACTCCTCAGCAGCACAACCGCTGTCTTAAGGTTATATTTGACTAGGATCTTTCCTTCTCTCCCCACATCCGATCACTCGCTCGCTTGTGTCACCTGCACCTCAAAAACATCTCTAGAATTTGATCTTTTCTTACTGCTGACTCTGCAAAAATTCTAACTGCAATTCTCTACTAATCAGTCTCCCTCTTACTAAACCCTCTCCTCTCCAATCCATCTTGAATACAGCAGCTAGGATCATATACCTCTCCAACTGCTTCACCGATGCCTCTATCCTGTGCCAGTCAATGCCTGGTTGCCAATCTGCCATAGAGTACAATATAAAATTATCACTCTCACCTACAAAGCCCTCCACAGTTCTTCACCGCCCTACATCTCCTACCTTATCTCTGTCTATCTCCCTACACGTGCCCTCCATTCTTGAGGAAGGTGCAGAGACATCACCGAAATGCGTAGGGAATAAATGAGCAATACGCAAGAAGCCTTGTCTTTCGTGTCATTCATCTCTGACAGCAGCATGGATCATATCATCACTATTCCTTTTGGATCATAGGCCAGTGTCAGGAGGTGTCCCCATTACCCACTCCCTACTGTTAAGACCTTTCTTCCCCTTTTGAATATCCCGCTGTTGATCTGTGTCACGCTGTGAGGTGGACATTTTACCTGTCTATACATGACACGCCTATCATTTTGAAGCGGACAATTTTATTTTTCACAAAGATTGCCACTTAAGTATTTTACGATTTTTCTTAGTCAATGTCTTCTATTGTTACTCAAGTATAATTATCAGTGTTTCATACTTTTGTACACTTATTCACAAATATATCAAGTTTATGTAAAGAAACACATAAAGACATGATTATGTAAAGTTTATGTAAAGACAATTATAAATAAATAGTTAAAGTGGAGACCTGTATTTTTCAAAACTGTAATTTGGCCTGGCATGATGAACTTCCAAACAAGTTCTGACTGATGACATCCCATTCTTGTCTGACCAATTTTTAGAGTTTAATTATAATTTCTGGGGGGGTTTTGTCCCAGTTATTTGAAGATCAAATGTTGATTAACTAATGGGATTGAAATCTGGGGACATTTCTAGCCATGGACCCAAATTTGAATGTTGTGTTCACCAAGCCACTTTTTTATCACATGCCTTGTGACATGGTCTCCATCACACTTGAAAAAAACTTTTATTGCAACTGGATCGTTAGGAGAAGATGCTATTGAAGAGATTTAGATATTTTGTATTCATGTTAGTGTTCGTCTGAAAAATTGTGAGTGAATCCACAGTCTTGGATGAAAAGTACAAAGCCTTGCAAAAGTATTCAACACCCCCTTCCTGTCTTTTATCCATTTTATTACATAATAACCAGTCTTTAAATATTTTTGTAATCCAATTTGGTGTGCTGCATCAGCACCAGGTATTTGAAGTTGGGGAAGTGAAGTGAGAAAAATATATTAAAAAATTAATGACCGTACAGGGACAGCGTCTAATAATACCACATCTCTCTGTGCTGGGAATCTTATATAAGAGTCCCTGCTATAGTGTTGGCCAAAAGTATTGACACCCCTGCTATTCTGTCAGATAATACTCAGTTTCTTCCTGAAACTGATTGCAATCACAAATTCTTTGGTATTATTATCTTCATTTAATTTGTCTTCAATGAAAAAAACAGAAAAAGAATTGTCCTAAAGCCAAATTGGATAAAGTTCCACACCAAACATAAAAAAGGGGTGGACAAAAGTATTGGCACTGTTAGAAAAATCATGTGATGCTTCTCTAATTTGTGTAATTAACAGCACCTGTAACTTACCTATGGCACCTAACAGGTGTTGGCAATAACTAAATCACACTTGCAGCCAGTTGACATGGATTAAAGTTGACTCAACCTCTGTTCTGTGTCCTTGTGTGTACCATATTGAGCATGGAGAAAAGAAAGAAGACCAAAGAACTGTCTGAGGACTTGAGAAACCAAATTGTGAGGAAGCATGAGCAATCTCAAGGCTACAAGTCCATCTCCAAAGACCTGAATGTTCCTGTGTCTACCGTGCGCAGCGTTATCAAGAAGTTTAAAGCCCATGGCACTGTGGCTAACCTCCCTAGATGTGGACGGAACAGAAAAATTGACAAGAGATTTCAACGCAAGATTGTGCGGATGGTGGATAAAGAACCTTGACTAACATCCAAACAAGTTCAAGCTGCCCTGCAGTCCAAGGGTACAACAGTGTCAACCCGTACTATCCGTCGGTGTCTGAACGAAAAGGGACTGTATGGTAGGAGAACCAGGAAGACCCCACTTCTTACCCCGAGACATAAAAAAGCCAGGCTGGAGTTTGCCAAAACTTACCTGAGAAAGCCTAAAACGTTTTGGAAGAATGTTCTCTCTTTTTGGGCAAAGGCATCAACATAGAGTTTACAGAAGAAAAAAAAGAGGCATTCAAAGAAAAGAACACGGTCCCTACTGTCAAACATGGCAGAGGTTCCCTGATGTTTTGCATTATGAAGTCTGATGACTACCAACAAATTTTGCAGCATAATGTAGGGCCCAGTGTGAGAGAGCTGGGTCTCCCTCAGAGGTCATGGGTCTTCCAGCAGGACAATGACCCAAAAAACACTTCAAAAAGCACAGGAAAATGGTTTGAGAGAAAGCACTGGAGACTTCTAAGGTGGCCAGCAATGAGTCCAGACCTGAATCCCATAGAACACCTGTGGAGAGATCTAAAAATTGCAGTTTGGAGAAGGCACCCTTCAAATATCAGGGACCTGGAGCAGTTTGCAAAAGAAGAATGGTCTAAAATTCCAGCAGAGCATTGTAAGAAACTCATTGATGGTTACCGGAAGCGGTTGATTGCAGTTATTTTGGCTAAAGGTTGTGCAACCAAGTATTAGGCTGAGGGTGCCAATACTTTTCCTGAATCTGGTCAGTGTAGACTATAGCACACTCGAAACACACTAGGGTCAACACCATGTTTAATAAGGTTTTAGATCACTAATAGAAGGTTTTATATTATCAATGGAAGTTTTATAAGTGTCATGCTTTCAGAATCAAATTCTGATAGATGTTTTTTTTTCTTTTGTATAGATCAAAGAAGAATACCCGGAGACTGCGGTAATGTATCATCTCTTCTAACGAAATACTTGTATTTGCAGTTCCACTGTGATGGCATATTCTAGAATATGTGTATAGTTGACATACTGTGACTGACAGAACTTGTTCAGTCAACGTGCGTGAACTACATACATATTATATATATATATATGAGCAGAATGTGCAGGCACTGAAAGAGTGCTACTGCGCAGGCGCGGGGATCCCAGTAACATCATCTGATACAGCCGGCTGCCAAGGACAACCAGTACACAGAGCTAGATAGAACTACACGCACAGTATAATGACGCACTTCCGCACACCGCAGGCACATGGAGGATGGCGGAACCCAGTGCACAAACAGATGGTAAACGAGCTATTTACAGTATAAAGAAAGGGAGATGATTAACATTATGAGCAGCTGTGAGGGTTATTACCTGATCAACTAACATATGACAAAAGTAATGAATTTGAAAGATTATTACATTGATATTATCAAAAAAAAAAAATCACTTTGTAGAGCACTGTTTGTGTTATATATAGCAGTATGTATGTAACAAGTATGAGCAACATGATATGTAAAATTCTGTAATTACTATACAATTGTGTAATTGATAGAGTTATGTTGTGGGAGTGTATAAAACCCTATAGCCAGAGGTTGCTGGAGGAAGGGTTGCACTACCCGAAACGTCGCATTGTGTCCATGCTGCAATAAAAGGGAGACTTTGCACAAAAAGGATCCGAGTGCTGCAACTTCATTGAACTCTATGTATAAACAGCCATTATTGGGACGGCTCACAATTTGCGAGCACCATAATAAGAAGGAGTGCTGCTCCTAAATTTTAAATAGATAGCTATATAGATAGATATATGGATAAATACATAGATGATATATAGATAGATAGATAGATAAATCCATAGATGGATACATACATAGATTATATATATATATATATATATATATATATATACATACACACATAGAATGATGGATCGATAGATAGATAGATAGATAGATAGATAGATAGATGCAGAGATATATGGATAGATAGATATGGTTAAATAGATAAATACATACGGTAGATGGATAGATGGATATATAGAGATAAACATATGTATAACTACATGGAAAGATAGATTAGATAGACAGACAGACACAGACAGATAGACGAATAGATTGAGGTAAAGCTAAAGGGATCGTGAAGTAGGAACCCAAAAGGTGACTTTATTAATTATACAGTAACCCTTCCTAACACTTCTGTGAGCTGATGTTGTGTCTGGGATCTATTCACAGGGTGAGCTCTGCTTCATCTCAGCTATGACCCCAATGTATGTCGCTGCCTGGAGAGAAAAGAAGGGGGAGGGAGCTGTCACAGAGATTCCTCACTGGGCAGGCCCAAGAATGAATGTAAATAACAGTCAGGAAGCAGAGAGGAGGCGGCCCCTGGAACAAGCGGAGAGATGAAGGACAGCACAAAGGCAGTTGAGAACTGGGAAGAGAAAGTACCTCCCGGACTCAACAGAGGTATGGAGGCAGAGTTATAAGAGTAATTTTTTCAGAGTCCCTAGGGGACATTACACATAAGAGCCACCTTCACAGAATGCAACCTTATTGCTGCTGAAGGTGGATCTTTTATCTTCATAGGCTCTGGGGGGTGACAGCAGGCCTGGACTGACCATTGGGAGAGGTGGGACTTTTCCCTATGGGCCGGTAGTGCTCGAGTGGGCGGGGCCACAGCACCTGCTCCTCGGGCCGCAGGCCGGCTTTTAAATCACTTTGCAGTCATCACCTGCCGGCATATCAGGGACTGGGGAGCATCCAACACATACAGGCTGCATACAATCCCTCCTAAGGTACTTAGATTTGGTAGATATTTGGAGACGTCATCATCCGGGTGAGAGAGATTTTTAACATTACTCCCATGTACATGATACACATGCCAGAATTGACTACTGGTTGCTGAACTTGTTACTCCTACCTTCAGTGATACAAACTGACACCTTAACCATGTATATATCGGAACATGCACCGGTGATGTTTAGATCCACCCTAATGACGATACACAGAGACAAAAAATGGCAATTCCCATCGTACCTCTACCATTCAGAGGATTTTAGGAAGTTTCTCAAATCCTCCTGGGATGCCTACAAGGGTGACAATAGGGAACACTCTGAAGACGCACATCTATTCTGGGCGACCTCAAAAGCGGTACTGAGGGGAGAGGTCATCTCTTATATCAGTTATAAAAAGATACTAGAAAATCATAAATCATTAAATTCAAAATCATAAATACACCAATCATCCTTGCAGCCAAAGAGGAGGCTGATCCCCTAGCAAACTAAATGGCCATGTTTAACTTAGACTACCGCAAACATAATTTATTTCAAATGGGGAAACAAGCCAGGAAAGGTTCTTGCATCTCTTAAGCGACCATATAGAACAGCCACAAAAATGTGTAAAATTCTCTGCCATAATGGACTCATACTGACAAAGAATGAGGACATAATTGACAAATTGAAATCCTTTTTCAACATGTTATATAGAGCAGAACCAAGAACTTCCTTTAAGAAAATCAAGCACCCATGCTCATCGAAGACCACAGAAGAGCTCTAATGACTCCATTACCCCCACCGAGATCAAACAAATAATAAATACCTTAAAACTATCTAATGCGCCAGATCCAGATGAGTTCATCAACAAAATTATAAAATCTTAGGAGTTTTGATAGACCACAGCTCTGCGAGGTCTATAACATAGCTAGTTCAGGGAGCCTTCTAGATAGGTTATAGTTCTGCCCAAACCAGGCAAAGACCCTATGAAGGTCGAGGTATATAGGCCAATATCACTACTCAATTCAGACTTTAAATTATTCACAAAAATCCTAGCTAACAGAGTCCAACGAATTATCCCAGAACTAATTACACCTTAACAAACAGGTTCATACATGGTAAGTCTTAAGCCCCGTCACACATAACGAGATCCATTAGCGAGATCATCGTAATGTCACAGGTTTTGTGACGTAACAGTGATCTCGCTAACGATCTCGCTAAGTGTGACGGGGGTGTAAGACATGTATGAACCTGTTTGTTGAGGTGTAGTTAATTCTGGGATAATTCTTTGGACTCTGGTTAGCTAGGATTTTGGTGAATAATTTAAAGTCTGAATTGAGTAGTGATATTGCCTACATACCTCGACCTGCATAGGGTCCTTGCCTGGTTTGGGCAGAACTATAATGTCAGCTTAGCAGGCCCCTGCTGTGAGATCGCTGATCGTTACAAAGTGCACTGGGTAAAATGGAGGAAACCAGGACGTCCATCTAAAGCTGATTTAGTAGCCGAGTTGAATCATGAGTGTAGCATGGAGGATATTATTAGCCAAAGCTCTCCGGAAATGAACAGCGTTGATAGGCATTGCCGTCTTTGGTCATCCTGGATCCTCTTTAGGGAGTCTGAGACATTAAGGCGTTGGTTGTCTTGAATTTACAATAGAAGGCGGGGTGGGGGTCCTGGCCAGCCACGCGCGGGGACTGGTCTGGAGGGGCTCTCCCCTCTGGTCTGGGTGTTCTCTTTCAATCAGGTCCATAGACCACTGTCTCCAACTAAACATAAACCAAGGTAGCACTTTCCTAACCTCACGTATCTTCAAGCTCTTGCAACAACATTGGGTTTGGTTCTTCATTGATCGACAAATCAAAAGGTCAAGCGAGGATATACTCAATATAGTCCGACTAACCTATCCCTTCTATGGGATCTCCTAAATTTTCTCTTCTGCTCTTCTTTTAACTTTCTTTCCTCTTTCCTCGTCTTTCTCTATGCAATTAAAGTGTTATACTTTATTAAAGGACTTAAGTTTTGGAGCGAGTTGGGTCGGGGTAGAAATATAGGTCTGAGCTTAAGACCTTAATCTTTTATATTTTACATTTTATATTTTTTTGTTCCTTTCTCCCCTTCCCCTTATAGGCAAACGCTCCGTGCCTTTATTGTGGTATATTAAAATTTGTGAATATTGATTTCATGACTAGACTTTGAATACCTATTCTTTTTGGACCTTTTAGGTCATATAGAACAATGAAAAGTTTGGCACAATATGCTTAAATTTGTACTGTGTGTTAAGTTTGTAACTCACTTAAATTTTTGAATAAAATCTGATTCAACCAAAGTGCTCTGGGTCAATTTTAGGTCATTGGTCTCCCGCTAGTCAGCACGCATCGCTGCGTGTGACAGCGAGAGACCAACGATCATAAATCTCACAGGCTGGTAACCATGGTAAACACCGGGGTATCTAGGCAGCGTGCGCTGCCTAGATACCTGGTGTTTATCATGGTTAACAGCACTAAGCAGGGAGGATGCTGGTAACTATGATAAGCAGCAGGTATCTAGGCAGCGCGTGCTGCCTACATACCTGCTGTTTATCATAGTTACCAGTGTCCTCTCGCTTCCAGCAATGTGGAAGTGGCTCCCTGGTCACTAGAGAGATCTGCCTGTTTGACAGCTCCCCAGCGACCGGGTAACGACGCACCAACGATTCCTACAGGATCGTTATCGTGATCGCTGGTGCATAGTTGTGTGTGACAGGAGCTTTACACATAATATCAGGATGGCTACTGGTGCCATATCTTTCAGTAAGGCCCATAGACGTATGAAGACTATTGTGGTCAGCCTGGATTGCTGATAAGGCATTCGATAGGGTAGCCTAGGAGTATCTGAATGACGCCCTAACATTTAGAAATTTTGGCCCCTGGTTCTGTGATGTCATCAAATCAATCTACAGAGGCCCGGTGTGTAGGCTGTTCATAAATGGCATTCTGCATGCACGCCACAAACAGAGTCTCCTGAGGCATGCAAAAGCACATTTGGACAAGCCAGTTTCATTTTGGAAGAAGGTCCTGTGGACTGATGAAACAAAGATTGAGTTGTTTGGTCATACAACAAGGCGTTATATGCAAGGCGCCACAAAAACACAGCATTCCAAGAAAAACACTTGCTACCCAGTGTCAAATTTGGGGGAAGGTCCATCATGCTTTGGGGCTGTGTGGCCAATGACGGCACCAGGAATCTTGTTAAAGTTGAGGGTCGCATGGATTCCACTCAGTATCAGCAGATTCTTGAGAATAATGTTCAAGAATCAGTGTCAAAGTTGAAGTTACGCCGGGGATGGATGTTTTAACAAGACAATGATCCAAAACACCGCTCCAAATCTACTCATGCATTCATGCAGAGGAACAATTACAATGTTCTGGAATTGCCATCCCAGTCCCCAGACCTGAATATCATTGAACATCTGTGGGATGTTTTGAAGCGGGCTGTCCATGCTCAGCAACCATCAAACTTAACTGAACTGGAATTGTTTTGTAAAGAGGAATGGTCAAAAATACCTTCATCCAGGATCCAGGAACTCATTAACAGCTACAGTAAGCGACTAGAGGCTGTTATTTTTGCAAAAGGTGGATCTACTAAATATTAAAGGGATCCTGTCACCCCCAAAACACCTCTAAACCTATTAAAAGCTGTCCCTAGAGCATATTAACACTTTCCCTACACTCCTTTTACCTCCTAAATGCACATAGTCAAAGTGAATAAAAACGTTATTATAGTACCTCATTACTGATGTTAATGAGTGACTATGGTATTCATAATCACTCATGCAGGCTGCCCCTCTTCTTCATATCACGCCTGAATAGGCGTGATCTACAGCACAGATTCAAATTGCCGCCTCCCTGCGCGCCTCCTCTCTCTCCCATTGCGTCCGGGCCTCAGTGTGGGGCTGTATGACGCGATCCGCGTCATTCCCGGCGCCGGGTGACGTATTTACACCGGCGCCGCGCTGTCAGCTTCAAAATGCGCACCACAGCCGACGCACGTTTCAAAGTTGATGTTTTTCCTCAGGGCGTGCATGTATTCAATGACCATTTAGGCCTGTAGGAGCATTCCTTTTGATTTCAGAGAGGGATTAAGATAAAAACAAGTGTGATAGTGCATTGAATGCATGCACGCCCTGAGGAAAAACATCAACTTTGAAACGTGCGTCGGCTGTGGGGTCGTGGCGAGAGCACTGTGGCAGCGAGGGTCCAAGGAGTGATTGTCTGTGAGAACTATCTTGGCACCAGGTATTTTGAATACTTTAATATCTAACGGATGATCATTCAATGACTATTTAGGCCTGTAGGAGCATTCCTTTTGATTTAAGAGAGGGATTAAGATAAAAACAAGTGTGATAGTGCTCCATTCTGTTCCCTTGTTAGTGTATGCTGCTACTTGTGTATTCTATATAGCCCACCCTATAATTTTGTGCATGATAGGGACTGCGTTCCCGATTAAGACATGTTATGTACGGTAAATAATTTTAATATGAAACAATTTTAATAATAAAGTGATTTTTTTTGCCATAAATTTTGGATGTGCTGATTCACAAAAAAATATTGACACAGTTTCTGTGGCGGTATTTGGTAAGGTAAAACGTATATAGGTGAAGCACTTATTGTTAAGGGGACCCTTTTATGTGGACATTCAGTTCATGTACTAAGTCTCCCCTGGTCGGGCGTTCAGGCCTCAGCCAGAGTCTAGAGATAAGAAGTCTCGCGGCTGTGAGAAAGTGACGGAGGAGAGATTTTTTATATTTGGCTATGGACATTCCCGAGCACGACAGTAGAGCTATCTGTGCATCAATTTTCATTTGTGTGCGGGTTGTCCTGCTATACAGATCCTCCACGTCTCCCCAGAAGGGGCGTAAGCATTCACACCCCCACCAGATATGGAGATATGTGCCTCTCTGGCCACACTGCCTCCAGCAATCAGCCAGTCTGGAAGGAAATATCCTATTAATCTCCGCCGGGCATCTGTACCACCGCGCCGCCACCCTATAGTTATGATCTTGAAAGTCAACAGACATGGAGGATTTGTGGATAAAGAGGAAAATTTTCTCCCATTCCAATGCGGTGAAAGTTCTACTGAGATCATGCTCCCATCTATTGGTGAAGGTGGGTAAAGAATCCGCGGGGCCACCCACTAAGTCTTGGAACAGCTTATATAGGGTAGATACAGCATGATCCAAGGGACAGCCGTCCGTGCACCATTTTTCATATTGGGTCAGTGGGCGAAAGACAGTCAACCTGGGCAGTGACTGGATGTAATGTTTCAGTCTGGCCTGGTGAAACCATGCGTCTGGAGGCGGGGCCGAGCCAGGAAACAAAGACCCGACATCTTTAACCGTGTCGTCATTGATGAAGCTAATTAAGGTGGGGTGGGAAGATCTGGTTAAGTGTAGGAACCTCTGCTCGCCCTGACTCACCCGGAATTGAGGATTCCCGAAAATTGGGGTCAGGGGTCCGGGGATCGTCGTCAGCTTATATCGTTGTATAAATAATTTCAGTTGTTTAGTGATGAAGCCAACAGAGGTCCCAGGTAACAACCCCCAAGTCCAGATTTCCGACAGCGGGTGAGAAGAAGACATATGTTTCTCGCTATGAGTCCATCTTTTGGGTCTCTCCATTTGGAACAAGTCCAAGATGCATTTGCCCAAGGAGGCAAGATGGTATAGCTGAAAATCCGGGAGACCAACCCCACCTCTATCGACTCTACGGGTCAGGAGGCGATACGCCAGCCTAGCTCGTCCATGGGACCAAATGAATTTGGTGATCATGGTCTTCAGCCTAGAGAAGAAAGAGGTGGGAAGAAGGTACGGAATGGTCTGAAAATAATATAACAATCTAGGGAGAAGGTCCATCCGGACTGCATTAACCCGCCTCATCCATGACAACGAGAGTTTATGCCACTTACCAAGATCCGCCTCTGTTTGTTTTAACAGAGACTGACAATTCAGGGAGAACAGGGCAGCCGGGTCGCGTGACAGGTGAATGCCGAGGTATTTGACGGCGTCCCGCTTCCACGTGAACCCATAATCAGATTTTAACAGATGAACCACCACCTCCAGGAGGGATATGTTCAGCATGTCTGATTTTGACATATTGATTTTAAAATTGCTTAACTGCCCATACCTCCTAATTTCATCCAAACAGTTCGGGAGGCTGATCAGTGGGTTGGACAAATATAGAAGCAGGTCGTCCGCAAACAAGGCTAACTTATGTCCCCCCCCCCCATCCGTTGGGACTCCACATATGGAGGTATTGCCCCTAAGAGAAGAGGCCAGGGACTCCATACACAGGACATATACCAGAGGGGAGAGCGGGCAGCCCTGTCGTGTGCCGTTTGAGATGTTGAACGGCGCAGAGAGGGAACCGTTGATGCTAATACGAGCCGTGGGGCCCAAGTACAGCGCCTCTATAGACTGCAAATCGGTGCCCGATAGTCCCAAATGACGCAGGGTCTCGAACAAGAACATCCAGTGCATCCTGTCGAACGCTTTTTCTGCGTCTAAGGACAGGATGCATACTGGGACTCCCCTCCTTCTGGCCTCGTCGATAAGCGAGACCGAGAGTATCGTGTTGTCCCTGGCCTCCCGACCCGGGACAAACCCAACCTGGTCCATGTCGATGACCTCCGGCAAACCCTCCTCAACCTGTTGGCTATGATCTTTGCATAAACCTTGATGTCTAAGTTAATCAATGAGATGGGACAATAATTGCTACAGACCGAGGGATCCTTCCCAGATTTGGGCAACATCACTATATGTGCCATGAGAGCCTGACCCGGAAAAGCCGAGCCAGCGGCAACAGAATTGCAGACCTCGAGGAACAAAGGTCCCAAGCTATCGGAGAATGTCTTAAAAAAGGCAGCGGTGTATCCGTCCGGACCCGGGGCCTTTCCGGCCTTTAAACCGGTAAAGCCTTCTGCAATTTCCTCCAATGTGAAGGCCTGCGACATGGCTTCAATAGTGGACTGTGGAAGAGGCGGGACCCCGCTGCGTCTCAAGTAATCCTGTATTTTCTGCCTCAACTGGGACCGCTCCAGATCCCGGAAATGGCCCCTTAGGTTGTAAAGAGATGTATAGTAATCCCGAAAGACTTTCAAGATGTCGCTTGTTTTGTGACACTTGGTGTCATCGGGTTTCTGGATGTATGATATGGTGTTGTGAGCTGTTCTAGGGTGGAGTGACCTTGCGAGCATTTTACCGCTTTTATTCCCTAAATGATAAAACCGTGCACGCATTCTATCTCTAAAGCTACGATCCTTCTGATCCGATATCTTAAGTAGTTTGTGTCGCTTCTCAGAAAGCTGAGCAAATATAAGAGAGGAAGGATCGCGCTTGTGAGCGTCCTCTAGTCTGGATATTTCCTGAATGAGTGCCATCATCTCTTGTGTCCTAATCTTTTTCAAACGGGTCCCGTGTGAGATGAATACGCCTCGTAGCACGCTTTTAAGCGCCTCCCAACGTATTGGAGGTGCAGTCTGGTCGCCCCGATGGTCAGAGACGAAGTCAGCAATGGCTGCTGTTATAGCAGCTCGGCAAGTCGGGTCATGTAGCAGATTATCATTCAATCTCCAAGTGAACTCCCTCGGCCCCCCTCCGACAGGCATAGAGAAATATAGATGGGAGCCCGCCAAACGTCCACCAGGGCCAACCCCTCCCAGTACTTGGCAAGGCGGCGGACAGATGACACAGATTGGGATGACTTACCAGCGGAGACGTCAACAGAAGGGTCTGGTGGGTAGTTCAAGTCCCCTCCCAGGACGACGGGGCAAGACCCCGTGAACTCTTCCAACCTCACTCTGATGCTTGCCTCAAAACGGTGAGGGGACCTGTTGGGGGAAGTACACGTTAGCCAGAACCAAAGTATGAGAAGCCCAAGACACCTGGAGGAAGAGATATCTACCCATCGGATCCACCAACTGTTTAAGGACAGTAGGGTGGAACGTCTTATGGAAGGCTATACAAACCCCCTTAGATTTCGCCAGGGGGTTTGAACTGTGGAACCAAGTCGTGTAGTAACCAGAGACACATTGAGGTATAGCGTCAGTTCTGAAATATGTCTCTTGAAACATCAGGACACAGACCCTGCTTTTGTGAGCGAAGTATTAAATTTGGCGACGTTTTTCGGGTACGTTTAGACCGTTAACGTTATAGGAGCAACAGGACCAGTCATCCATGGTATAAAAAAGGTAGGTTAGAGCAGTTATATATGATATCGCCTGCACCTGACCGTGGGGAGGGGAGGGGGGGGAGGGAAAGAAGAGAGTAAAGCATAGAAAAAAGAAAGTAAGAAATAAGAATGCATTGAAAAATCCAATGCAAAAAAATTTCAATAAGAAATAGCAAGCCAAAGGCATAACTACAGACTGGACGAGTAAGTCCTCGTGTCTGTTTCTCTATTCAGGGGATGCGAAAGCCAACAGGGCTGCCGCTCCAACTCCTACAGGCGCCACGGGGCTCTTATAGATATTGTAGACCCCGGAAGCTGGTATATGTGCAACCTAGGGTAAGGAGACATTGGGGGGGGGGGGAGGAAAGGCCAGGGGGAAGGGGAAAGGAAGGGCTTGGAGAGGAAAGCATATGGAGAAGAGGAAAGAGAGGGGGACGGGAAGGGGGGAGGGATAGGGGGAAGGGAAAGTTGCATTGTTAATGGCCATTCAGAAAAATTGCCGAGGGCCGGCCAGGTAACATTTTATATTCTAGTGTGACCAAGGGATGCAGCGTAATAAGGACAACAACAGCTGCAAAACAAAACAAAGGACCCATAGCAATAGTGAATAATGCGTCCTCGTAGTCCAGATTTTCAGGAGCATCGTTCATGCAGTCCCACTCAGGAGGGACTGACGAGTCCGACCCCTGAAGGCATCCGGGAGGGTTAAGGACAAATGAAAAAATGGAAAAAAAAAGAAAAAAAAGGGTGGGGATAACAGAAAAGAAAGAATTTTATAAAGTGGCCGTCACACTCATCCATATCGTGAGCGATATTGTTAGCGATCACGTGCACGTGCGATTGCTAACAATATCGTTCACATCGTTGGTGAGCTGTCACACAGACAGACTCACCAGCGATGTGGAGCCGCGATATCGCTGGTAACTATGGTACACATCGGGCTACTAGGCGCCGCGCAGCGCTTAGTAACCCGACGTGTACCATTGTTAACATCTCCCAGCATAGGCTCTGCCGCTGGGAGATCGTTCATCGTGGTGTCATACACCCCGATGAAGCTGTTTGTTAAATCGTTCATCGCTAGATATGAGCTCCTGCTCTCATATCTGCGATGTCACGATCAAGTGATTTTACATTGTAAAATCACCTGATTACATGCAACGATGCCCAAACGATATCGCTTAAGCGATCAAAAAGGAGATCGCTTAAACGATATCGGGCTTAAAATGGTAGCGTGTGACGGCCGCTTAAAATATATATCAACTCCCAACTTCCTCTAATGTCCTACATGGGAAACATGGAGTCGACCTCAGGTAGCCGACTTGCGGACTAGCTTTCAAGTGTCCCGAGGGGACCCCTGTTCAGGTGGGGGACCTGCGAGAGGCACCCCTGCGGCCGACCTCCCTCCATCTCGGAAGAGGAGGTGGAAGGCCTGAGACAGCAGGCCAGTCGGGGAGGTCAACATCGGGCAGCCGGAATGCACGTAGGAAGCCCGGCAGGTCTCCTTTCTTGCGGAAGGTGGCAGACTGGCCGTCTTTAGTGGCAATAAGTTGGAAGGGGAAGCCCCATCGATAAGTGATATTGTTTTCCTTAAGCGCCGACAGCAGGGGTCTTAGACCTCTCCTCTGCTGGAGCGTGCGGCGTGCCAGGTCGGGGTACAGGGAGATGTTGGCGTTCATGAATGGGATATGACCCTGCGCAGCATGCATTATGGCTTCTTTTATGGTGAAAAAGTGCACCCGACAGATAACGTCCCGGACCCTGGACTCGTCCGCGGATCTCGGAGCCAGTGCCCTGTGCACCCTGTCCATCTCTATAGCGGGCCCCTCAGGTTCTCCTAGCACTTGGTTGAAGAGCTGCTGCACCACACGTCTCAGCTCGCCGGAGGGAACAGACTCAGGAAGACCTTGGATACGGATGTTGTTCCTCCGATTGCGGTTTTCTGAGTCCTCCATGCCTGAAAGCAGCTCCTCTATCAGATTGGAGTGGGACTCTATTAGAGCTCTATGGGCCTGCAGCTCGTCTAACATCACCTCCTGAGCCTGGTCCACCTCCTCCACTCGAGCAGTAAACTCTCCTTTCAGGGCCTGGATCTCTTGTCTATATGTGCCCTCCAGGCGTGTGGCCAGCCTATCTAAGTCCCCCTTGGTGGGAAGATGTTTAATTAAGTCACTTAGCTCTGACATCGGGCGGACATCATGTGAAGTGGGGTGGTGGGCTTCCACCTCCTCTCCTCCCTGCAGTACTGCGTAGCGGTTGCTTCTCTCCCTCTTCTCCTTAGCTGCAGCTCCCACGCTGTGAGGGGCCGCCGCCATCTTAGGTGCTGCGGCTGCTGAGCATGGCAAGGTGGAGGAGCGGAGATATCGGTCCAAACTGGTCTCCGGTCCTTGTGCTGCGGGTCCCCCGTGTCCCGGAGTTCTCCTGGTCCTGCCCATATAAATGAAGGCTCCGAGGATGGCGGGAACGGAAGCCTCCTATGTGCCTGTGGAGCGGAGCGGCGGGAAACACGTCCTAGCCCTCCATCAGCAAGTCACGCCCCCCGTCTTATTCTTTTTTATTACGACTGTGCAAATTTGAAAATGTTACTGCTCACCTTGTCAGGTTGTGAGACCCACAACTGGTGTGTATGCGTATTGCAGTTGCTGCTGGACCCACACTCCACGTGATCACTGTAGCCGGAGAAATATATCCAAATGGACGGTGCTGTTTGGTCCATGCACACTGCATACAATGACACAAAACTCCAGGGGATAAAAGATGATCTTTATTCTCAATGCGTTTCTGAGTGATTCCGTTCTCCTTCATCAAGAGAGCACCTATGTACAACATAGAACATAGGTGCTCTCCTAATGAAGGAGCGGTGAATCGCTCAAAAACGCATTGAGAATAAAGGCACCATCCTCTTTTATCCACTGGAGTTATTTTATATTGTATGCAGTGTGCGCGGACCAAACTGCACCATCCGTTTGGATTTAGAACAGAGGTCAAGTCCACAAATAGCTCTTAAAAGATGTGGGTTGGCTTAGCTAGCTTATGTTCCCATGCTGCCAGGCCACAGTGATGTGGGGCATGTGTCCCAGGTGGTATAAGTCTGTGGACCCACTGGGCCACAGGGAGGACCCGGGCCTGCCCAGACTAGGGAAGGGCAGCGACCGGGATCTGTGGCAACTGAGCATGTCGGCCAGGTGGTAACATGTAGGATAATGCACACTTGAGGTATAAAGAAACACAAAGTTTACTTAGACAACAAGGGACAGTACAAAGTGACGGGACGTAAAGCCAGGCTCCCGATTCTGGACATCAGGCAAGGGAAATATCTTAGGTAGACAAACATCAGGCGATGGTAAGGCAGGAGGTCATTACGGGTTGATTCAGTCCAGGGTCATCTGGCATGGGCATATCAGGAGTACCTCTCTCTCAGGCATAATACTGGCACAACAGGAGAACATCAGACACCGACCTCGGATGGACATCATCACAGGATGGAGCCCAGGGAATGGGCCAGACATCGTAACACTGGCAGAATACGGATAGCACAGGTCCAGGAACACCACATGGAAGCATAGGACATCGCCTGGTGAGATCCAGGAACCTCAGGCAGAGCCGTCACAGAAACACAAGGATGGATACTCCCCAGAAAAACGTAGGAGGAGCCCATCCAGAAACACAAGCGGGACCAACTCTGAGAACACGGACTGGACCAACAGGACCACAGACTTCACATCTGGACACAGGCAGGACATCAAGACTTGGAACATCAGACAACTCCTGGCAGGAAACATCGGGGCACCAGCCATCAAGGACACCAGGCAGGACATCAAGGACAACAGGCAGGACATCAAGGACACCAGGCTCCAGATATCAGACAACCTGAAATGGAACTCAAGTGGTCTGGTGCAAACACCACAGGATCCAAGGACACTGGCAGGCACATCAGTCATCTCGGACACCGGCAGGCACTTCGGTCATCTCGGACACCGGCAGGCACTTCGGTCATCTTGGACACCGGCAGTCAGCGGTCATCAGAGACACAGGCAGGACATCAGGGACACAGGCAGGACAGCTGTATTCCGGACATCAGACACGGCTCCAGGGAGGGAATGTAAGGACACAAGCATATTCAAGGGCAAGGACTTTGGTACCAACACATAGGCAAGATGGGTCTAGGACAAAGACAGGCACACGTCAGCTATCAAGAACTGGTTGCAGGCAGGACAGGAGCTGAAGACACAGGGAGACCAAGAGCAGCCAGCTGGACCAATCATACATGGTTATGTTCTGGAACCTAATGAGAAGCTCTGGCGATGCCCAACAAGAAAGAGTAACTTTAAATAAGAGCTGACCCTCAGCTATAGGTTGGGGACAGCAATTCAAGTGCACACACTCCACCTAATAAAAGCAGGGAAGGTGTGGCCGCGTGTACCCTAAGCACAGACACAGGAGAGCATTGTCAGCACAGGAACTGAGGCCCAGGGCACCTGGCAGTGGCTGCAAGCCTAGACACAGGTGAAAAGTCATGCACCAGCTGCAGGGGACCTCACAACCCGTAGATAGCTTCCAGAGCAGCAGCCAGAGTCTACACACGTAAATGGTCGAGCAGCGGAGCAATGACTCTACAACACGCGTATGGTTATGCAGCAGAGCAGGGAACTGAGCAAAATCCATACAGGTAACATACTACAGTATCCCAGCTAGTTAGGGGGTGAAGGAGCATTGGGTAAGCGCACAGAAATGCACAGTAACGCTGGGGAACCAAGGTACAAACACACCGGAGTTACAATAGCGTTTGACTGCATTACTACACTTGAGCAAATGAAGAGATGCCTGATGAGGTCAGAAATAACCTGACTCTATGGCATACAATTCAGACATGGAGGAAATGCAGAAAGATTTGTAGACTAAAAATGCTAGATCATCCCCATTCCAACTATTCCTGGGTAATCCGGATTTCCCGGGAGGAACCCAGCCCTTCTTATATAGAACACTTGCTATTCAGGGCACTTTAGTAATAGACATTGTGAGGAAGCGCTCGCCTTGGGGCTCGCTTGGCAATGGACAATGATACCAAAACCACTGCTTTTATCTGTAAACAGAAGATAGCAGTTTATTACACTCATAAGCTGCTCATATCACATATAACACGGAGTACACTGACATATGAAAAATTCTCGACATGACATTACATCTCACATAGCAGTACACAATATTGCACATATACCTATTTAAAAAGGCTTATATACCCAGGAGAACTGATTGCAGCTCCATCGAACATCAGGAGCCCCAATCATTATTATTCTTATTTATTGAGCACCATTCATTTCATGGTGCTGTACATTAGAAAGGGTTACATACAGACAAGTTAAAAATACAATGAACAAAAATGACAGACTCATACAGAGGGGAGAGAGGACCCTGCCCTTGCGGCTTACATTCTACACAATCTTGGCTCCCTGTGGGGGTTATGGCCACCTAGCCTTATTTTACACATAATACATAACATTTTATCACACGGTTATCAACAGGCCTTGTGGGTCCCAAAAGGCAGCTATGCCCACCCAACACTATTTACATATGAAATAACCCGGAACCCCTATACAAGACATTTATAGTCTCAGTGCATGGTACATGTCCCCACCTTATGGAACACCAGAGACACACACCCCCACCAGGATCCGGGTACAGCCCTGTTCACGCAGGTCTCATTCAGGCTGCTATACTGCAGACAGTCTCCACACATCCACACGAGGTCAACGGGACTAAAGTATGACCTAACAGTCAGTCCCAATGGTGGCTATGACCGCCTAGCCCTTGAGCCGTACTCTGTCTCTCCCATGCTATATAGCATCCATACGGGTTCCGACCTGACTGCGCTCCTACACACACCGCATGCGGTCCATCATACTAGATCCATGGGACCACATACATACTCATACTGGCACACAGTCCATCCTAACACATCCATGGACTGCTGCCCTTCTGGCTCCAGAACAGGGATTGGCAAACCTGAGTTATCGGGTAGAACCAGGCGTCCCCAAGGTCTCCTCCAGCACGTGTTTCAGGACACCAGACGCCTCCAAACCAGGCAGGTATCCAGGACCACAGCTACCACTCCCCACGTCTGAGCAAGCACCCACCAGGTTCGGCCAAGGTTCCCCAACTCTAGGGGCCTTCTTAACACCTGCGTCTGGCCACAGGCTCACACACACACATCCGTCAGAGGGACAGGTGCCTCCCGCATGTAGATGGCAGGCTTCCCCCAATGTACCAACGGGTTCGGGAATCCTCTGACTTTCATATCCTCACTGGCTGGATGTGACTCACTGACTGAGCATCAGGCAGCTTCTTATCCTGTTATAACAACCAGTCCCTTTTTTTAAAAAAATAGCTTTCCTATTAAACCAATTCACAACCAGATCAGGTACTTATCCCTAATCACAGGAAAGATTCTTACTACAGATAATTTAATTTAATTATCCTTTATTAAATCGCCATAAAAATATATATTAAAAATAATTAAAAAACAGAGCATTCTCTCCGGAGAGACACATCAGAAACTGACCAATTAATTTACAGCATCATAGTTTAAACATCCATTGTCCTACTATGTATGGTAACAAGATAAAATCTATTTACCAACATACATCACAGTATAACACAGGGAAATGGCAGCTGATCAACAAATGATCCAAGTCACCTAACATGGCACATTTAATTATACTGTTTCAGTGACCATAAACATCATCATCCACTAACCATGTAATGACTACCCATCCTAATGTACATCTATTATATAAGCTCCCTGCAGACAAGGTTCATACCTGGCTGTGTGTAACGTCAGCGTCTGTGATAAGCTTCTTATCCGGCTGCCTCACCTGCAATGTAGTGTTTTCAATCAGCATTCACTCTCAGCCACAGACCTGGCTGATGTTAACCCTTTGTACCCTGGTCAGGTGGACAATTAACACAATCTCAGACCTGGGTGCCATTAATCCACTGTGCACCAGTCAGGTCTAACAGCAATCACACAGCGTAAAACAGGCTCATGTGAACAAGCTCTTGTGCTGTATGCCGGCCATGAGCTAACATGCCTGGCCCATACCACACAAAGCCCATATGGGGCACCATGCCGGCTGTGCCTCACAACATGTTAGATCTCAGATTCTCCTCACTCTCCTTTTCCACAGTGGCACAACGCTTCCAGATATTTGCAAATAGACCATTTCTCTTTCTTCAGGCACGGAGCTTGGTACAAAAGTATCTGACTGGAGGACGGGAGAGGGCTGGAGAACATAACACGGATGGCTTTCTTAGGAATACGAGATTGCAGGGGACATCCACTATCAACATTTACTCAATACTGTGCAAAAGAAGGTCATGGGAAGGGGGTAATTCAGGGCCTGCAAGATGGTCAAAACATATGCTGGGTCTTGAAACTAACAACTTTGTAGGGGCCGCAACATCCCAAAGAAAATACATCTCATACAACAGCTATACTAACATTGCTTTGCTAATCCTCCATAGGGCATACATAACTCTATATATACAATCTAAAATTTCCCCTTCGGTGTCCTACACATGCTCCAAATGCGAGACACGGAACACTGACCTATACCATCATCTGTGGGAGTGGACAAAGATTCATAAACCATGGAATGGTGTGTACGCTGAGTTGCAGAGGATGTGCAGGATCAAATTCCCACTCACACCACAAAGTGTGATATTCAATATTTTGGAGGATGGCCAACGAACACTTCCTAAACACATCAGAGTCATATTAATAATTTGGGCCCCGGCCACAAGTAAAAGGTATCCTGCACCAATAGTTAAGCCCACACATACCACCGCAATCTCTCACACATACTAAGATTATGTTTATTTTCAAAATGGAGTGGCTAGATGTGCTAACAAATAAAGAAAAATTAGAGGGGAAGTTCTTAAACACATGGTCCTTATTTATACCTTTTCTTCCTACAGAAACAAAAGACAAATTAAGAGCCCAGTTTGAAAATACACAGTAGTATCTTTTACAAATGATCAGTGGACACACACCAATGCCATAAACGTTTATTCACATAGCTGCACGCAGAATGGGGAGGGCTGGAGTTAAAGAGGGTGTGTTGATATTGTTTTTTTTTTTAAACATTTTATTAATTTTCAAAACATACAGTAATGAGAAACAACAATTCCCAACATTGGGATTCCATACCTTACAATGACATAACATCATATGGAATTTTCATAACCATATCATTGCAAAATATTTATATATTTATATATAACTGTATCCTTCATTAAATCCTTTCCCCCCTCCCCGAACCCCTCAGATTCTAATCTCTGCAGTTTGTGTTGTCATTATGGTATTGGGGTATTACCCCCATTCCTCTTAAGGAGATACCATTGGGTGTTTTTGAATTGTCCTCTAAGCTGACCTCTAAGTTCTTCATCAAGCATCGGGAGGAACACCGACCAAGTACTCAAGAATCTCCCCGCCATTTTCTCTTTATTTGTCAATGCATGCATCCAGTCCATACGAAAAAGGAACATTAACTTAGACTGTATCAGGACCTTGATCGGTGGTTCTGGGCTCAGCCATTGTTGCACGATGCTCTTTCTGACTGCTGATGCCCACATTATTAACATTGATTTTACATTTCTTGGGAATGAATCTGAATTCTCATCTAATATGTTAAAGATCGCCCACTGCGGTGTCAGTGGAAATTGCATCCCACACTTCCTCTGAATCTCATCATGCATTGTTTTCCAAAGTCTATTATTTTCCTACATCCCCACAAATGATGTAGTATACCTGTGTTCTCTGTGTTGCATTTTGCACAACTAAATTTTTCTAAGGGTGACATTTTCGATTTAATGAGTGGCCTAATGTAGGCTCTATTTAGGATCAACATAGCCATGTCCGTGTAACTGCTAGACCCAATAATCTGTCTTTGCTTGTTCGTGGCATACATAATATCATTGACTGTGATGTCTCCCAACTCGATTACCCATTTTGCTGGGCCCGTAGTGTCTCCCTCCCACGACCACTCCCGTCTCAATATTGTATAGATACCGCTGGTTGATATAGGTTGTATTTTACCATTTCTGAGAGAGTTGTTCAATTTGTTTCCCCGTCCTCCCGTCTGACTGTCTGGTTTACCTTTTTGAGCCAAACTTCTTGCATGCAAAAACAGGCATGGTTTATTCACAAAAATAGGGAACCTTTGTTTTGCGGTGTCATAAGTAATTATAGAGAATTTATTATCCATCAAATCTACCGCCATCATACAACCTTGTTCTGCTAGATCTACATACGTCTGTGGTGACTTTCCTCCCAAAAAGTCTGGATTATCCAGAAATGGCATGAATGGCGACACCCCAGCACTCGCACTGCACATTTTTCTAGATTTCCTCCATGCTTTTATTGTTTGCCATATAGTGGGGAGTCGGTCAATGTTGGCAGGAAGCTTATCATTATTTAAATGCATCAAAGCAGTCAACAAAGCAAACGGACTGAGGGCTTGGTCTAATTCCACATTGGTATAGTGGGACGTACCTTTCATCCAATCAATAGTGTATCTTAAGTTTGCTGCCAAATTGTACCGTCCTATATCTGGGAAGTTTATTCCCCCTTCCTCTCTCCGAGCCTGCAATTTCATCAGCCCGATTCTTGATCTCTTCCCAGTACCCCAAATAAACATTCTAAAAGCTTTGTTTAGTGTGTGTATGTCTGCTTTACAGAGTAGTAGGGGCAATGTTTAAAAGATGTACCTTAATTTAGGGAAAATTATCATTTTTATTAAAGAGGACCTGTCACCAAACCAGGCATGGAGATCTAATTACACCGCAGTGGGCGGGGCTAAACGGCAAGTTCTGAAAGAAAAAAAAAAAAAACTGTTTAATGCTGCAGAAGAGGGAGACAATGATTGGCAGCGGTGGGCAGATTACACATGCAGGGGGCGTGAATCTGCCCTTCGGCTCCAGCCACAAGCCACCTCCTTTCCGGCTGCAAGATGTAAGTTTTCTAAGTGTATTATCTCGGGGTACGGCGCTGCTCAAGTGCTGGGGGACCCCTTGCATGGATGCAGCAGACATGCTGCATCCAGTGCAGTAATTAGATCACCAAGCCTCGTTTGGTGACGGGTCCTCTGTAAGTGGCAACGTCTTGAAAATTACAGCGAGAAGTGTTTCCATGATGTCAATAATTGGAGTACTGAAGTTATAAGGGGCTTAATGTTTAATTTGTATACAGGATCTAAGTCTGCCGGCATAAGAACCCCCAAATACTTTATAGATGAGTTGCACCATTTGAAAGGAATGGATTGAGTCTGTTTCTCCCTTCTCCGAGAGCGCCAAAGCTTCTGATTTCTTGTAGTTTATTTTAAAACCAGAACATCCACTGTAATTCTCTATGATTTTCATTATTATGGGTATCTCTCTCTCAGGATTCGAGATGGACAACAGGACATCGTCTGCAAAGGCTGCTATTTTGTAAGCCACCCTCCCATCTCTATGCCTTTATAGTCTACAAAATTTTGTAAAGTTCTAACCAGCGGATCTAGAGCTAGATCGAACAGGAGAGGCGACAGTGGACACCCGTCTTGTACCTCTTTGAATCCTAAATGGTGACGTAAAAGTACTGTTTATGACCAGCCTGGACACCGGTTCATGATATATACTTTTAATAGCACTACAGAACCATGGTCCAAACTCTCTCAGGGTCAGGATCTCTAACAAGTAGTCCCATGACACCCTGTCAAATGCTTTATCAGCGTCCAGGCTGGCCACAATCGCCCACCCCCATCCTCTCATGTGAAATGACTCCCAATGCTGTACTTATATTATAAGTTATAGATTTTCTGTGAACGAATCAAATTTGTTGGGATGAAATTATTGAGGGAAGTATCTGTTGAACTCTATTTGCCTCTATTTGTGAGTATTTTAAAATCTGAGTTCAGTAGGGAGATCGGTCTATATCCCTCCACCTTTAAGGGGTCTTTGCCTGGTTTCGGAAGTACTATAATCTGTGAATCCATTTGGAGCACGCCCTCCCTCTATCATTTGATTAAAAATGTCGCATAGGTGAGAACTAACCAGTCCCCCCATGAGTCTGTAGTACTTGTTACTATACCCATCTGGGCCGGGGGCCTTCGAGATCTTTAATGTACTGATGGTCTGAGTTACCTCCGCAACCGTCACCCGAGAATTAATTAGTCGTCTCTGCTCGTCCGTCAATTTGGGCAGTCTCTGGTGTCAAGAAATCAGAGATGCGGTACCCTTCACCGGTTCTGCCATATAAAGAGTTTCAAAGAAGGTCTTAAATTCCTCAATGAGCCCTTTCATCACTAGTCTGGGCAATACCGTTTATCTAGAATTTTATGGATCCTAGTCGCTTTGGTTGTAGGCAGCTTTCTCATGAGCCAGGACCTCCGCCTCCTCCATTGCCTCTAAATATTGTTTCTTCGTGAGTGGTGTGTTATTGGTTTTAAATTGTTTGTATGCCTCCGTGAGCCTTGATTGTGACTCAAACTCTTTTCATCAAATTTTTCTTTTTATTGCTAACATATGATATGATGGGTCCTCTCATTACCGCCTTGGAAGTATCCCAAAAAAGCCAAAGTGTCTCTATGTGTCCCTTGTTTGTTTTAAATGTATTCTATTGTAAATGTAAATATTTTTAAAATTCTTCAGATTGATATAGATGTGAGGGAAATCTCCATCTCTTGTTAATACCAATGGGCTGTCTTAACCTGAGATGCATTATAATTGGTGCGTGATCAGATATATATATCCAATATTTTTGTTTGTTGAACAGTGGGCACTAAAGCAGTACTCACTAGCCAATAATCTATTCGCGCATTAGAGTCTTGGGCGTGTGAGTAATGTGAGAAGTCTCTTTCCAATGGATGTTGTGCCCTCCAGACATCCAGTTCCAAACTATTTGATAAAGATCTCAGCAATCTCCCCGAAGTACGTGTAGTTGACATTTGAGAGTTAGATGAGTCCATCATATGGTCATATATTTCGTTGAAGTCACCTCCCACAATTAGTGAATGCTTGCCCCAATCTGCAATTTGTTCCATCATGGAAGCCTGAAAACGGGTATCTGGAATATTCAGTGCATAAATGTTATCCACTTTATACATTGTCCCCTCGATTACAAGACTGGCGCATACAAATCTGCCTGCGGGGTCTGCCACCACATCTACTATCTCATGCTTGATGTTATTGTTAATCAGGATAACCACCCCTCATTGTTTTTTAGAGTATGAGGCCTCTGCGTATACTGTAAATTTTTTGCTTCGAAGTAACGGATGATTGCCCCTGATCCAGTGAGTCTCCTGGAGGAGGACTATATGAAAATTCTTTTGGTGTAAGTAATTCAAGGCTTTTTTCCTTTTTATTGGGGAATTTAACCCATTGACATTCCATGAGCACCACTGGATAGACGCCAACTCATCCACCCCAATATTTTGTGCAGTGGCCATTAACTTATTAATTTATATAGTAAGTTTAAATGGAACCTCCACCTATCCCAGCCAGTAGGTTGATAGGTCACCAGGGTTGGTTGATACCTTTGCTGACTGCAGAGAACTTCCTCCACTCCCTCCCCCTCCCACAACTTTTGTAATAGTAACAATATAAATATCAATAATGAAAACATTGAAAACAGCATAAACCTTAAAGACATGATCTGGACATCACCTTTTCTGGTATATAGTATGTTCCGGCCACTGTGGCCGGTATGATCATGGTGGCTTGATAGCCTCCTGCAGACAGCTCAAGGCCTTTTGAGGGTCAGTGAAGACCCTGTTTTCCTTGCCAATGAGAACCGCAGTGTTGCCGAGTAGTTCATGCCAAACGGATATCATGGTCTATCAACATTTTACATGCAGGTTGAAATGCTCTACGTTTGGCCGTCACCACCGCCGAATAGTCCTGGAACATTAGAATCCTGTGATTTTGATAAAGGAGTTTTTTTCTTCCTGTAGGCATTGAGCAGATGTAGCTTGTCCTGATAATCAAGAACATTGAATAAAACAGGTCTTGGTCCTTCTTTCTCCCCCGACTTTGGTGGACCTAGTCTATGTGCTCTCTCAACTGCAATCTTTGCCAAATCTAACTGGATATCAAGGGCCTGTGGTAACCATTGAGATGCTATTTCTAAACGTTCTGCAGGGTGAATCGATTTCGGCAGTCCCACCAGCTTTAAATTATTACGACAAGACCTGTTATCAAGGTCATCCATTTTATTATGTAGCTCTGTGATCATTTTGTCTTTGCCCTCCATGCTCTCCTTCATAACACTGACTGTATCCTCCAAATCAAAAATACGTTGTTCAACTTCTGACAGTCTAGTGCTTTGGGTTGTTATCTGGGATAGTATAGGGTCTAGTGCCACTTGGAATGTATTAAGGCTGCCTTCACATTTGCGTATGGGAAGGCAGCGTATTGCTGCGTTCCCATACGCAGTCAAACGCATGCGCACTGCGTTCCTATGTTTAACATAGGAACGCATGGTGCCTGCGTTTGCTGCGTTCGGGTGCGGATGCGGACGATATCTGCTGCTTCCGGTGTCCAGCATCCGCACCCGGGACGCAGCATGTTGGGTTTTTTTGTGCGTTTGGGAGCTTGGACAATCAGCAAGCGTCCCCAAGCGTACAAAAAATGCATTGGCTTCAATGGGTCCGCAGTGTCCTCTGCATGACACCGCAGGAGAACGCTGCGGACCCATTGAAAAATCTCCCAGTGGCCGCCGGTGATGTCACAGGAGCTCACCGACGGCCACCGGGAGATCAGCTCAGCCTCTGCTGTCCTCCTTCTCCCCGCCGCCTGTAATCTCCTAGCGATGTCGGCGGGAGAACAGCTGATGTGAGAGCTGTTTGAATCTTCCCGCGCCGACATCTCCTCTCAGTGTCGGCGCGGGAAGATTCAAACAGCTCTCACATCAGCTGTTCTCCCCGCCGACAGTCCCGGAGCTTACCGGCGGCCGGGGGGGCGGAGATCTCCGGCGCTGATCTCCGCCCCCGGCCCGCCCCCGGACAGCGCCGATTGGCTGCCGGGCTCCATAGTGATGTGTCCGCAGGCGGACATTATCCGCTGCGGACACATCATTTGGACACTGCTTCTGACAGCGTTTGTGTCTGCATGCCATCAGCATGCAGACACAAACGCTAATGTGAAGCCAGCCTAAATCTGGCATCTATTTCAGGCATTAGGCCTGCAATAATGATGTCTGCTAAAGATTGTAGATTGTCCTTATCTAGAGTCGGAGCTAAGGTGGGTGATGGTGGAGCTGTCTGACTCCTGGAAGATGCACGATTGCCCTTCTGCTGTTTGCCCATATACTTTTCCATGATATCAAAGTCTATGAGGCTATCAATTTGGTTGGTGATGTCCTTATTTTTGAAATCCTACATTATCAGCATGTTCTGTAGGAAATTGTCATCTCTGGATCCCCTTGCAACAATTCTAAGGTTTTAGTCCACTAGGAGGCGCAATTGTATTAAATATGCACTTTATCACAAGCCTGGGATCCCTCAGAATCCACATCACAGGCAGTATAGCAGGGGTTAATTGCCTCCTATCAGGAGTCTCTGCAGACTTGGTGTCACGTCTTTGTTCAATAAATGCAATATTTATTGCTATATTGCAAATAGTTAGAGGAGTAATTACCATGGATGAGCTCCTCTCTCACAGACAGTCAGGGAAGTCTGCTCCTCTCGTCCTGCAGAGCCCAGAGATCCAGATTGCAGTCTGTGCTGCAGTGTATTACAAATGGTGTCTAATGTACACCGCCCCCCTTATCAGGAGGGCACAACAGGAGGGCACAGCGTGAATCAATCCCCTCTTCTGTCCAGCGTTCACAGTGTATGATAGTTTACCTCCTGAGCTCCTTTGTGTTGCAGTCAGTGTCTAGCCCGCTTCTGCAAGCGTGTCCGCCACTCTCTCACCCCTCCTCACCATCCGAGACCGTCTGGCTCCCTCTCTCACCGCGCGCTCTGCCTCCTCAGATGTCCGGTGCTCCCAGTCTCCGCAATCATCGGTGCCTATGTATCTCGGCTCGCTCTGGTCTCTTATGCTCCTCTCCGCTCCCCGCGTCACCAGCCTCTCTGCACAGGTAACCTGTTGTGCAGGCTTTTCACCGTCTGTCCTCGGTGCCTGTAGTTCTGGGGCCTCTCTCCATTTCCAGCGTCCTCAGCCTCATGGTGTCCTCGGCCCCTGTTAGTGCTTATTGCCCCGGTCTTCCAGGGATTGCGACACCCAGATGTCTCCTGCTGGGTGTCTGCAGTGAGCTCCTTCCCAAATTATGGACTTAGTGGCCCGCCTCTGTCCAGATGGCCATGGATAACAACTAGGCCATGGGAGAGCTCTCTAACAAGCGGCCATTCTCTCTTGTTGATAATGTTGAACATTCATACTGCCATAATGCATTTAAAGAATGTTTGTTATGTTCAAACTTCAATAAACACATTTTGAAAAAAAAAAAAAAGAAATGCTGTTGCAGTTCTTTGCAATTCATCTCATCTGGGCAGTCAATAAAAATCTGGAGTTAATGCAATTGTCACTTTAAAAATGTAAACAGTTTGTGACGACCAAAATGTGTCAATCTCAAAACACTTTGGCCACGACAGGATATAAGTAATGCAGTGATGATACCAACTTGCAAAACTATGGTATATTGTGTGTTCTGGATCAATTACATCTGTCCTTCCAAAAAATGCTAAAAATAAATACTGGAAGACAAAAAACGCAGATCAGGTCTTATCCCAGACAAAACAGAAAAACAAGATAAAGAAGAGGGATCCTCACCTGAGAGGGTTGTGATAAAGTCGCAAAGCTCTTTGTAGCTTAATTACAATGGCTGCTGCAGTCCCCACAAAATAGGTCATCAAAAAAGAGAAATAAAAGGGGCTAACACCACGCTGCCATTAAATGGAATACCATCAAAATATTAAAATGTGATTTTTTTATTTCTCTACTAGTTTCGGGGAAAAAAAAATCCTGTCCCTTTCTTTGTGTTGGAGGTTTTCATGATTTTCACCCATGTTATACACTTATGTATTTTTAGCCCCTGATTTATCTGCACATTTTTCAAATCCTCATAGTGGTACATACCACATAAGCACATTTGCATTCACATTCACTTTCAGCTCTCGATGACGGATCACACAAGAGTTTGGTTCCAATACAAATTTATGAACATGAAAATATAAATTTCATAATTTTCACATATATAAAAAATATTTTGTTTCACTGGTTAGGTACTTGTGGTTTATTATTGTTTGCACCTGTATTAATATAATTTTTTTACTTTTCTATGTCTATAATCTGTTGATTTCTGCAGGGCTCTCAGGCCATGTTGTTATGCCAACAGGGCGTGTTAATTTCAAGTGGACTCACTAGGCCACTGGTTTTGCAGTGGTAGCTGAATACCTGATACTCAAAAGACAGGAGAGAGACTTTCATAAAAGCTGCCTGAGCAGAGGCAATGATTTCCAGAGAATTAACACGTTGCCCAGGCACTTTTCATAGGGGAGGGTGCCTTTTATGCTCATAGCAGCAGCACTCAATCAGAGACCTAATGGGGAACAGGTGTATTGCTCCTATAAGTGTGTGCAGGATGCAGGGCGTGCATCCTAAGAACGTTCCCAGTAGACCTGCCAAGAGGACACATGTTCCTAGCAGAGAAGGAGAGAGACGGTCGCATGGAACCATGCCAGGTAGCCAGGGTGAGCAGAACCAGTGGGGCTGCGCAGGAAGCGCCGATCTCCCTGCTTAGCAAAGACTGGCCCCGCCGGCGAGGGCATGACATGTGATCTGATTAACACATGCTTCTTGTTTAATTTATACATGTCCTGACTTGGCATTGCTTCAGTGTACTTTGGTGATTTTACTCTTAAACGAGACATGATTTTTTACACGAAACAAGCAGAGAAATAAAAATCACATTATAATATTTTGATGGTATTCTATTTAATGGCAGCGCAGCGTTGTAATTTTTTACTTTTCTCTTTTGTGATTACCTATTTTGTGGGGACTGCAGCAGCCATCGTGATTAAGCTACTAAGAGCACTGTGACTTTATCACAACCCTCTCAGGTGAGGATCCCCATTACTTAGCTGCGCTTTTTGTCTTCCAGTTTTTCTTTTGAGTATCTTGATTTTCCTGCAGAGTGTTTGATGTCAGTATTTCCTGATCTCATCAATTTCTGCTTTGGACTTTCTAATCCCTGAAATATGCAGCAGCACCTCGGGCTCCTCTCCTCATTTGGATTGCTTGCATTTTAACAATGGAATAATTCCGGCAAAGACTATTCTCCAGAGAAAGACTGATCCTCCAAACTGTGGGGTCTGCAGATATCTACTCCACATTTTTACCAGAACTTTCTACACTTCTTAACAATGAGGACAATGCAAGGATGAAGAATCTACTAAAAGAGTTGGACACGTTTAAAAGAGAAGTCACATTATAATTTGTATGCTAGATTTTTGTCCATTTACCGTATATACTCGTGTATAAGCCGAGTTTTTCAGCCCAAAAATTGGGCTGAAAAGTCCCCCCCTCGGCTTATACACGAGTCACTATACGGGGTGAGTGGGGTGGGGGCTCTGTCCGGGTGCTGGGGAGGCAGGAGGAGGCGGGGGGAGGCTGCTGTATGAGCGGCCCCGTCACGTGGGGCCGCTCATTACATATGCACTGCATCCCCCTGTCAATCAGCGCCAGGGGGAGCAGTGCATATAGGTAGATAATGCCCCACATAAATGCTGGCACACGTCCCCCCTGTTGTAAGGCCCCCCTGCTGAATACTTACCATCCCTGGTCTTCAGCAGCACCCCGGCGCCGGTCCTCTGTGCTCAGGTCCTCCGCGATCCCGTCCTCTGTGCTCCGTTCCCCGGCTGTATCATGTGACCAGCCGCGTCGCAGACGCGATGACGTCATTGCTTCTGCGACGCGCGGGGAACCCGGATGCAGCCGTGGAGCGGAGCACAGAGGACGGGATCGCGGAGGACTGGAGCACAGAGGACCGGCGCCGGGGTGCTGCTGAAGACCAGGGATGGTAAGTAATCAGCAGGGGGGGGGGCCTTACAACAGGAGGGGACGTGTGCCAGCATTTGTGTGGGGCTGCTGTATATAGGGGCTGCAATACCACTGGGGCTGCAATACCACTGGGGTTGCTGTATACTGGGGCTGCAATACCACTGGGGCTGCTGTATATAGGGGCTGTATACACCACTGGGGCTGCAATACCACTGGGGCTGCTGTATATAGGGGCTGTATACACCACTGGGGCTGCAATACCACTGGGGATGCTGTATATAGGGGCTGTATACACCACTGGGGCTGCAATACCACTGGGGCTGCTGTATATAGGGGCTGCTGTATACACCACTGGGGCTGCAATACCACTGGGGCTGCTGTATATAGGGGCTGCTGTATACACCACTGGGGCTGCAATACCACTGGGGCTGCTGTATATAGGGGCTGCTGTATACACCACTGGGGCTGCAATACCACTGGGGCTGCTGTATATAGGGGCTGCAATACCACTGGGGCTGCAATACCACTGGGGCTGCTGTATATAGGGGCTGCTGTATACACCACTGGGGCTGCAATACCACTGGGGCTGCTGTATATAGGGAGTGCAATACCACTAGGGCTGCTGTATATACCACTGGGGGCTGATGTATATACCACTGGGGGCTGCTGTATATCATACTGCTGGGGCCTGTATACCACTGCTGGGGGCTGTATACCTGTGCTGGGGTCCACCCTCGGCTTATACGCGAGTCAATAGATTTTCCCAGGTTTTGGGGGCAAAAGTAGGGGGGTCGGCTTATACACGGGTCGGCTTATACACGAGTATATACGGTACATGGATGAAAAAATCTGCCGGAGGGGTCTCAGGATTCACCAAACCCCATTTTCTCTGGACTTGGATTTTACGAATGAATGGGACGATATTCTGAACAATTGCATGCAAAGTATACTTGAATGTCTTTTTGATAAGATGACCAAGATAGCGGATATTTCTACCAAATTATTTTTTTATACATCTTAAAGGAGATATTTTATGATTTACACCCTGATTTTAAGATAATTAATTCAGGTATTGTTATTATTATTCAGCTACAGCATGAAACTATAGGTAAAGAAAATCAAGGAAACTACAGAGATAGGGATGATTTTAAAAGCCACATTATGAATCAACATTACCATGAGTAATTATGTCTTTTTCCTCTCAGCCATGACAGCACCACGGAGAGATTAAGAGAAAAATTCAACTTTAGGATGGGACCAGTCTATAGAACCCATCTCCAAAAGGATAGATCAGCAGATGTCTAATTAAGCCTACACTACTTATAGAAGGTGGACGGCGAGGACCACATTGCGGCCTTACTGATTTAGTAAACGGAAATGTCCGTTTTCTTCACCCAGAAGGTTGAAATGGCCCTTGAAGAATGAGACCTCGAAGTTCTGGAATTGCCCTGTAAATGAAATAAGCTAGTCGAATTGCTACTTTAATCCATCCTGCTAGAGTGCTTTTAAAACCTTTAAATGACCATTTTTAGGGATATGGAAAGAAATTAACAGCAACTGGCATCTTCTCTAGGAGTCTATGGCAGTAATAAATTATTAGGTATCTTCGGACATCCATGGTAAGGAATTTCTCTTCTTTAGAACTTTTAGCAACATGTCTGAGACCGCATGGACATGTAATTAGATAGACAACATATGTGTCACATGTGTAATATCCCTTAATAGAATATTGTTTCCCAGTTCTTGGATGGGTAAAAAAATCTTTATCTTCCTCACCCAGACTCAAAATTAGGGAGGCCTATTGGATTCACACATTTCAAATTCTCAAACCCAGTATCTTCCTCACCCAGACAAACTGTTTTCAGTACCGTTCGCAAGGGCACCTTTCCTTGCCTTCATTGCCTTCAATGCTTGCATGTTACTGAAGGTCCATTTGTTACCCATCCAAGACCGGGGAAACAATATTCTATTAAGGGATATTACACATGTGACTAGCGACCAGGTTCGGTGAAAATCCTCAATCTTTAAAAGCGACTTCTCAGGTTCAACACTGTTAAATGCAAAATTCGCCCACATGTGGATGCCAAACTGGATCCTGGAAGAGTAGATCTGAAATCTCTTCCAACACCCATGGCTTGGTGACTAATCTCAACCTTATCCACAAGAACCATGGCTTCTTGGGCCAAAACACTGCTATCAAAATTACGCTCTTTGACCTTCTCAGATTTTCCTCAGGACTGCTGGAATTGACATCATCAGCAAAAAGGCATAAGCAAAATTGAAGTTCCATTTTACTAGGAAGGCATCCACCATAAGTGGGTCTTCTCTGGAATCTAGAGAACACAACCCTCCAAACCTTCTAATACTGCTTGTTTGCAAACAGATCTATGTCTGAAAGTACCCATAGGACTATAATCTGATTAAAGACTGCCTGATTCAGAGCCCACTCTCACTGTTTAAGCTGCCTGTAGCTTAGCAGGTTTGCTTTGCGGTTTTCTTTTCCTCTTAGAATGCTGTTAATGGAGAGATGGGTTTCTGCTCTCCAGAAAATCTGATTGGCCCCCTTGTTATCTGAAAAGATTGTTACATGGTGCCCCTGTATAGATGAAAGGAGGTTTTTATGGCACGATTTAGTGCCAGGAGCTCCTTTAGGTTGGAGGAACCGGATTTCTCTTCTCTTGTACAACATCCCTAGACCAGGAGATCTCCAAACTGTGGTCCCCATCCTGGCAGGCTTGACATACCATGACACATGACATCTGATTTGTCAGAGAGACTTCTTTACTGATTTACCATCTCTAACCACCAAAGGAGAGACTTGGCCATCATTGAAAAGAGTAAGCTTTTCCTTTAATTACACCTTGGGTGCACGTACGTTTGACAGAATATCCTGTTGTAACTTCTTGGTGTTTATATGAGAACAAAACATTGCTGGAATACAGGGGGATACACAGCATGAGAGTGGTTAAAGGATTCTCAACTGCCTTTGACACTTAGCATGACATCTTCGGTTTTTTTCCCCTCAGAGATTCCCTCATGGTTCAGAGTCCAGAAGCCACAAGAAGATCAGCAGTTTTTTTGGGTTCCAACCTCAATTTCTTTTTTAACATCGAAAAGCCAACCCATTGGTAAAGGTAGTTCTCAGCTCTGTCAACTAGGAGTAGCGATGCTTAACTGATTAGAGTCATCTGGGTACAGCAATTTTCTCAGCAGAAATGATAGCTCACTCACGAGCTTTGTAAAGACCCAAAAAGCCCAAAAAGAATCCCAAGCTCAAGAAGTGATATAGTCTTTCTGAGGGACATAATGGTATTGACTGGTAGATCTTGTCTATCTTGGCGTTAGGAAGGCAACGTTCCTGTAATCTGTAATCCAATGGTAGCCCAAAAAATACCCTGTACTGCTTGCAGCTCTATTCATGATTTTTCAAGACTTAAGAACCAACCTAAACTCTTGAACTTAGGCACAGATTTATTGTAGATGATTGAGGCTATGAAGTTTTGATCTGCGCATGATAAGAAAAACATCCAGATAACGAATCAGCCTCCTCTCAAAGATGACTCGATACTTTCGCTATCATTTTTGGAAAGACTCCTGGGGCTTCCACCAATAGAATGGAAGAGCTCTGAATTGGAAGTGCGTAATCTTTCCTTACATGAACAGGGTCACTCTGAGAAATTTCTGTTATTGCGTATCTATGGGTATGTGGAAGGACTGTGTCCTTTAGGTCCAGTACCACCTTGTGACAATTTGGAAAATACATTTTATTGTGAACCTCATGGACTCCATCTTGAAGAACTGAACTTTTAAGAAATTGTTTAGGCCCCTCAAGTTTAATATACTTCTGAAGGCACAATCTGGCTTTTTTTTTTTTAATCAAAAAGAGGGGAGTAAAACCCCCTCTCTACTTCTTCCCTGTACAGGAACTTCCACATCTAACAGATTTTTCTACAAGACTCCCAACTTCCACTTTGAACGCTAGTTGTAACCCCAGAAAAATTCTTGGGATATGTAAAAACGGATCTCCGCTGAGGAAGCCTTTGGAATTCTAGCCTTGGGCCAGATCCTAGAAGGTTGAGAATTCAACCGTTAAAGGACTTTTTTTTCCCAGGCAGGAAGAAAGAGGGAGAGCCTGCCTCTTACCAAAGGAAATGAGTCATTGGGAAGATTTCTTGACTGCTTTGGAAGGACCCCCAAACAAAGTCTCTTCCACTTTTCTACCGGTCAGACCAACAATCTTGATCCTTTCTGGGGGAGGTCTTCCTCTGATGTGGTTCTTTGTTCAAAAGAACTTTTGGTATGCTGAAAAGGACAGGTTTGGAAATACTTTTTCTTGTCCCCTGCTTTTGCCAGACTGTCATTTAGAACTGGTCAAAACAATAAATCCCATTCACATGGAATAGAGCAAAGTTTTGCTTTTACCTGCATGTCCTTTGGCCAACACTATAGTGCTCACCTAGCCATATTAGATGGGTCTACATATCTTGCCGCTAGTCTTGTAGAGTCCGCCGAGGTATCAGACAAAAATGCAGCTGCTCCTCGCATCAAAGAAATTGTGATAGGAAGTCTCATGCCACTTTAATTTTTTAGTTGATCTTCTGGATTAGCGGTTATCAACCTGTGGCTCATGGGCCCATGATGTGTGGTTCGCGGCTGTCTTCCTGCATGGTGCATAAGCATCGGGTCTAGCAGACAGCTATGAAGAACAGGTCTGCAGATGGGGAGTTGTGAGTAGTCCCACATTGAAGAGCAGATCAGAAAGCTGGTTTGTTAATAAGCCTGGATCTTGGTCTACTTCCTCAGTGTGATTTCTGTGGTAAAGCTTTGGCTGCTATAACAGTATTGGGGGTTCTGGGTATCAATACTGTGAGGGGGTGGGAGATCGACATGGTTCACAACCCTCTCAAAGAGCAATGAAACCTCTGAGATGCTTTTGCTATGGAAACATCTAATTTTGTGGCCCTGCCCCAAGAAGATGAAGAGGCTTCCTCAAATTAATGAATTGAAGGACATCAAAGGGGATCTGCTTTTTTCAGAATTCTTCCACTCCTTTTGTATTAGAGACTGAAATGTTTCGTTGACAGGAAAAAAAAGATTGACGCCTCTTCTCTCCCAGACCACCAAACATTACAACCTGTAGGAAGCGTTGTGACTTCTCCTCGGTAATCCCCATTGTGGGTTTAACTGTGTTAACCAGTTTGTGTTTCTTCTATAGGGAAAGAATGCCGCCACCCCCCACATCACTATCCGATAATGTAGAGATGGGAGTTTAAATATACAAAACACCCCTTCTGACCTATAACTCATCTGATGGAAGGAAAGATCTCCTGGCATTTTCACATCTTTTTCTCTTCGATGGGACATGGACTTTAGGGAGCTTCTAAATTCCGCCCTAATTATTGACCTTAAGTTTGTGGCGGAACTAGGGGTTTCTTCATATATGGTCTCATCAATACAACTCTTACAAAATCTTTTTGGCCAGGTAATAGGCAATCCCATTTTACAAAGGGTACACTCCTTGCTTGTAGATTTAGCAGAGAGCAAGTCTGCTCACTCCTTTGATGAGGTGCTCAGAAAAATAATGAGTATATGAGAGAAATATTCTGGCACACTCTAAAGGCCACGTTACATGGCACAACGTTCACAACAATCTCTTGGGCGCGTGGGTCATTGCTTTGTTTTGTTTTGACATCTTTAGTGAGATGTCACACGTCTAGATATCGTGGACAACTCACCAACGATGTTGTGAGCAGGTATCGTTCACAAACGGCGCGAACTATCCCTGTTCATTGCTGTGAATGGGCGAAGTCATCCACGACATCGTTATCGCGGTGTCACACACAACGATATGGAAGGTTGGCTGATCGTTGATCGTGTGGTTTTAGAACATGTTCTAAAACCTGCGATCAGCAATTCAACGATTTATCATTGCAACTTGCCAGAGTCACACGCAACAAGGTCGCAACAAAGTCGCTGGTACGCCTCCAAACCTGTAACGTATCAGCGATGTCGTTAACGATGTTGTGCCGTGTAAGGGAGCATAAGGGAAAAAAGTAAACAAGGAGGAATGGTGTTTCAGATAAATCCAACTTTATTTTTGTCTTTTTCAGAAGGCTAAATCCTCAAAGACTGTAATACACAATGTTTTGGCAACTTTTGCCTTGTTCACGTTTTAGCTTTCACAATGAAAGATAAAATAGTAAAACAAAAGACATACCAATAAACCAGCATGACAAATGATATACAATAAAAAATAATCTAGTGCATGATTGTACTAAAGGTGGCTTATTACGCACCTACGTGACACTTGGTGAAATGACAGCATAACTACCATATTTTTCGGACTATAAAAAGCACTTTTGATTCCCCAAACTTTGGGGGAAAGTAGGGGGTGCGTCTTATAGCCCGAATGTACGAAGGGTGGGTGCAGAGGAGGGTGGGGGCAGCTCTGGAGTGTGTCCAGGGGCTGGCTGTGGGCTGCACAAGCCAGCGGGAGGTCACATGCTTCTGCTCATTTAAAATGCACTGCACCCGCTGTCCATCACCGCGGTGCTGAAACCACACTGCAGTGATGGACTGGGGGAGTGGCGCATATTAAATTGCATGCACTTCCCCTGTGATGGCACAAGCCCCTTCCCACGTGCTAGATATGCCCAGCATGCTGCTGCCCATAATAAAATAACAACAACGTTATTCATCTTTTCCAGCGGTGTTCTGTCTCCCTCCATGCCGTTTCGCTCCTCCACTTCCTGGTTCTCCTCTGTAAAACTGGTCATGTGATCGGCTCAGCAGAGTGACATTATCTCTGCATGCCTGATCACATTACCGGCGTTACAGAGAAGAACCAGGAAGTGGAGGAGCGCAACGGCACGGAGGGAAACAGGACACTGCTGGAAAAGGTGAGTAACGTGGTTTATTTTTTTATTATGGGCAGCAGCATGGGGCCATAACTAGAACGGGGGGCATGTGCCAGTCCTGGGGGACGTTTGCCAGCACTGGGGGATGTGTGCCAGCCCTGGGGGGGCGTGTACCAGCACTGGGAGGCATGTGCCAGCCCCGAGGGATGTGTGCCAGCCCTGGGGGGGGCATGTGCCAGCCCTGGGAAACATGTGCCAGCTCTGGGGGACGTGTGCCAGCCATAAGCTAGATTAAGGGGGCCATATCTAGGAGGGTGGGGGCTATATCCCAGGATGAGGGACCATGTACCAGGATGAGGGGGCTATGAGAGACATATATCCTATATGATTTGTAAGATGGACACTGACATTATAAGATAGACCATTTAGCATTAAAAATTATTTTTTTTCTCTTTTGCTCACCAAATTTGGGGGTGCGTTTTATAATGCAGTGCATCTTATAAAGCGAAAAATACGGTATGTTGTTACATAAACAATATATACGAATACGTGACATAAGAACGAAAACAACACAATCCTGACAGATATATAATAAAGCAAATTACCTCTGTATGTTAGGAACACAATATTTCTATAGGTTGTCTAGTTCCAACCGGTCGTGGCTTCCACAGAGAGTATTCTCCCTCCCCTGGCGAAAACGTTGAACAAGATACTCACACCATTAGTGTTCACTATAGAGTCTTTCATCAAGGATACGAAAGATTTTTATCCAAGATTAGCAATTTCAGAAATTTATCAGATAACACCCTACTGGCTACCATGGATGTAAACAGTCTATACACATCCATAGAGCACAGGACAGGCATTCCTTTATTACTTCTAGAACAAGAACTTCCAAGTTGAACAAGAGTTACACAGGTTTTCTACTCTATCAAACTCAAGGCTCATTTCGCACCATCACCAATATCAGATGCTGTACCACAATCATATAAGATTAATCTTAGGGACCTGGGTCTCTATATACCGAATACTTTATAGTCCGCATAGAAATTTACACCCAGCTGAAACCTACATATCATTTGTGCAAACAGATGTGACAAAAACACTTAAGAGAATCACAGCAGGGGAATTACACATAAAACACAATTTGACGGTTGAGAGTCCCGAGCTCTGAGAAGCCTAGTGAGTAACAAAACTATAATTGTGAAGTCAGCGGACAAAGGGTGCTCGATTGAAGTCATGGATAAAAAAAATACACAGATGAAATTTACTCTCAGTTAAGAGATGTTGATACGTACACTCTCATTCACAGACATCGTACGGCTGAAATAACTACTAAAATTATTTCATTTATCTCTCATTACTCATCCAATGGTACTACAGATCAGAAGTTGGCGGATTTTCTGCTACACAAAAATCCAGTTACTCCTGTGTTCTATGTATTACCAAAAATACACAAGAACCTACATCCTCCAGGGAGAGCAATCATGGCCTCCACTGAGTCAATTCTGTCCTCCTTGGTGAAAACTCTAAACAAGATACTCGCACCATTAGTGTTCACTATAGAGTCTTTCATCATGGATACAACAGATTTTTTTTATCCAAGATTAGCAATTTGAGAAATTTATCAGACTAGCTGTGAGCCCGATGCAAATGCATCGGGATTCTAGAACGTGCATTAATTTGATTATAGTAGTTAGAGCTGTTAGCCAGATGCAAATGCATCAGGTATGTAAAATATGTTTATTTATTTTTTAAAGATTTTTAAATAATAATCGCCTCATCAAAAGCAATAATATAAGGAATAGCATTATTATTAGCAGTAATAGCATTATTAATAGCATTATTAGCAGTATTATGAGCATTAAAAGCATAAATAATAGCATTATTAGCATTAATAATAGCATTAATAACATTATTAATAGCATTAATAGCAATATTATTAGCATTAATAATAGCATTATTAGCATTAGTAATAGCATTAATAACATTATTAATAGCATTAATAGCATTATTATTAGCATTAATAGCATTATTAATAGCATTAATAATAGCATTATTAGCATTAATAATAGCATTAATAACATTATTAATAGCATTAATAGCATTATTAGCATTAATAGCATTAATAATAGCATTAATAACATTAATTGCATAAATAGCATTATTATTAGCATTATTAGCATTAATAATAGCATTAATAACATTATTAATAGCATTAATAGCATTATTATTAGCATTAATAGCATTAATAATATCATTAATAACATTATTAATAGCATTATTATTAGCATTAATAGCATTATTAATAGCATTAATAGCATTAATAATAGCATTATTAGCATTAATAATAGCATTAATTACATTATTAATAGCATTATTAGCATTATTAATAGCATTAATAGCTGTATTAATAGCATTAATATCATTATTATTAGCATTTTTATTTTATATTAATATATTATTAATTATATTTTTTGGTATATTAATTTTTTATTTTAATTAAATTTATTTTATTTTATTATATTTTAATTAGTTAATGTAATTAATATGTTAATTTAATTTTTTTTTTTTTTTTTTTTTTTTTTTTTTGTTATTATTATTTTTTATTTTATTATTTATTTATTTATTTGTTTTTACAATTTTTATTATTATTAAATTTAGTTATTATTTGTTATTTTAAGTGAATTTATTTGTATTAAGATTTTATTTTATTTATTTTATTATTTATTATTTTATTTATTTATTTTATTATTTATTATTTTATTAAAAAACCGCATCTGCGGCGCGGTTGCGGTAATCCCCATACAAAGTATAGGGGGACTTGCGGCAGGTGCGGCAAAACCGCACTTGCCGCACCTGCCGCAAGTCCCCTTATACTTAGTATTGGGATTACCGCAACCGCACCGCAAGTTGCACTTGCGGCGCGGTTGCGGTAATCCTTATGGGGATTACCGCAACCGCGCCGCAAGTGCTCGCACTCAGCCAGCGACTCGCAATGCGGCGCGGTTGCGGTAATCCTTATGGGGATTACCGCAACCGCGCCGCAAGTGCTCGCACTCAGCCAGCGACTCGCAATGCGGCGCGATTGCGGTAATCCCCATACAAAGTATAGGGGGACTTGCGGCAGGTGCGGCGACTGAGGTAGCGACTCGCAATGGCCTCGCGGCCATTGCTCGCGCTACACAGCGACTCGCAATAGATCCCCATTGAAAGTATAGGGGGAGTTGCGGCAGATGCGGCGGCTGAGGTAGCGACTCGCAATGGCCTCGCGGCCATTGCTCGCGCTACCTCAGCGGTAAATCGCTAACTTTGTGGCCGAGCCTCTGGTTCTATTTTCGCCCAGCGACTCGCAATGGCCGCTTCGCGGCAATTGCTCGCGCGTGGTGACGTCACAGCGTGACATAGCCACGGCGTTTTCGGGGTCCGACACGAAAATGCCTACGGCAATTATATAGTAGATACTAATAATATTAATAATCGATTAATAATAAAAATTAATATTAACACTAATAATAATAATATTAATAATTAATAATAATTAATAATCGATTATATTAGCAAAAAAAGATATCTTAGCTGATATTGTAGAGAAGAGGTTCCAGCACTGGTTTTCCGACATCCGTCCCACAGGATCACCAAGGCATAATCGATTAATAATAATAATTAATATTAACACTAATAATAATATTAATAATTAATAATAATTAATAATCGATTATATTGGCCCAAAAAGATGTCTTGTAGGGATGAGGTTCCAACACTGGTTTTCCGACGTCCGTCCCACAGGATCACCAAGGCAGGAATGATATGTGAGGAAAAGTAAAAGTAAACACTATAAAATTGCAGCGGAGGGAGTATAGTGATTGGTAGACAAAGGGGAGTATAGTGATTGGTAGGCAAAAAGGGTTGCCACCCAGCAACAGCGCACTCAGCCGCGGGTTTTTTCGCGGGCAAACCTGCCGCAAGTGCGAAATCGCACTTGCCGCACCTGCCGCAACTCGCCCTATACTTTCTATGGGGATTACCGCAACCGCGCCGCAAGTAGACTCGCAATGGGCTCGCGGCCATTGCTCGCGCTACACAGCGAATCGCAATGGATCCCCATAGAAAGTATAGGGGGACTTGCGGCAGGTGCGGCGGCTAAGGTAGCGACTCGCAATGGATCCCCATTGAAAGTATAGAGGAACTTGCGGCAGGTGCGGCGGCTGAGGTAGCGACTCGCAATGGCCTCGCGGCCATTGCTCGCGCTACCTCAGGGGTAAATCGTTAAGTTTGTGGCCGGGCCTCTGGTTCTATTTTCGGCCATTGCTCACGCGTGGTGACGTCACATAGTGACAAAGCCACGGCGATTCCGGGGTCCGACACGAAAATGCCTACGGCAATTATAGAGTAGATAACACCTGTCAATACACATCCATAGAGCACAGGACAAGCATTCAATCGGTTGACTCCCTTACTACTTCTAGAACTTAATTTTCTCCCTTAGAGAAACAGTTCTGTTTGGATGCCCTTGAACTCATCCTCATACAATGATTTTTTCCTTTTTGAAGACAATTATTATTTACAGAAGAAAGGGACCGCAATGGGTTCAAATGTAGTGCCGCCATATCCATCTATATGGCGGAATTTTAACACAAATACGTGTACACACATCCCTCTTTCTCTTCTCATGTTCTTCTATGGATAAGATACATAGATTACATTTTTGTTATTTGGGAGGGCACTTTTTTTTTTTTTTAAACCAGATACATTTTTATTAAATGGACCAACAAATTACAACGGTTAAAATGAAATTATCCAGTGTACAATAGTTTTCACCCCCCAGACCCACCTCCCTCCCCTCCCAATACCAAAATACAGTTCACCCAATGTTCATCCAGGGAACCAACAATTTATCAACAATTTCTCCTGTTTGTGTTTAAAATAAATGCTTTTTTCCAGGTTTATACGACATTTAACTTGACTTAAAAATTCACCCCTAGTAGGGTTTTTTTCTGCTGTCCAATGTTTTGCCATCAGTCAGCAGGCCACATATAATAGTCTGGTAATTACCGTCTTAAGCACATTATTTATCCCTATTTCTTCTACATAACCCAAAATGCAGATTAAAGGGTGCCTATCAATTACACATTTATACACACCTTCAATTTTATTTAGGACGGTGTTAAAAAAAAAGGAACAGTCTAGGGCACGTCCACATCATATGCAACAATCCTGCTGATTCTGTACAAAACCGTGGGCAGGCAGAATCCGCCCGAAGGCCAGCTTTATATCATAGTTCTGGGGTTTTGTTAACCCTATGGATGACAAATAGCTGAGACAGTCTCCCCGACTCACTTAAAGACTGTCGAGGCAGTGGCACATATTCCAATATCGATTCCGATCTGTCATCTGTGATCCCATTTATGTCTTCCTCTCAACGCTGGCTAGCTTTAATCGGATGCTGCATCAAAAAGGTCTGCATCAGGTCATGGTAAATGTTAGAAATTACTCCCTTTGTTTCCCCCTGTGTACGTATATAATCTAATAAAATGTCTTTTTATATCGTCATGACATTCTGTTTGCTTTGCGCGTTATATGGCATGCTGAATTTGTTTATACTGGAACCAATACTTTTTGGGAATCCCAAATTCCTCATGTAACCACTCAAAGGGTTTCAGTCCCTCACGACATGTCAACTGCACCACAGAATATATTCCCCTTGCGGTCCAGTTAACAAGATCTCCCATTTACCCAAATTCTGGAAAACTTTCATTTTGCCGAATTGGGGAGTACACCATAAGGTGCTGCTCTCCTCTAATCAACTTAACCTTTTGCCATAGTTTATGAATCAGGCCCAATGTAGGATATTTCTGCCCTAGGCCCCTGAAACTACAAGCCTCCAGGCCCTGGAAAAGAGACCTCTATCTAACTACTGTCTCTAAAATAGTTTGCATGGACTCATGCTTTCCTTTGCCACTCCATCCTCGCAAGTGCTGACATTGTACTGCCACATAATACACCCAGGGATTAGGAAGCGCCAGCCCCCCTTCGTCTTTCTGCCTCTGTAAAATTTCTATTTTTATCCTGGCCTGTTTTTTGCCCCAGGCCAATTCACCAAAAAGAGTCCTGATCTTATGAAATCTCCTCTTACGTATCCAGACAGGGGCGTTGTGAAGCACATACAACAGTTGAGGCATTAAAATAATTTTAAGATTAGTACTTCCCACTAAAGATAGATGCAACTTACACCACCGCCCCTACCTTGGTTTTAAACATCTCCAGAAGCGGGGTCAAATTGAGATCCACATAACTTGTAAGCACGGGAGGGCACTTTAGAAGAATTGAATCACTTCTTTAATGATCTTAATAGCTTCAATGACAGCCTTAAGCTTACCTTTCACTGTAATACTATGACTATTAAATCCGGCTTCACTGATTGGTCGTCGCGGTTGCGACAGCCGGCTCAGCCAATGAGCGGTACTGCGCGGCTTTGGTGTGGGATTAGAATCCCGCGCTGCTCGGTGGTTAGCACTGTATATGGTGGCTCAGTGGTTAGCACTGTATACGGTGGCTCAGTGGTTAGCACTGTACCGTGGTTCAGTGGTTAGCACTGTATACGGTGGCTCAGTGGTTAACACTGTATACGGTGGCTCAGTGGTCAGCACTGTATACGGTGGCTCAGTGGTCAGCAGAGTATACGGTGGCTCAGTGGTCAGCAGAGTATACGGTGGCTCAGTGGTCAGCAGAGTATACGGTGGCTCAGTGGTCAGCACTCTAGGGTGGCTCAGTGGTTAGCACTCTAGGGTGGCTCAGTGGTTAGCACTCTAGGGTGGCTCAGTGGTTAGCACTCTAGGGTGGCTCAGTGGTTAGCACTCTAGGGTGGCTCAGTGGTTAGCACTCTAGGGTGGCTCAGTGGTTAGCACTCTAGGGTGGCTCAGTGGTTAGCACTCTAGGGTGGCTCAGTGGTTAGCACTCTAGGGTGGCTCAGTGGTTAGCACTCTAGGGTGGCTCAGTGGTTAGCACTCTAGGGTGGCTCAGTGGTTAGCACTCTAGGGTGGCTCAGTGGTTAGCACTCTAGGGTGGCTCAGTGGTTAGCACTCTAGGGTGGCTCAGTGGTTAGCACTCTAGGGTGGCTCAGTGGTTAGCACTCTAGGGTGGCTCAGTGGTTAGCACTCTATGGTGGCTCAGTGGTTAGCACTGTATATGGTGGCTCAGTGCTTAGTACTGTATACGGTGACACGGTGGTTAGCACTGTGTATGGTGGGCAAAGCAGAGGGTCAGTGGGCAGAGCAGGGGGTTAGTAGGCAAAGCAGGGAGTCAATGGGCAGGGTCAGTGGGCAGAGCAGTGGGTCAGTGGGCAGAGCAGGGGGTCAGTAGGCAAAGCAGGGAGTCAATGGGCAGGGTCAGTGGGCAGAGCAGGGGGTCAGTGGGCAGGGTCAGTGGGCAGAGCAGGGGGTCAGTAGGCAAAGCAGGGAGTCAATGGGCAGGGTCAGCAGGCAGAGCAGTGGGTCAGTGGGCAGAGCAGGAGTTAGTGGGCAGAGCAGGGGTCAGTGGGCAGAGCAGGTGTTCAGTGGGCAGAGCAGAAGTCAGTGGGCAGAGCAGGTGGTCAGTGGTTAGAGTGGGGGGGTCAGTGGACAGGGTGGGGGGTCCATGTGCAGAGCACAGCAGGGGGTCAGCGGGCACAGCAGGGGGTCAGCGGGCACAGCAGGGGGTCAGCGGGCACAGCAGGGGGTCAGCGGGCACAGCAGGGGGTCAGCGGGCACAGCAGGGGGTCAGCGGGCACAGCAGGGGGTCAGCGGGCACAGCAGGGGGCCAGCGGGCACAGCAGGGGGTCAGCGGGCACAGCAGGGAGTCAGTGGGCACAGAAGGGGATCAGTGGCCACAGCAGGGGGTCAGTAGCCACAGCAGGGTAGATCGGGAGAGGACCTTTAATGATGTCACGGACATGTGATCTATGACTCCACCCATCATCGTGACATCATCAGAGGTCCTGAAGCACTCTCATTTGTGCTTGCAGGCGCTGCGAGGACCACCAGGAAGAGTGGTAATGGCGAGGAGCACTGCTGACAGGCGGAGGGAGTGATTGGGCAGCGGGGGAGCAGTAGTGACAGATGGGGAGGGGGGTGATCAGGCAGTGTCGGGCAACGAGTGGGGCAGTGGTGACAGGCAGGGGGTGATCTGGCAGCGATCAGGCAGCAAGGGGGGCAGTGGTGACAGGCAGGGGGTGATCTGGCAGCGATTGGGCAGCAAGGGGGGCAGTGGTGACAGGCAGGGAGTGATCTAGCAGTGAGGGGGGCAGTGGTGACAGGTGGGGGATGATCGGGCAGCGAGGGGGGCAGTGGTGACAGGTGGGGGGGTAATTGGGCAGTGTCGGGCTGTGATGACAGGCAGGGGTGATAGGGCAGCAGGGAGGCTGAGGGAGGTGTCGGGCTGCAGCATGGGAGTGCAGCAGCAGTGTGGCGGGCGGGAGTCCAAATATGGCGGTCGGCGCACTTTCTGGGTGGCGTGGTGGATTCTGGGATAGCGACATAAGCGCCGGAAGCTTGTGACACACATTATTCGTGATTATATATTAGATGTAACAACATAGTTATGCCTCCAGGACCTCTGCTCCAGCAGGGGCAGAAACCATGCCAGCGAAGTGTCATTTGCTGGGCTGTGTTTTGCTATTTCAATAAGATCAATGTGTTATCAGTAAAGGATTATCATTAGAGGACAAGCTGCCTGGGTGCCTCCTGCTCCAACCATGTTCCTAGCAGTTGTTTGCAGCTTTCTGTGACTATACATTGGACACAGGTGCTGAACAGCTGTAGGGAGGCTTACTCAGCATTCTGTGCTCTGCTAGATATGCAGCAGAGAAAATTGATTTTCTCACAATTGCTATACCCAGTAAACTAAGTGAAACAGGGTCTCTGTCCTTGCATCATGGTACTGTCAGCTTACATAGCAAAAACCTGCTGACAGATTCCATTTAAAGGGCTTTTACAACAAGCAAACTTAATGTTCCTGTGCTCAGATACTATTATATACCTGCCCCTGCTATGTACTGTGTAATAGCTATGTAAGTAAACAGACATTACAGCATGAGATCAAACCTTATTCTGTTCTTAAAAAGTTTTACCTCAAAGAAATATATTTTTTTAATCCCATGCTGTTAGGTCTGTATACTTTTTTTTACTTCCTCCCTGGCCAAGGAAATGTGGTATGATCAGATCATATCTGTACAATCAGACACATAACAGGGAGACATACACTGGTTAACAAAATGAAAGAACAATGTACCATTATGTGATTTAGAGATAGATTAAAACTAAATTCTGTGAAGGATACAACAGTCACCAATCAGAAGGAAGTGTACAGGCCTTTGCTTTCAATGACTTCAGCACATCTGCAGCCACAAGACATCACTAGTCTCTGATACTGCTCTGGTGTGATTTTGGTCCACTCTTCTTCCAGTTTCTTACACAGATCTGTGACTGTTGTGGGTTTCCTGGCCATAACTTTATCACCAAGGTTTTCCAGAGGTTTTCTATTGGGTTTAGATCAGAACTCTGGGCTGGCCATATCATTGTTTCAAGGAACTGCTTTACCCAATTTCCTGTGTGACAGCGGGCATTGTACTGCGTGAAAATTGCTGGATGATTGACTGCTGAACAAAAGTAAGGAACCACATGTTGTTAAAGACGGTTCTGATACACACTTGCATTCATAGCTGTATGAGGTGTCCAACCCCTGCAGCAGAAAACTATTACCCAAACCATCACCTCCACCACCTGTCATTGACTTCTTAGGCTGGTTTCACACTGCAGTTTTTTTCCCTGATCAGGTTCCATCCAGTTTGTGTGCCAAAACCAGGAGAGGAACTTGCAGAGAAAAACTATAATTGAAAGATTGACACCTGTTCTGAGTTTTGGAGACACTCCTGGTATTGACACACAAACAGGATGAAACCTGATCAGGGAAAAAACTGCAGTGTGAAACCAGCCTCACAAACTTTGGGTTCAGTCTTTCCCCAGTTTGTCGACAAAGATAATGTTTCCCATCAGATCCAAATAAATTAAACTTGATTTCATCACTAAAATGAACTGTGGACCACTTCTCTGTCCACACATGCTCATCACCAAAGGTGAGTCTAGCCTTTTGATTCATTCTGCTAAAAGCTTTGGTCACTGCAGAGTGGGCTTTCAGTCCAAATGCTCTTAATCGTTGTGACACTGTATGACGAGACAGATCCTTACACTGTTTCAGTGCTGAACTGGCATGCTATTCCAGCTGCAATGTTGAAACGATTATGCATGGAGATTCTCCGCATTATTCCGTCCTCTCTTGCATTTGTCTTTTGATGGCGACCAGCCTTCTTGAGAGACTTAAAAGTGTTTGTGATGTTGTAAAGATGCAATATTCTAGAAATCACAGACTTAGAGAATGACCAACATCTGTTGTTATGGCTGATATGGTAACCCCTTTAATCTATGGGGGTGAGACAATGCACAAATAGGGTCTTATCTCCTTACAGATATCGACAAGAACCTTATTGAAAGCTGCTCACCTGGAAAAGTTGTGTTATACACAATAAGTATGCGCGCCTGGATACAGCTGCTGCAGGAACCACACATCCACGATTGATGTGGTGAACAATACTTATATTGGGACGAATTGTCTCAGGATCCACGCTGCTGAACGAATGAAACCAGAAACTGGAACACTGGATTCAACGGGTGTTCTTTCTTCCCTGAGGAAGGAGCATGGTAACACTCCAAAACGCATAGGAATAAAGAACACCCATTGAAACCAGTGTTCCAGTTTCTGGTTTCATTCATTCAGCAGCGCGAATCCTGAGACACTTCGTCCCAATACAACTAGGGTAACCACTTTGGCCTTCATCTGGACAACTCTGCTGCCGGATTTCTGGTTTCAGTCACTTTGTAACTCACAGTATTTTTGCAAAATGAGTGCAAACTGGAAACATAGGTCGCCAGTTAAATAGGGTTTATCCAGGGGAAGTATATAAAGAACTAGTGGAAGTACTGGCGCCAAAATTGAAAGCTGTGTTTGAAAAGGAGTTAGAGAGGGGTGCATTGCCGAAATCCATGGAGGAGGCCGTTATAGTAGTCCTTCCAAAGTAGGGGAAAGACCCCATCTCTGCAGAATCATACAGACCTAAATCTCTGTTGACGACGGACATTAAGATCCTTGCCTTCTCTACCCACTTATCCGAGGTTATACAGACACTTATACATACAGACCAATCGGGTTTTATGCCAAACCGTTCTACAGCAATTAACCTGAGGAGATTATTTCTCAATTTGCAATTACCAGCAGACAATAGTGGACAAAGAGTGGTAGTGTCCTTAGACGCAAAAAGCATTCGATAGCGTAGAATGGCAATATTTATGGAAAGTACTAGAGGAAATGAGATTGGGATCTGTATTCCTCGCATGGGTGAAGCTTTTGTACTCCTCTCCAATGGCCAAGGTTCAAGTAAATGGGGAAGTGTCTCAGGTATTCAACCTATACAGGGGCACAAGACAGGGCTGCCCGCTGTCGCCGCTATTATTTGCAATGGCAGTGGAGCCACTGGCGGCCAAAATTAGGGCCTCACGAAGAGTAAAAGGATTTAAATATGGTGTCATGGAGAATAATATCGCCCTCTATGCTGACAACATAATACTATTTCTAGAAAATGCTGGAGGAGCACTAGACAGTTTCATGGAAATGATCAAAAAGATTAGAGCAGTATCGGGTTTCTAGATAAATTGACATAAATCTAGTGTGATGGCAGTGGATCTAGAAGTGGGAGCAGGAGACCTAGCCATAAGAGGTGGGCAACTTGAGATTGTGTCACAATTTAAATATCTTGGGATATGGATTGTACTTCCACTGTCACGGTTTACAGAATTGAATTTAAACCCATTGTTGGAGAAATTTAAAATTATAACTGGGGCATGGTGTAAGTTACCTTTACCGGCTGCGGGCCGGGCTAATTTAATTAAAATGGTATTGATGTCGCAATTGAAGTTTGTTTTGCACAATGCACCAGTCTGGCTCCAGAAAACATACTATCATAAGGTCAATACCATCTTCAGAGACCTAGTATGGGGTAAAAGACGAGCAAAGATTAAACTTGTAACGCTGCAGAGGGGCAAGGAAGAGGCAGGACTGGCGTTACCGAACCCATGGGTATATTACTTGGCGGTACAGGGACAGCACTTCCGGGGGAGGAGAGAGGTGGAGTGCGAGGGCGCCAACTATGAGTAACTGACACATATGACAGGAACAATGCCACTCATTCAAGGGATGGAGACTGGAATATTTTTAAAAAATTGGGTTTGCTGCATCCAACAATGGGGTTAATACATAAGGTATGGGACGTTGTCAAACCCATCAGAGGAGTGGATAGACTGACTGTACACTCACCTATTTGGAATAATGAACAGTTGCGTGAGCTCAATAAATTAGGTAGTATGGCTGGTTGAAAAGAAAATGGAAAACAATATGTGCGCCAGTTGATGAATGGAGACGACCTGAAAACATATGATTGCCTGAGAGGGGAGTTTCCTGAAACGTGGGAATTTCAATATAAAAGGATCCGGCATGCCTGGCAAGCTCAATGTAAAGTGACAAGGATGAAAATTCTGAAACACATTATGCTGGATTATGTATGCATGTCAGGAGGAACACGATGTGTCATATCTGGCATTTATCACGGTTTGTTACACACTTTCTTAGAAAGGTTCCCAATATGGGCCAAAGATAAATGGGAGGAAGATGTAGGGGAAATATCAGAAGATAAGTGGGATACTATACTGGAATACATTCCCAAGATATCCCTAAGTGAACTAGGAAGGCTATCCCAATTATACGTGGTTCACAGAACTTATAAAACACCAGACTTACTGTTTAAAGCCGGCTTGAGAGACAACTCTAGGTGTCCAACATGTTGGGCGGACCAGGCAGGGATGCTTCACATGTTGTGGTCCTGCCCGAGACTCTCGGCATATTGGATTATGGTGATAACTAAAATTGAAGGGGTGTATGGTTGTGCGATTGAAAGGAACCCATTGATGTGTGTGCTTGGATATGTGGAAGAAATCAATGTCACAAACATTTATAAATTGTCTATAGCGAGAATATTATATGTGGCACGCAAATTAATGCACAAAGATGGATAGAGGATGAACCTCTGTCCAGGAGAGAATTCCTTGGACGATTACAATATATAATACGTCTGGAAGAAAATATACATAGGAAGAGACAAAAAGAGAAGTTTTTTGACAATATTTGGTCTACATGGTTGGCGGGGAACTAGAGGCAGTACCAAATGGTACAAGATGTTTAATTACTGAATAAATAAGTGAAGGGAGGAGGGTGAGAAGGTTAGGGGAGCATACCATTTAATGCTATATCCTTTTACCTAATATGTGATTTGATTATTGTATTGAAAATCCCTTTTTTTCAATAAAAATGTATCTGGTAAAAAAAAGGGGTTGTCAGATAATTAAGGCCATTAGCACCAGATGCCAGATTAACAATAATAACTGGCAGGTATTCGAAAGTGTTCTCTAATTTTGATCAGTGTTCTTTTTGATTTATCTCATTTACAATTTTATTCTGTGTGTTACAATATATTTAATGTATGAAATATAAGCTTAAAATACCGCTATTTTACTCATGTTAAGATATCTTTACATAGGACAACACAATGACTTTAAGATTAAGGAAAATGTGTGTTGTTCTCTAATTTTGATCGCCAGTGTATAAGATTATCTCAGCACAGGAACATTTTCTTTCTTTAAAGACATCCAAATTGTGGAAATTATTACTATAAGATCTAATGATTAAAATTAACTCTGTTCGTGGGACTCCTTTAAATAGTAGATGTATAATTTATTGATACCTCAGTCAAGCTTGTTTGATATTATTGACCGAAATGGCATCACTTGCTTCTAAGAATAACCTAAAAAGTACTTGTCGATATATAGTTAATAGCGCAATCTGACACGTGTTCAATATTTGTTACCAATTCAAACATCATGAATCAATAGACAAGTACCTCCAGGAATAGATAGACTTTGGTAGTAATTTTGCAAACAGATAATTGGGACTTCTAAATCATCGTGTTCAATAATGTTACCCAATCCACACATCATGTTTCAAAATGTTTGTTTCATCACACTGGTTCATTAAGGAACCATATGAATAGTATAGGAATCCTAATCAAGGCTGACTCCAACGTGACAGTGTTCAAATAACAGTTTGAGATGCTAATATAAAAATACAAAGTCCTGTGTCCCATCCTTCCTGTGATTTTTATCTCCATAACACACTTGTGAGCCTAATGGGGAAGGTTCTAGTATCACATTACAAGTCATTTCACCGGTCTTTAAGCATGTAAAAATGAATACAACTTTTATGAATAATTTATTAAAATACTCACATTTCGGTTTCCCATACCAGACCTTGAATCATCTCTCCTACAAAAAAAAAGTTTAGAAAATTTAGAAGTTTTAATTGAAGATTTATCATGAGTATTTGAGCTTTTCATTCATTCAGATTCAACAGAAATGATAGATATATTACACAAAATAAAAAGATATAGTAATATAGCGAGTGAGCTTCCTGAAAAGAGTCTTTCAGGCATCAGATATAGATAACTTATAATGACGAACCCTAAGGATAAATTGAGATCTGTCACCCAGCACTCCAACCGATTTACACTTTTCAGTACAGTTACAACTCCTATTGAAGTAAATAGTTGCTGAGGTGCCGTGTCACTGGTGACTTTCCCTGTACAGTGAAAGGAGATGTGTTGTAAAGTTCTGTTTATTAATCTGCTTTAGAGCTGAAAACGTTTGGCTGTAGAGTGCCAGACAGCCAGCAGTCTAATGCTATTTATTGATCCTAACATAAGGTATCTCTATTTAAAATCTGGAATTCCCTGTTAATGTTTTTGTCTATCAAATAAAACCAATTTCCACTTTAGTGACTGGGTCAGGGAAAAACACAAAATACAATGTACAGACAGCAGATGGTTGGCGTCAGTGTGCTGGCCATTTTTCAATTACCTGAATGTTAGGAGAATCTTGAGACACCATTATCAGTTTTTTTTTTTCTTTCAGATATCAGAGAAATGAAGGACACACAGACCAAACATATAATAAAAGAGATCTAGTAAACTGGTAAAACAATGGAATATACTTTTCTGGACGTGAAAGAAAAAGTAAAATTGACGACATGGAAATATAGCCTAAGGCTATTTGCCAATGCTGCTTTTTTGGGGCAGAAATTTACTGCTGCAAAAATGCTACTAAACTATAGTAAGTTGCAACCACTATGGAGTTTATGTTTCATTAAAATGTCACCTTTATTAGACATATAAGAGCACACAAACAAGTACAAAAGTTTTCGACAATGAATAAATAGTGGGAGTTGCAAGTAATATTCACTCCCAGGTAGTAACGCTTAACAGTACAATGGAGAAAAATGCAGGCAATCTATCTAAACGATGGTATTATACATATATGGATTTTTAGTATACAGTGCAGAACCGTCATTCATCCATCCTCCACTCACTCATAATATGCTCCAGCATTCCTACCACCAATGCACACCGTCAAGTGTCCCGGTATGTCGTGCCCCGACGTACGTTTCACATAACGCTTTTTCAAAAGGTGTGGCTAAAGAAGTGACTTTATACTTTATATAGACTCCCCCGTATTAGCGTGCACACCTGATCGTAAACAATGACGTCAAATCTGCTGGAAGTGAGGAGTCGTCAGCGCGTGACATGGAAATCCCGGTGACGACACTTTCACATAAGCAGGCAATATCTCCAGACCTCTACAGCTTGGATGGACACTGTAAATATGAAATGTCACCAGTGGCTATTTTTTTTTTTTTTTTTTAAACATTTTTATTGGTATTTGAAATACAAGGATTGCGAGAAAGAAAACATAGATAAACAGTAGATACAAGAGGAGCATAACTATCTTCGGGCTTTGGTAAACATATCTCACTAACATCATCACTTTTCTCTATTGAAAAGAAACACTATCTTGTTACTTCTAACAAACCCTTCCCTCCCATTCCCTGAGAGAAAAGCACTTTTCCTGAATAATTCAAGTTATCTAGGGTACAGCACACACCATCCTAATACCAAGAACTTTCAAACTAATTGCTTTTCAAATCTCACATAAAGCATCATATCTAAGCTTTCCCAGAGTTCCATTTAGGTCCTCCAGTGCATACCACTCTGTTTGTTTGTATGATCTCATAAACGCTCTTAGTTCTGTATCAGGTAGAAAATTTTCAATGAATGGTCTCCATTTAAGGAAAAATTTCTTTGCTAGTCTATATGGGTTTCTAAGAGTTTCGATAGATTCCACAGACCTGGTCCGTTTTAGATTATCACACACTATCCCTATGTTCGGGGCCCAGTTCTTGAGCCAGTGCTGTAATAATAGTTTCTTTGCTGTCAGAGCTATTGTGTGGAGTAGAGTGAGCGATCCACAAGACTCAGCTAAATCTCCCTGGTAATGAAACAGCCAAAGCAGCGGATCAAGGCAGACGTCCATTTTAAATATTTCCGAGGTCAGCTGTCTAACCTCACCCCAGTATATCTGTGATTTCGCACAGGACCACATCCCATGTTCCAAGTCTGTTTTATAGGTCTTACACTTGGGACAGTGCACCCATCTTCCCATCTGATCCCATCTCCCACAAAGACTCAAGCCATGTCTGTTACATCAAGGCGAATTTGGTTTGAGTGTTTATCCAGAAGTCCTCCTCCCCGGTAGGAGCTGGGTTCCTATTCATCAAGAAAAATGGGTGTCTTCGCCAGTGCATTGACTACGGTGGTCTCAACCTAATAACGGTAAAGAACAAATACCCTCTTGCCTTAATTCTGATGCGTTTCAGAGTCATATCCCAACTACTTCCTCAGGGAGCCAACAGAGTGCAATACAACATGAACATATCAATCACAATATAATATAATATAATATTTATTCATTTATATAGCACTATTAATTCCATAGCACTTTACATACATGCTGTCTCTCTTGGAGCTCACAATCTAAACATCCTATCAGTACGTCTTTACAGTGTGGGAGGAAACCGGAGTGCCCGGAGGAAACCCACGCAAACACGGGGAGAACATACAAACTCCTTGCAGATGTTGTCCTTAGTGTCCTTGGTGGGAATTGAACCCAGGACTTCAAGACCCCCAGTGCTGCAAAGGCTGCAGTGCTAACCACTTGAGCCACCGTGCCGCCCGAATATATAGTCACAATTATTTGGACACATGACCATTACTTATTCCATGATGAAATCATGGGAGGAGAATGGAATAACGTCACTCTGAACTCAGATCTCTGTAAACAATACCTAACCCGGAGGAGTAAAAGAAACCCATAGAACAAAAATCGTAGCTAGGCAAAAGCTGAAAAAAAGTTGATGACAGAGATGGGAGAACAGGTTGTGCAACAAAAACAACAACAAACTTCCGGTTCCGGCGCCATCGTGGATACACGGGAGTGATGAAGCTCCCGGCACCAGCCAGCCCTGGACAGGCAATACAAGCCCCACAAGTGCGCTAAGAATTCTGAGTGGCTCCCCAGGACCCCCGTGACGATCAGGCATCGTGGACCGCTGGCTGCGAAGTGCGGGAGGTGGCCAGCGCATAGCTACAAGATCGCCTGCCCTGACCGCGGGAAGTCGTAAGATGGCGGCGCCCGCCCAGACGGCCGCGGTAAAGAGGAAGGAGCGCGGGACCCGGGAATCTCCACAACCCCAGAGGTCAGACCGCAGGGAACACGGGAGCAATCGAGGCTCACAGGGGAAGATGAGAGGTGGGAGCCTCAGAGTGGATGATGGCGCAATGGGAATGGGCCAGCCACAGGACAATAATATGGGGCCAAAGAAGCATTTGAGTCATTGAGAGCTAACATCACGGCGGCAGTGCGGGAAGCGGTGAGGGATGCATTGGAGGACATAAGGAAAGCGACTGCCAGGCATGCAGGCAGGCTGGACCACCTTGAACAAAGGGTGTCTGATCTAGAAGACAGGCTGAATGCAAAGGAGCAGGAGTTGGAGGATGCCCAAAAGAGATCTGCTTGGATGGCTGATAAGTTAGAGGATCTGGAGAACAGATCGAGGAGAAGCAATTTGCACAATACTGGGCTACCTGAATCTGTCTCCTTCCAGCAATTGGACACTGTTTGAAAGGGATTTGCCTGCAGCATTGGGCATAGAGGGCTTATTTAAAATAGAAAGATCACACAGGCTAGGGCCCCGAGAGGGTCTGTCCAAGGGAACTCTGCCAATGAGGGAGGTACCCGGAGTAACCAGATGCCCAGAGGTCCAAGACATGCCATAGCCAAATATCTTGATTTCAAGGACAAGGATAAGCTTCTGCAAGCCTTCAGGGCCAGAAGGCGCCCATTGGAAATAATGGGGGCATAAAGTAGTCCTGCATGAAGACTTTTCAGCTTCAGTGGCGAGACAAAGACGGGCCTTTAGTGATGTCTGTGGAATGTTGTACCGAAGGATCATTCAGTTCCAGCTGCAGTATCCAGCTGTGCTCAGGACGAGGGGAGAAGACGGCACTTTCCAAAGATGGCGGAATCTAGATGAGGCTATGCGGGCGTTTATGAGGTCACCTCGTCATTCACCTTCTAACTGGAGAGATGGAAGAGGCTCCCCGAGAGGAGGATCGTCGAGTCCAGCTGAAGCACCTGCTTGAGATCGGGGTCATGGTCCACTATGCTTTTTGACAGCGTCTGCTCACGGACGTTAGTGGTGGAGGATGACCTCCCCAACTCTCTGAACCGACTTTTCAGGCGAACTTATTTTTGATGAGACTGTGCTGTGAGGACTCCCATAATGGGATTTAGACGATTAAATGGGGGATGATATCTGACATGCATCCAGAGGCTTGGCTGGTGGGAGGTGGAGGTATCCGTGTTGGAAAAAAGGAAGTAACGAGATGTGTTGGTTTATACTTGGGCGGAGGGGGGGGGGGGTGGTGGGGATGGGTATGTTTGGAGGGTTTTTTTTAGTCCAATTGTTGTTGGGGATGTTTGGGTGGGGGGGATCCAGTCTAATTGGTCAACTACGAGGGCTGGGGATTGATGGGTTGAGGATTCTGAAGCATCAAATCTGCTATTTGATTTGCTTTAACATTGTCGTGTATTTAAAGTGGGGATTGTGGCCTCCGGGTGTCTGGCACGTCATGGGAGCTTTGTGTTTTTAGACAATGGTTAAAATAATTTCTTGGAATATTAAAGGACTTAGGTCCCCAGAGAAGCGGCTGATGGTGCTTCGGCACCTCCGGAGGCTACGGGCTGATATAGCGCTTTTGCAAGAGACTCACTTACCCCAACATGATATGTTCAGGATGAATAGCCTATGGGTGGGGGAGGTATACAGATCGGGGGCAGCGGATCGGCGCTGCAGGAGTTCTCACTCTGGTGAGCAAAGGTTTTCCTCATAAGCTGTTGCAGTGCCATCATGATGACGAAGGGAGGCATGTGCAGGTGGTCCTAGAAACTCCAAATGGAATCCTGAATATACATAATATCTATGCACCTAATACTGATAGAACTCTTTTCTTTAACACATTTTGAGTGGAGGTAATGAGAGCGGGTCTGAATTCGCTTGTCGTAGGAGGGGATATGAATGAAGTTCTTGAGGTGGCGGAGGATAGGTCAGGTCCGAGAGGAGACAAGGGTGGCGGGTCTGGAGGGACACGATTAGGACCCTACGGGGAATGGTGGAGGACCTGGGCCTCCATGAAATTTGGCGTCTCAATCATCCAATGGATCGTCAGTACACGCATTTTTCACATCCGCATGGCTCATTGTCCAGGATTGACTTACTTTTGGTTAGCACTGATTTGATAACAAAGGTGGTGGATACAGATATCATGGATTTAGTGATTTCCGATCATAGCCCGGTAGTGGTGACCCTAGGTGAGACTTTCCCGAGGGGCACTGATTTGATTTGGCGGTTTCCACACTACTTACAAACCGACAAAGACTTCACCTGGCTTATGGGGGAATGGTGGACTGACTTTAAAATTTGCAACCCACCAGAGACTTTAGACTCTACTTTGTTTTGGGTGACGGCGAAAGGGGTTTTAAGGGGAAGGGTAATGGCATATGCAGCAACACTTAAAAAGAAAGCGCATTCTTCCTTTTTGACAACTAGTGGGCAGGTGTGAGAGGGGTATAGGCGATACCAACAAAGCCCAACTGATGCCAATAGACAAAGTTGGTTGGAGGCGAAAGGGAAATTTGATGCGTGGACCCGGAGGAGGGAGATCATGGGTAAATCGGCTCGTGAGGCAGAGTTACAACCCAAATTGCATCCATTAAGGATATGAACGGAGTAATCACTTCCAATCCTAAAGAGATTAATGCCACCCTGGGAACTTATTATGCGTCACTTTATGGCAAAAGACCGTGCGATTCGGCGTTGGGATAACAATGGCTAGAGGAGGTGGAGTTACCGACGGTTAGGGTATGTGCACATCTGACGTTTCTGCATCTTTGCAGACCGTCCTAAAACCGGTGTAGAATTGCAGAAACTGAGTTTTCTGACCTCAGCAGTGTCCATCGTTTTTTTAGTGTTTTTTGAGCGGTTTTATAGCGTTTATACAGCGTTTTGTCGGCGGTTTTCTGGCGGTTTTTCTTGGCGTTTTTAAGACTGTTTTTTGTGCACTTGTAAGCTAGAACCGCTGGAAAACCGGTGAAGAAAGTGGAAAGGAGACAAAAAAAAAACGTTCTAATGTACACAGCGTTTTCTAAAATCCATTGACTAGCATGTTAATCCAACCGGTGGTTAGGATTAACATAAATTAACATAAAACCCAGCGGAAAACGCCGACGGAAAACGCTAAAAAACAGCCCACAAAACGACTGATGTGCACATACCCTTACAGAGGAGGAGTTGGGGGACCTAAACAGGGAGATTTCAGAAAAAAAGATAAAAGAAACTATTAGGAGATTGAACATTCACAAGGCACCGGGCCCGGATAAGTATGGGGCCAGCTTATACAAGATTCTGATTGACCAGATTGTTCCACACCTGAAGGCCATGTATAATGATTTTTTGAATGTCAAAAGTATCCCTGAACAATTAAATACGGCCTATATTAAGCTTCTTCCTAAGGGGGAGAAACTATTGGATGACCCGGCCGCATTTCGCCCAATTTCCCTGATCAACCAGGACTTGACGTTACTTAAGATCATGGCGGATCGGTTGGCGGGACTGTTGCCACGTTGGGTCGGGAAAGAGCAAACTGGCTTTGTTAGGGGGAAGGCGGCTGTCACTAATGTGCGAAAAGCTATAATGGTGCTAGAGGCGGTTCGCTTGGACGGTCAGGCAAGGGGGGGGGGGCCTCCGGCCATGGTCATTCTTGACACAGAAAAGGCTTTCGATAGCGTGGGATGGCCATGGCTGGAGAGGGTTCTTGATAGAATGGGATTCTCGGGGGGTTTCAGGCGCTTTCTGGGAGTATTGTATGCTAACCCTAGGGTGCGCGTGCAACACTCCGGGGTTTTTGTCAGATCCAATAAAACTAGAGAGGGGAACACGCCAGGGATGTCCCCTGTAGCCGCTATTGCTTAACTTGGCCATCGAGCCTCTCTCCAGATATCTCAATGGGCCTGATAGCTTCACAGGTATCAAGGTGGGAAACACGATTTTAAAGTCAAATTTGTTTGCCGATGACATCATACTCTATATGGCAAACCCAGCGAGAGACCTGGAGGAGGTGCTGGAGAGATTCGAGGTGTTCCATAAGATTTCGGCATTCTGGTTGAAGCTGGCGAAATGTGAGATCTTGCCCCTAACAGAGGTTGGCAGGCAGATTCTGCAGGATGAGCGGCGACGGGGCACATACCGGTGTATAAAAGTGGCTACTAAGGAAGTTAAGTATCTAGGTGTAATGTTAGGCAAAGATGCTAGGGATATCTATCGTATGAATTTTCCCCCCATCATAATGAAAATCGAGCAGGAGCTGGAGAGCCCTTCTGCTGTCTCTATTGGGTAGAGTTCATCTTGTCAAGATGATTAGCTTCCCACGCCTGCTATACCCCCTACAGACGATCCCGCTCCTGCACGGCACACTGATATTGATAGGCTTAATAGGGCCTTCGCCAAGTTTCTGTGGAAAGGGAGGAGGAGCAGAATCAAGTTACGCACGATGATGTTCCCTAAGGAAGAGGGGGGTTTAGCCTTCCCTAAGACACGGGGATACAATTTGGCTTGTGTCCTTTGCCATGTGGTGGATTGGCAGAGAGGCACAAGTCTATATTCAGACTATGAGCTGGAGGCGCAGTGGTGTGCACCATGGAATTTAGGGGCAGTGTTGCAGGCTCCGGAGAAGGAAGGGGGGGGGTTCTTGGCCCTTCTATTAAGCAATCTATTTTATTCAAGGATACTAGGGCAGCATGGAAGGCGGTAAGATGTAAACTAGGGCTGGCATGGAGAACAGTGAGATATACGCCGCTCTGGGATAATCCAGATTCCCCCAAGGGACGGAAAATGCTTTATTTAAGATATGGAGGGAACGTGGGATTAATAGACTCCAAGATTTGATGAAGATCTCAGATCAGAGATGGATGACAGCCAAAGAGTGCTGGAGACTTGGCATTTGAGCTCCTCCCACATCTTGCAGTATGCCCAGCTAAAATATCATATGTTCTCGAGGCTCCGAGATGTCAGATGGGAGTGCCAACCTTCGGTGCTAGATGATTTTCTATCACCACAAGCTCCCGCCGTTACCATATCTTCGATCTATATGACACTTAGACGTAGACTGATACCTTCGGGGCCCACGCGTCTATTTAAGGGATGGGAGACAAGACTGATGGACGAAGAAGTGGGGGAAGCAATAGTAAATGGTTGGAATAATTTACGCAAACACGTGCTGGATGAGAAGTGGAGAGATTCCCACTATAGGACAATCCATAGGGCCATTTTGGGGTTTAACATCCCAGCCACTCCTGTTAACCCAGATAGACTGACATGCCCGAAATGTGGCGAGAGTAGAACTGACATGTTTCATGGGGTCTGGGAATGCGCTCAGGTGCAGGTAAAATGGAAAGAGATTAAAGGTTGGGTTAGGGAAGTATTGGGGGCAGACCTACCACTAAATAAAATGATATGGGTGTTTCATAGCTTCTCGGACTACAATATCTCTAAAGGGGGCGTACTTTTCTGCATACTGTTATACTTTCATATAAGCAACTTATATTGCGCCAATGGCTAGATACTAGCGCTCCGAGTATACCCAGTCTCATTACAGATTTGAAACGCACTTTGGGGCCTGAAAAATTGGAGGCAGAGACAGATAAGGAAAATAAGGTGGGGAAGTTTTTCTCAATTCGGAGAGATTTCATTTTGCACAATTTCTGTAGATCCAAAATTGACCAAATGGTGATGCCGTTTCGCAATACTCAGTGGTATTGTCTAGAGGAGTTGGGGGACAATCTTGGGGGTTTGAAAATTGGCTCCACACTCTCACAGCCGACTGCAGTTTGGTATTCGCAGATTTGATTTTGAATAATATTTAGGCATTTGTGAGGGCAGGGGGGAGGGGGTAGTTTTGGGGGGGGGGGGGGGGTTTCTTTCCTCTTTGTTACAAGGCCTATTTATACTGTGTATTGATTAATCTTGATTCAACTGATGTTAATACTGATGATCGTATTGTTCATTGTGTGATGGACGGTGGAGAAAATGGAAATCAGAAAATCCAATAAAAACAGTTATCAAAAATAAAAAAAACAACAAAAAAAGGGGAATAAAAAAAAGGAATAAAAAAAAAAAAAAAGGGCAAACTTTATAAAGACGGGAATTGAACCTACACCATGGTAATATGCCTAAAACAACAGTGTTTATATGTGCTGCTCCACTTAATGGGACAGGTGGTAAGAATTTTTTTCATGACCTAATTGTTCACTGTGATGACAAAAAGAAAATACAGTTGTTAATGAGACTGCAGAACTCAAACCACCTTAATACAAAATAAAATTCTTGTTTAATAGAGGATTTTAATTAATAAAAATAAAAAATAAAAAAATAAAGACATACGGTATATGAAATAGATATGTATATAAAAATTAATAAAGACATGTATGGAATACATATACTAAACTTGGACAGAAAGTTGTTCAGGTCAAAAAGTGTAGGAACCCGACATTGAAAAATCGAAGCAGTGACCAATAATAAAACTGACAATTGACGGGAGGATTAGACCTTCCTCAAAGCTTAAAAAGCATGATAACTGGGGATAAATCAATTACATCATGATTGTAAAAAAACAGGGATAAATAAAGGAAAAAATGACAAGCACAGGCAAAAACTGCCAAAAGAGAAGTTTAATCAAGGAAATTGATAGCGTTACTATTAATATTTGGCTCAAACTTCAACTCCCATATATTTGAACACATATGATCAAGAAAGTAATTAACATAATTTTTTTCGTTGTTTCAAATTATAAATAAATCAACAATATACCTTTTATAACCCACAAAACCATCTTTATAGATATCTATTATATAATTGTGAATGGGTTTTTTGCCCCTTCTGAGTCCACTCGCAATGCGAGTCGGCGTGGTCATGTGGATACGCCCGAAGCATTGGCCGCGCAGCGGCCACTGCGAGCAGTTCTAAGGCGACTCACTATGCCCGCGCAGCGGGCATGGCGAGTCGCCTTAGCAGCGCGAAGCATTGGCCGCGAAGCGGCCATTGCGAGTCAGAGACTCGCCCTTCTAGAATCCCGATGAATGTGCATCGGGCACCCAGCTAGTTATTAATAATGTATAGTTCTTAAAAAAAAAAACATGAAAAGGTTGGCGTATGAGCATGCAACCTTAGATTGCCGTGCCTTTAGTCTGGTGATAGTATTTGCCCAAAAAAGTAAACTACTGTAATTATTATTTAGCATGAATTCAAGACCTTTCAGGATAAAATCCCTTTGTTGAAGCGGGATCCTCACAACATTATCAAGGAAGTGTTTGGTGCATAACAGACCAAGGTCATGGGGAACATTCGTATACAAGGAGGCAACATCTAAAGTGATAAAGTTATATGTGTTTTTCAATTCAAAATTTTTTATGATTCTAATGAGGTCCTTGGAAACTCAAGACTTTAAAACCAAATGGGTTGAAGATGATCATTGAGATTATTTAATAGTCACATAGTGACGATGTATTATTGTGACAAGTTTGATCGATCTTCCCCATTGTTTTATTTTAGAAGGATGTCTGTTATCCACGTCCAGTTGCCTCAGCTCTTTGATGTTCTCTGTTGCTAGCATCAATTTCCTGTTCTTCTCCTCCCTGTCTCTACCTACTGATATTGTAATGAATTATAGCCTATACATTTCTTATCTGCCTCCAGCAGTGAGGGGTGTTTCAGTCTATTTGTGGTAATGGCTTCTGTTCTTTCTCTCAAGTGCCAGGGGTTTCAGTGCCTGACCCCTAATGTTTCATGAATGAATGGTGAAAGGACTTTACAACCACTAGGTCATGATAGATATTTCTATTGTGATAATGCCAATTAGCTTGTCTTCCAATTACAAGATCATTTTGTATTACCAGCCTCACAGATTCAGTACTCACATTGCAGAACAGCTCCTCATCTTGCGAACATCACTTTTCAGCAATTTTTGCCTGTGGTTGTCATTTTTTCCTTTAATTATCCGTTTTTTTTATAATCATGATGTAATTGATTACCAGTTGTCATGCTTTTTAACCTTTGAGGAAGGTCTAATCCTCCTTTCTACTGTCAGTTTTACTATTGGTCACTGCTTCTTTTTTTTTTTTTGAAACATCATATTTATTCAATTTTCCACCAAAGTTTTCTTCCAACAAAAATAGTTTACATTCGGTATAATCATAATATACAAAATCAGAGCAAGACAATCATACAAAAATTAAACAAACATTAATATAGACATTTTTGCATGTCAAATCGGTGTATTTATCATATAACAAAAACCACAGTGCTCCCAAATCTCCAAGTAATATCCAAGTGCTGCAAGGTATGGGCAAGGACCCCTCCAATACCACCTATTCAAGGCTTTGTGTCTCAATATCTAATACCGTTTATATTCCAGCGGTGGATGTACGAGACCTTGCCATCTTATAAATCTATCTGTGTGAGTCCCTATCTTTACTCCCCTATAACATATTTCTTATCCTACATCTAGTCGTCCCAAAGTCCCCCCTAATTGCTCCAGAAGGTACCATGAAGTGTCTTTAAGTGGGACCATGATATGACGTATCGCTTCCCCTGAGGTCTTGGCTTCTATGAAGCTCCTCCATTTCTCCATGAAGGCCACCATCATCGCCTCCTTATCTCTTAGCACCTCTCGTCTATCTATTTCCAGCGCTCTGTCCAAGCACATCACCATGTCAGACTCTCCCGGTAAATCCGGTCGTAGCCAGAAAAGGAGTAGCAGGCGTTTCGCTAACAGCATAAGGACATGAGCCAAACGCAAGGCCCCTCTGTGACTCCCAGGCGTCTCCAAGTCCTGGAATATCCATTTCAAGGGTTCCATAGCATAGTGATATTTACAGTAACTATAGAGCAGGGCATCTACCATGCTCCAGAATACTTGGACCTTAGGGCATTTCCATATTCCATGTATCATATGTTTTTTTCCCGCTGACATTTCGGGCAATTAAGTAGGCGATCTGGATTGGATACAGAACGCAGGAAGTTAAATCCGTATACCATCGCATGAATGATGCGGAAATGTGAATCTCTCCACTGTTCACTGGAAATATAGCGCCGTACTTTATCCCACCCTGTCAAAATAATGTCCTGCACCGAGTCATCCTCCAAATATCTCCTCCACACGGAGAACAATCCCGAGTCCCCACTCGGTGACAGAATGACCCTAAGTTCCCTATATATGGAAGAGATGCTCAGCTGCGAAGATTCCATGTTAATTAGCCTGTCACAAACGTTTGGGGACAGTTCCTTGGATACATCACGTAGTCGTGCCATGACGTGATTTTTTATTTGCATATATTGGAGACCCTGTGTCCCCCCCAGTCCAAAATTGCCCAGAATCTCCAACCCCGTCATCCAACGTCCTTCCGTCTTATGTAGCAGATCGCCCATCTTCAACACCCCCTTCCTTCTCCAGTCTCTGAATAGTGCGTTGTCACGTCCCATAGTAAAGTCAGGGAAGGCCCATGGATTAAGATGTTTAGAGACCCTCCAGGACAGGCCACATTTCTTCCTGACCGCCTTCCATGCCGCAATTGTGTCCTTGCAGACAACGGCTGACTTGATGTGAGGCGGAATGCTTGCTAGGGATGAATGTAGGAGGGAACAACGGTCCCAAGGGGCACAGAATTCCACCTCAAGTGGGCCAGCAGAATATCTATTAGCAGCTGTGATCCACTCTACTACGTGCCGCAGCAAACATGCCAGATTATAACCCCTCAAGTCAGGTAAGTTCGTACCCCCCTCAGCTCACGGTAACATCAACGTACCCACACGAAGTCTAGGTCTCTTTCCCTTCCACACGAATGTGGAGAATGCCCTGTTAATCCTACGTACGTCAACATGTTTCAACAGTAGGGGAATCGTTTGTAAAGGATAGAGAAGTCGGGCAAAACTTACCATCTTTACTAAATGACATCGACCCAACAGGGAAAGTGGAAGATTTGCCCACCTTTTCAGTTCCTGTTCAATTTTGTCAAAAAGTGGGGAGTAATTAAGGGTGTAGACCTGGCTCGGTGTCCTGCCTAACTGGATCCCTAGGTATTTGATGTGAGAGTTGGCCAACGGAATTCCCAATGCGTTCGCAGTTTCCCTTAAAGCTCCCCCCCCTCTAATACTCAGTATTTCGCATTTTCGTCTGTTTAAGGAAAACCCCGCAAAGATTCCAAATGACTCAATGCCCCTAATCAACATAGGCAGATCACTTTCCGGGTTATCCAAAAAGAGAACGATATCATCTGCAAACAGAGCAGATTTCACCTCGCAGCGTCCCACTTTAATTCCTGAAAATGGGCTAGCATTATTAATGTATCTCGCCAGGGGCTTCAGGGCTATATTAAACAATAGAGGCGATAGTGGGCACCCCTGCCGAGTCCCTTTCTGTAGCGGAAATTTCGGTGACAGGAAGCCCGGGGTGTGCACCCTCGCAGTAGGGTTAGAATAAAGATTAGAAATAAAGCTACGAAATCTGCCCTCTATGCCCATTCTATTCATAACCAGATCCAGCCATGGCCACCGGACATTATCAAACGCCTTTTCTGCGTCCAAGGTGACCATGGCCGGATCTTTCCCCTCCTGTCTGGCACTATTTCACACCACGTCCAACACCAATAACGCCTTGCGGATGTTAGTCACTGCGGAACGCCCTTTAACAAACCCAGATTGGTGAGCCTCAATGAGTTCTGGGAGGACCTGGGCCAGCCTGTCTGCCATTATTTTAGATAGAAGTTTAAGGTCCACATTTACGAGAGATATAGGCCTGTAATTTGCCGGATTTTCTCTATCTTTATCTCCTTTGGGCAACAATTTAATATAGGCCATATTCGTGTCGTCAGGTATAGGGTCACCCATGGTAAATCTATTAAACATCACCGTCAGTGTTGGGGTCACCTCCTCTCTCAGGATTTTATAAAACTCCCCCGTATAACCGTCTGGGCCTGGTGACTTATTAGTACCCAATTTCCTGATGGCTGAGTCGACCTCGGATTCCGATATGGGTTTGTTAAGAACGTCCAGATCTGCTTCCGAGATCGAGTCAAGGTGTATCTTTCGTAACCAATCTTCTCCTCCCGACATTTGTTCTCCCTGTACTCTGTAAAGCTTTCGGTAAAAGTCTCCCAGTACATTATTAATGTCTCTTGGGCTAGTAACCACTTCCCCACCCTGACGACGTAGTCCCATAATCGGATTAGGTAATCTGCGACCCCTAGCCAGGTTCGCCAGCAACTTCCCCGCCTTATCGCCAAATCTATTTAGATCCACGTCCAGCTGACCACGTATCATGATTTCCCTAGTCTCTGCCAATCTGTCAAAATCTTTCCTCGCCTCTGTCCATTTCTGTCTGTCGGACTGATTACATGTGAGGCGGAATGTCCTGTAAGCGTCTGTGACTTTCGCGCTGGCCACTGAGTACTGTTCTGTCAGCTTCTTCTTTTGTGTTAAAGTATGAGCAATAATTTGTCCTCTAACCACTGCCTTCCCCGCTCCCCAGAACAACGTATGGTCATCTTTGTGGGCCGTGTTATTTCTCGAGAACTCAAGCCACCATTCTTTAAGTCTGGTCCTAAAGTCTCCCAGTTTCGACAGATGTGAGGGAAAGCGCCACAGGATGTCCGATCCTTTAGGTTGAACATCAAGGATGTCCAAAGACACCGGACTGTGGTCTGAGATGACCATTGGCTCAATCTCTGCACCCTCTATGGATCGCAACATTTTCGTATTCGCCAGGAACATATCTAATCGTGACCAAGACGAGTGGGGGTACGAGTAATGAGTATATTCCAACTCCTGTGGGTGTAGAGTTCGCCACACATCTGCCAAACCCAAAGACCTCACCATGTCAGCTACTGCTCCTCCCCGCCTAGGTGCTCCTATAAGACCGGAAGTCCCATAGGTATCCCTCCTCCTATCCAAATCTTCAGTCATTACTTCGTTAAAGTCGCCTCCAATTATTATATTTGGTTCACTATCCTCCAACCACCTCGTCTGTAAATCTCTAAGGAACTGACCCCGCGGGCCGTTTGGAGCATAGATGTTATATAGACTTAACCGTTGAGCCTTTACTTCCAGGACTAAATGTAGTACCCTCCCCTCTTGGTCTCTAGATACCGATACTTCAGTATGAGCTAGATGTTTGTTAACTAGTATTAATACCCCAGCTTTACGGTCTTGTGCACCTGAAATCCATCCCGCTCCCACCCATTGCTTTTGCATGTAATGTAACTCATGTTGCCTAAGATGTGTCTCCTGTAAAAGGGCAATGTCCACCTTAAGTCTTTTCAGATGTCTAAGCACCATATGTCTCTTATTGGGGGACCTAAGCCCCTTAACATTCCAGGTTATTACTCTAACCATTTTTCATAACGTCATGAGGAGAAAAGTAGGCACCCAGCCCACCCCAGAGTCTCGGATTGACGACTAGATAGTATAGTACCCATTTCATGTGTTGGGAAATCAGAGCATCCAATGATACAGCACTATATACTTGGAGTAATAAACCTATTGGGAGCAACAACACAACCACAAAAAATAAACTGAAACAAACAACCCTCCCCTTATTAGTCATCACCCGACCATGCCGGGCACACGAGATGGGAACTTCAACAAACAAGTTTCCTCTCGGGAAAATGTCTTTCCTTAACCCCATGGCTTCCTTTTTTCTGTGCTGACGCGGCCCGCCCTGAGCCTTACGCCTGATATTCACATATACGGAACCATTCCAAGAAGGCCGTTGAATTGGTATATGTTGCCTTGGACATGTAAGCTTATACATACCCCCAACTTCAGATATAATATACATCCCTTCCCAGAAAGAAAAGAAAAGAAAAAGAGAAAGAGAAAAAAAAAAAACAACACCAGTAGTAAGGGAGGCACATTAGGGCAATCAGACTATGGAGTGAACTTCTCATCATATGATATTCACGTAAAAAGAGAGATGAAGAGAGAGAAAGGTAGAGAAAAGAAAGGAAGGGGAGAAATGAAAGAAGAGGAGGAAAGTGGGCCATATAGGAGAGCGAATGAGAGGGAGAATTTGCGAGGTGGAGGGGAGAAGGAGAGGGGGGGGGGGGAATACCGGGGGGGGGGGAAGAGGAGGATGTGGAAATAGAAGTGAGAGGCAAGAGAGTAATTGTGTGAATGTGGGGGGAATAGAGGAGGGGAAGGGAGTGTGTAGAAATATGTATATGAGAGGGATGAAAAGGGGATGAAGAGGTTTAAGTTCAAGATTGAGATTGAGTCGGTGAGAAAGTATATGGAGTACATATAGATGTACGGGAGTGAAGTGGGAACGTCATATGAGCGGAAACAAAAAAGCAGAGAGGGAGGATTGAAAATGGGAACCAACGCTTGCCAGTAGCTTTAGTAGACATGGCTATCCATTAGCATCGGTCTGTCCATGGATCCTCAGGGATAAGATGCCAAGATCATCATAGGGAAGTCACAACTTGTAAAGCAATCCTTCCTTGCTGTGTCACACGTCCGATGCGTTCCCAGTCTCAGCTGAGTCCAGTATTGTCGCCGTGCATTGGTCTCTAGATGAGGCTTCCTCACTGGAGCGATGATTACGCCTGCGACGCTGTTGCGTTGTCCAATTTGCGTTGTCAGAGTAACTATCGCGTCCTCCAGGAACCATTTTCTCTGTAACAGCGTCAGCGTACGAGCGTTGTGTCTGGGATCTTGGGGAATTCCCGTTCTCTGGCGTGCGACGATGAAACCCAAAGGAAGCACAACCTTGAATAAATTGCATCGCTGCAGCACTGTCTGTAAATGATTTCAGGACACCTTTTGGATCCCGAAACCTGAGTATAGCCGGAAACGCTAGTTGGAAGCGCACGTTTTGTTTAAAAAGCAGGGAGCAGGCTGGACTGAACAGTTTCCTCTTACGTGCCACTGAAGCCGAAAAGTCTTCATATAACCTGACTCTGTGGCCACCCACTATCAATGGGAGCCTTCTGGACCTGTACTCCCTCAGTAGTGTTTCTTTGTCCTTGTAGTCCAGATATCTTGCAATAGCTTGTCTCGGGTTGTCTTGTGGGTCCCGTGGCGGGCCCACTCGGTGCGAGCGTTCAACTCTGCATTTATGTTGCATACCCAGCACCTTTGGCAGTTCCACCTCCCAGATAGCGTCCAGTTGACCAGGTGAGATGGATTCAGGTAGACCCACCAAACGCAGATTATTCCGGCGGGACCGGTTTTCCAAATCATATAATTTGTCTTCCGAGTACACCGCCTGCTTTTGCAAGCCCGCCACCTGCTCTTCCAAGCGCAGAATTCTGTCTTCAGCTTCTCCCAATCTACGTTCTGCCTCTTGCAGCCGGTCCCCTTGAGCTGATACCGTACGCTGTAGATCCTGAATCACTTCTGCTACAGCTTCCTTGACCGCCGCTTTCAGATCAGCCGCAAGGTATGGTGCGACCTCTTTAGCTAAGGATTGCACATCCACAGTGTGCATACAGGAGGCTGGGTCCCCCATTTCACCACCGGAGGTCCCCCCTCGTTGTCCGCCATTACTATTGTTATTCCTAGGCTGCGTCTCGCCCATTCCCGAAGCGGGAGACGATCCCCCGTTCAAACCTCTCGCCGGCGGATCTGGTCTGCTCCCGGCGGTACCTCCAGTCTGGCCTCCTCGCCCCCCGGAGGATTTGGCAGCACGGCTGTGTTCTTTCGTTTTGGCGGCGCTGGCTCGCACTTCCGCCGCCATCTTAAGCTGTGTCCCGCTCGGCCTCGTGATGCGCCGGGTGACAGTCTCCTCTCCGCCCGTACTCCTCAATATGTATCTGTCCAGAGTCCCTGTGGTACGGGGAGTGGACGCCAGCGTGGATATGGCCCGGATGGCTCCTTAAACCCGGTGATTGTGACGGATTGTCGCCTCAGGGACAGGAGCCCTCATTTCAGGCAGCCATCAGCAGCACAGCGCCGGAACCGGAAGTGGGAGTTAATTCTTATGGGATGCTTATAACCCGTTAGTCTCTACTGAGTATACATGATACTTCACATGACGTTATGTATCCGTAGTATCAGAGAAATAGAGGAATAAAGCACGTGTGGAGATCCAGAAGATATAGCACTACAGGCCCAGGTGGCGTCTAGCACTGCAGGGGTTAACAATAGAACTGATAAGTCTGAATGCTGCAGGAGTTGTGAGGCAGTGATGCTGCAGTCCTACAAGTAAGGGTGGGGGTCAGTGAGGAGTAGGATCTTCTGTAGTGGGAGCAGATACCGACAGCACAACAGTGTTACCCAAATTGCAGCAGGTTACAGCAGATCAGGTGTCCCCACAAAGATAGTTTATGGTGCCAGCCACTAGAATATACTCTGAGATCAGAGAGACAGGGTCCTGTATGGGCCAAGGTGTTGTAGAGCCAGGAGATTGTAAGGGATGATGTTAGTCTCTTGCAAAAGTGCAATACCGAGCAGCCTTGAGGGAGCTTCTCTCCCCTCCACTCATCCAGGCACAGTCTATTTGGTCTTAGCTTTGTATCTCAGCCCTGTTGCTGCTCAATGTGTGGCCAAGACTGTTAATAACCTTCCTCTGAGTGGGAATGTTTCCTGATAGCACTTACACTGTGTTATGTGTGCCAGCGAGGGTTAACTTTCCTGAGTCACCATTATCTCTGCAGGAGCTGTCTTTCACTTACCACTCTAGTGACTTCTCAAATAGCAGGTCCCGGCAAAGGCTCCTCACTGCTTCCTGGAGTGTCAGATATCAGCAGCCCAGCTCCATTCTGTTTGTGTGAGCCAGTCTGTGGTTGCAGCTGCTGGAGGAGACACAGTGCAGAGTGTGCACCCGAGGACAGATGGTCACTGCTTCTTAACTAGCTTCAGTTATTCAATGTCTGGTTCCTAGACTTTTTGATCTGAACAACTTTGTCCAAATTTAGTATATGTATTCCATACATGTCTTTATTAATTTTTAAATACATATTTATTTCATATATGTCTTTAAATTTTATTTTTATTAATTCAAATCTTCTATTAAATAAGAATTTTATTTTGTATTAAGGTGGTTTGATTAATGTTTAAGATTTTTAATAATATCAATACTAATTTTTTATCAATGTTTTTACTCACTAGTCTGTTTGGTGGTCTTTTTGGTGGACTCAGCACTGGCACTTGAACTCGTGTATTGCTGCAGCCTATTCATTTTCCCTTTCTTACATTCACTTTCTTCCTCTCAATGTTTCCCCAACTGCCTTGTCATCAGTTGAATTACCGTATATACTCGTGTATAAGCCGAGTTTTTCAGCACATAAAATGTGCTGAAAAGTCCCCCCTCGGCTTATACACAGGTATATACGGTACTTCATATTGCACTTTGTGGCATGATACAGCGCCCCCCCCCCCGTGGTATCACACCCCCCCCCCCCCGTATATACAGCCCCCCCCGTGGTATCCAGGGCCCCCCTTGCTGCACCTGTAAAGGAAGATATCAGTATACTTATCGCTGCCGCCACTGCCGCTCTGCTTCTCGGTCACTGCGATGCTCCGGGTCTTCATGCTTCCTGTTCCTTCTCTGGCGCTCAGGAAATGACGTCATTGTTCGAGCGCCGGACAAGGAACAGGAAACATGAAGACCCGGAGCAGCGCGGTGACCGAGAAGCGGAGCGGCGGCAGCGATAAGTATACTGACATCTTCCTTTACAGGTGCAGCAAGGGGGGCCCTGGATACCACGGGGGGGCTGTATACAGCTGGGGCTGCTGTATACAGCTGGGGCCCCTGTATACTAATGGGGGGGGGTCTGTATACCCCTGGGGCTGCTGCTGTATATACCCCCTGGGGCTGCTGCTGTATGTACCCCCTGGGGCTGCTGCTGTATATACCCCCTGGGGCTGCTGCTGTATATACCCCCTGGGACTGCTGCTGTATACTACCACTGGGGCTGCTGCTGTATATACCCCCTGGGGCTGCTGCTGTCTATACCCCCTGGGGCTGCTGCTGTATACTACTACTGGGGCTGCTGTATACTACTACTGGGGCTTCTGTATACTACCACTGGAGCTGCTGCTGTATATACCCCGTGGGGCTGCTGCTGTATATACCCCCTGGGGCTGCTGCTGTATACTACCACTGGGGCTGCTGCTGTATACTACTACTGGGGCTGCTGTATACTACGACTGGGGCTTCTGTATACTACTACTGGGGCTGCTGCTGTATATACCACTGAGGCTGCTGTATACTACTACTGGGGCTTCTGTATACTACCTCTGGGGCTTCTGTATACTACCACTGGGGCTGCTGTATATACCTCTGGGGCTGCTGTATACTACCACTGGGGCTGCTGTATATATCTCTGGGGCTGCTGTA